>CM031242.1:715041372-715641372 GCA_018340775.1 Taxus wallichiana var. yunnanensis | reverse complement strand
ATAACATAACTACATGCTAGATGTCCTTTCAAATACCTAAGTATCCATTGACTTTTTTCCAATGCTCTTTACCTGGATTGGCCATATATCTACTCACAACTCCCACTTTGCACATCAAATGTCTAGTCTGGTACAAACCATAACATACATGAGACTTATAACTGCTGAAGCATATGGTACTTGTGTCATGTATTTGACCTCCTCATGTGATGAAGGACACTGATATTTGCTCAATTTGAAGTGTCCAGCCATAGGTGTACTGACAGGTTTAGCATTTTGCATGTTAAACCTTTCTAACACCTTATAGATATAATCCTCCTGAGACAAATACAATTTCTTGTTTTTCCTATCTCTATGTATTTTCATGCCAAGGATTCTTTTTACAACTCCTAAATCCTTCATAGAAAATGTGTGAGCTAGCTTTCCCTTAAGCTCACCAATGTCCTCGCATACTAGATCTTAATAAGCATATCATCCACATATAGTAACAAAATAATATAACTCCCATTTTCAAGCTTTTTAAAATAAACACAATGGTCAATTCACATCTCAAGTAACCATGATCATGCATAAAACTATCAAACCTCATGTACCATTGCCTTGGAGCTTGCTTGAGCCCATATAGGCTCTTTTTCAACCTACACACTAATTTCTCCTTACCCTTGACTTCATACCCAAGTGGCTCGCATATATAAATCTCTTCATCTAAATCACCATGAAGGAAATTCATCTTCACATCTAGTTTCTCTAAATGTAAATCTTCTACTGCAACTAAGCTCAATACAGTATGAATAGAAGTCATCTTAACAACAAGAGAGAAAATTTCACCAAAGTCAATACCTTCTTTCTGTGTGAAATCCCTTTACTATAAGGCTTGCCTTGTACCTTTTCTGTCCACCCTATTCTTCCTTAATCTTGTAAACCCACTTGTTCTGCAATGTTCTTTTACCTACTGGTAACTTAACAAAATCCTAAGTTTGGTTTTGTTCTAAGGAGTCCATCTCCTCATCCATGCCATGCTCCCACTAGAGCATGAGTCTTATCCTACATTGCTTCTTCAAATCTCTCTGGTTCATCATTATTAATCAATAATAAATAAAATAGAGAAGGTGTAAATATTTCTGGAGGTTTACTTACCCTTTATGACCTTCTCACATAAGTTTGGGGTACCGGAGGCTCAATCTGGACCTCTTGGACATTCCTATCCAAATCGATAGTGACCAACATCGGTCACCTCTAATCGATGTCGGTTCTACTAACCGATGTAGGTTTGGATATTCTGTAACAAATACCAGTTCATCTGACCGGTGTTGCTCAGGGGTCAACTAACACTAGTTACTTGTAACCCTATATCGAATTCTTTTAAATATGAGAGTTCATTTTCATTCACAAACTTGTCAACCGGTTCATCCTTGAGTACCATAATTTTATCCTTGTACATTCTCTTTTCATTCCATTCAACATCACAACTCCTAATAATTTTAGAATTCTCAAAATCCTCAAAACAGAAACCAAAATCACCACATCCATAACAAATGAAAGTGCATCTCTTGGATTTTGCATCTAACTTTTCCTATTTTCCTTATCAACATGTACAAAATCTTCTAAACTAAAACTTTAAGAAAAGAAAGATGTACCTCTTTTCTAGGTCCAAGATTCCTCTAGTATTCCTCCATCTAGTGAACTTGAAGGCCAATGGTTAATCAAATAAACTGATGTATCAACTGCTTCCACCCAAAATTGTAATGGTAGTCTAGAATGTATTCACATACTTCTAGCACATTCCACGATTGTCCTGTTCATTCTTTTTACAACACCATTCTCCTGTGGTGTTCTTGGAACCATTCTTTCTCTATGTATCCCATTCATTGAACAATAATCATTGAAATCCTTGCTACAATATTTACCACCATTGTCAGATCTAAGGAACTTTAACTTAGAATTTGATTCATTCTCAACAAGGGATTTCCATATTTTAAGTCTTAAAAACATCAGATTTACGTTTAATATAATAAACCCATACCTTCCTTGTAGCATCATCAATGAAAGTAACATAATACTAGGATCCTCCATGAGAAGCTACCTGAGCTGGTCCCCACACATATGAGTGTACAAGCTCCAATTTATGCTCCTTAGTTGCCCCAACTTTGAGAAATCCCACTCTCTTTTGCTTTCCAAAGATACAATGCTCACAGAAATCAAGATCTAAATCTTTCAAATATGATAACTTACCCTTATCCTTTAAGATCTGCATTCATTTTTGACTCATATGACCCAACCAATTATGCCACATGCATGCATCTGAATTTGAAGTAGATAATGTAGAAAAGAAATCAGTAATACAAGTAGATAAATATAACATTCCTACCTTCTTACCTCTTTCCACAATAAAATAACCCTTGGTGACTTTCCAAGAGTCTCCTATAAAAGTAACCATCAAACTAGCTTCACCTAGTTGCCCTGTAGAAATAAGATTCCTCATGAGGCTTGGCACATGCCTCACATCTTTCAATACCCATGTATTTCCATTCTGTAATTTTAGATGAACTTCCCTTTACCTAGTAATACTGCAAGGTTCATCATCACCCAAATAAACATGCCCAAAATTACCCTGACATAATTTATGAAATAACCCTTATTAGGGGATGCATGGAAAAAAGCTCCTGAATCTAAAACCCATGATTCAATTCTATTATCTAAAGAAAGAATAAGAGCATCTTGCATTACCTCTGATGTAGCAATATTTGCTTCTTTACCTTTTTCTGGGTGTTGGTTCTCTTTGTCCTTTGACCAATAATATTTCTTTGTGTTTTCTTTCTTTCCACATTTCCAACAAGTAATTCCCTTACTTTTGGATTTAGATCTCATCCCTTGAATTTGATTTCCCATTACTCTTACTCTTGGATCTCTCCTTTTTCCCACCCCTTTTTTCTACATTCAAATCATTTCCAGATGATGATTCCTCCGTAATATTCTTGCGAATTTCTTTATTCAAGATTATACTATCTACATCATCAAACTTCAAAATATTATTAAGATGATGTATTACTACTAACAACCATTACCAAGTTATCCCAAATATCAGAAAAGAACATAAGAATAAAAGTGCTTTTACTTCATCATCAAATGGTATAGCAACTGATTTTAATCGATTTACAATAGATCGAAATCATTCAAATGACTAGATGTAGATCCACTTTCATGAATCTTAGAACTAAATAGTTTCTTCATCAAATAAACTTTATTTGAAGCACTAGGTTTTGAAAGAGGGTTTAAAACTCAAAAGCAAGGATCATGACGAACAACGTGCACATCAACAGACGTGTGAATGACAGTGTGAAGAGATCTCGAGAGGATCGAGCATCAACCGAATGTGCATGAAAAGATTTGAAACATGGGTAGAACTTGGTTAAACCATAAAATTCTCCTCTATCTCATAGATCAAATGGGTGTATATATAGGAGGTGTTGAGTAACCCCCAGTGCTGCAATCATGACAACTCGAGTAGAGAGGGGGAGTTACATTCCTAGAATAGAAGTGTAACTCCCAATGACGCATATGACACACTGACGCATCGACGACGTACTTTGACACACTGACGTGTAAGAGAATCTCATAATGACCCCTAAGTGACACATGGACCTACGATCTCACCTAAGTGAGATGACTCACCTAATGATGTGGAAAATAACACACACCAACACCCCTTCATCATAACTTAGGATGAGGTAGAAAGTTAGAAATGATAAATGGGTCCTGGTAAAAAGTCTGATGAGGTACCCATGTACAAGAAAAAGATCCCAAGCAATGAAGGAAAACCCAATGGGAAAAAACATCCACCACAAGAGAAAAAAACACTCTCTAATCTAAGAAAGATGCCAAATATGGGTCCCGGCCATAGACGAGCCTAAAAAGGTACCCATGTACAAAGAGGCAATCTCTTAGAAAGAAGAAGAAGAGAGAAGAAGAGTGAGATGAGAGGAATGCAGAAGATGACATGGATGGATCTGAACTCTGCAGCTCTAGAAGTCTCCTAGAATAATGTCGATGATGAGATCCTCTGCCTCTGGACTGAAGAAGAGCCACTCATAATGAACTATGTGCCTACCCTTAGGAAGGACAAAATGACGTGTTGGAAGTCTGCCCACTCCACAAAGGAAACTGAAGGCAACAACATGAAGAACTCTAAGTTTGGTGCATGTAAGTGTGACATATGTCTAGAGAGTGAGTTCCAGAATCCGAAGATAATGCCACGTGCGTAGAATGTCAAAGTAAAAAAAGAGGAACACCCACATAAAGGATGTCCAAGTGATGTGAAGGGAAAAAAACATCCTCCATGACAAAAAAAGGGATCCACAAATGAGGTTGGATCAATGAAGGTCTCTGGAGATGTGGAAGTGACATGATTCCTAGAAGGGGCACTCCCAACAACAGAGATGACAAACTCATCTGAAACACCTATAGATGGATGAGGGACCTATAGTGCATCACAAGTAGACTCTGTGAAAAGATGACTAAGGTCAGGCAAATACTCATCCCAATGAGGGGGCTCAATAAATAGAAGAGTGATGTCAGATAGGTATGAGTCATCTAATGAAAGTAGAGGAGTGGAAGGGGGCTTGCACACTGGAAGTGGAAAGGAGGCTGGTGTAATGATTGTATGAGGCTGAGTAAGAGACTACTCGATATCTGATGAGATGTGGGATGTGTCAACACTCTTTGGAATAGTGAGAGAAAGAGGAGAGAAGTCCTATGTAATGCTCTCTCGCATCGAACTCAGGGTGCATAATCCTCGTCATCAGAAGTATAACCAAATGAGTCTATGTCAGCGGAACTACCATCACACGAAGAAATGGAGGAGACAACTGAATCAACAACAACAACAATGGTAGCAGTATGTGAAGGGTCTCCATAGAGGGACTAAAGAATGCTCCAGACATGGTGGGGTGGATCTCGAGTCTCCGCCACGTGAAATCAAAGAGAATGAGAGACATGCATCATCATGTGACCAAATATGTGTTCGTACATGTGTCGATAAAGTCCTCTAGATGACGAGGATCAACGGGTGTAGGAACTGGCCCAAGAAAAAAGGGTAAAAGACCTCGTGGGCGGTAACGCTCCATGGAAGCATGCCAAGCTGAATAGTTCCCTCTCCCGGTGAGAAGTGGTGGAGGTCAGAAAGCGATCCTATGACACTCAAGTCTAGAAAGAGAAATCTCCATGTTGAAAAATGTAAGATGCACAAAAGCAAGACGTCAGACTCGGCCGATAATGCGTCTGCGTGTGTAAGCCCAAGAGTGCTAGTCAACCCCCTGCATGTGGAACTTTATAAAGTAGTGCATTTACAAAACTAACAATACCATCACGTAATGTGTAAAAAATCATGCAACTTTGACTAAATAAGTTGTAAAAACGAGCAACGAGTCAAAATTTATAGCATTAAAATGATTCTCGCAACTAATGGAAAATGTCAATAAACGCTACAAACGCATTAAAAAAGTGCATGAAATGGGTGCAAAGGGTATCATGTGGGTACCCGTTGGAAACAACATCAAATTTTAGACATATTTTTTTGCTTGTGAGGGGGGATTATCCTCCTGCCAACCCTGACCTCACCCTCCGTCTTCGATGCTCGTAGGAAGGTAAGAATACAAGCAAAAAACAACCTTAAAAATTAATTACATGCCATGTGAATGTTTTTTTAATCTTAAAACATTAAAAATAGATTGTTTTATCTGGAAAACAATTCCTAAATGGAATGATTGAATGGAGGGGCCCACGTTGAGGTGTTGACCAAAGCCGAATGGTAGAGCGAAGCCCGGTTAGCATGTGTCGAGAGAGAGGTTGAAACCATTGGAGATTGCCGTAGGGCCACGTGTTCTGGTGTAATGGAGTTGGTAGATGATCCATATGGTGCGGGAGTTGGAATGGCTGGCTTTGTGAAAGGAGAAAACACCAGAGGAGAAAATGTAGGTTGATGTTGAACGCAGTAAAAGAAAAAAAGTTTTCCAATAAAAATGCAGGTTGAAGGCACAGAGTTGTATGCTGTAGATTCCAACATAGAGATTTGCAGTAAGAAAATCGTTGAAGGCTAGAAACACATGTGAGTTAAACAACAAAAATTCAACCAAAAATTTTTTTTTCAAACAACTAGAAACATAGAATCCAAAACATTTTTCAATGTAGAGGTGCACCTTGAGTTGTTGAAGCAACATCATTTAAGGTCCACATGCCAGAGGTAAGCTAACACCAATGCAGAAGTAGGCTGAATGTGTTGAGTTGGTCTTCCTACGCAGAGGTCCACGACCGAAGAATACCCAAATGAGGGCCGAGAGAGCAATGCCACAGGCAGATACTCAACAAACCTGAGTGCAACGAGGGCAACAAAGATGCTGGGTGAGCAAAGCAAAAACGGGGCAGTGGCCAACGTGAACACAAGATGGCATGTCGAAGGCAAATCAATACATGCTCACAACTTGAGTCAACAAGCTAGGAGTGTAAGTGCAGCGAGCCAAGGAAAATTGGTGCCATGAGTTGAATGTTGTAATCGACGTGCCATGTAGATCCCAACACAGGTAACACACCAGCACAAAACCAAGAACCCTTGAAAATGCAAGATGAATCTCGCTCTAAAAATCGCATGCAAACCTAAGAATCTTGAAAATCTACAAAAAAAAACACAACCAAATGAACCACAAACAAACCCAAACAAAGGTATGAGGCCCAAATCAATGCAAGTAGAGCATGGTCGAATATCCATTATGACACACACTGAAAGAGATCTGAATATCACGTCTGGAAGCTAGAAAACACACAAAAATGCCAAAGAGTGCATGGATCCACAAGATCCACTTTGATACCATGAAAGAGGGTTTAAACCCACAAGTGAGGATCACGAGGGACGACATGTGCACATCAACGGACGTGCAAACGAAAACGTGAAGAGATCTCGGGAGGAGTGAGCATCAATTGAATGTGAATGCAAAGATTTGAAACATGGGCAGAACCTGGTTAAGCCATAAAACTCTCCTCTATCTCATAGATCAAATGGGGTGTATATATAGGAGGTGCTAAGTAACCCCAATGTTGTAATCATGACAAATCAGTAGAGAGGGGGAGTTACGCCTAGAATAGAAGTGTAACTCCCAATGACGCATATGATGACTTGATGCATTGACACGGCGCACGCGCACCGACATGTAAGAGAAATCTCATAATGACCCCTAAATGACACATGGACCTATGATTTCACCTAAGTAATATGACTCACCTAATGATGTGGAAAATAACACACACCAACAGGTTTTTTCATATAAATCAGCAAGAGATTTCATTAACTCTACCATAGAAGCCACTTCGGTAATATTGTAAGTCATGGATGCTACCAGGGATCAATCTTATAGATACCAAATCTTTCTCATCAAGAATATTCCATTCTTCATCAGTCATCTTTGTAGGTCTAGACTTCTCATCCAACAGTAAATATAAATCTCTTTGATACATATAATCCTCAATTTGCATCTTCCATAATTGATAATCACAACCATCAAATTTCTCTACCTTGTATTTGTT
Source organism: Taxus wallichiana var. yunnanensis (assembly GCA_018340775.1). Classification (NCBI taxonomy): domain Eukaryota; kingdom Viridiplantae; phylum Streptophyta; class Pinopsida; order Cupressales; family Taxaceae; genus Taxus; species Taxus wallichiana. Next base: position 715,633,800 of record CM031242.1, on the reverse strand, counting down.
TTCTTCTCCATTCCCCGTAGCTCCCACTCAATCGAAAAACCCTTGTGAGTAAATATGTCAACACAAAAACCCTCAAACAAATCTTTGATACCAATTGTTGGGATTAGCACACTCGTTTGTACAGATAATATATCAGATCTAAGCATACATGCAAATAAAATCAGATATTCTACCAGAAGAAATATACAAAACAAGAGACATAAATCAACACCATATTTAATGTGGTTCACCTAGTGTGGGCTATGTCCACCAAGAAACAAGCCAATCTATTATCCAAATCTTTGACAAGATATACAATGAAGATTTACAATCTTCCACACCTCTCAGATGTACAGTACTTTCTTTCTCTCAAGCTTTTTCTTCATCACCAAGAATTCTCTCTCTCACCAAATTTTGTAAGTTCTTTCTAATTCTTGTTAATCATTACTTCTAAACCCTATCTTTTATGCTTATATAGTTGTTTATAGAATTAGGGCACTTAGCCATATAATTACAATCAATAGATATACTTTAATGCTAAAAATAGATCTAATTCCCGAGAGTTAATTAAAACATCCTCGCACAGGTAACCAACACCGATTAGCCCTAACCACCTTGCCGATTCCTCCTTTTCTTGACCACCGCTAGTCATACCAAATCGATTCCGATCCGGGTGACCGATGCTTCGGGTTCCCCTTAATCAATGACACCATTCACGTATTTTCCAAAGCAAGTTTCCATTGCATGCTTAAACTAAAGTAATTGATCTCCACAACTCAACAAAAACCACGTGCCCTTTCCCCTTCTCAACGCTTCTACTTTTTCTCAAACCCTTCACTAGTGGAGACGTAAGCCTTTTTCATGCAAAAATCTACTCTCCACGTTTGGTTTTATAACTCTCCATGCCTTAATACAATTCTCTTGGCTCGGTTACATTTAGCCCACTTGAATACTTGTGTTTTGCAAAGCTAAAAATGAACCCACATCTTGTCCTTATATAGATTTCTAAAAAGTTAGTGCATTTATTGATCCTTCACCTACCAAAAATCCTCTCATAAATTGACCATTTTCAAAATTTCTAAACAATTTCTGCGTGGTACAATTTCCTACCTTACCTATAACCTTGTAGTGTGCACTCCTAGCCTTTGGCTACATAATTCTCTTTTGTGCACTTCCATGCACCGAGTACCTCACCATTGTGCCCTCTCATAGCAGTTTCCACGGCCACTGCTTATGTTGTGTTATATTTTCCCTTCATTTATTTCAATCTATGGTCTTCTTTAGAAGTAATCACCTTTCAAACAACTCCTTTCCATACTTAAATAACACCTGTAACAGTTTATTCCCATGTGTACCTAGTTATGAATAAAAAATCACCCCCACACCAATAGTATGTGCAATCCTCTGCATAAAAGAATACTTCAGATTATAATTAGCTTCTAGTGTGTGAATGCACTTATTACATAAAATACCAAATGAAATTGACAAAGCATACCGATGAAGAAGGAAATACATTAAAATAAATACAGAAAGGGAAACCTATACTAAATGGCAATGCTTACCTTATTACAAACACCAAAAAGACTTATTTATAGTAGGGCTTCAAATTTCTCCCGTTAAAGTAACCGGATAACCGTATTCCATCAAACACCTCTAATTAGAAAGCGCTTGATTCAAGTATATGAGTGATAACATATGGTCCTAGCCAATGCACCTTGAGCTTGCCCTCGGATGGCACGTAAACTTAGAATCATAAAGTAGTACCATCCGTGAACCTCAAGCTTCTTGTCCAATATGTGTGGTCATGCCATGCCTTTTACCTAGAATTTTCCTATAATCCAATGTGCTATGGCGTGGTTCTCATCCAAGTGTATTAACTCACAATTATTTCTTCTAATGCTTTCTCATCAGTGTGTGTAATACACAAAGATGGTAACATGAATTCCATAGGAAGGACTTCTTCTATGCCAAACACTAACTAAAAGGGTGTGACCTTATTCATCTCTTTTAGGTTGTTATTTCCTTCCATTACAACATAAACTTTATCATCCTAATTTCCTTGTCACAAAGTTTTGGCTCAAGATCTAGCTTGATCTTGTTAAAGGCCTCAACAAAGTACATTTACTCGAGGATGATATGGTGTGCAACCATAAATTCATCTAGTAATATCCTCGATTGTCTCATTCAAAAAGTGTGTGCCCTTATCACTTGTCAAGCTCAGCAGACATCCATACCTAGTAAGAATATTTTCCCATAATAACATGGCTATTTTAGCTATTGTACAATCCTTTGTATGTGCTGATTCTTCCCACCTTGTAAGATAACTTGTGCAAGTGATGATATAGCTCGATCCAATTCTACGCATGGATTGTGAAATATGACCTACAAATTCTATAACCCATTTATCAAATGGCTTTGCACTATCAATATTCCTCAAAGGCATTTCATCTCTTTTCCTAGGTTTGCCAAGGCGTTGATAGTGATCACACACCTTACAATACTCTTTACAATCCTTGTACATGGTCTCCCACCATAATCTAGTGAGTAGAATCTTGTGCACAGTGGCATCACCTGCATAGTACCCACCTGCAATACCACCATGAGCCTCTTCCATAATATTTTTGCACTCATGCTCTAGTACACACTGGTACAATATTTCATCTCGGCTTAGTTTTTATAAGTCACCACTGATCAACATAAAAGGTGTCACATGAATTGCAAGTTGTTTCTTCTCCAATGCTTTCATTCCTTTTGGCATCATACCCATGCGTAAAAAGACAAAAATATCCTCCAATTCCAAAGGCATGTGGTGTAACCTATACAAATGTGCATATGGAATTGTATCTTCAATTGTCTATGCCTCTTCCCCTGATTGAATCTGTGATAAGTGGTATGGGCTAGAATTACTTTTACCTAGTTTTACCACAACTGTGAAATCAAATTCCTAAATAGGAGTACCCATCGACATATGTGACCTTGTAAAATGAGCTTATTTACCAAGTATTTTAATTCCATGTGATCAATGTAAAATACAAAAGGTGTTGCTAACAAGTAATGTCTGAATTTATGTAGTGTGTAGATCATTGATAAGGCCTCGTGCTCATTTTTTGTATAATTCTACTCTGTATGGGTCAACTTCCTACTAGCAAACCGATAGGATGATTTATAATACCTTCTCCAAGATAAGCTAACACCGCACTAATTGTTGTGATAGAGGTGTCCACATGTACATGAAATGGTTGGTTCCATGAAGGAAAACATAGAATAGGCATTTTTGTAAGTCTCTCCTTCAATGCCTCAAATGCACACCATTATGGTTTTCCCAATAGAATGTCCCTTTCCTTTTAATAATTCTTCCAGGGGTGTGAAAACCTTTGCATACCCTTTAATAAATTTTCTATAATACCCTGTGTGGCCCAAGAATCCATGCACCCCACTTTGACTGGTAGGCTCCTCCAAGCCTACAATAATTGCAACCTTAGCCGGATCTACTAACAAACCTTCCTTGTAGATGATGTGCCCTAACAGAGTCCCAAAAGGTGTAGAAAACACACACTTCTTGATGTTTAAGGAGATGCTTAACTACCTGCATCTCTTAAACATTAAACGCAAGTTGTCACAATGATCCTTAACAAGCCCATACACCATCTAATCATCCAAGTAAACTTGCAAGAATTTGTGAATAAAATCCTAGAATGCTTGAACAACTATGCATGAAAATACAACAGGTACATTTTTCAAACCAAAAGGCATCACTGTATATGAAAAACTTCCCCATTCAGTGGTGAAAGTCATTTTCTCTTGATCTTCATGTGCTATTCTAACCTAGATGATACCTAAAGAATCCATCTGTAAAAGAGTAAACTTCATGCCCTACAACACCTTCTAATATTTCCTCGAATGGCATAGGAAAATGATCAATCACACATGAAAATTTCAGCTCCTTATAGTCCACAAAAATCCTAATTTGGACATCTTTCTTTATAATGATTACCATTGGGCTAACCCACTCTAATTTGTCTAGGGGATTGATGATGCCGAGTTTAGCATTTTGTCAATTTTTCCTTGACTTTTATGCACAATTTTGGGTTCATCCTATAATGTCTCTTCTTGACTAGGCACGCTCCTTCCTTTCACTTAGTCTTCATCTATCCTAATGACTCATGCACTCATTTTAACTCATAGTAACCCCTAGGAATAAGTCCCGAAAATACCAAAGTAATTCAATTATCTTTGTTACTTCAAAATAAGTCTAATAATCCCAAATTATTGCCTCCTTAGGTTTTTATCATTTCCAATGTTCACTTTCTTGGTCTTCATAGGTGCATGATAGGCACTCACATTCTTATCCAAAATATCTAACACTTCGTGCGTACCTACCGAATGAGATATATATAGATTTTTTATTTCTTCATCATCCACTTTGTATAGCATCTTCCTTTTTTATTTCTCACAAAGCAAGCATGCTTAATTAGCATGGCATCTATTTCTTCTACTTCATCAAAACGTGCTCCTAAGTCTACCTCACCAAATAACTCTTGAATGAGTTCTTCACCTATAAAGTATCTCCCATAGTTAAGTGCTTTATAACCCTTAATGCCTCTTCCATCGGTGGTTTATTAGAGATGTAGTCAAAAGTTTGGGTCATTCTTGCAATCAAGTCATGCCAATTTCCAGTCTCCTATACAACTCTACATAAACATACCAGGCTCATGCACAACCTTGTAAAGTGGAATAAAGTTTGTGCACCCAAAGTGAAGGTGGTAAATCTTCCTACCCCTTTGTCCAGAGTCTCTCACACTATCAACATGGTGCTTGAACAAGTTGATTACCATTATATGTGCACATAGTAGCACATTGATCCTCAAGAACCGAGTGGTTAGAGCAATTCTGACTTCATTCCATTCCATAAGATTATCCCTATGAACCATCCACCAACGCGCTACTATCCCACGCAAGGTATATACTAACATATTCCTTCTTTCCACTTGATTTGTCCATTTCTCCTCCATGGTGTGCACGAATACCATATGGTATCCTTCTCCAGGTGTACCGAGGTACATGGTTGTTATCTATCCTCCAATACATCGAGTTTTACTTCTCTACACAAATTTTATTCTTACTTTGCTCCCAACCATATCATAAGTGCCATGTGCCCAATCATCACAAGTAATACTTGTAGTATCACTGATAGACTATGCATCTTCCCACTAAAGGATTCCTTCCTTTGATGGATCAAGTACTTCTAGGTCCCGAATGGCACGTACATAAATTATGTTTAGGTCTTCCTCACTCAAAGGTTCAACATAAGGCACATATTTCCCATCTGCCAAAGGGATAATTACTCTTTCTTCCTTATTCTCAAAGCTTATATACTCCTTTTTGAATTGTAAATCAACATTATTTACATAACACCAAGGGAACCCAAGTAGAGATGGGAAGTTGTCTGATTCTACAAGTGCTAAGACCTCAAAGTCCTTGGTGAACTTGGCCCCTTTTATAGTAATAGATGCACCCTTTAAAACTACTATGGGAGTGGCCTTAGTTCGATTGGCCATGAACAATACATTAGAGGATGGTTGTAATGGAGGTCTTCCCATCTATACCCATGCCTCTAAAGTAAGTACATTAACTTCTATGCCTATATCAATCAATATATTACTCAAGAGACACCCATCTATAATAGCATTCAAAGTGATCTCCTTGTCATAATCTAGACTATGAGGGGGAAGATTAGCATACAGATCTTCCGTCCAATCTTGATACTTGTGTGTAGAGTATTTCCATTTAGCCAATTCCTAGTAATGGAATGATGTTCTCCTAGTGAAAATTTTACATACCTCTCGTTAAGTCATCAATATCTAGTTGAATTTTCTCCGATACCTTCTTTTATTCCAACTTCGTGACTGCCTTTAAACATTGTATTTCACCTTGAAGATTTCTGATTATCTCCATGGTTTCTGATAAACCTCCTTCGATGTGTAGGATCTCGGGTACCTTACATGTAAAACTTCCTCCTTAGTGATGGTAGGATTTTTCTCGTAACACTTCCTCGACATGCATAGCTTTAGCACATGTGGTAATCTTCACATGTAACACCTCGTGTTCTCGTGCCAACTTTGGCATCCACAGATTCTCCATAGTGAACTATATTCAAACAATCCACTCGCACCTTTTTTCTCTTGTTTATGTTGCTTGCTAAGATGCTCATATAAGTTTGGGAATTCCTCATAGCTGTGATTATTCCCACAAAAAGAACAAGTAATATTTTGAGGACATTCACACCTATAATGGTCAAGAGATTTGCATGTAAAGAATGTTCTATGAGGAAACTCACCTTGTCCACGTATTTTCGCCTCTCAAAATCCCCCTCATTTTCCAAGTCAAGTTTCAAATTTTGAGTTGGTGCCTTTGAGGAATGTTTAGAATAGAGTAAGAAGTCTAGAGGGATGGAAAAATTATGTTTTGAAGTGTTGGTACTCAGCTTTTAAATCTCACTAGTTCCATTTAGAATTCCTCACCTGTGTAATTTGAAACATATTTCTATCTCCTTTCATGGATGTGTGGAATTTCTCAATCCTTCTCTTTGGCTATGGATCACGCGAGCCTGGTATTGTTTGTAGTTTTTCATTCCATGAAGAACAATTTGAAATTCGAGTGTAAACGGTGGGGTTTTCCCTTTCATTTTAATTTTTTCACAGTCATGAATGATGGGCGTATCTTCCTATCAATTTTTCCCCAACATCCACGGGTACATGGACATCTCTAACTCGGATGCGCAAGATGGGTTATTTTTGCGAACTTGTCATTTTTGTTATTTTTTACAAAAGTTTCAAATTGGCCTCATGGCCTTGAAGGATCCCGATTGGATGAAACAAGAAAAGATGGAAAGGTGGTCCTTTTTGTGTTTTGAGGCATTATGGCGAAAGGCGTAAAATGTGAGAAGAATGCCTAAGACCCACAAAGGAGACATGGCCATTTTTAATGTCAAAAGTGGAGAGGTGGGTTATTGGGACACTTTAGGAATTTTACCATTGTTTCCAAAAGGGTGTAAAGTTATAAAGTGAAGCGCAACCCCACTGATGCCCAGGTGAAGCCACGTGTTGGTGCTTGTGTTGAAAAGTCAAAGCACGAAGGTGGGCCATCGAGAAATTTGGGAATTTTGGTTTTATTTCCAAAAGAGAGAGTTAAAAGTTATAAAATGATCCATGACTCTGTTGGGGTCTTGAGCCTATGTTGAAAATTCAAAGTGGAGAGGCGGGTCGATGGAGAACTTTGAGTTTTTGAGATTTTCTTCAAAAGAGTTAAAATTCTAAAAGTGAACCGTGACTCCGTCGCCACTCAAGTAAAGCCTCATGTCAGGACTATATTAAAAGTGGATGGATGGGCTGAAATGTTCCAAAGTGCCATTTCTCTAAAAAGGCACAAAATATAAAAGTTTTCCCCAGGCCCACTTCAACAAATATCTTCCACGTGGATGACTCATATTTGAAGTTACAAATTAGGTTTAATGGCTACATTATAGAGCATCATTTTTTCCGCCATTAATGCTTCGCATTAAAAAAGAAACCGAATGTAACCGTTTTTGAATATTTTTTAATGGCTTGTCCATGCCATTATGAGGGTTGGATCCTAGCATTCTTGTAATTGTAATAGATTCAAAAGTAATCAATGTAGATGTTTTTCCCTTTCTAAACTCCTTTGATTAGATCTATTATTTGCAAGTAGAGGTTCGACCTAATTTTACCCTAATTTGCAAGATAATAAATGCAGAAAATGAAACTAACCTAATGATGGTGATGCACCAAAGGAGTGGTGAACATTTTTGCTCATACAAATAGGCACAAATCCATGAAATGCAACATGAAAAACATACACAAGCTGATAAGATGCAATAAGAGATCTGAAAATGAAGTAAAAACAATACAAACAGAGGACTGAAAGCATTCACAGAGTTTGCACTGTCATTTCCATGTAAAAATCCTTGCATTACACCATCAAAGAGGTATAAACCTATTACAATCCTTGAAAAAGGCCTGATACTTACAAAATTCACTTGTTTTCAGGTGAAAGAAGAAGTCTAATGTTCAAAAAAGTGTTCAACCATGAAGAAATGAGCCAAATCTGGCTTTTACAGTACATGGGTCGAGCCTAGGAGAGAGAAAACATGCAAAACACATGGGAGCCATCCCTCATTGAATGAAACTACATTAAAACAGCATGGAGGTCCTTACAAACCCATGCTCTGACATTTTTGACCATGCTGGAGAGAAAAGCGACCCATTTTGCATTAAAATTGGTTGTTGAAATGTCATTTCTGGCCATGGACACGTACCAGAAGTGTTTTTTTATTTTTCTCTCTCCAAACTGAACCAAAATTCAAAATTGACCATGGAATCATGTAGATAATTTCATAAGCTTTCCATTGATATAAAGAACGTGCAAATCCGAGCTCTGGATCGAAAGTTATGGAGGTCTGAAGTTTTAGGGCAAAAACGGCCCAAAAACGGATCGACGGGCAAAAATTTGAAATTTTGACCCTTTTTGCATTTGGAAAATTTTTCAAAAAAACCCCACGCTCCACCACTTGGGTGCCACGTGGCATGATTTAATTGGGCATGGGCCCTTCCTGACTACTTTCCCTTTGTTTTTGCCTTTGGAAATTTTTTCCAAAAACCTCCGCCGGCCCGCGACTTGACACGTGTCGCCTTCTCTGTCGGGTCGGGCGACTCCTCCTCCTTCTTCCTTCACATGGGGCTTGATGTTTTTGTGCCACTTGGACACGTGGCAGCATGTGATTGGCCAGCAAAAATGGGGTGGGCCGATCCCTTAGAATTTTTCTTTGTTTTTTCATTGGGAAAATTTCCCATTTTTCCCCCGCGCCCCGCCACTTTGGGACACGTGGCATGATTTGGTTGGACGACAGGGCGCGGGCTCATCCTTCACCTTTGAATTTTTTGGCTGAAAACTTTGCCAAATTTTCCATTTTCCACCCGAGCTCCGAACTCTCCGACCATAGGACACGTGTCCTATTTCCATTCGCCGCGGGCCTCCTGCTCCAAATTTTCACTTTGAAAATTTCACCGAACACTTAGCAACTTTTTCCTTTCTCCCCCGCCGAACTCCCCGGCCACCTCTGCCACCTGTCATGTTTCTATTGGCTCGGGCCAATCCTCCAAAATTTTCCTTTGAAAAACTCAGCAAAAACACTTAGCCAATTTTTTACCTCGCCTCCCCTTATGACACGTGTCACACCATGATTCACCCAAGGGCCCGCGGGAAAAATTTTCCTTTGAGATTTCCGACCAAAACTTGGTAAATTTCCCAAGTTCTCCTCCGAACCCCGCCACTCTCTTGGACACGTGGCACGTTCCTATTGGTTGGGGGCTTCCAAAGGGAAAATTTCCCACAAAACTCCACCGAGCCATAACTTGAAAAATATGAGGAGTTAGGAGGAAAACTTTACCTTTCTGGAAAGCTGAGAGAGAGCTCTATCTGATGGTGCCATTTCCAGAAAGATTTGAGTGCCTAAAAATCAAAAAATGAAGACTGAGGCACAAGAGGGGTAGGAACACAAGGAGTTAGCCACAAAAATGAGCAGGGGGCACATTTTGGATAACAATTTTGGCGACTCAGAGGGGTCATCTGCCTACTAGATGAAAATACCAGTTGCCTGAAGTAGTCCATTGGGCATGGAGTCATCAAATTTTCTATTTGGAACCCCAACTGACTTAGAATGTTGCAAGGAGGAAGATGGAATATCACCTGATTGAAACAAGGACTGCAAAACATCTCCAGGGACAGCAAGCTGTGCCAAAGCACTTAGGGAAAGCAAAACTAACCTACAACAAAACAATGTGCACAAGCACTTGAAGGAATGGAAACCTAAGCTAATATTTACAAGATGGAGAATTCCCCTTTAGAAACAACGCTTGAGATAGATTCCATTGACTGGAATCTATAGTTCTTCACCATCCAATGAAGCCAATTGGAAAGCATTGTTGTTCTTGCACTTCGTGACCATGTATGGGCCACTCCAAATGGCATCAAATTTTGAATGCCTTCCCGGTTTTTCTCTATCCGCATCCCATTTCAACACTAGATCTCCAACTTGAAAAGATCTATCCTTGGCCTTCCTATCAAAGGTCTTCTTGATCAAAGCTTGATCCTTCTCCATTGCTTGGGATGCCTGATCTCTAATCTCTTGTAGCTCCATCAACTCTGCATATCTCACCTCCATGGGCTCAAACTCCAACAGCTCCAATCGCTTTCATGAGTTCCAATGTTGGCAACTCAAGTGACATGGGCAAGATTGCTTCTCTTCCATGTACAAGCCTAATGGAGAATTACCTGTGGATCTCTTGGGGTTATCCTATCAGCCCATAAGGCTGCTGATTTCAGCTTGGTATGCCAAGACCTCTCGATTCTCATCAAGAGTTCTCCTAATGATCCTCAACAAGTTCTTGTTTGTAGACTCAGCCTGCCATTACCTCGAGGGTAATAGTTTGATGAAGTACTTAGGTAGATCCTGCTTCTTGACAGCCCACTCACCACCTTGATCCAATGAATGCTAATGCATTATCTCGAGATTATCGTAGCAGTATGCCAAATCTGGTTACTATCCCCTCATAGAAGTCTAATATGCTGACTCATTTGCTTCTTTGAGTGCTACTGCTTCACCCATTTGGTGAAGTAGTCCGTGGTCAAAAATCCATTTGTGCCCTTGACTTGAATTGGGATTAATGACTCCAATGAAGTCCAAAACCCATTGCATGAACGGCTGGTCAACCGAGATTGATGCAATGGAAGGGCAGCAAGTCTTTCTTTTCCCGTGAAGAATGCACAATTCTTACACCTCTTGATCCATGCAAAGCAATCACTAAAAATCTTGGGCCAATAATAACCAGCCTTCATAATTTTTAGAGTCACACTCTTGGTGCAAAATGACCACCAAATTGGTCCACCATGGAACTCTTCCAACACCCTATGAATCTGATTTGTGCTAATGCATCTCAAAGAAGACTCCATTCACATCTTTCTTGAACAAAACTCCATCAACAATGGCATATGGGACAGCCTGCAATCTGAAGTGTCTTCTTTGGGTCTTGTTCATCTCTGGAGGGCATAGGCCTGTGCTTAGGAAATGTATTATACTTTGGGTCCAGCAAGGAGTAGGGACAACATTATTTTCTTCTTGAGTGCCACTTGGCTCATGGCTGTCTTGAACTGTCAAAACAGCCTCTTCTTCATTGCATACTTCTTTTTTCTTCCCCAAAATCAGCTGCTCACACAATCCTTTTCCTCTTACCAGCTTGGTGATCTTGATCTCAATGTCATATTCCATGACACGAGTGATCCAACCTGCCCTTTTCTCATTCAAATCCTTGTTGAGGAGGAAGTCTTTAACCCCAACATGAGAGACCAGCAACTGGACCTTGTTGTTTGAGACTAAATGCTTGAATTTCTTCAAGCTTCTAATTACTGCAAGTACATGCTTCTCAATAAAAGAATACCTCACCTCATAGTCATCTAGGCTCTGGCTGAAGAAAGCAATTGGCTGCTCATCATTGTCCTTGTTCTGCTACACCAAAATGGCGAAATAGTATCATTACCTCCAAATGCATAGAGGATGAAATCCTTGGAGAAGTCCGGGTTGATGAGAGTTGGTGCTTGAGAGATGGCTTCTTTGATTGCTTCAAAACTCTCCTTGCCTTCTGCTGTCCACTTGAAAGCCATGCTTTTCTTTAACATTTTGGTGATAGGTTTGACAAGGGCTGCAAAATCTGGGACAAACCTCCGAACAAAGTTTATCCTCCCCAAGAAACTCTGAAGGGCTTTCTTGTGGCTTGGCAATGGTAGTGCTCTTATGGCTTCAACCCTCTCTGGATCAATTGCTAATCCTTCTTTGGAGACAATATGGCCAAGGAGCTTTCCTTCATGTGCAAGAAAGATACACTTCTTAGGATTCAAGGACACTCCAAATCTCCTACACCTCGTGAAGACTTGTCTCAAATGAGAGAGGTGGTCTGCTGCATTTTTGGAAAAAATAGTGATATCATCAAGGTAAATCAGCACCATGTTGTTAATCAAACCTTTGAACGCCATGTCCATTGCTCTTTGGAAGGTAGCACCAGCGTTGGACAGCCCAAATGGCATTTTCCTATATGCATAAGTTCCCCATTTAGTTGTAAAGGCCATCTTGAACTGATCTTCTTCCTTCACCATAATCTGATTATACCCTGAATAGCCATCAAGTAGTGAAAACCTCTCGGAGCCAGCAACAACTTGTAAAATCTGCTCCATGGAAGGAAGTGGATAATGATCCTTGAGAGATGCTCTATTCAAATCTCTGAAGTCAACACACAATCTGATTTCCCCACTCTTCTTTCTGACTGGAACCAAATTGGCAACCCAACTAGAATGCTTGATTGGGAATATGATCCTTGACTCAATCAGCTTGTTTAATTCTTTCCTCATGAGAGGCTCCATGTGTGGATTGACTGGTCTTTGTTTCTACCTGACAGGCTTAGTATTTGGATCCAATTCAATGGTATGCTGAGCTAAGTTGGGATTGAAACCTTTCAAGTCTTCATAGCTCCAAGAAACACATCAGGGAACTCTTGACACAGCTGTATGAACTCATACCTTTCTTGTTCAGTTGCCATCTTTCCAATTTGCAATGGTTTGTTCTCTTCCACCAAGATGGATACTGAATCTTCTCTCTCTTGACTTGAATGTTTGCTTTCTCCTTTCTAAACTGATCATTGGGATTAAAAATGGACTCCAAAGTGATAAGTCCCTTGGGCAGCTTGTTAGTTCTCAGCTGTACCACTTGGTCACCATACTGCTGTTCCAATTTTTCTTGATTCTTAGCTGAGAACTCAGCTTCTTCTTACAAGAAATGGATGATTTGCTGGTCATTTTCAAACACTTGCCAACTGACATTGTTATCCGGCACTAAGGCCTCACAATCACGTGGATGTTTGGCTGTACCTTGTCTTGTTGAATGCTTTCCACAATGTCAAAGGCTGCCCTACCGCCGCAAGCCTCGCAAGAGCTTTGATTCTCTTCCTAGAATGGATTTGATGCCAAAACCCTCAAAATCTTCCATGAGGTCCCACACCCTCGTTTCTTGTAGCACTTGAGTAGATCATTTTGGCAAAGATGTTGTCCCTTGACCTGATTTACAATCAATTCACTGTCACCAAAGACTTGCAAGTTCTTTATTTTCTTTTTGATTGCCCAATGCATCCCTTGCACCAAGGCTTCATATTCAGCAGCGTTATTAGAGCATGCAAACTGAAACCTAAAAGCTGAATAGTACCTTACTCCTTGAGGTGAAACAAGCATAACTCCACCTCCTGCACCTTGTCTACTCCTTGATCCATCAAAAAACAGCTGCCATACCTCATTCTCATCCTTGTGGTTTGGTTTGGTGATGCTAGGAATGGGCTGATTTTCTTCATGTATGCAATAGACCCCTAGCTCGATTCTTCTACTTCTTGATAAGGATCAAAAGCATGTACTTTGTTTTCCCATTCATCAAGAGTTAGATCCGGATGCTTCCAACCTTAGTGTCAGCTTCATCAGTGCTTGGGTGATCTTCTTGATCAAATGCTGAACAATTGGCATTGATCTGACTTGGAGTGTAAGGCTCAATGTGAAAGTTTGCAATAGGTTCAGACCTGATTGTAGCTTTGGTTCCATACCTTGTTCTGAATAGCATGTGTGACCAATCAGCAGACAAATATCCTCCAATCTTGGCTGTGAAGTCCCTTGACAAGCATAGGGCAAAGAGTGGTGGAAGGTCTATGACTGATACATCTTGTAAAACAACAACATTTGGACATGCATGCAAGGTAAGATTCAAGTTTCTAATCACTCCGACCATTGTTACTGCTGTTGTCCCATCCAGCTGCACTACCCCTTTGGATATGGTTTCATACTGGAGCCCTAGCTGATCAGCTATTTGTTTAGGCATCACTGAGCTACTTGCCCCGAATCTATCATGCAATTATGCACTAGCTGATTTCCAATGATTAACGAAACATAGAAAGGAGGGGGCTTCAACATTTTACCTTGTTGTCCTCCATGATTCCTTTCAGGCTGGGCAGCATTTGTGAGCACTTTCTCTTGCATCTGAACTTGCTGATTCAAAGTTGGCTAGTCCTTCATGGCAGCTTGTAGCAAATCTCTTTGGCCTGGGATAGATAGGGACTCCCACATTGATATATTTACATTTGTCTTCTTCATCTGATCAATGATACTGAATGGTGATGAAGGATCTCTTTGCTGTCCCTTGGTTTGCATATTCACTCCTTGCATGTGGGCAGCAACAACTGGTATTTGAGTTGGCCTAGGAGCTGTTCTTGGCTGCCCTTGTGCATTTGAAATTGATTTTGTTTGCCACCACTTGTGGAGCCATGGAAGGTTGGAGATTGGTTGGAGCTAATGGCTGTTCCTCACCCAAATTCCTTCTTTTTGACCTTGTGTTGGCTGCAACACCTTGAGAAACTACTTGATTCATGCCACAAAAATCCTCTGCTTGCCAATTCACGAGTGTGGTGTCATTTGGAGCTGATTGTTGTTGGAATGTTTCTTGTTGTTGGTTGTTTCCTTGACTGCCCTCACCCTCCACACCAGTAGTTGTCACCATTAATGCTTGATTCAAAGCACCATTGAAGCACATGGATTGGTTATGAGGTTCATTGCATGGAAAACACCAATCATACTCCTGAGCAACGTTGTTTTGTGTTGGCACCAATGCTTTAGAGGCAGATATGGCATTTGGATTATAGGGCTGAAATGGCCTATTGGCAGGAGGCCTTGTTTGATTCACATTTGCAGCTGGATTAGGTGGTCTTTGTGGTTGATATGGCTGCCTATTAGGGCTGAGCTTGGGGCTGATAAGAAGGTCTAAAACCTTGGGCTTGTTGCCTCTTGAGAGTAACCAGCTCATTGCCTAGGTTTTGCAATTGCTTCATGACTTCTCAAGCTCATTTGGGGCACTTGGAGATGAAGTAGAAGCTTCATTTGAACTCTGATTTCTAGGAATGGGAGAAGGAGCCAAATTAGGTGCTTGATTAGTGTTTGGGCTCTCTAAACTTGGAAACAATGGCATGGGAGGTCTAGGGGCTAGTTTTCCACTGATCAAACAATTTTCAGCCCTAATGGCAATGCTATAAGCCATAGGGATAGTTATGCCTCCCATGGACTGAATCAACATAGAAATATCAGAATTTAGAGCTTTGAGATAGTAGAGAAAAGCACCTTCTAGCTACTGGCCTCGACTACCACTGGAATTCTCTCCCAAGTCTTTTGAAATCTGAAGTTGAAATCACCACCGCTCATCGGGAGCTCTCTTGATGGTTGTCACCGCTCTCAAAAGAGACAAGTTGTCTCCTTCTCTCCAAATTGCCATGAAGTGCTATACATAGCTGGTTCCAATTTGTGATAGAACCAGCTCCAAGGCTCCTAAACCATCGCAATGCTTTCCCTCAAGGAAGATGCCAACAATTTGACAAACCACTTGCATCTCATTGATTTCATGAATCGCACAAAGGTCAGGCAATATCTTTAACATGATCACCTGAGTAGTCCGATTCTCTCCAAAGAAGTATGGAATGTTCTTCAAGGCTGCAATTGGAATTGATGTTGTGCATTGAGGGCAAGTGGGCTGCACCTCGTGAAGTTGACATAGGGGTTGTTTTGTGCCATTCTAATTGGTCTTAAAACCCTTGTTGACTCGAATGAAAGGCCTACCAAGTGGAGGAGTTGAGAGAGTTCTGTTTGGTGGAGATGGAGACCTTGAATCCTTCTTCCTCTTTGCCTTCTTCTTGAGAGATAACTAGGTATTCAAACATCACTTCTTCTTCTCCAGCTCTTGACCTTGTGGTGACTCTTCTCATGAGTTTTCAGGCCTGCACTGCTGAAACCAATTGATTCTTCCCTTTGGAGTCACCAGATGTGCAATTTATGGCTCTTTTCAAGCAAGAAAATTGCAGCAGATGCACATCAACTTTGCTGCAATAAAAATGAGACCTCTAAGGTCCCACCGGTGCCAAAACTATTGTTGCAAATCAGCAGCACCCCTGGATGCAAATCAAGGTTCTAAGTTGATGT
Organism: Taxus wallichiana var. yunnanensis; assembly: GCA_018340775.1. Taxonomy (NCBI): domain Eukaryota; kingdom Viridiplantae; phylum Streptophyta; class Pinopsida; order Cupressales; family Taxaceae; genus Taxus; species Taxus wallichiana. Next base: position 715,617,699 of record CM031242.1, on the reverse strand, counting down.
TTAGGGCATCCAGTGTGATTGCACAACATGGAAACCTCTCTCCAAGTGTGGGACTTGTGAAAATGAGAGAGGAATCTCCAGATTAGAGGCTGGTTCCTCAAACTCCTCTGATTAGATCTAGTATTTGCACAACTGCAGAGGTTCAAATCCTAATTTTACCCTAATTTGCAAGTAGACAGGGATAAGAAATGCAGAAAATGAAACTAACCTAATGATGGTGATGCACCAAAGGAGTGGTGAACATTTTTGCTCATACAAATAGGCACAAATCCATGAAATGCAACATGAAAAACATACACAAGCTGATAAGATGCAATAAGAGATCTGAAAATGAAGTAAAAACAATACAAACAGAGGACTGAAAGCATTCACAGAGTTTGCACTGTCATTTCCATGTAAAAATCCCTTGCATTACACCATCAAAGAGGTATAAACCTATTACAATCCTTGAAAAAGGCCTGATACTTACAAAATTCACTTGTTTTCAGGTGAAAGAAGAAGTCTAATGTTCAAAAAAGTGTTCAACCCTCAAAAATGAGCCAAAACTAGCTTTTACAATCCATGGGTCGAGCCCAGGAGAGAGAAAACATGCAAAACGCATGGGAGCCATCCCTCATTGAATGAAACTACATTAAAATAGCATGGAGGTCCTTACAAACCCATGCTCTGACATTTTTGACCATGCTGGAGAGAAAAGTGACCCATTTTGCATTAAAATTGGTTGTTGAAATGTCATTTCTGGCCATGGACACGTACCAGAAGTGTTTTTTATTTTTCTCTCTCCAAACTGAACCAAAATTCAAAATTGACCATGGAATCATGTAGAGAATTTCATAAGCTTTCCATTGATATAAAGAACGTGCAAATCCGAGCTCTGATCAAAGTTATGGAGGTCTGAAGTTTTAGGGCAAAAACGCCCAAAAACGGATCGGGGCAAAAATTTGAAATTTTGACCCTTTTTGCATTTGGAAAATTTTTCAAAAAAAAACCCCATGCTCCACCACTTGGGTGCCACGTGGCATGATTTAATTGGGCACGGGCCCTTCCTGACTACTTTCCCTTTGTTTTTTTGGAAATTTTTTTCCCAAAACCTCCGCCGGCCCGCGACTGACACGTGTCATCTCCTCTCTGGTTGGTCGGCTGACTCCTCCCTCCTTCTTCCTTCATGGGGTGCTTGATGTTTTTGTGCCACTTGGACATGTGGCAGCATGTGATTGGCCGAAAAAATGGGGCGGGCCGATCCCTTAGAATTTTTCTTTGTTTTTTCATTGGGAAAATTTCCCATTTTTCCCCCGCGCCCCGCCACTTCGGGACACGTGGCATGATTTGGTTAGACGACAGGGGCGCGGGCTCATCCTTCACCTTTGAATTTTTTGGCCGAAAACTTTGCCAAATTTTCCATTTTCCACCCGAGCTCCGAACTCTCCGGGACCATAGGACACGTGTCCTATTTCCATTCGCCATGGGCCTCCTGCTCCAAATTTTCACTTTGAAAATTTCACCGAACACTTAGCAACTTTTTCCTTTCTCCCCCCGCACCGCGAACTCCCCGCCACCTCTGCCACCTGTCATGTTTCTATTGGCTTGGGCCAATCCTCCAAAATTTTCCTTTGAAAACTCGGCAAAAACACTTAGCCAATTTTTTACTCATTTTCCCTCAGTGACACGTGTCACACTGTGATTCGCCCGGCGGCCCGCGGGAAAAATTTTCCTTTTTGCGTTTCCGACCAAAACTTGGAAAATTTTCCAAGTTCTCCTCCGAACCCCCACCTCACTCCTGACACGTGGCAGCTTCTTCCTATTGGTCATGGGGCTTCCAAAGGGAAAATTTCCCACAAAAACTCCGCCGAGCCATAACTTGAAAAATATGAGGAGTTAGGAGGAAAAATTTACCTTTCTGAAAGCTGAGAGAGAGCTCTATCTATGGTGCCATTTCTAGAAAGATTTGAGTGCCTAAAAAGCAAAAATGAAGACATTTTGAGGCACAAACAACGGTTGGGCCTCTTGCTCTTCCTCACCATTACATGAGTTACCTAGGGGTAACAGAAAATTTTTCCTAAATTTTGAGGTGATGGGAAGGTTCATCCAGATGAACACATTGTAGCCTTCATTGTTGCATGTGGGATTCTTGGGGTTGAACATGAAGATGTCTCTGTCAGGATTTTTGTGGAGACATTGCAGGATAATGCTACTGATTGGTTCTATCATCTTCCTGCTGGGTCAATCACTGATTGGGATACCATGACAACTTAGTTTGAGCAATGTTTCAAACTTGTTGAATATGTGCATGCTCTATTAGCTCAAATATCTCATATCAAGAAGCAACCATTCGAGCCCATGAGATAATTTGTGGCCAAATTAAACAAGCTCATTCATAAAATTCCATAGAACACTCATCCAGTGGATCAAATCTAAAAATGCTTCTTCCTCAATGCTTAGTTACCTGAAGTAAGCTATGCACTAAGGAGAGCTAATCTTGCAACTCTGGATGTTGATCAATGTTTGGCTATCGTGTTAAGGATGATTTAATCATGTCTAGTAAATTGAAAAGAGAACCTTCCAAATCTAAAGCATATTCTTCTTCCTCTTCCCCTGGAGCCAATTTTGATCAGTTAGTACAAAATCTTGCAAATGATCTCATTTCTATCAAGAAACAATTGGCTCAACATACTCCTTACCAAGATATTCCAAGGAATAATTTTCATCCCAGTGAATTGTTTTACCTCCTTCTCGTACTCAAATTAGCTATTGAAGGCCCACCCATCAAGGTTCCAGTCAATGTAACTTGTGAAGTTCAAGAACCTAATGATGAGGAGTATAATGAACTCTATGAAGAACCAGAAGAAGAGGTTGATGAAGAAATGGAGGAGCTTGGTGGATCTCAAGTTCATTTCCTTACCACTGAAGGTATGGATGATGAAGATGAATATGATGAAAGAGTGACAAATATGAATAGTGAGTTATATGCTATCATGACTTGGGAGCAAGAAAACAAGAAAGAAAAAGTGGTGTAGCCTGCTAAGAAATCCAAGGAGTTTCCTAGAACTATTATAGTGGTTGCAAGAAGAGGAGCTCCTATTCCCACTACCTCCACACAAAAGGTGAGCAATGCTAATCCTCCTTCTTCTACTTTTGTTTCCAAAAATTATTGTCCTTCAAATCCTAAAACTTATAAATCAAAAGTCTCTCAAGTTCCTAGTAGTGATGCCCCATCCACCTCTGGATCTTTTGATATCATTGATCACCTCAAAAAGACCAAAATCCAAATTTTAGAGGTTGAGTTTTACCAAACCCATCCAAAATCCTTTACTAAAATGGTAAAATTTGTCAATTCCAAATCCAAAGCTTCATCTAGTACTTCTAAAGGTCTTTTTCCCACTCCCTCTTCCTCACCTCAACCAAGCCTTGTGGCTGTAGTCACTTCCCCTAATGAGAAAGTTGAACCATTCTATGTGACTCTCCTCATAGCTGGCCATAAACTCAGTAATTGTGTTATAGACTCAGGAGCATCAGATAATGTAATGCCTGCAAAATTAGCTCATGCTTTGGGCCTGACTCTAACATGTGCCTTTAGTTCCTGCTATTCCATGGAGAGTAGAAAAGTGCCTTTGGTTGGGAGGATTAAAGATGCACAAGTAGCTTTTGTTGCTTTGCTAGAGAAAAGGGTCTTAGCCACTATTTTGGTAGCTGATATTCCTCCCTCATATGGGATGTTGTTGAGTAGAAATTTATGTAAGGAGGTAGGAGGTGAAATTCAGATGGATTGGTCGCATGCTTTGATCCCGATCAATGGAAAAATGAAGAAGTTGCTACTGAGAAATAGACTGAATACATTGTGCAAAAGACTAATGATCCAAAAGCACAGATACTCTATGAAGATATAGGGCATGGTAACTACATGATTATGTCACAAGATGAGGCAAAAATTCCTAAGGGAGTGATTCATGATCCCAATGGCATTTGGACTCTGGAGTTTGATGGAAGTTTCTCTTTAGCTGGTTCTAGGGCTGGTGTGGTGCTAACCTCTCCAGAAGGGAAGATTCATCCTTTTTCATTCAAGCTTTTTTTTTGAAAATACAAAAATACAACTGAATATGATGCACTCATACTTCGATTGGACATGGCAAAAGAAATGGGAGTGAAGAATATTTTTGCTCATGGAGATGTATAGCTAATTGGGAATAAGTCGGGATCTTTATTAAGTTAAGAACAAGAGAGTGAAGCATTATAGAAATCTTGTCTAGGGATCCCATCAAATTTTCTTTATGCTTTCTCCATTGAAGTTGTGCCAAGAGAAAGGAATACTAAAGTTGATTCTCTAGCTGTCTTAGGATATTTGTTGATTCCTCATCTAGATTTCTCTCAAGAGAAATTTACCATTGAAATGATTCATAGGCCCAGTGTACAAGATAATGCCGAATTGGAAAGTTTTCAATAATGATCAACACTTACTCTCATTCTTAGAGCTCAAGGATAATTTTGATCAGATTTATTTTGAGGAAGTGAAACTTTTCCCGGAGTGTGTATCCTCTAATGAAGGAGATATCAAGGAAGAGATGGATCAAGATGGCTGCATAAAATTGAAAGGTAACAAGATCCCTAAAGGGCTGCGAGTTTGGAAGATCTGTTTGATAAGCATGATAGGTACATCAAATATAAAGCTTCTTAAGGAGCTCAATAGTCTACTGAATGTGAAAAGGTTAATATTGGGAGTCTTGATGAACCCAAGATGGTGAACATTGGAAAATGTTGCACTCAAGAAGAGAAGAAGAAAGTAGTAAATCTACTAAAAAGGTATGCTGATGTTCTTTCTTATTCATATGATGATCTCAAGGATTTCAACCAAAGGAGATGCAACACTTTATCCCTCTAAACCCGGGATCAAACCTTTCAAGAAAAACAAAGGCAATATAATCCCAAGGTTGTTGGCACTATTTTTCAAGAGATCCAGAAGTTACTAAAGGAAAAGATTATTTTCCCTATACATCATTCAACATGGATTGCCAACATTGTGCTCACAAAAGAAGAATGGTGAGATTTGCATCTGTGTGGATTTCAGAACTTGAATCAGTCTCTCTGAAAGACAACTATCCTCTCCCCATGATGGATCAAGTTTTACAAGATGTCACAGGCTCTGAGATGTTTTCTATGCTAGATGGATTCTTTGGGTACAATCAAGTGGAATTCAATACCCCATGATCAACACAAAACTACTTTTACTACTCCTTGGGGCACATTTGCCTACAAGAGAATGCCTTTTGGTCTTATCAATGATGGTGCCACCTTTCAGAGGGAAATGGACTAAGCTTTTGGTATTCTAAAGGGAAATTGTATTGTTGTGTACCTTGATGATTTGACGATTTTGTCCAAAACAAGGGAAGATCACTTTCAACATCTTGAAATAGTCCTCTAGAAATGCAAAGAACATGGAGTTTCTCTTAATCCTAAGAAGTATGTCTTTTGTGTTATTGAAGGCAAGTTTCTGGGAAATATTTTCTCCAAATAAGGAATCAATATAGATCTAGAAGGAGTTCAAGCAATCTAGGAGATTCCTCTTCCCACAAGTAAAAATGGTATTCACTCTTTCTTTGGTAAGATAAACTTCCTGAGGAGATTCATTCTTGATTTTACATAATTGACTATGAGCATTGCTCACATGATGAAAGGAAAGAAAAACTTTGGTTGGAATTCTAAAGGTAAAGAAGCATTTAAAGGTATTAAGAAAGCCATTTCTAAAACTCCCATCTTACCATGTCCTGATTTTAACAAGGATTTTATCATCTATTGCTATGCTACAGAGAGTACCTTGGTTATTGTGCTAACTCAGAGGAATTCTGAGGATCATGAAATTCTAATTGAATTCATGAGCTATGTTCTAAAATCTCATGAATTGAAATATACTATGATGGAGAAACATGCTTTTGCAGTGGTCAAAGTTGTCATCAAGTAGTTTCATTTTTATATTCTTAATTCTCACTCACAGTGCTTGTACCGATATAACCATCAAGTCCATTCTTACACAATAAGAGTTTGGAACTAAGAGAGGTAATTGGGTAGAAAAAGTCCAAGAATATGATCTTGATATCAAGCCAACTAAGCTAGTCCGAGGTAAAGGCTTATGTGAGCTTATTGCTGAAGGAGCTGATGTAAAATTATCCAAAGAAGTAGTTGATGTTCTGTTGTCTTCTTCCTCGCCTCAATAGATGAATGGTACGCTAATATTGCATATTTTCTTACTTATGGAGAGTGTCCATCCCACTTGAGTTCCAAGGAAAAGAGAGCTATTAAGTTAAGGTATGCACAATACATATTATGGGAGAATGCTTTGTTCAAGCAAGGCATAGATGGAAGATTCTTGAAGTGTGTAGACAAAGAGCAACATAAGAAGTTGTTCTCAACTTGTCATGTTCAGTGGATTGTGGAGGGAATTTATCTTTGTTTGTCACACCGCCCATAAAATCCTTCATGTTGGGTACTATTGGCCTACATTGTTCAGAGATGCATCAAAATGGGTAGGTAAGTGTGAAGCCCATTAGACTTTTTGTTGGGAGACCTAAGTTGGCTGGCGCTTACCACTAAAACCAAAGTGATTGATGATCCTTTTCAACAATGGGGATTGGATTTCATTAGAACTCTTAACCCACCTTCCAAAGTGTTGGGCATACTCATGTTCTGATCTACTACATATTACTTCAAAAAGTGGGTAGAGGCTATTCCAGTCAAGAGAACTACTTCGAGGTGGTGTGTAATTTCATCAAAGAGAACATCTTGATAAGGTTTGGGGTACCAAACAAGATTATGACTGATAATGCTTAAAAATTTTCCTCTTTTGAGATGATGGATTTCTGCTATGGCTATAGAATCTCGCTTGCTCATTCTTTAGACTACTACCCCCAAGGGAATGGAAAATCAAAATCAACAAATAAGAATTTGGTAACCATTGTTCGGAAGCTTGTCAATGAATCTCAAAGGAATTGGCACAAGAATATCTATGATTCTCTTTCAAGGTATAAGATTACACCCAAGAGAGAAATTGGGATGTCTCCATTTCATGTGGTGTATGTTGTTGAAGCTCGGCTTCTAGTAATAGTGAAATGACTAGCCTTGCACTTAATGAAGGCTATTGAAGATTAAATCTTTATCAGCTCCTTAGACAAGAGGATCATGTATCTCCGTGTTTGGATAAAGACAAGTTAAAATTTTTTGATAGAATCTCAGCTCATCAACTAAAGGTGAAAGATTTGTTTGACAAGAAAGCTAGACCCGATATTTTCAAGTGGGATACATTGTTCGATGTGGGAAAAAGACATGAACCTCAAGGAAGCCATGGTAAGTTTGATTCTCTTTAGGCTTGGTCCTTTTAAAATCAGGAATTTTGCTAGAAAAAACTCTTTCTACTTGGATTATATGGATGGATATTCTCTTCCCACTTCCTTATAGTGGGAAATATTTGAATTTGTTCAAGTCCTAGGTGATTAGGAAAGTCCTCTTTATATTGTGTATAGTGTTTTTGTTTTTGGCCATTCCTTTGTGTTTTTTTTTGGTATTTCCTTTTGGTTTTTTTCTTTTTTTTTTCCGTTGAGTGTGTGTTGTCTTCTCGTATTGGTTTTCCTTTGACTCTATTTTCCCAATGGATAAAGCACTGGTCTTCTTTCCCATAATTTTCCTGTTGTTCTTGGTCTTGCCTTGTTTCTTCTGTTCTAAGCCAAGACATCCCCGTGAAGAGAGCTAATTCTTTATCGCCCTCAAAATCCCCCTCATTTTCCAAGTCAAGTTTCAAAATTTTGAGTTGGTGCCTTTGAGGAATTTTTAGAACAAAGAAAGAAGTCTAGAGGGATGGAAAATTTGTTTTTGAAGTGTTGGTACTTAGTTTTAAATACCATCGGTCCATTTATAATTCCTCGATCAGGCATTTTGAAAAATATTTCTATCTCCTTTCATGGATGCATAGAATTTATCAATCCTTCTCTTTGGCTGTGGATCGCTTCGAGCCTAGTATTGTTTATAGTTTTTCATTCCATGAAGAAAAATTTGAAATTTAGGCGTAAACGGTGGGGTTTTCCCTTTCATTTTAATTTTTCCACAATCATGAATGACCGGCATATCTTCCCTATCAATTTTTCCCCAACATCCATGGGTACGTGGACATCTCTAATTGATGATCGGACAGATATTTTTGTGAACTTGTCATTTTTGTTATTTTTTACAAAAGTGTCAAATTGGCCCCATGGCCCCAAAGGATCTTGATTGGCTGAAACAAGCAAAGGCGGAAAGGTGGGTCCTTTTTGTGTTTTGAGGCATATGGCAAAAGGCGTAAAATGTGAGAAGAATGCCTAAGGCCTGAAAAGGGACATGTGGCCATTTTTTTAAAGTAAAAAGTGGAGAGGCGGATTGTTAGGACAATGTAGGAATTTTACCTTTGTTTCTAAAATGGTGTAAATTTATAAAGTGAAGTGCAACCCCACTTATGCCTGTGTGAAGCCACATGTTGGTGCCTATGTTAAATATTCAAAGCACAAAGGTGGGCCGTCGGAGCAATTTGGGAATTTTGGTTTTATTTCCAAAAAGAGAGTTAAAAGTTATAAAATGATCCACAACTCCACTGGGGTCTTGAGCCCGCATTGAAAAGTCAAAGCAGAGAGGCGGGTCGGTGGAGAACTTTGAGTTTTTGAGATTTTCTTTAAAAAGAGTTAAAATTATAAAAGTGAGCCATGACTCCGTCGCCACTCAAGTAAAGCCACGTGTCAGGCCTATATCAAAAGTGGATGGGTGGGCCAAAATGTTCCAAAGTGTCATTTCTCTAAAAAGGCACAAAATATAAAATTTTTCCCCATGCCCGCTTCAACAAATCTCTTCCACGTGGATGACTCATATTTGAAGTTACAAATCAGGTTTAATTGCTGCATTACAGAGCATCGTTTTTTGCCACCATTAACACTTCTGCAAGAACCAAGAAATTGAATGTAACCATTTTTAAAGATTATTTAATGGCTTCTCCATGCCATTATGAAGCGTTGGATCTTGGAATTCTTGAAATTGTAATAGATTCGAAAGTAATCAATACATAATTTTTCCCTTTCTTCCTTTGCAATTCCTTCTTTCCTTGTTCAAATTTGTGAATCATCCATATTTGCATGCTAAGAAACTTTGTGTTCTTGTTAATATGATTTTGGGAACTTTGTGTCTGTGAAATTATATCTATTATAAACGTGAATGATTCTATCCACGCATCTCCTTAGCTCAATACATATAAGGTTATACTCTGTTATCTATATTTCCTGAAAGTATTGTTATTTTCTTTCTCTCTCATCTCCTTAGTTATTCTATTCTTTTGTATTGATGATCTTTTAGGCATGAAACATTTCAAAGTATCAAGAATCTACAATTTAAAAGTTATACATTTGTATATAAGGTTCTCCGCTTGCTTTCAATAAGGGAACCTCTCCCATTAAAGAGGAGGGACTTGCTGTCCCCTAACTGTGGTTTATTAAAGTACTATTTTAAAACCCAACACCACCACCATGACCTAGGCCCTGAATCCACCATGGTATCCTCGACCAATTCCATGACCTCCTTCAAAGCGCCCTTCATTCCTATCATAGCGTGCTTGAGTGTGATCACAATCATGGTGCTCACTTTTACCCTTAGATTTATCTACTACCCCTATCTATCATACACCAATATCTATGGCATATTGGATCGAAGAATCAAGTAGAAGTCTTCTATATCATGAGTCGTGGTCTTGCAAATTTTACAATAACATGATACATTCTTCCTTATCACGCGTTGTAATAATGGGCAACGGCTTGCATCATGGTCCAAATGACATATCTCACACCCAACAAAGAATGAAGGTACTAATATGTGAGGGCAACTATATTTTCTATTCCCTTCCACTTCACAATATGTACACCAAATTCCAAAGCACGTCTCATGTGTTGAATTTTCCAACAGTTTCTCTAACTACTTTGCCATAACTATGATCTATGCCTCCAAGAATCAGCTTACTTTAGTGTCTATACTTCCAATTACCTCAACATGCAAAGCTACTTTAAGTGCTTTTTGTGGGTCCGTATGAGTGTTATGTGATAAATCCCTTCTAAAAGGTGTAATCAACCCCCAATGAACCACTATGCATGCTTGACTCACATGAATATAATAAGAAAGTTTAGAAAGCAACATTTTGAAATGGGCATCATATTCTTTAAATCTCTTAGTAGTTCCCCTCGCTTAATATTCTTGAGAATGTTTATACTCTTCTCGCTTGAACTCGGGAATATGAAACTCCTTGAGGAATTCATTCTTTAATGCTACATAATCTACATAATTCTGAATAGGGTCAAACTTCCTATACCAACTATATGTGTGTGTGTGTGTCCTTGTATAGTTGCAAACTAACTTACCTTGCTCTCGGAAGTTGTAACTCCTTTTGCATGCCAAATTATCTCATACATGTGCACATTTTCAGCAAAAGCATCTTCTATGCCCCTATACTGGAAGACGAAGAGACATCTCCATGTAAATTTTTTGGGTTAGTGTGGGCCCCGCCCACCTTGATCCGTAACCTCCTTTGTTACCTCTCGCCTCTAGAACCACCGGATCCACTAGCGCTATAGCCACATATGCCCCCGATCCTCCACCTATAGCCAAAAGTGGACTAGTGGATGTACTTCCCTGTGTCCCAATAGTGGTAGTGAAATGAACTCCTAAAGTTTACAAAGTGGTACTACTCCCAGAAGTGAGTCCAAAGTTGTACGCACTTGAGTTCGTGTAGACGATGCACCCGAAAAGGTACCTTTAAAAAATAAAGAATACGTTTGGCCTACCATTGATGTACTTACTATTTGACTTACTCCTTCCTTCTACTACCAAAACTAGCTTGCTGACTACTAGTTGTACTAGATACTGAAATCCAAGTGCAAGGGATAGGTTACCAGGTAGATTTAGATGCATGCCTACGGCCCAGTTGTCTCTACTAGTGCACTCCCATGTGAGGCCGAGGAGGGTTCCCTATCATGTTTGCCCAAATGGGGAGTTTTAGATGCTCCGCTCCATGCCTTCCACGTGATCTCTAAATCCTTCACGAGCCATCTCTCTCCTCAATGCCATTCACTCTGCAATATCACATTACTTCTCTATCTCCCTCTCACGCACCTCATTATACTTAAGCTAGATTTCTTCTCTCTCCTTGCTATCGCTAGGTTCACCATCTTTCACCCAACCTGTTCTCGCCTTTTGTGTGGTGGGGTTTAGCTAGCCATCGGTTTTACTTCCAAGTTCAGGGTTACCATCAAGATTTTGATCGCTAAAGGGATGCCTTGCAAATAATTTCCTTGGATAACATAAAAACTAGAATTCAGCTACCTCTCGGGAAAGAATAAGTGGAAATGGAGTACTCCAAAATATAACTATTCAAAACACCACGGAACCAAGTATCCACAATGCACATCCAAATCAGATCAACATCATAAAGGGCTTGAAATTCCTCCTGCATCTAGACAAGCATGTAATACCTCCAGCCTCCTTTTAATGCATAAACAACCAACCACTCATACAACTCTACCTGGAAAGATAAAAATAAGCTCGATACAAACAATCTTACAATTCTACTCCACCCATGTGCGTGCATAAAACTCATATCCAATGTTAAACCTATTGAGTGTACTCTTATTTTATATCCTTTATCCACTCTTCAACACTTTCTAAGGTCAACTGATATGTCTTCATCGTGAAACATCTTGAAAAAAACTGAAAAATAGGTCCCAGTGACGGAACCAATGATGCAACCTAGAATATACTATATGAAACCCAAAAAACCTAGGCACACCGGCACATCACCCACCCTAAAGGTGTCAGGGCACCTCTTTAGAGTTGCTTATGTAGAATGTTAGTGTGATGAAGATAAAGCATACATTCATAACCATAACTAGCCATAAACATTCCAAAGAGCATATTTTAGATCTAGATCTTAGAAAATCATGGATTAAATAATAGCCATAATAAAATCAACCATACAAGCACCAATTACATATTTGACACAATTATCTAGCCAATATACTCCATTATATTAAACATAGTAAACATAGAAGCTTCTTACAATAAATAGTATCACCATAAGTCATGTGTGCATCAGATCCAACAACATAACTTTACAATAATCCACACACACTAAACTACATAGTTCACTACATATTTATAGGGGTGGGGACTTTCCCTTCACCACCTACACACTTCCCAAAATAGGTTGCATGTTGATAATAACCATGTGCCTTTACATTAACATGCACACATGCAAGTGCGCTAATAATAGACATCCTATAGTTAACTAGAATAAGTAATACTATTATTATCTCAAACTCATGCATGGCACTTATCAGACACTTGTTCCCAAAATAGCATTTTGTGTGTCACGTAAGTCTCTGTCCCAATGTGTGTCCTACATGCTATGTTCTAAAAATATCCCGCATCCATGAAAATGGCTAAGTTCCGAATCAAACTAGTTATGGCATGTGTTTCCTTCCCTATCCTTCTGTACCTTCAAGTATTCCTTGTTCCCATGTGTGAATCAAATGTGGGTCTTCTCCTTAGCACAATAGTATGTCTTCCCAACACCCTCACTTATCATAATATCAACACAATTCCCTTGTGATGCCACTTGTATCAATATATCATCCGCATGCCTTTTTGGTTCTCTTGGCATGTCAAGCCCCAAAATTGTCTTTTGTTCATGCAGTTCAGTTTTCTCTAATTATATCGTAGCTTCTTTACCCATCAACATTTTCAAGTTCTAATTATTTATCGGTTTCGTGCGCATGTTATCTATCTATCCTTGATTAAAATCATTATCTCGTATCTAATGGGGGTTGAAATCCATGAAAGGAAGGTAACATTTCTTGGAACCGACTTTCATTGGGAAACTCTCGCATATACCATCTAATTTTTTTTCCTCTTAGTTGCCTCTATTTTTCAGGTCTATCCAGCTTGCATAGTGAGGACATTCACTTTACACCCATCCATTTGCATCCATCAGCTCTACGGTACCTTAAAACCCACATATTTGAGGTTGCTTTGTTTCCTTTGTTATCTAGCTCACCAATCTAGACAGGACGAAGAAAACACAATCAACACTTGGTGTTAGTAATAAGGTTGCTATTATTTCTAATTGTAGACACCAAAATCAATACCCATTATATTTTTCCAAATCATTAAACACATTCCTATTTTATAACCCTAAGTCTACATTATACCCCTCACATTTTTTCATTAAATAAATATGTCCCATACTTACACCCTTCATCATCTCCCATTCTTATTTAATTAATTACTCAATTAATTAAATATTTCATCATTTGATCACATTTAATTACATTATCTATCTTAAATCTAAATACTCCATGATATTACAACTACCTTAATCCACCTCATCTATTTCCAACTCCCTTATCTCGACACACCTATATACACCTATTAAATCATTTACACATTCATGAAAATCACCTATACATCTATCCAAATCATACTCAAATTAGTATGATCTAACCTATTCTATCACCCCCAAAACAAACTTGACACATCCCTAACTACCCAACACATCATCCCCTCGAAATAAAAAAACCTCATTTTAGTAAGTTGTTCCAACTATTTTCCTCACAAGGCTCAAATAGACAGAAATCGTCGGTGCATTCATGTAATCGAGAGAGTTTTTCGGTCTCTCTTAGAGATCACCCTCTTTTATTCTCGAGTATTCAACTTTCCACCTAAGTTTATAATGTTATTTTACACCCGAGTGTTCAAGCTACTATCCATCCATCCTTCTAACAATCCTCACCATTCTCTAGTGACCTTTGGAGCTTTTATAGATCAATATTCTATCATCATTTGTAGGTTTCAGTCTAGCTGCTTGCATCATTTCATATCAAGGTCAGATTATCACCTCCACACCATATCAAGGTATTCATAATTGTTTTTTTATCTGTTTCACATCACTTTTATCTTCTGCAAACCTTAAACATTAGCTTAATCAAGAAAAAAATTAATTTTATAAGTCTATTTTCATTTTCCAATTACTGGTGATTACTAGAATCACCTGTGATTTCTGTTCTTTCTATTTTCCTACAAATTTTATCAGACTTCATCCAATAATATGTATCTATCATATTATATCTCTTTGTTGCTAACACTCTTTCCAACACATCCTTAACCTACTAAGTACAAAATTTTACACGATTTAACCTTGTGCGATATTCATTGTGCCCCGTTGGATTAGTCAGACAATATCTTTGAGTTTACCACGAGATAGGCCAAGATTTGGAAGGATATTGGGATGCATATTTTTAATATCAATGCATCCGTATTGAGATTTCTTGGCTTTAGTATGATTCCCGATAGGAGGGTCTACACATTTAAGCTCAATTTCGAGCCATAGTTTTCCTCTCATCTATTTCATTGGTTTATCATATATCTATTGGTAATAAAATCATCATTTATCACTATATTATCTTGTTTTGGTTATCATACATCATATATCATTTTCAAATCCACTTGATTGTGTAAAAGTGGATTGACATCCTCGTGAGGAAGTCGCTTGATTTCCAGTGGACCGGAATTTTCCAGAAATCCACCTCATTTTTTATTGATTATATTCTATTTAGTTTTTGTGATTTACATGTTTTCTCGTAGGAAAGGAGCTTGCACATACCTTTCACAGAGTGCAACATCAAGCATCAACAATCAATGCTCATAGGTATCATTATACGCCACATCCTCTCGAGGTTGATTTACTTTTACTTTATTGCTTATTCAGGTTTAAGTCAAGATGTAGGGTTAATTCTAAACACTAATATTATGTGTTAATTATTCTCGATTAATCTTTACATTAATTTGAACTTTTCTACTTGTAATATTAATCCCCCTTTTCTTGATTTCCCACTCCTAGTTTCCCATCTACCTACGAAATTGCTCCTTGCAAGAAATTTCCATCATTTTTGGTTGTGCATTTGAGTGTGGCTGTTGGATCTCCGACCTCTAGAAACCACATAATTGTGTTTTAGATTACACACAATAATGGAGTTACCCCATTCAATAAAAGGGACCTATTCCTAGAGTGTTGGTGCAAATCCAGAATTTGTTCCATTAATAAATTTTCTTTCCAACACATCTATGGGGATTCTTAGGATGTCATCAACCAAATTAAAGAGTTATATCAATGTAAAAAATGAAATCTTACAAAAATACAAAACCATTGTTGAATATATCCTGAAACTCTTTGACCATTATGCGATCCAAACCACCCCTTACTCGCCTAAAAATTTATGTACACCATGGCCTCCATCGCCTCCTCATCCCTTTATCTTGTGATGATTCCAAACTATTACTTATCATACACAAATTAGATCAGCCATCTTACACCAACATTGATCTTCCCACTATCAATCATATAGAATATATCCAATCTGATACTTGGTATACTCAAACATATGACTATCTTTCAACAAGTAAAATACCTTTAGATCTATCTAGAAATGGTAAAATATATTTTCAAAAACATGCATCTCCCTATGTCATACTAGGGGGTATCCTTTACAAACAAGCATTTGATGACCTCCTCCTTTGGTATCTTAAATATCCATAGGCTCGTTTAGATATCCAAGAATTCCATGACAGTAATGTGGTGGGAAATTTAACAATTTAGCTATTGTTAAACGGATCCTACGCATGGGATACTATTAGCCTACACTAACCATGATCATTGTGACTATGTCATGAAGTGTAACAAATGTCAACAACACTCCAATCTTACACACATTCCCAGTCACGCTCTTTGACTAACTCAAGATATTTGGCCTTTTTTTGAAATGGGGACTTAACCCCATTATTATTATCAACCATCGTTCATCACAACGACACAATTCCATCATTACAACTACTAAATATTTTACAAAATGGGTAGAAGTGATTCCCCTTATCTCCACTAAAGAAGATAAAATTGTAAAGAATAGAAAAGAGGGGTTTTGTAAATAAATAGTAAAAAGATTGTTTTACCATTAGAATCAATGAGAAGACACCATGAGAATCAACACAAAAAGCACAAAGTCTTAATGCATAACATTCAACAAGTACATTGCTCATGGAGTATAGTTGAGATGGAGAGGAAACATAAGAAAAGAAATAGAGGAAATTTGATCACTTGTTTCTAGAGAGAGTATGGGAGATAGTAAACAAGAATAACCATCCCTTAAAATGAGGAGATCATCTCCTAATTTATAGCTTTACAATGAAACTCTTCATCTACCCCCCACATGACCTCTTCATGTCCTTATTCAACTTGTGACTCTTTGTATTCCTAGGATGTGAGAAAATAAGTCCCTTTTTATAAATTAAAAGGGAATTTTACATTTCACCATTAGAGTCACTTAAGTGAATAATAAAAATACAATGATTTCTTATAATGAAGAATTAGAAAGGGGGAGAAGAGAGAGAGAAGAATGAGAGAGAGAGAAGAAAAATGCTCCAAAGCATGGATGAAGATGCCTCCACCTTCGATGAAGATCATCTCCAAATGATGTTGAAGATGAAAATTGATCCATGATGACCCTCCATTTGATGCATGAAAGAGCTCTTGATGAATACCTTTGAACACTTTTCTCCTTTTGAAAATTCTTGAAATGAAAAACTTTGCAACACTTGCCCCAACTCGAAACACCGAGAAGAGGAGTGATGAATTTACTTTAGAAAGTATACCATGAGAACATTGGAAGATGACTTATCTCATTGATAAAATCCTTATGATCCTTGAGAACTACATTTTTTTGATCAATCATTCACATGGAGAAATTGGTGACATTTTTCTCACACAACACAACGATCATGATTTGTCACCTTGGGGAAATGAGCATTGATGATGAATGAGAGAATGAGACCAAATCATTCCGATTCAATGAGTAGAGAAGGAAATGAATGAAACCAAAATCAACCAATTCCATGAGAAACACACCGATTGATCATGCATGCTTCCATGTGAATGAATTGGGAATAAAGGCTCTTTCTACACAAATTTTGCATTTTTCACCATTTTGACACTTTATGTTTGACCTCATGACATCGAGGCATGTGAGAATTTTTTGAAATTTGAGTGAAAGAAGACCTATGAGTTTCAGAACTATTATAGACCATTGAAGTTGAAATGTGATCCATTTTTATATCATTTCACCCATTTAATATTTTTAGAATATTCTCATCATTATTATTGTCCCATTTTAGCCAATTTTTCAATTTTGCCAATTTGCCAATTTTGAAATGTCTCGATCATGAGGGAATGAATGTAATGAGGTCTCAAATTCAACATTTTTTGCTCAAACTTAATATTTTTAATAAGTTTCCCATGAATTCTTACTAAAAAAATATAAAGTGGCATTCTTGGTGTCGGATTGGAATGAAACCACTTGGTCTCCAAATTTATATTTTTCATTTCAATCCTTTGCTCCAATTTTCAGGGGATTTCAATCATTCTGATCTTCGTAATATGAAAAAAAATGAATTTTTTGCATGAAAATTTCAAAGGTATATATAAAATAGAATATTTAATTAATGGAGGCATGAAAACATCCCCCTTAAAGGAATTTTTTCAAGGAACCTTCAGTTCAAATCTCATGGAAAACAAGAAAGGGTTTGTGAGATATGAGAAAAAGTGTGTTCTTGAGCATGGGGTTTCTTGGTACAATTTTAATTTTGGCATGGCATGACTCAAATGGAGTTACAAAATAAATGAGGGAGAAAGATTCAAAAACGAGCTCCAAAATTTTCTAAGTATGTTTAAATATTCAAAAATTAACTTAGGTTAAGAAAACCCACCCTTGACCCACTTTTAACACTTCTTTTTTCTAACCTGGGTTGAAGGGTGAGTTAGGACTTACTAAATGGGTCCGGGAGCCTCTCATGTCCCTTACCACATTTTGGTATGGGGTGAATGAGGTGAAAATTTGTAGGATAAATGGAAAAATGTGCCAAGGGGGAAGCCATTCATGAGGAGGGGGACAAAGGGTGAAGAGTGAGGTGAGTGGAAAACATGTCCTAGGAAGCAAGTGTGAGTTTGAGTGACAAGAAGAGGGGGAGCTTCCATGGTGGCACAATTTTTTTTTACACCTGATGAATTTTTCACCAGGTGTAAAAAGGTGAATCAATAGGGGTGTGGAAAAGTGTGCCAAGGGTGAGGCTCATCATGGAGGGGGCCACGTTTGAAGGTGTGAGTGAAAACATGCACCTAACACATGAAGTTGTCACTTAAGTGACAAAAATAACTCTCTCCTTGGGGTCACACTTTTTTTCACCTCATGCACTTTTTCACAAGTGAAAAGGTGTATCGAGGGCCTTCTAAGTGTGCCATGGGTCATGTTGATCATGGAGAGGGGGCCATAATGACTTGTGAGTGCATAACACTCACCTAACCACTAAAAGACCTTTAAGTGATGAAATATCTTCAAAACCTTGATCTCTCACCTTGGTGGTCACATTTTTTTACCTCATGTACCTTTTCACCAATTTAAAAGGTGAAAAATTGCATCAAAGTGTGAAAATGTGCCATGGACACTTTTAGAAACCCCACCTTCACCAACAACTACTAAAATAAATAAACATCAGAGAGTGATTTTTTCCTCGAGAGCTTCCCTTGAGAGTTACCTAGAAAAAATTATATTATTTTGACTCCAAAAATGTATGATGAGATCATTACCACAACTTTTTTAGATCCAATTCTTCCTGAAATTTTAAATTTACCCCCTTTTTATTTTTTCTCAATCTGCCGTGAAAGGTACTTACACCAAAAATTATGATGATGAAAATGATAAAACCAACACATTTTGAGTGAAGAGGGAATTTAATAGGTCACCTTTGGGATTTTAATCAAGCCTCAAATCTCCATATAACTCTTGGAATTCTCATTTGAATCCCCACGGATCGGGGATCTTCATCTGCACTATCAAGCCAATATCTCAAAATCCTGATAGATGGTAGAATCTCCCAAAACCTTTTTCAATGTGAATTAGAATTCTTATATTTTCGATGAGTATTTTTCACTTCAAAAATATCTCCAGGCTCTCTAACCATTTAGAAACAAGCCACTAGCTTTTTTACTACTTTCATTTCCTTGCATTGTGCTATAAGTAGCCCGGTGTTGCATAACTTGTTCCTAAACCTTGTTTTTCCTTACATAAATTTCCTAAAATACCTCTTGATGATATCATATCTCATCACACACACTTATTTTATGTATTATATCTTCTTGGTTCATCTCAGGGGTTACTAGGTGCAAAAACCTAAAAATAGGCCTTTTTAGGCCTCTGAGAGTTCCTTCAAAGTGGATCAAAATGAATCCATGAATTACTTCCCACCAACTTACTTACACATGAAACACACTTTAAAAATCTATTTAGCACATCCTCTCAGCCATGATGGGGTTTACATAGTCATAAATTGGTCTGGAGGGTAGGTTTACATTACCCGGTTTCAAGGATTTTTAGTGTGGGCTTAGTTGTCATGGAAAAAAATTTTCAATTTTCATGCTAGACATTTAGCATGAAAACAACTAGCTCTAACTTGGGACTTGTTTTGGTTTGAAAAAGTGAGAATGAAAAAAGTAAGTAGGAACCTCAAAATCTCAAGACACTAAGAGGACCAATGCCTTATCCATTGGGCTATAGAGTCAAATAGCTTTATAACATAGATGGATAGATTTACAAATAGACACTTTTTATCAATTACACTCCACAACATACAAAAAAAAAAAACATGAAAAAAAAAAACACAACACACAACAATGAAGGGAAACACACAAACCTATAATCACATATGGTACATGGGGACAAACCCACTTTCACTTAAGCAATTTTCTCTTCGAAGTTACCCCTGAATGGGTAACATTGAGTGATGATGTTCTGTGAAAAGCCATTGACTAGTTCGAGGAAGTAGCCTCCTTTCCTCAACTTGCTTATGAAATCCATAGGTGCTTTCATGAGTGCATGTATGCTTGGGAGGAGTGAGCCTACATGATCCCTTTGATGCTCAAATCTTCACTCACAAATTCCATCAATTTCATATTGCAAATTATCTTCTTACGTTACCCACATTGTTGATTTCTTACTTTGCATTTCACCATTTCCCCAAGGCTGATTTTTTATTGGATTTTTTGAATATTCCAAGTGTCTCTCTTTTCCATGTTCATGCTTATTGACAAAAAATTTCATGAGAGGCCTTAAATTCATCCTTTTTTCTATTTCATTATGAGACATTTGGGCATCAAATGAAGAATCAAACTTAGCTTCATACTTATCTTGCATAACCATAACATGAGCTAAGATATCAAGACTTAGCTCAGATCTTCCATTTCTTCTACAAATTTTAGATTTCATGCACAAATTCTTCTTCAAAACTTCCACAAGCTCATCTTCACATTCATTTAGAGAATCTTCATCTTGAAATTCAAGGAAAAATTTGGAGACGTTGATTCATTATCCCAAATTTCATTGCATTTCATTTCTTCTTCATTATGGGAGGCCTCATCTTCAAATGACTCAAAGACTTTGATTTCAAATTTTTTTCATCATAGAGGGAATTTTCCTCTTCAAATGGAAAAGAGAAAACTTCACTTTCATCATTACATCCATCAATCATTGTTTCATGAGAGATATCTAATTTTTCATCTTGATTTGTTTCATCATGAAATTTTTGAATCAATTGAGAAGTCAACACTAGATTCATACATGTCTTGTAATTCCATGGCTTGCATTAGGAGTTCAAGACTTGAGTTGAGGATCTTTTGTTTCTTCTACAACTCTCAACATTTCTTGCACAGATTCTTCTTTCAAATCTTTCAAAGGCTCATCACAAGTTGGCCTTTCTTCTTCATGGATGACATGATCAAGAGAATATTCATCTTTGAATGGGAATGAGAACACTTCTTCATGAAAAAATGCATTGGCTGATTTTTTAATTTGGAACTCATCAAGAATCATTTTTCTTCTTCATGGATTGCATCATCTAGAAATTCAGGGGTTATCCTCTTACAATTCAAGATTTCTCCACTCTTCTTCATGATCAATACCCCATCGAAAGGAATGCTTGGTCCTATCAAGATAGGAATTTCATCCTCCTCTTTGGATGTTATGAAATAATTCCTATTCCCATGCTATCTTGGTACAAGATGTTAGCTCTTGGATTTCCTAAATTTTACACCATATATCTCATCTTTTTTCACGGAGAAAATTTTCCATATCTCCCTTAACTAGAATGGTTGCAAAGACCAATTCATCTAGATTTTTCCTCCCAAGTCTTGGAAAAAGCTTCTACTTAGAAACATTCCAAATGATGTTGGAATGTCTTTCTACTACCAAGATATTCAATAACACCTTCTTTCTCGAAATTTGGTGAGAGCCACCTGTGCATCCTTGATCTTCCCCACAAGTGGGACTTCCTTTGACTCCATGGAGTAACAAGATCCACTGGCCCATGTTAAGGTAAGTCTTGAGAGCATTGGAAACTTTTATGGGCATTACATTGTCAGAAGCACTTGAATCTATTATACAATTATTCAATCAATATCCTCCAATGAGAAGGGAGAGATAGAAAGGATCAATCTTATCAGTCTTTGATGCACTCATAACAAGCATGTTCTATGATGGAGGAGTAGGTGGAGTGGGTAGTAGTTCCTTTAGAACTAGGAGTCACATTATTGGGCTTTGAACCACTACCCTTGATATGACAAAAAGCTTTTCAAATTGTTTGGGTGAGTCCACAAATACTCAGATTCAAAATTTACACTTTGGACTTGTTCATATGTTCTATGATATCAAAAGGGTGTATGAAGGTGAGGTAATATGAGAATATGCTTGAGGAAAAAATGATGATTTTGCAGGCACACTAAAACTCTTGAAGGACTAGATTTTGTAGAAATAAAATTAGAATTAGAAGGAGCATTAGGAGACTTACTTGGAATAATATGGTCTCTTACTTGCCATAGATCTAGTTTCTCCATTATAGACTCCATGGAGGGTGGAAGTGGGATCCTCAACTGATTATTTTTTTTTAGAGTCACCACACAGGATCTTTTCTTATTCTTTTTTTAAGTAGAGAGAAGAAGATCCTTTTTGAGACTGAGAACAGGTGAATACTACATGAGAAACTAGGTGCATCATTCATCATCATCTTCTTCACCTCTAATATTCACAAAATCTGATTTGTACATCATTCTCTACTTCTTCAATCTCTAGGACATCATTTTCCTCACTTTCTTGTTTCAAGTCCTTCTTCATCTTCTTGAGTTCTACAAATTGCATTGACAGGTGGAGCCTCCAAGGAAAGCCTTTGGGGTGCTCCTACAATATGATTTATGTTATGATTTTGATGGGATGTTCATTGGGAACCTCCTCTTCAACATCATCAATTCATTTTCCAATTTCTACAACAATGAATCAATTCTCTCATCTTTTGGGATTTTGGGCCTTATCCTTCATTGAAGGATTCTTGATCTTTCTTGAAAAGATGAGGTCATCTTCCACTTCAATGGAAATTTCTTGAGCATGGTCCAAATTCTTGGTTGAACTCTTCATAGAAATAAACTCACTTCAGGAATCTGAGATCATTCATGAAGAAACTTTTCAAATTATCAAGTAGAGGGAAAATATTCAAAAATGATAGGAATCTTGTTGACCAATTTGTTGAAATTTTCCACAAAGTCTCTCATGGATTCTTGAGGTTATTTCTTCATTTGTGTCAATTGAGAAAGGAGGGCATGAGAATCTTCCACCAGGATTTAATCTAGCTTCAAATTTAGTTTTCATTTGAGCCCATCCTATAATGGAACCTCTTGGTAAAATGATAAAACCAATCAACAACACCATCTTGAAGTGATTCAATGAAAAAAAAACAGAGACATCTTCATGAGAAACTCCTAACACACCACATGTAATTATGAATGTAAAAATATGTTCATCTAGATGTTTTTTACCATCACCTCTAAATTTGGGAAAATCTTTCTTGAACCTCTAGGAAGTTCATGGATTTGGTGGGCAAGCCAAGTGGACCTGTGTTTTATCCCCAAGGGAGAGGTCCTTGTGCTTCCATGTCAAGTTATCCTTCTTCTTCTTCTTCTTCTTCTATTCTTCTAAAAATTCTTCTCCAAATTCTTCCTTTGTTCTTCTTGTTCTTCTTCACTTGGGAATTCAATTCAATGGTGGTTGAAAGATGGGAGAATCAAGAGGGTTTGCAAGAGGAGTATCAGTAGGATTTTGGATAGGATTTCTAGGAGTACCACTTGAAGAATCAAATGGAGATGAAGCTTGAGAGAAGAAATATGGATTATCTCTGATTTGTTCTTGCTGATTTTGCAAAGCCTCAAAAGTGGGGTCAACAATTCCTCTCAACTCTATTCAATCTAGTATATCTTTATTTAAGCCAATTTTTTGGGAAAGTTTGGATTCAACTCAAGGAATTTTTTTCACTCTTTTTGTGGGATTTTGGACTTTCAAATTTCTATTTTTTTTTTTTTGGAATATTTTATATTTTTTATTTTTTTTTGGTTCATATATTGGGTGTAGATATGCTAAATATTCCCCATGGTGGGTGCCAAAAATTGTTGGCAAAATAATTTTCGGGTGGGAAAATTATGGGATTTCACCAACTCTTTGGGGACTAGGTCCCTCTACTTGAATGGGGAATCTCCATTTATTGAAAAAGGAAATATATACACTATTCTATCAATTGGGGTGGTCTTTCAACCGAGGATCACACAGGGTACTTCCCTACACCTATGGAAAAGTGCTTGTAGAAACTACAAGGGAGGAAAATATTGAAGGAGAGGTGTGAAGAGAATAAAAAGAGGGGGTTTGCACAATAAATAAATAGTATAACAAAGTTTATTGTTTCAAAACCAGAATATATCCATGAATTCAATGAGAAGACACCATGAGAATCAACAAGGAACAAAACACACAAAGCACAAAGTCTCAATGCATAATATTCAACAAGTACATGCTCATGGAGTATAGTTGAGATGGAGAGGAAACATAAGAAAAGAAAGAATAGAGGAAATTTGATCACTTGTTCCTAGAGAGAGTATGGGAGCTAGTAAACAAGAATAACCATCCTTTGAAATGAGGAGGCTCTCCCAATTTATAGCTTTACAATGTAACTCTTCATCTACCCCCCACATGACCTTTCATGTCCTTATTCAACTTGTGACTTAGGATGTGAAAAAATAAGTCCCATTTTTATAAATTAAAAAGGAATTTTACATTGCACATAAGGAATTCACTCAAGTGAATAAGACAAAACATAATGATTTCTCATAATGAATAATTAGAAAGGGGGGAGAGAGGAGAGGAGAAAGAATGAGGAGAAGAGAGAAGAAATGCTCCAATGCATATGAATATTCCTCTACCTTCAATGAATATTAGCTCCAAATGATGTTGAATATGACATATTGATCCATGATGACCCTCCACTATGATGCACTGACAAATATCTTTGATGAAGACCTTTGAACATTTTCCCCCTTTTGAAGACCCTTGAAATGATGAACCTTTACACACCGCCTGAATGCATCGAGAAGGGTAGAGATGAACACTTGAGAAGTAGACAACTGAGAACATTGGAAGATTACTTACCTCATTGAGAAAATCCTTCTGATCCTTGAGACACTACCACATTTTATGATCAATCATTTACATGGGAGACATTGGTGTTTTCTCACACCAAAGCACGATCATGATTTGATCACTGCAGGGAGCACTGATGATGAATGAGACATGAGACAAATCCTTATGATTTTGGAGTAAGGAAAGAAGAATGAAACTTAAAATAATACCATATACTAATTGATCATGCATTCTATGTGAAATGAATTAAAATAGCCTTCAAGACAAATTTGGAATTTTCCTCATTTTGACACTTTATGCTCACCGCATCAAGGCATGCACGAATTTTCTTGAAATTTGAGTAGAAGACATTTAAGAGTTCCAAAACCTTTAAGAAATTTTGGAATTTTCTTGAAAATTTTCAATCAATCAAGATTAAAGAGGTCAAAACAAGAGTGATAGGCCATGATTATTCCATGAAGAGGGGTTTATATGGAGTTTTAAATCTTAGAAAATTCAAATTCTTGTTCCCTCCAAAATTGTATTTCAAATCTTAAAGGTATGTAAGAGAGTTGAATGGGCTTGTTAAGATAATGTAAGTGTTTATGTGTGTGATTATAGGTCATAGGGTGATGTAAAGGTCATCAAATGATTATGAAAGTTGTAAAATGCCCGATTAGTGTGAAAAAGGTATATGAAGAGTCATTAAGAGTCACCTAAGAATTTAAGGTTTACATGTGAGTATATAAAATAAAGAATGATTCGAATGAAAGAGGTTTTTGGCATCTAAGGGGAGGTATGGAGAGTGGATAAGTATCATTCCTTGAGATTAAGGACTAAGATGTGAAAGAACCACACATTTTGTATCAACAATAATTTATGTATATAGTAACTCTGTTTTTGTGATATGGATATTTTGTCTTGTTTATAAATAATGTTGAGGTTGAGTTGCTGGATTACTTGTTTATGGAATGAATTACTTTAATCCCCTTAGAGAATAAATTTATAGTTTTCAAGAACCTAGACCTTCTTTGGTAACTCATGCATGGATAACTTTAGGTATGGAAAATATATTTTGAGAAGAGATTGATGATGTGAGATTATTTTGAAAGAATTGAGTTTGTGATTTTATATTTTATAAGAAATTATTGCATGTAACTAGTCTGGTGAATGAAGTTAAGACTAAGAAGTTGAATACCATGTTGTCCTTAGAGACATTCTATGAATGTGCATGACTATGCAATGTAACATGATTGGGGAATTGTGTAATGAATATACCAATGAACTAATGATTGATAATTTTGATTGAATATAAGTGGGGTTAAGTCATTGATGTTATACTCCTATCAAAGGATTCATGTCTTAGGTTATTGTAGAAAGAAACATTTAAAGCTTGTGTATATTGTGTATTGTAGGTAGGAGTAGAAAGATATTGATATTTCCTCAAGTATTTTCATTTCAACTAAACCCATTGGTAATGAAAACTCTTTCTAAAGGTGGAAATAATATTTTTCTAAATTTTGAGGCCTTGATATTGATTTTATAGGTTTTTATAGCGTTTTATTTAATCTCGGGTTATTACTTAACTACACTCAAGGTTTTAGTTTGAAGTCCTCAAATGTGGAGTTCAATCCTAAAATTTGAAATAAATAATGAATACAATGTCCTTTAGTTATTAAAAATAAAAAATTAACTTTCATTAGATGAATATAGAGATATTATTGACATTTTAGGTCAAGGGCAAATAACACAACAAAAGGCCTAATTAAGGAGGATAGTTAACAAAGGAAATAGTATTTAACAATGGAACTAGATCTTAAAAATTATCCCATAGATGGAATGAGTTAATGGTGCCCAAATATTCCATTATTATGTTTGATACTTGAGTGAATGAAAATATGTACCTAACAATGTCTTGAGATAGATAGAAGTGCTAGTGAAGGCTAGAGGAGAAAATGTGAGAGTGACATAGTTTGAAAACAAGTTGATGTATGAAATTTGGTATACATAATATTGAAGAAAATGGATTTATAAATATGTTATTATTTTATTCTGAGTATACTTGTATTGATCCTAACCATAACCAAGCAAGGTTCTTGGACTTAAGACCACTAGGTGACAGCTTTGACAAGTCTAGTAATAATTTGATATTTTGAAGTTCTTATATCATTTTAGTGAGGGATATAGTATTTTTGAAGGGTTATATGGGGTGAGTTAAGATATGAATTCTTTTTAAGGATAAAAATCAATAAATTATTACGTTGTGCTTAAAACTAGTGAAGTGAGAACAAGAACAAGTTAATGAAAGGTAAGTGGAAGAAACGTTGTATGATATATGATGATTTGGATGATCGGTATGACGTCTGAGGCAGGGTATGAAGTAGGTAATAGTGATTATTCAATCCATTCAAAGTAATTTGATCAATTTATTTGATATTTAAGCCATTTTCGGTTGGCGTGCAAAATCCTCATTTGTAGAGAGTTGGTGTAGTTATTGTGTGAAACCTTCTTGATTATATGAATGCATGGTTATTTATAATTATCTATACATCATAGGATTAGTGAAGGAATGACATGTGATTATTTTTTTATCTCATTTCACCCATTTACTATTTTTAGAATATTCATCATTATTGTCCCATTTTAGCCAATTTTTGCCAGTTTTGTCAATCTTGCCAATTTTGAGTGTCTCGATCATGAGAGAATGTAATGAGGTACTTGAAATGAAATGTTTTCTCAGAATTTATATTTTAGTAATTTTTACCATGAAGGATTACTAAAAATATAAAGTTTCCTTCCCAATTTCGAATTAGAATGAACCCACCTCGCAGAAGTTTTTATTTTTCATTTCAAGCCTTTGCTCCAATTTTTAAGGGATTTCAATTATTGGAGTTGCATAAATCTGATAAATGAGTATTTTTTCATGAAAATTTCAAGGGGATATATAAAATATCATAGTGCATTAATGGAGGCATGAAAAATTCCACTTTAATTTGTTTTTGCAAGGAACCTTCATTTAAATCTCATGGAAAACGGAGCAAGGGTTTGTGAGATATGAGCAAAAGTGTGTTCTTGAGCATGAGGTTTCTTAGTAAAATATTGGATTGACATAGTTAAAACAGAAATGGGGGATGAGAGAATCAAAAATGAACTCCAAATTTTTCTAATTATGTTTAAATATTCAAAAATTAACCCAGTTAGAAAAACCAACCCTTGACCTAATTTTAGCACTTCTTTCTTAACCTAGTTGAGGGTGAGTTAAGGGTTACTAAATGGGTCTGGGAGCCTCTCATGTCCCTTAAAACATTTATTAAGGGGACATGAGGTGCAAATGTGCAACATCATGGAGAAAATGTGCCAAGGGGGCAACCATCATGAGGAGGGGGACAAGGGTGAAGAGTGAGGTGAGTGGAAGCATGTCCTAGGAAGCAAGTGTGAGGTTGTGAGTGACAAGAGAGGGGAGATTCCATGGTGGTACAATTTTTTGCACTTTATGAACTTTTTTACCAGTGCAAAGGTGCAGCAGGTGTGGTGAAGTGCGCCAAGGGTGAGGCTCATCATGGAGGGGGAAAGTTTGAAGGTGTGAGTGGAAAACATGCACCTAACACATGAAGTTAGTCAATTAAGTGACAAAATAACTCCTCTCCCTTAGTGGAACACTTTTTTGCACCTAATGCACTTTTTCACCAAGTAAAAATGTGTAGTAGGGGCTCCCATGTGTGCCATGGGTCATACCCAACATGGAGAGGGGGCCAAAATGACTTGTGAGTGCATAACACTCACCTAACCCACCAAGAGACCTTTTATGAAACCTATTTCATTTATCTCCTCACCTTAGTGGCATAATTTTTTACACCTCATGCACCTTTGAACCAAGTGAAAAGGTGCAAAATTGCATCATAGGTGTGAAAATTTTCCATGGACACTTTTGGAAACCTCACCTTCACCAACAACTACTATAAATAAACATACGAGAGTGATTATTTTTCTTAGGAGTTTTCTTGAGAGTTACCTAGGAAATTTTTTTAATATTTTTACTCTGAAAAGCCTTATAAGATCATTCTGATAACTCTTAGGAGCCAATTATTCCTAAAATTTAAAATTTACCCCCTTTTTAATTCTTTCTCAAGCTTATGCACCGTGAAAGGGACTACCACAAAAAAGTATGATGATGAAAATGACAACCAACACATTGTGAATGAAGAGGGAATTACATAGGTCACTTTGGGATTTGAATCAGGCCTCAAATATCCATATAAATCCTAGAATGGAAATTTTAATCCCGTAAGGATCAAGGATCTTCATCTACACCATCAAGCCAATATCTCAAAATACGGACAGTAGAATATCCTAAAACCTTTTGCAATGTGAATTAGGAATTATTATATTTCTGATGAGTATTTTGTCACTTCACAAAATATCCCGAGGCTCCTGAACCATTTAGAACAAGCCCACTAGCTTTTTACTACTTTCATTTCCCTGCATCGTGCTATAAGTAGCTTTGGTGTTGCATAGCTTGTTCCTAAACCTGATTTTTCTTGCAAAAATTCCCTAAAATTCCTTTGATGATCTTATATCTCTATCACACACTTCTTTTATGCATTATCTCTTCTTGTTAAATTCATATGAGGTGCTTACCAAGTGTAAAACCCTTAAAATAGGCCTTTTTGGGCCTCTCGGGAGTAGTTCCTTCAAAGTGGATCAAAATGAATCCATAAATTTCTTCCCACCATATTACCTGCACATGAAACACACTTTAAAAATACATTTAGCATATCCTCTTGGCCATTATGGGGTTTACATAGTCAAAAATTGGTTAGAGGGTAGGTTTACATTACCCAATTCAAGGATTTTTAGTGTGGGCTTAGTTGTCATGGGAAAAAAATCAAATTTTTATGCTAAACATTTAGCATAAAAACAAACATCAAAATTATATTTTCCACACCTTATTATCCACATGCTAACAACTAAGTTGAAGCATCCAATAAAACCCTAAACAAGATCCTTACCAAAACTATAGACCATGCTAGTAGAAATTTGCATCTTTAAATACCATTTGCATTATGGACTTATCGAGAATAGATTTCAAATCTCTATGGGTGTTATGATCTTATCATTAGTATACAACATCAATTTTTTCTTGATCTTAAAATTCAAATTCTATTTCTCTCTCTCTTTTTGATACATCATCTCTCGATGAGGATTATCATCAAGAATGTTTATCACAACTAGAATTGTTGGAAAAACATTGTCTAACCGACCTTGAACATATCAAATTTATTAAAAATGAATTAAAAGAGAATATAAAAAACATCTCAAACAACGTGAATTCAACATTGGTGATCTTGTTCTCAAATAAAATCAACATGTCACTAACATGGAAAAGAGTAAACATGGGAAGTTTCTCCTAACTAGCTTGGACCATATATTATCACTCACAAATATGGGTCTAAAGATTAGCGTTTAACCTCCCTTGATGGAAAACTTGAAAAATAACCTTTTGACGTCATGTACTTACACCATTTTATTATTAACATATTGATTCATAGAACCTTAGTTAAATTAATACCTCCCTCCATCAGCCCACACATTCCCTCACTCTTGTAATGACTTGGAATTATGTGGTATTCCGACATCATACAAATTATGAACATAAATATGGGTACCACGGCTCTACTCATAGCATGCTCCACACAGACATGTTCCCCTACTCGTAGTTAGGGAACCCCACAATCATTACTCACACACTATCTCCACCTACCCTATTAATGACATGTTAATGATATACGTGTAGCTTGTACATTTACTTATCCCCTTATAAATGGTTACCCAAGATCGCCCTTAGCTCCAAAATCAAAATATCTATGGGATAGATTGTCAAAATATAGAACAATCCCTTGAAGGATGGTTGTCAAAAGAAATGAAATTACAATCAATAAATTTATAGACCACTCCCTCGAAGGATGGCTACCATAAAATCAAAAGTAAATAAAATTGTACATCACTCTGCAAAGGATGTCTAACTCGATCAAAATACACATATAATGACAAAAAGGGGCTTCCTGCATCGATCATCCCTCATATCGAAATAAAAGTAACCATCCTAGGTAAGCTTCCCACATTGATCAAATTCCCCATAAACATAAGCTTCCCGCATTAATCAACTTATGCAATATATAATAAAATTGGGGTAAAAACTTGGAACTAAAGCAGGGACCCATTTTCTCATATTTGCTACATACAAACCTTTCCCATGTTGAAAAATGGTACACACAACTATCTCACATCCATCTATGATCCTAGTATGACTAACCATTGTGATTCATATGTTAACATTAATTACAGGGCCACATGTGTAGTGTCATACATATAATCAATTTACCATCACACACTATATATGTGCTAAGAACAATAAGGAAGCAAACATCCCACATCATGTTCTTATCCATCGTATAGTGCATTAATCATACAACAAGATCATCATTTGTCACAACCATATCTAAGATCATCAAAATCACATTATAACATATACATTTCAAATATTTCCATAACACATCACATCAAAATCATAAACACAACTCAAACATAACACAAATCTAAAATCTAAAATTATATATATATATATATATATATATATATATCAATGTCTATACATCATCAATGGATTCAAATACCCTCATACATCAAAAGTATCATACATCAAAATCTCTCAAAATGGGCCTACAAAACTAGGTATTCATAATCCCTGTCCAAAGTGAATGTTCCTCTCAACATTGCTCCCGTGGTCGCCATCGGATCTCTAGATGGTCCCTCTCCTGGACCTCTCGGAGGCATCCCCAAGCTTGTTAAAATCCTTGATGGATCATGTCATCCCTAAGCCAAGTTATCACCATATCTAAGCTCATCCAAAAGCTTCCACTTAAGTATATCCTCGTAGTAGTGTAACTCATCTCCCAATGCATGATAATGAACCATAATTACATTACTAGGTGGCCCCATCTTTCTATTGGCATTCTACTTAGCCACCTCAAAATCCTTCCATATAGATCTCCCAAATACCCCAAACTTCCATCACAAGGTCTCTAGATCATGATGGTATTCATCTTTGTCTTCTCTCATGTGAGTACGACCCCTGCATAGTCATGAGTTGTTGGCTCAACCCATCTCTCTCTATTGTAATGGAGTCACGAGAAGCTATAGTACTATCTCATTCAGTAATCAAAATGTCCCACTCAATCATCCATGTGACCCTATTTACCTCTAGAATCCCCATGACCACATCTATAATATTCCCTCAATCATCCCCTCCTCCTCAACACCACCCTCTTTTCAATCCTATACACGTGATCACACTCGCCGCTCAAACCCATCTACTTGAACATGCCACCAAGTATCATATTCCTCAAGAAACCTAGATCATCAACACCTACCTCCATCCCCTATGCATCAATATGAAAACACACTCCCTCCACATCCACCATTGACACCAGCTTCCAAACCACTAGCGATTGCCACATCTATATCCCCATCATCACACATGTAATCCATAGCGCCTCAAGCACACCAATACCAACCCAAATTGTCACTTGACACAACTAAATCTAATCAAATCCTAGTGTTTGGATCATCGAGTCCACACCCATAGATCTTACCGAGTATCCCTCGCTCCCCTTTACCCCATCACACACTCGGGAAACTTGTTTATGGCCTCCATACTACATCATATTCCTATCACCTGCTAAGAGATGCTTGTAATGCTCCTCTCCTCTCACAGCCTTATAGCCCCAAAATCATATCCCCATCTCATAAAACCAATAGGAAAGTGTAAGGTAACCCATAAGGCCCATGAAAATCCCCTCGGTCCATCCAATGCTATGTTCTCGTATTCCCAACACTCTAACAAAAATGTAACGTCATCCTCGATAGTCATTTTATCTACCCTCAATACTAATTTCTAACCCCAAGCATGCCAACCTATCACCCAGAGGGTGCTGGGTGCTCACCCAAGGCATGTGCGGGAACTGAGCCCCTCCTTTATGTGAGCATTGTGAGAAGGTTTTTCCATTAATGGAGGATGAATTACAGAATGAGAAGTACATTTACTTAGTTAAAATAAAATTGGAAGGGATAGTTTACATATCCACACATTAATGCATTACAAAAACTTAATAACATTATACCCTTCCTTTTTAACCCCCTATGTTATAGATCATAGTGCCATACATATGCTCATGAAATAACTTACAACCCTTAGCACTAAGTGCTCTAAACCCTAAATTACTACAACACACCTGTCACTCAACATCTTACTCTTATGCATTCTCTCCTTGTTTATCCATATGTCCTCTACTTCTCTAGTCCAAGCATCTCTTTTTATAGGATCAACACCCACCTCCATGAATTCTCTTTTGAACAAATCACATGCGAAGTGTCGATGTGGTCCTCCAATGGTGAATGTGTATCCCTTTACAAACCCTCCATTCTTTATATTGATGTCTTCTAGGAATATTTCCCGAGTGGAATATCCTTTTCTTGAACCCCAAGGTTCCAGTCGGTACCTTATCCACTCATCATGCCTAGTTGGGTCCTCATGTTTTTCCTCAAGTGTCTTTAGAATGCCAAATATGACTAAGTCCTTTAAATCAATGTTTTCCTTTCGTGTGTTCCCTAGTTTCACCTAAACCCTTTTTCCTACATGTTTTCCTCTCGCGCACCCTTCTTTTTTTGATCTGCGCATGCACACCCTTCTCCCGTATTTAGCAATATTTAAGGGCCCAACATCACCCCACACTAAACATGTTCTCCATCCTCAAAAACATCCTACCCCTTCAAAGAATAAAGAGTAGAGGGACAGAGACAACTAAATAAAGAATGAAATAATGGAATAATGGATGAATGTACTAATGTTGTAGGAGGAGTGGGAAATCCTTCCTCATTGTTGCCTCAATATTTTCCTATAATCCACCTCACCTTGCACCTACTGAAGTAGGTCACCCACAAAAATGCTTACCTTCTCAAAACTCAATTTTTCACTCTTAGCATTCAATGTATCTATAATTCCTTCTAACTGCTTGCTAAGGTCATCCAACACCTCCATCCTGTGAGTGACCTGGGGATATAACTCCTTAAGACAATTTTTAATTGAACCCCACAAGGCTTCAATTTCTTCCATCTTCTTCTCAACCTCAACTAGGATTTTATTGCACTCCATCCTATTTCCTTTGTTCTTCTATTGAAACTCCTTCAGACCCACCTCATGTGCAATAACCAATATGCTTGCTATGTTGTCTCTATCAGCACAATTGTCATACACATCCTCATTAATTTGTGTGGTGGTCTTTACTACAACAAGGAGCTCAAAATACCAAGTAAAATTTTCCCCAATCTTCATTCTTTCTTCCTCCTTTTGGCGTGTCAATGCTTATTTTTCTGAATCCAATGCGAGTGGCTGCCTTTCCATGGTGAGGATGCGGGTCAATCTTTCCAAGCATTGCATGGTTGACTCGTATTTTTGCTCGGTATGGCTAGATTTGGGTGCTTCAAGATTATGGAGTTTGTGATCATCTCTATTTTTTTATAAACCTCATGCATCTTTTCCTTCTCCTCCTTCAATTTGCACCTTAATTGTGCTTTGATCAACTCCTCTTATTCTAACTACTTGTTCTTTTTAATGATTTCTTCATTTTTCATTTCAAGTTCTTCCTTCAGACCCTTACTCTATACTTCCTCCTAAAGAGTATCACCTCAACCTCCACCAATACCTTTTTGAGTGTGTTACACACTTACTCATCTGATAGTTGTTGAGCATTCACCAAAGGGTTTACTCCTTGGTATATGTTATCCTCATCAACACCTAACATTGACCCCAAACTTGGGCCCATCAACATGGGACTTAAAAGACCGAGACAACATCTTCCTTATGTGTGGGTACACACCATCTTCATCCAAAGAAGACCATGCAAGGAGTTGGTTTGAAGGCATGGTACTTTGGAAACACACATGCGTACCTTACTTGGATCATTATATAAGCCATTATTTACTCCTACACCGATACCATACCCTTTCCTCCAGTGTGCGCTACCTTTGGGAAGCTTATCTCTAGGTTGGGATCTCTATCCATGATTCCATATTCATTTTCTACAATTTCACTTCCTTCCATCTCCTTGAGCACTTCTTCGGTGTTGTGCTCCACCTCTTGTTCCACTAAGTCTTTTATTATGCATGTTACCTCCCTTTCTATGAAATCTTCTATCTGCTCCTTGGTTAGGCTTGGAGTCCTTTGATCCTTTGTGTTAACTTCCTCACTTTCTCCCTTTCCATGAGCACTCCTTCATCCTCATCCTTCTCTTCATTTCCTCCTCCTCTAAGTCATGTACATCATACACAAGATGGTCCTGAGCCTCACCACACTCATCGTCTTCCTTATCACCCTTGATGGCCTCCATGCTCTCTATTTCTTCTGAGTTCTCCCTTTCTATTACTTTTTGCTTCTTCCTAACTGGTGATTTTAGTATAGGAGATTCTTCTTTTTCTTCTTCAAGAGGGTGACTTGTCTCTTTCCGATGAATCTTCCTTTCAAGGGACTTCCTTTCTCTTGCACCTCTTCCTCAGGTGTCTTATCTTTCTCTTATGTGAGGGAATTCTTCCTCTATGCATAGGCATTTGGTTTTACACTTTACTCCTATGCGCCTACATACTATGATGTCTCGTATACTTGGTGCCTTTTCTCATGTGCCTCCTCTCTCTCCATCTTCCTCAACGTGGCCTTCTTCCTTAAGGTGGGTCTTCTAGGATAGAGACATCATCTTTAACATAAGCTCCTTCTCATACTTCAGCCTTATGTGTAGGTATAACCTTGTTGTAGTCCTCCCAACAACAAGAAATGTTACTAGATTCACCATATGCACATCATGGGATACATACTTCTCCACATAGGTGTGCTTCTTTGGATATATCAAAGTCCTACACAGCTTGTGGTAATCCTGGTCTACCATGCTAAGGTCAAATATTAACTTCTTTTCCTCCTTGAATCTATTGACCCCATCCCGAAGTATTGTGTTGTGAAGGAGAATGGAAACTTGCACCAGGGACCCTTGGTGTCATCTTCTAGAGAAAACCTACCAATACATAAATGTTGGTACATGGTGAATTCACCTTGCCTTGTAGTAAAATAGGTAACTACTCAGGTATTATCCACTCTGCACCGAATGCATCACGCATCCGTTTATACCATTTTTCTAGGCACGCCTTGTGGGTGGCCGTCACAGTGTCACAAGTGTACTTCTCAAATCTTTAGCAGTGAGGGGTTCTCATCCGGTACTCCCACAACATATTTTCTCGCCCATCGGGCAATCCAATTTCTGAAAATATGATGGTAAGGAGGACATTACCAAACATGATCTTCTCTCCATCGCTCACAATCGATAATTTATGTTGTTGTTGGGTTTTAAAATAGCAATTTGAAAAACCATAGTTAGGGACAACAAGTCCCTCCTCTTTAATGGGAGAGGTTCCCTTATTGAAAGCAAACAACAAAACTTATATATAAATGTACAACTTTCAAAGTGTGGATTCCTGATACTTTGAAATGTTTTATGCCCAAAATATTATCAATATGAAAGAATAGAAGAACTAAGGAGATGAGAGAGGAAGAACATAACAATACTTTTAGGAAATATAGATAGCATAGTATAACCTTATACATATTGAGAAAGGGAGATGCATAATAGAATCATTCACTTTCATAATAGATATAATTCCATAGACACAAAGTTCCAGAAATCATATAAACAAGAACACAAAGTTTCTTAGCATGCAAAGATGGATGATTCACAAATTCAAACAAGGAAAGAAGGAATTGTAGAGGAAGAAATGAAGGGAAAATTCTTCTGTATTGATTAATGTCAAATCTGTAACATTTCAAGAATGTCAGGATCCAAACCTCAACAATGGCATAAAGAATCCATTAAATAATCCTTAGAAATGGTTACATTCAGGTTTCTTGGTTCTTGCAAAACCATTAATGGCGGAAAAAAATGATGCTCTGTAATGCACATTTGTTAAACCTATTTTGTAACTTCAAATATGAGCTCCATCACATGGAAGAGATTTGCTGAAGTGAGCTTGGGGGTGCCTTTTGCATTTTATGATTTTATAGAAATTGTGCATTTTAGACATTTTGGTCCACCCATCCGCTTCTGATATAGGCCTGACACGTGGCTTTACTTGAATGCTGATGGATTCATGGTTCACTTTTACAATTTTACCTCTTTTTAAAGAAAATATCAAAAACTCAAAGTTCTCCGCCGACCCACCTCTTCACTTTGACTTTTCAATGTGGGCTCAATACCCCAACGGAGTCGTGGATAATTTTATAACTTTTAACTCTCTTTTTGGAAATAAAACAAAAATTCCCAAATTTCTCTGATGACCCACCTTCGTGCTTTGAATTTTCAATGCAAGCATCAACACATGGCTTTACTCAAGGCGCCAACTAGGTTGCACTTCACTTTATAACTTTACACCCTTTTAGAAACAAAGTTAAAATTCCTAAAGTGTCCCGAAAACCCACCTCTCCACTTTTGACTTAAAAATGACCACATGTACTTTTATAGGCCTTAGGTATTCTTTTCACATTTTATGCCTTTCACCATAATTCCTCAAAACAAAAAAAGGACCCACCTTTCCACCTTTGACCTATCAAAGCATCAAAACACAAAAAGGGCCCCCTTTCTCCACCTTTTTTTTAGCCAATCAGATCCTTCGGGGCCGTGGGGCCAATTTGACACTTTTGCAAAAAATAACAAAAGTGACAAGTTTGCAAAAAGAACCCATCCTTTCCAATTAGAGATGTCCACGTACCCATGGATGTTGAGGTAAAATCAAGGAAGATACGCTGTAAAAGATAAAACAAAGGGGAAAAACTCCACCATTCATGCCCATATTACAAATTGCTTTTCACAGGAAGAAAATGCAAAATGACACAAGGCTCGACGTGATCCTCAGCCAAAGAGAAGGATTGACAACAACATTTGAATGAAGGAAACAATTTTTAAGCATCCAGACGGGAAGACAGAAATTTTATCAAACCACACAGACTGGAGAATTTTAAATGAAAGGGGCGAGATTAAAAACCAAGCACCAACAACTTCAAAGCATGAATTTCTCCATCTCTCTAGACTTCTTACTCTGTTCTAAACATTCCTCAAAGGCACCAACTCAAAATTTTCAAAACTTGACTTGGAAAATGAGGGGAATTTTGAGGGTGAAAACAACTGGCTCTTTCTGGGGATGACTTGACTTGGAAAAAGGAACAAGGCAAGACAAGAATCCAAAAAAACTCGGGAAAGGTAGACCGGTGCCTTTCCATTGGGAAAATAGAGTCAAAGGCAAAACCAATATAAACAACACACACACATAAGAGAAACAAACCAAAATAGGGAAAGCCAAAAATAAAACACAAAGGAACGACCAAAAACCAAAATACTATACATAATATATAGAAGGACTGCCTAATCACCTAGGACTTGAACAACTTCAAATATTTCCCACTAGAAGTAAGTGGGAGAGGAGATCCATCCATATAATCCAAATAGAAAGAATTTTCTCCAGCAAAGTGTCTGATTTTGAAAGGACCAAGCCAAAGAGAATCAAACTTACCATAGCTTCCTCGAGGTTCATGTCTTTTTCCCACAATAGAACAATGTATCCCACTTGAAAATATTTGGGTCTAGCTTTCTTGTCAAAAAATATTTCACCTTCAGTTGATGATCTAAGATTCTATCAAAAACTTGCAATCTGTCTTCATCCAACTTCTGAGATACATGATCCTCTTGTCTAAGGAACTGATAAATCTTGAATCTTCTATAGCCTTCATTAAGTGCAAGGATAGTAATTCCATTGTTATTGGTAGTTGAGCTTCAACACCATACACCACTTGAAATGGAGACATCCCAATTTCTCTTTTGGGTGTAATTCTATCTTCCCAAAGAGCATCATAGAGCTTCTTGTTCCAATTCCTTTGAGAGTCATTGACAAGCTTCCAAACGATGGTTACCAAATTATTATTTGTTGATTTTTCTTGTCCATTCCCTTGGGGGTAGTAATATGAAGAATGAGCAAGGGAAATTCCATAGCCATAGTAGAAATCCATCATCTCAAAAGAATAAAAATTGGAAGCATTATCAGTCACAATATTTTTGGTACCCCAAACCTTATCAAGATGTTCTCTTTGATGAAATTACACACCACCTCAGAAGTAGTGCTTTTGGTTGAATAGCCTTCAACCAATTTGTGAAGTAATTTGTAGCAGTTAGCATGTGAGTATGCCCAACACTGGAAGGTGGATTAAGAGTTCCAATGAAATCCAATCCCCACTATTGAAAAGGCTCATCAATCACTACTGGTTTTAGTGGTAAAGTAGCCAACTTAGGTCTCCCAACAAAATTCTGATAGGCTTCACACTTACCTACCCATTTTGATGCATCTCTGAACAATGTAGGCCAATAGTACCCAACATGAAGGATTTTATGGGCAGTGACAGTAGAAGAGAAATTCCCTCCATAAGCTTGATCATGAAAATTTGAGAACAACTTCTTCTATTGCTCTTTGTCCACACACTTCAAGAATCTTCCATCTATGCCTCGCTTGAATAAAGAATTTTCCCATAATACATACTATGCATACTTTAGCTTAATAGCTATCTTTTTCTTGGGACTCAAGTGGGATGGACACTCTCCATAAGTAAGAAAATGTGCAATATCAACATACCATTCATCTGTTGAACTGAGGAAGAGGACAACATGAACATCAACTGCTTCTTTGGACAATTCTGCATTAGCTCCTTCAGCAATAAGCTCACATAAGCCTTTACCCCAGACTAGCTTAGTTGGATTGATATCAAGGTCATATTATTGGAATTTTTCTACCCAATTTCCTCTCTTAGTTCCAAACTCTTGTTGTGTAAGAATAGACTTGATGGTTGTATCAGGTACAAAAACACCACAGAGTGAGAATTAAAAATATAAAAATGAAACTACTTGACAAATTTGACCACTACAAAAACATGTTTCTCCATCATAGTATATTTCAATTCATGAGCTTTCAGAACATAGCTCATGAATGCAATTGGAAGGTCATGATCCTCAGAATTCCTCTAAGTTAGCACAACATCCAAGGTACTCTCTGTAGCATAGCAATAGATGATCAAATCCTTGCTAAAATTAGGACATGCTAAGATGGGAGTCTTAGCAATGGATTTCTTGATACCTTCAAATGCTTCCTTACCTTTAGAATTCTAACCAAATTTTTTCTTTCCTTTCATCATGTGAGCAATGCTCATAGTCAGTTCTACAAAATCAAGAATGAATCTCCTCAGAAGTTTATCTTACCAAAGAAAGAGTGAACACCCTTTTTTGCTTGTGGGAAGAGGAATCTACTGGATTGCTTGAACTCTTTCTAGATCTATCTTGATTCCTTCTTTAGAGACAATATGCCCCAACAACTTTCCTTCAGTAACACAAAAGATAGACTTCTTAGGATTAAGAGAAACTCCATGTTCTCTGCATTTCGGAGGACTACTTCAAGATGTTGAAAGTGATATGCCCTTGTTTTGGAGAAAATAGTCAAATCATCAAGGTACACAATAATACACTTTCCCTTTAGAATACCAAAATCCAAGTCCATTTCCCTCTTAAATGTGGCACCAACATTGATAAGACCAAAAGGCATTCTCTTGTAGGCAAAGGTGCCCCAAGGAGTAGTAAAAGTAGTTTTGTGTTGATCTGGGGTACTAACTTCCACTTGATTGTATCCAGAGAATCCATCAAGCATAGACAACATCTCGAGCCTGTGATATCTTACAAAAATTAATCCATCATGGGGAGAGGATAGTTGTCTTTCAAAGAGGCCTAATTCAAATTCCTGAAATCCACACAGATGTGAATCTCACCATTCTTCTTCCTGACAGGCACAATGTTGGCAATCCATGTTGAATGATGTATAGGGAAAATAATATTTTCCTTTAGTAACTTCTGGATCTCTTGAAAAATAGTGCTAGTAACCTTGGGATTGTATTGCCTTTGTTTTTGCTTGAAAGGTTTGATCCCATGTTTCAAAGGGATAAAGTGTTTCATTTCCTTTGGCTAGAAATCCTTGAGATCATCATACTTTATTCTTCTCTTCTTGAGTGAAAATTTTCCAATGTTCACCATCTTAGGTTCATCAAGACTCCCAATATTAATCTTTTCACATTCAGCAAATTGTCGAGCTCCTTGGGAAGCTTTAGACTTAATGTACCTATCATGCTTGTCAAACAGATCTTCCAAACTCACCAAACCTTTAGGGATCTTATTACCTTTCAATTTGATGCAGCCATCTTGATCCATCTCTTCTTTGATATCTCCTTCATTAGAGGATACACACTCTCTAGGAAAAGTCTCACTTCCTTCAAAATATAGCTGATCAAAATTATCCTTAACCTCCAAGAAAGAGATCAAATGTTGATCATCATTGAAAACTGCCAATTGCTTGCATTATCTGGTACACTAGGCGTATGAATCATTTCAATGGTAAATTTCTCTTGAGATAAATTTGGGTGAGGAATCAATAGAGATCCTAAGACAACTAGAGAATCATCTCTAGTATTATTCTCTCTTGGCACAACTTCAATGGAGAAAGCATCAAGAAACTCAATGGAATCCTAGACAAGATTTCTATAATGCTTCAATCTCATGTTCTTGACTTGGTAAATATTCCTGACTTGTTTCACAATCAGATATACATCTCCACAAGCACAAAGATTATTCACTCCCATTCCTTTTGTCATGTTCAATCCAAGTATGAGTGCCTCATATTCAGTTGTATTGTTTGTATTTTCAAAACAAATCTTGAATGAAAAAGGATGAATCTTCCCTTCTGGAGAGGTTAGCCCAAGATCATGATCAAATCACCAAATTCCATTAGGATCATGAATCACTCCCTTAGGAAGTTTTTCCTCATCTTGTGACATGATCATGTAGTTACCATGCCCTATATCTTCATAGAGTATTTGTGCTTTTGGATCATCAATCTTTTGCACAATGTATTCAGTTTGTTTCTCAGGTAGCAGCTTCTTCATTTTTCCATTGACCGGGATCAAAGCATGCAACCAATCCATCTGAATTTCACCTCCTAATCCTTACAAAAATTTCTACTTAGCAACATCTCATGTGAGGGAGGAATATCATCTACTAAAATAGTAGCTAAGACCCTTTTCTCTAGCAAAGAATTAAAAGCTACTTGTGCATCTTTAATCCTCCCAACCAAAGGTAATTTTCTACTCTCATGGAATAGAAGGAACCAAAGGTACGTGTTAGAGTCAGCCCAAATCATGAGCTATTTTTGCAGGCATTACATTTTCTCGATGCTCTCGAGTCTATGACATAGTTACTAAGTTTATGGCCATATATGAAAGTTATCGAGTTTATGGCCGATATGAGAAGAGTCACATATAATGGTTCAATTTTCTCATTAGGGGAAGTGACTGCAGCCACAAGGCTTGGTTGAGGTGAGGAAGAGGGAGTGGGAAAAATACCTTTATAAGTATTGGATGAAGCTTTGGATTTGGAATTGACAAATTTTACCATTTTAGCAAAGGATTTTGGATGGGTTTGGTAAAAATCTACCTCTGAATTTGGATTTTGGTATTTTTGAGGTGATCAATGATATCAAAAGATCCAGAGGTGGATGAGGAATCATTGCTAGGAACTTGAGAGACTTTTGATTTATCAGTTTTAGGATTTGAAGGACAAGAAGTCTTGGAAATAGAGGTAGAAGAAGGAGGATTAACATTACTCACCTTTTTGTGGAGTAAGTGAGAATAGGAGCTCCTCTTCTTGCAACCACTAGAATAGTTATAGGAAACTCCTTAGATTTATTAGCAGGCTTGCACCACTTTTTCTTTTTTGTTCATTTGCTTCTGAGTCATAACAACATATGACTCACTATTCATCTCTACCACTCTTTCATCATATTCATCTTCATCATCCATACCTTCAGTGGTAAGGAAATGAACTTGAGATCCACCAAGCTCCTCCAGTTCTTCATCAACCTCTTCTTCTAGTTCTTCATAGAGTTCATTAAACTCCTCATCATCAGGTTCTTAAACTTCACAAGTTGCATTGACTAGAACCTTGATGGGTGGGCCTTCAATAGCCAATCTAGTATGAGAAGAAGGCAAATGGTTCTTGGGCTGAAAATTCTTCCTTGGAATATCTTGGTAAGGAGTATGTTGAGCCAATTGTTTCTTGATAGTAATGAGATCATTTACAAGCTTCTGTACTAATTGATCAGAATTGGCTCCAGGGGAAGAGGAAGAAGAAGATGTTTTAGATTTGGAGGATTCTCTTTTCTTTACTAGACATGATCAGGTCATCCTCAACACTAATAGCTAACCATTGATCAACATCCAGAGTTATAAGGTTAGCTCTCCTTAGTGCATAACTCACTTCAGGTAACTAGCATTGAGGAAGAAACATTTTTGGATTTGATCCACATGATGAGTGTTCTGTGGAATTTTATGAATTAGCTTGTTGAATTTAGCCACAAATTCTCTCATGGGCTCGAATGGTTCCTTATTGATATGAGAGATTTGAGCTAATAGAGCATGCACATCTTCAAAGCAGTTTGAAATGTTACTAAAATTGAGTTATCATGGTATCTCAATCAATGATTGACCCAATAAGAAGATGATAGAACCAATCAGTAGCATTGTCCTACAATGTCTCCACAAAAATCCTAATAGAGACATATTCATGTTCAACCCCAAGAATACCACATGGAACAATGAAGGTCAGTAATGTGTTCATTTGGATGAACCTTCCCATCACCTCGAGAATTTGGGAAAAAAT
This sequence comes from Taxus wallichiana var. yunnanensis, assembly GCA_018340775.1. NCBI lineage: Eukaryota > Viridiplantae > Streptophyta > Pinopsida > Cupressales > Taxaceae > Taxus > Taxus wallichiana. Next base: position 715,574,189 of record CM031242.1, on the reverse strand, counting down.
TCTTGTTACCCTAGGTAACTCATGAAATGGATGAGGAAGAGCAAAAGGCCCAACCCATTATCCCCAAGGTAAAGGGGCTACCTGTTTAGATCCATTTTACATACAATCAGAGACTGAAATAGATAAGGGTGTAAGAGTTTTACCTGTTGATGGGTTGATGGGTGGAATGCACGTGTGTTGACTTTTCCGATCTTGGTCAATCGTGTGAGCTCCTTTTTGGCTGGGAAGGACAGCCCTGAAATAAGAAAACAAGACCATAAGAGAGAGTTAAACAACATATGCAGTGGATTGCCTAGCGTATGCTAGATCCAGGAAGTGATATACTCCCTAGAGGGCTATCAATCCACTATTTTATAAATCAATATTAAATGAAAAAAGCATGTAAATAAAAGGAATCTAGGATAGAAAAAAATTCTTGTACCCTAGGTAACTCATGAAATGGATGAGGAAGAGCAAAAGGCCCAACCCATTGTCCCCAAGGTAAAGGGGCTACTGTTTAGATCCATTTTACATACAATCGAGACTCGAAATAGATAAGGGTGTAAGAGTTTTACCTGTTGATGGGTTGATGGGTGGAATGCACGTGTGTTGACTTCGATCTTGGTCAATCGTGTGAGCTCCTTTTTGGTGGGAAGGACAGCCCGAAATAAGAAAACAAGACCATAAGAGAGAGTTAAACAACATATGCAAAGGGATTGCCTAGCGTATGCTAGATCCAGGAAGTGATATACTCCCTAGAGGGCTATCAATCCACTATTTTATAAATCAATATCAAATGACAAAAGCATGTAAATAAAAGGAATCTAGTGCTAGTATCCTAATTTGGGTGCCTCAAGTCGCTATCAACGTCTATTCAATTAAATACTAAATTACGCAGGTAAAAAGGGTGTTTAGGTCAAGTTCTGGGTAGGTCGGGTAGTCCGTAGGTCACGCATGGGATTGGTTGGGGTTGGGTAGGTTATTTTAGGTGGTTTAGGTGAGTAGGTTAGTTCTTTGTCTGCTCTGTGTTAGTAGACCCGGGGACCGACACCGGTTGAGGATAGATCGATGTCGGTTAAGGTTGACCTGTATTGGTCACTGTAGAAGTGACCGAGGTTTGGGTGGGTGGTGTTGAGGTCCCACTATGTCTCAGGACAAAATGTTGAGAAGGTATGAGTGAGGGTTAGGTGAATGATGGGTTTAGGTCAAATTTGTGGGGTCGGGTGGGGTATTTTAGGTGTGTTTAGGTAGCAGGTTGGGAGCTGGTAGATAGCAGGCATGTCGACGATGGTCAATATATAGACCGACCATGGTTAGGGTTAACCGGTGACGGTCACTGGTATTAGGTCAGAGCTTGGAAATGGGGATTAGGGTGTCTTATGTGACTAGCTAGAGGGTTGATAGGGATCGGGATGGGGTGACAGAGGGTTCTGGGTATAGGTGTGGGCCGGGATAGGTGAGATTGGAATGGTAGGAGGGAAGTTTTGTTCTTGGAGGAGGAAAATAGAGAGACAAGAACATAGACAAGGGTGAGAGATACAGGGACCCACTTACCCGAAGTCTAATGTATGTTGGAGTGTGGTAGATGTTGATGGAGGTTGGTAGGTTAGCTAGAGGGCTCTTGCTCAAGCTCTGCCTGGTTCAAGTTCTTCCGATGGATGCTCTCACAAAGGTTCTTACGAGTGATTCCAATAATGGTCTCTACCGAGAGCCCCGATGGCATTCTACTTCCACCAGCTTGCTTGCGCCAATGTCAAGTTATAGATAGCAATGATGATTAATCAATGAAAATGAGAACCAACCAAGAGAATGTTTAACGATGAACTAACCATGAAAATGCCAACCAACCCTTTGGAAAGAGTCAGAACCGGTATTTACGGGTGATTGGTCTTGAGTCCCACTCGACCGACATCGATCGGCTCGACCAGACACCGATTATGTCGGGGGTTTTTTTTTTGAAAAGTGGGTAATATGCCTTCCCCACTTGGTTTTGAGTGGCGGATCACATGCTTTCTCTGCCCTTAGAATGGGTAATAGGACAAAGAGGGGTCCTATGAGTGGAGTGGCCACTATTAGGGTTTTCTAGAAGGGTATGGGCTAGGTATGGGCAAGGTGGGGAGTGGAATGGTGAGGTGGAGGTGCAAGTGGGGTAGTGGAAGGGTGAGGTGGAGGAGCAAGTGGGGTAGTGGAATAATGAGGTGTTTGGGTGAGGTGGCTGGTCCAGTGGCATGGTGAGGTGGCTTGATGAGTGGGTAAAGGGAGAATTTAATTAATTGATGTTAATTAAATCCTTGGGTGTGTGAATGAGGGTCATTGTGATGTGTGAAAGGGGTTGTGAGTGACCAAATTAGGGTTAAATTGATTGCTCATGTAGAATGTGGTTATTAGGTTATTTTGGAGGAAGATGATGAAATGTGACGTGTTTTTGGTGTCTACATTTTGCCCCTTTTTGTTGGGCAGCCTGTAGTGGTAGGCGGCATGACAAAAATAAAGGTTGGTTTTTGCCCCATGTGAATGTATGGTGAGAAGGTGGATGTTGGGTGCCCCAAATAGGGGCATGAGTGATCCCCCCTCAAATTGGGCACCGACGATGAAGAATAGAGAGAGTTAGTGGGTGGTTTGATAAGTGAGAGGTGTGAAAGAGATGAGATGTGTGGGTATAGTGATGATGAAAGGTAAGGTAGGTAAGTAGGTAGAGCATTCCAACGTACACACATGTTGCAAATTATGATCAGGTATAAGGGTTTCTCAACATAATAAAGTTATGTCACTAAGGTCATAAGGGTCATCCAAACATGGGTTATTGAGGTCCGGTATCCAGGGTAAAGGATACAGTCCAGGCACTCAATGAGGTAAGATGTAGGAATGCATAGGGTGGTTCTGGTACATCCAAAAGGTCAAGGTTTGTTTGGACAAGGGTCATAGCCATAGGTAAGGTAAGGTCATAAGGCTGAGAAAATAGGTACCATCATCACAAGATGCAACAAGTGAGGACATGAAAATATCCACATAATCAATAGGTGGGGTAGGTAGGTGTAGGTAGGTAGGTGTGGGTAGGGTAGTGTCAATCAAGCGTATGCACATGCAGAGATTGTGACATGGTACCATGGTGAAGAGCTTTCAAACTCTACATCGTCTAAGGTCGATTGGGTTATCCAAACATGGGTTATTGAGGTCCAGTATCCATGGTAAAGGATATGGTCCGGGAACTCAACTGAGGTAAGATGTAGGAACACATAGGGTGGTTCCGGTACATCCAAAAGGTCAAGGGTTTGTTTGGGTAAAGGTCATAGCCATAGGAAAGGTAAGGTTGGTAGTCTAACAATGTGGTAACCACCTCACAAGGTAGGGCGAGTGTGTAAGGTTGATGGTCACCCCAAGGGGGTGTGGGTAAAATGGTGAGGTCAAGGGTCAATTTGGGTAGTGGGTGAGGGAAAAAAAAAAAAAGTATAGGCAAGTGATGGGGTGAAATTAGTGGTAATGTGATGATCAAGGGTAACCATGCCTAGTATAGGTAAACCAACCATGGTAGGTTAGGGCACATGACCGATGTCGGTTAAGGTAAACCAATGCCGATTAGGTCGGGGTTATAAAAAAAATAAAATTCCACATTTTTTGGAATCATTTATCCCATGCGAAATAGTAGAAAATGACACGAGAGAGAGAATGTGTGAAAGCATCTAGACAAAATGGAGAGCTAATTTAGTGAGCCGAATAGTGGGTGATTAGTAGTAGTAGGATAGTGGGTCCACGAGATTAGGGGTGAGTGATTTGAGTGGTGGGAGGTGAGGTGATTGATTGGTGATGGCAGAGGTGGGAGAGGGATCCGGTGGACCATTGGTGCGCAAAGGGCTCGACGTGCCACCACGACAACGACAAAGTGTGATGAGGTAAGAGTCAATCCCTCTTCGTGTTTTGTGAGGTATATTAGGTCAGAGGTTGGGTTTTGAAAAATTAGGTTTTTTGGGGGGAAAATGGATTTTGAAATGTGGGAGGGTAAATTGCGTAAGGTAGAAAAAGAGAGGGAGGTAGGTGGGTGAATAAGGGGTGGGAGGGAGTTGAGGGAGGTTTAGGTGAGAATGGGTGGGAGAGGGGAGAGAAAGTGAGATTTTTGAGAGAGGAGGGGGTTTCGGCGTGGGTTTTGTCATGACAAAGATGATTGACATCGGTCAAGGTTTAGCCGACCTCGGTAGAGGAGAACCAAGATTTGGTCCACGAAACAAGTGACTATGCTTGTTTATGGGAAATCGTGGCCGCTTAGAGATAACTGGTACTGGTCACAATTTAGGGGAAAAGGGGCAAAAATTTCCCTAGGTCGGGTGGGTGAGATGGGTAGGGGTAAAAGAAGGTGTTTTGGTGAAAAACATAGCATGGGTGGGGTGGTTGAAATAGGTATGGGTAAATGTGAGTGGGTGAGGTTGGGGGTGGGTAGATAGAATATGTGATGCAAAGGTAGGTTGGGGAGAAAGAAAGTAGTGGGGCAAGTATATATGTGAGGTGTCGAAGGTGATTGTGGGTATGAGGAAGGTATATTAATGTGATGTTTGTGTTGGATGCAGGGGAGAGATCAGCTACGGATGTGAGACAGGGTGCCACCCCTGCTCTTGAGAGTTTGAGGTACGACGACAGTCGAGGAGTGGTGACATGTGATAGAGGTTGGACTAATCGGGGTCAAACGATATCGCATGGAGTCTCACAACCGAGTCTAATGGTTTCCCTCATCGATAGATGGGACTCGGTGACCAACATGTTCCACCTATCAACGGGGGAGATGACAACACCCTAGAGGACGTGTACAGATCATGTAGTTACCAATTGGGGGCACATGTATACTTGATCTCCTCAAAGGCGTATTAGGAGTTGATGCCGACAAGTGTTCGGCGAGGACTAGCGAGATGACTTTTCACATCACCAACCCGAGATATGGTGAGATGTACCTATCCACCCGTTCAGAGGAGACGAGGCTAGTAGTGTTACTGATGGAGGCAATATGTTGTTTTGCATTGCTAGATGCAGAGGGTGGGAGATTCCCACGATCACTGATGGGGGTGTTACATGATATGATGATGGATAGGACCTACTTTTCCTGGGTGCCAGCATTCCTGGTGTAGTTATATAGAGAGTTGTGGACATATGGGTGGCTTCACAGGTTCAACTTATGTTGTACATTTATTCTTCACTATTGGGCTTACGAGCACATTGTTTGTGTTCATCCGATTGGTATGCCTTGGGAAGATGCATTTGAGCTAGGTTTTATTCGGGTGGGGTATAGGTGATGGGTTCTTGTTATTAGAGAGTGCCAATCGATAGGGTTACTCATGATGTAGCATACTACACAGTGATTATTGGAGGGATTGTCTAGGGGGACATTATTTAGAGACTGTATGTGGGTTATCTCTCATAATAGATGGATGAGGAGTTAGATGGCCTTCAGCTACTCAGATGGATAGAGGGGCACCGTGCAGGGGAGCATGAGATGATCCCAATCGATGGTGGTCGACGGTAGTTTTGGCTGCGATAGGATATACCCCCACCCTTCCCATAGACAATGGTAAGATGACGTGGAGAGGAAATTACCTCTACCATAGCTAGCAAAGGCTTATAGGGTAGGAGGAGTAGGTGATAGACCGGTGGATCGATGATGCCAGAGTGACAGATAGATATAGACAGTGGTGGGCTGCCCATTTATGAGCAGTACCACCCAAGTTGGGGTAGCCAGATTTAGCCACTATCATGGTGTAGAGAGATGCCCTACAGGGGTAGGTGGTGACCTTGATTACCTAGTTGGGGATGGTATAGGGGCAGTTAGCAAGTTCAGAGGTGGAGGTGGCTGAGTTACATGCATAGGTGGCTAGTCTACAGGCCTAGATGGCTCGGGTGGAGATGGAGATGGTGATGATGGTCAGGTGGCCACCCTACAGGCATAGGTTACAGGTTACAAGGCCGCTTAGCCTCTACACAAGCACATATTGGGGCATTACATGCCCATATACATGCACAGGACGAGTTTGATGGCACCAACATAGGCACCAAGATAGGGTCCTAGTTCATAGGAAGGGGTGGCAGAGGCGATGGGGCCACCACAAACAATACATGTATCAAGATTGTGGGATGTCCTAGGTGAGGCCGATATTACTAGGATCAGCTTGATGGAGGTTGGAATAGATTTATTATTCTACGGTGAGTACAGGGCATAATAGGCCTTGAGTGAGAGAGCCCGGTCACACACCCACAATGTGGAGAGCACAGGGAGCCATCAAGCCCCGAGATAGGATCAAGGTGAGGCCACCAGGGCTCACGAAGGCCATCCCGGTGTGATGTACCAAATAGGACCCAACACCACCCATGATGGGTGGGGAGATTTTAGCAAGATTCCAGATAGGAGTCAAGGGGGAGGAGGAGACAGGGGAGACAGATATGGAGGATGTCCAACAGGTGGTGATGCCCGATGTATGTTCCCGATTTCGATGTAGTTGTTTTTATTTTTAATATATATTGGCCTATGTGCCAAAGAGAGTGAGAATGTATACGAGAGATTTTGTATTTTTGATCATATACTCGCTTACGTGCCAAAATGGTGAGGTCATATGAGATTCTTTGAGAGATACATTGTATTTGATATCAATGTATATTTTATGGATACACACATTGATATGATGAGATGGATGATTTATGATGATGTATTTGTGTTGGGAAAATTTGATTGTGATGTATAGATGGATGGATGATAGGTGTATGATAAAATGTTGATCATCTATCAAAACTACCATGGAAACAAAGAGAGGTGAGCAATGGAAGGATGGACAAGTGCATCACAAACCAAAGATGGATTTCACACAAAAAATGTTCCAAAACTCCATGAACACAGCTCCAAAACCTACAATGAACATCCAAACATGCACAAATACCTATAATGAAGAGAGGAAAGAAGAAAACAACCAAAAATGAGCAAGGATGGACAAATGCATCACAAAACACATTTTTATTGCTCCAGAAGTTTACACAGAATCATCATTTCATGGGTAAGAGGAAAAAATGCCATTATAGAGTAGGGGAGGAGGTTCAAACTCCATTTTCAACCTTGGGGAAGAAAAGAAGGGAGAGGCAGAGAAGAATGATGAACAACCTTTTACAAATGAGCCAAAACTAGCTTTTATCGCTCAAACAGAATGAAAGAAATGAGAAAACATGGGAAAATTTGATTTGAAACTTCAACCACTAACAAGATCCATTTAATTGGCCTAAAAAATGATGGGTTTCCATGAAAAATCCCATACTTCAAGTACATTGCTTCATAGAGCAAGAAAGAGGCCCATACTTCATTAATTTTGGTGGTTGGGGTCATTTTTATACATTTTTTGCATGCCAGAGACATTTTCCCATTTTCTCCCATCAAATCTCCATCAAAAATAAAAATTGAACCATCCATCATGTGGAGAATTTCAACTAGCTTTCCAATGATACCAAAATCATGAAAATCAAGCTCTGGTGTAAAAGATATGCCCCTCTAAGATTTAGGGCAAAAATGGTGAAATTAGGGCAAAAATCGGGTTCGCGGGCCAAATTTGAACTTTTTCCCTCTTTTTTCAAATTGGGAAAATTTCCCAAAAATCTCCATGCCCCACTCCTCCGATGACATGTGGCACTCCTCTTTCATGATCCATGGGCTTCAAAACAACATTTTTCCCCTTTTTGCAAAATTGGGAAATTTTCCCAAAATTCTCCGCATGTGGTCTCGACTCTCCGCTCGATGATGTGGACACATGGTGGCACACCCTGATTAGTCGATGGGATGTGGTTCAAGTTTTCACCTTTTTTTTTTGTGGTTTTGAAAAAATTCCAAAATCCTCCTTCCCCCGACTCCCTCTGACACGATGGACACGTGGCATCATTTTATTCAATGCTCGGGGATGCGCTCCATTTTTTCCTTTGACACACTTTTGACCAAAAATCCAAAAAAATTTAAGTGGGCCTTCCACCCCCCCACTCCACCTGTGACTTTGTTTCTTTTACATTTCAAAAGGGCTAAGTGCCAAATTTTTCTCTGGGGCATTTCGGCTGAAATTTTCCCTTTGAGTTTTTAGCACTTTCTAAGTGCCAAAATTTTCCCGTGGGTCCGCCTTGGGAAAATTTCCCTCCAAACTCCATCGAGCCATAACTCAAAAAATACAAGGAGTTAGGAGGACTTCTTTACCTTTCTGGAAAGGGAAAAAATTATCTATCTGATGAAGCCATTTCTAGAATCTTTTGAGTGCTTGAAATGTGTGAAAATTGAAGTTGAAGCACAAGGAAGGAAAGAATGAAGGCAAGTTAGCCAAAATAAGCAGGGGCTCATTTTGGATAACAATTTTGGTGACTCTCAGGGGTCATCTACCTACTAGATGAATGATCAGTGGCCTTTGAAGCATCCATTGGGCATGGAGTCAAGCCTAATAACCAATTCTGATCTGAACTATGAAAATCTGACCTCTGAGCCACTTGGAAACCCACTGAAACTTGGAGTTGATCTTCACCAAAATGCCACTGAAATGAACTATGCAAGAGCAACCAAAACAACACCAAACAACTATGTAAAAAATTGAAAATCATACATACCCCAAGTGGGATATGTAGAGTGTGCACAAGCACTTCTTATGCTAAAAAAACCTACCTACTCTACTCTAACCAAGAATCAAAGGTAAGCTAAACAAACCCTACAACTAGTTGTGCAAAATAGCTTCCTTTCTTCAAAATGGCAGCCATGCAAATTGATTTGGAGTTGATCATGGCTGGTTGGATGAGTGGAAAATCAACAAGAAGCTAGTCTTCTACCCAAATTAGCAAGGTGTCAACTAAAAACAAATCAATACCTCTTTTAGTTGCTCTGCATTTGGATTGAAGAGGTATGACAGCTGATCCTTGGCACTTTGCATATCATCCTCATGCTTAGAAGCAAGCATGACTGGTTGTGGCTTCTCCTTTGGCTCTAATGAAGCCAAATACCTTATTGGGCAAGGTCTGATCCATTTGATATGCCCATAGCTCTGATTTTCCATTCCAAAAATGGAGTCCTCTTGTAGACCTTCTTGATGGATGGTGTGGAAGAAATGGTGAACTCTCTCCCTTTTCCTTCCTCCTCCAATGAAGAACATGGAAGATTAAATCTTCCAATCTTGATTCCAAAGAGCTATAAAAATGTAGGCTGCTATAATGAAAGTTCTCCTCCATGACAATAGGCTCATGTGTTTGGAAGGTGGATGATGAAGGAGAAAATGATGTGATTTCAATTGGTTCCTCTCCATCAAAATAGTCCTCCAAATCTAATAGATAAACTACCTCATTGTTGTCCTACTGCAAATGTTCAACCTCTTCCATGGTGTTCTCTTGATCAGCAACTTGTTTACCATGGTTTCTTCATCCTCAAACATGAAGTTTGAAAGATCAAACTCTTCTCAATGTTTGGAGCTTGAAGAGAATGAAGTAGAGTAAGAAGAACTGAAGGTTCTTCTATAGCATGTTTTGAGTTCAAAGCTCTTTGGATCTGCATTTTCTCCTCCATAGCTGGAATGTGCTCCTCTTCTTTTGGATTTGGAGCAGCTTCTCCTTCCTCTACTACTTGAAGACAATCTTGCTCTTGAATGACCTCTTCCTCTAGCATGAAGTTTGTCAAATCAAACTCTTCAATCTGCTACTCTAGAGGACAAGTTGGGGCTGCAAGATCTCTTTTAGAGCTTTCCTCTTCCATGGCTGATTGTGCAACTTGAATTGGATCAGCATCTTCTTCAAGTAGAGTGCCAACATGGACACTACATTCTGAGAAAATTGATTGCTTGATCTACTTCTTCTTTTTCTCTCTCTTCTTGCTACAAAATCAGTCCTAACCACCACTTGTTCTTCAACTTTACCTCCTCCATTGGTTTAACCATCAAGGGGATCTTTGTTATCCCAAATTTGAGAGCCCAACTCTTCATTGTCTGTCATTTCTTTTATTGGGGCCTCTTTTTGTTGTCCTTGACTGGCATTCTGATTTTTATCTTCCCAACATGGATTTGGGAATGCAAGAGGAGGGGTGGGTTGTAACTCAATTGATTTTGCAATTTTTTTGTGGTGGTGGAGGAGGTGAAACTTTGGGAGTGGAAGGTATTTCTTTTAGCTCTTGTGGAGGGGATGATTGTTTGGAAGGGAAAAGGATAGAAGAATTGAGATGAGGTGGAAGACTAGGGAATGGAGAAATGGAATCAACACTTGGGGCAGCATGGGATGGATTTGGAATTTGGCATTCAAAATGAGATGGTGTTGCTTGAGGAATGGAAAGAGAAAAACCAGATGATGGTGTAGAACTTACCCATTGACAAGGTTGCTCAACACCAAATTTATAGGCCTCTATCTCCACTATCCATTGTGCAAGTTGGGGCAGCATCTCAATCATGAAGTCTAGCTTCTCCTGAGGGATGAAGTGTCTTGGAAAAGGGCCTCCCCATGGACAAGGTGCTTTAAAACCAATTCTGAAAGCCTCCATTTGAGCTGTTGCTCTTGATTGCACCATGCCAATCTCCATCTTTTGGATCTTCTCCAAGAAATCTACATTTTCTTCTTGACTTCCCTCATTGCATGCATACCCTTGCTCTTGATATGTTTCATAACCAAACTATTTTGGTATTGCTCATATGGGTAAGCATGATGATTTTGAATTTGTTCAAAATGCTGATTTGAAGGAGTTGTAAAACATGTTGGAGGTGGAATATACTATGTTGTAAATGTGAATTCCATGATGGAAATGAAGTCATGATTGCACAACTTCATGGAATGGAAGAATATGGAAGAGATGGAAAGAAGAATGAATGAAAATGGATGGAAAAATGGAAAGTTTTAACTTCAGAGATGAGTTATTGATTAGATGGAGTCACCAGATGTGTTTGAAATGCCTCCAAAGGCTGAAATTTTCACAGAACACACCAACCTACAAAAGATGAAGTGGAAGACCTCTAAGGTCCCACCGGGCATGCCAAAAATGTTAGTGCAAAATCATAGCACCCCCAAATGAGTTATGGATCTACTTTTCTAAGGTAATGTCATTTGGTGTGATTGCACAACATTGAGCTTTCCCAAAGTGTGGGACCTTTGAAAATGGGGAAAGCTCTCCAGAGAAGGTTGGTTCCTCTTCCTAAACTACCTACCACAAGCTATTCTAGTGTAGGAAAGCTAATCTAATCCTAATCTAACTTCCAAGGAGACAAGGAGAGAAAGAAAACTAGGGAAAAAAAGAGCCTACACTAAAACGGTGATACACCAGAGAAGGAAAATGTTGATCATCTATCAAAACTACCATGGAAACAAAGAGAGGTGAGCAATGGAAGGATGGACAAGTGCATCATAGACCAAAGATGGATTTCACACAAAAAATGTTCCAAAACTCCATGAACATAGCTCCAAAACCTACAATGAACATCCAAACATGCACAAATACCTATAATGAAGAGAGGCAAGAAGAAAACAACCAAAAATGAGCAAGGATGGACAAATGCATCACAAAACACATTTTTATTGCTCCAAAAGTTTGCACAAATCATCATTTCATGGGTAAGAGGAAAAATGCCATTACAAAGTAGGGGAGGAGGTTCAAACTCCATTTTTGACCCTGGGAAGAAAATAAGGGAGAGGCAGAGAAGAATGATGAACAACCTTTTACAAATGAGCCAAAACTAGCTTTTATCACTCAAAAAAATGAAAGAAAGAGAAAATGCGTGGAAAATTTGATTTAAAACTTCAACCACCAACAAGATCCATTTAATTAGCCTAAAAATGATGGGTTTCCATGAAAAATCCCATACTTCATTGTACATTTCTTTGCAGAGAAGAAAAAGAGGCCCATACTTCATTAATTTTGGTGGTTGGGGTCATTTTCTACATTTTTACATGCTAGAGACATTTTCCCATTTTTCTCCCACAAATCTCCATCAAAAATAAAAATTGAACCATCCATCATGTGGAGAATTTCACAGCTTTCCAATGATACCAAAATCATGAAAATCCAAGCTCTGGTGCAAAAGATATGCCCCTCTGAAGATTTAGGGAAAAAATGGTGAAATTAGGGCAAAAATCGGGTTCATGGGCTAAAAATTTGAACTTTTCCCTCTTTTTTCAAATTGGGAAAATTTCCCAAAAATCTCCATGCCCACTCCTTCGACGACATGTATCCCCATCTTCTAGGTTCATCTGGCTCAAAACAACATTTTGCCCCTTTTCACAAAATTGGGAAATTTTCCCAAAATTCTCTAGGCCCGACTCCTGCTGATGACGTGGACATGTGGCACCACCCTATTAGTCAATGGGACCATGGGTTCAAGTTTTCATTTTTGTGCTTTTTGTGGTTTTGGCAAAAACCAAAAATCCTTCCCTTCCCCGACTCCCGCTGACGACGTGGACACGTGGCGCATCCCCGATTCAATTTCGGGGGGGATTTAACCAATTTTCTCCATTCTCATCTACATGCTTGCGGGCCAGTTTGTGACTTTGTGCCTTTTAGCCAAAAGGGTTAAGTGCTGAATTTTCTCCATGCCTCCACTCCACCTTGACACATGGCACTTTCTAATTGGTTATGGGCCTGCCTAGGGAAAATTTCCCCTCCAAACTCCGCCTGAGCCATAACTCAAAAAATACAAGGAGTTAGGAGGACTTCTTTACCTTTTTGGAAAGGGAAAAAAAATCCTATCTGATGAAGCCATTTCTAGAATCTTTTGAGTGCTTGAAATGTTTGAAAATTGAAGTTGAAGCACAAGGAAGGAAATAATGAAGGCAAGTTAGCCAAAATAAGCAGGGGGCTCATTTTGAAACAAGTAGCCAATGGCAAGAAGTGGGCGATAGTGAATGAGAAGAGGTGAAGGAGGAAATGGTTATGGTCAAGCTAACCTCCAAGTGCCCCTACCCTCATAGAGCTGCCTATAGCCCCAAAGTGAAAAGGGGCCTCGGATCGATGTATTTCTCCCTTAGACTAGGGAGGAAAGGTATAAAGAAGGGCTGGTCGGGTTGAGGTAGGTTATGTGCATGGGTATGTGGGTAAGGGTCAAGGGTAGGGATTGAGTGGGTACGAGTCATGGGTATGGGTAGATAGGTAGGGTCAATAGGTCATGGGTATGGGTCATGGGTATGGGTAGATAGGTGATGTGTGTGGGTGAGGAGCAATAGGTAAGATGTTAGGTCGAGGTATGAGTGCATGTGGGTAAAGTGATGAAGGTTAGGTGTGAAATAGAGATTGATAGGTAGAGATAGGTATGGGTGAGAGATAGTTGAAGGTAAGTGGAAATCATTGGTTTGGTTGAAGAAGGTCAACAGTTCAAAAAGTAGGAAACTATAATAGAGTGGATGATGTGGCCAAATTGGGAAGGACCATCGATGCGCAGACCAAGGATAGAGGTGATGAACCTCAAGCCCCTAAAAGACCTTGCAGGTTGGACTATTCCAAAGGTGAATCAATGTGTAGGATCATGACAGATCGTATTCATGGTAGCATCCCATGGTAGGTAGGAAAAGTAGGGTAATGTGGTAAGGTGGTGATATGGTGAAAGGTTGGAAACGGAAGGGGGAATAATGCACCTTTTGTATAAGATGGTCGATAACCCAGATAGGTGAGTCCATGGAAAAAGGGTGTGTTATGTTTATAGGATAGACTGATCAATGTGGGAAGTCTATGTGGGATGATTAGATAATCTCCTTGAGGTCTTTATGAAGCTGATCGATGCGGGAAGCTTCGAAATGGGCCTAGTATTTTTTTTTTTTTAAATTGACTAGGTAGAGTATGGCTAGTGCGGTATAGCTTGTCCTTCGAGGGAGCAGTCTATTTATGGTGACTAGATACAAATGGTATATGTCCTTTTGAGGGATTCATCTTTATGTTTGGAAGTTTGACTCAAGGAGGGTGATCCCATTTTTGATAGGTGAACTTGCTTTGTTACCAAATTAAGCCATGGACAAGGCTATAGAGGAATGCGAACATCATAGGTCAAAAGATAGAGGGAAGGTGGAGGTAAAGGTGGATGTTTGTGAGGTAGATGAGGAATTGTATACAACCATGGGATTTTTCCTTGAAGGGATGAAAAGTATCCATGAGAATTATACCATGAGTAGAGCCATGGTACTCACATTAAAGACAAGGTGGAAAAAGTGATAGATAGTCACATGATTCTTGTTAAATCATAGGCATATGAGGTGATGATAAGAGAAGTAGGTACTCATGGGATGAGTCAATAATAGTCAATGGGTGATAAAGCACTTGGTTCAACAATAGAATGGTCGAAGATGCAAGATGTTAAGGGGCTCAAGTTCAGGTTTACCATCGAGTGAAGATAAACGATAAGCACCTGATCCATAGGTATGGGTAATGATATAGGGTCCAAGCCAATTAGGAGAAAAATTACCCCGTAGATGTTTCTCAGCTTTGGTGACATGTTGATTTTCCTTCAAGATGAGATCTTTGACTTGGAAGGTTCAGGGGGTGGATGCGCTTGTCATAAGCATGTTTGATGCATTTTTGGTATATTTGGAGGTGATCTAAAGCATGTAGATGTTGTTCATCTAACAACTCTAGTTGTGCAAGACGATCTTGGTGAAAGTCATCATTGGTGAGCATGTCTTTGAGTGATATGTGGAGAGATGGGATCTAGACTTCGAGAGGCAAGACAGCCTCGGTACCATAGACCAGAGAGAAAGGTGTAGCAGCAGTTGATGTACGAATACTAGTGCGGTATGCCCATAGGGAAAAAGGAATGTGCATATGCCAATCCTTCCTAGTATCATTGACCACTTTCATGAGGACAGGGTTTTGTTGGTGGATTTAGCTTGGCCATTGGTTTGCGGGTAATAAGGTGAAAAAAACTGAGCTGGATACCAAAGGTATTACAGAGTTTTGGAGGGTTTTGTTTTTGAATTGTTTTCCATTATTAGTGATAAGGTGATGAGGAACACCGAAGCGATAGATAATGTGATGGTTGATGAACTCACAAATATTCTCAGCTTTGGTAGAGATGAGGGGAATGGCCTCTACCCATTTGGTATAGTATTCGGTAGTGGTTATGATCCATTGGTGGCGTTGAGAAGAATGAGGGTTGATCTCACTGATGAGATCGAGGCCCCATTGAGAAAAGGGCCAGAGGTCTCGTCGACCTATAAGGCATGACCCGGGGTGTGATGAAGGTTTGAGTGTTGTTGACATTTCACACATCGTTTGACGTAGTCACAACAATCACGGCCGAGGTAGGCCGGAAATAGCGAGGCGTAAGATACGTTTGGCGACCACTATGTTGTTGATGTGACCTCCACAAATGCCATCGTGTATTTCTTTGATGGTATAAGGTATTTCATTTTGGAGCTAGTGAGGCATCGAGAAGGATCCCATCAAAGCCGCGCTTATAGAGGAGACCTCCCATGATGATGTACCAGGAGAATTTTTGGAGGAAGGCGCATTGGCCATTACAGGTAAGATCTAGAGGAAGGATGGAAAGGGAGAGGTAGTTAGAGTATTGTTGGTACCAGAGGTCTGATGGGTCAGTGGTAGGTTTCTCAATGAGATTGACCGCATGAGAGAGGTAGGAGGGTGATTGCAACCTTCACACAACAACAAATATTTGTGAATTGGTAGGTGATGAGGGTATTTGTGAGGTGAGACAAGCCATGGTATCCACAAACTTGTTCATAGAGCGGGGGATGGTTTGTAGGTTATAGTGGGTGAAGGTGGTTAACAAGAGGTCTACATGGTGTTTGTACCATTGTAATTCCTCATTGCGACATTGGTAGAGTCCATTGACCTAATTTACTACCAATTGAGAATCACCAAAGATATTAATGGATTTAACATCTAGGGTTCGGGCGGTTTGGAGACCTAGTATGAGTGCTTCGTATTCGGTGATGTTGTTGGTACACTCAAAGTCAAGTTTGAAAGAAAGGGGTATGGGTTCACTGTCATGTGGAATGAGGATGATTCCAGCTCCACCCCCATGTTGACACTTAGATCCATCAAAGAATAAGGTCATTTGATAGTGTAGAGGTTCCTCGGCAGGTCCGTCGAGGGAAAGGGTAGTGATGGATTCATCGGGGAATTCAAAGTTGTTGGGTTGGTGGTCAGAGAGTGGGGCATCAGCCAGTTGATCGGTGATAGCCTTGACCCTTGATTGATTTTTGGTGAAGAAAGGTGATATCCAGATCAGCGAGTAGCATGAGCCATCATGAAATGCGTTGGTTTTGGAATGGTTTAGCATACATGTAATGCAAGGGTTGGTGTTGGTTATGACGAAGGTAGTGTGGTTAAGTAGGTAGTGGCGAAGTTTGGTGGCCACAAAGACTAAAGTAAGGCACAAATTTTCTACGTGTGTATACCTAGTCTCGTAATCCACAAGGGTACGACTTATGTAATAGACTACTTGTTCCGTGTTGGTCATCCCAATGAGCAAGCATGGTGCCCAAGGAATGGTCGGTGGTGGAAATGTAGAGGTAGAATGGTTGATCATCCTTAGGAGGGGTAAGCATAGGTGGTTATAATAGGTACACTTTCAAGGCTTCAAAATCTTTGTGACAGTCCACGTTCTAATGAAAGGTGATATCCTTTTTAAGGAGGTGGTGAAAGGGTTCACAATGGTCTGATAATTGAGAAATGAAGTGACAGATAGATTATAGTTTACCTTGCAAGATACGAAGTTGGCGGAGGTTAGTGGGTGGAGGAATCTCAAGGATGGCCTTGATTTTGGTCGGGTCAACTTCAATGCCTCATAAGGAAACAATGAAGCCCAAGAGTTTACCTGATAGGATGGTGAAGACGCACTTCTTAGGTTGAAGGTGTACGTAATATTGGATGAGACGGTTGAAGATGATTTTGAGGATGGGTAAATGTTTGGCACAACTTTTGGATTTTCCCAAAAGGTCATTGACGTAGTCTTCCAAGATATGATGCATGATGTCATGGAAGATATAGGTCATGGCTCGTTGATAGGTGGCACCTGCATTCTTCAGTCCAAAGGGCATGATGTGATAGTAGAAGGTCCCCCAAGGGGTAATGAAGGTGGTTTTGTGTTGATCCTCAGTGCAAGTAATATTTGATTATAACCTGAGAACCTATCCATGAGAGATAGCATCTCATGTCTAGCGGTGAGGTCAACCAATTGGTCAATGCTAGGTAGAGGAAAGTCATCTTTAGGAAAAGCTAGGTTCAAGTCTCGAAGTCGGTGCATATGCGAAGTCCCCCTATTGCTTTGGTAACGGGAATGATGTTGGAAATCCATTGCGGGTAGTTGATTGGTAGGATGAAGGAGATAGAGAGGAGGTATTGGAGCTCTTCTTTGACAAGAAGGGCAATGTGTGGGTGCATTTTGCATAGCTTCTGTTTTACGGGTTTAACATCAAGTAGGGTGATGATATTGTGGACCACGATGTTTGGGTCAATACTGGGCATATCGGCGTATGACCAAGCAAAAGCGTTGCTATGGTCATGGAGGAAAGAAGTGTAGGCTTCTTGTTCAGTGGAGTCCAAAGATTGGCCTATCTTTAGAATGCGGGGGTCATCCGATGTGTGGATGTTGATGTCAATGGTGGATTCGTTCAACATGTTTTGGGTCTTAGAAGGTAGTGTGCGGTGGAGATAGGAGTCTTCCGCACCTAAGTAGGTGAGAATGGAGTCATCGTTTTGACATTGTACAACGTTGATAGAAGGGGTGTCCTCATCGATCATCTCAGGATAGAGGATGGGAAAAGAAGTAGGAGCCTCGCCATCTCATTGAATGGCGAGCGGGCCCAAGGAAATGGTGTTTATGGAAAAAAGGTAGGAGGAATAGACTCTGGGTCTATGGACTCTCTTACGGGTGATGCAGGTGAACTGGGTGAGGGGATGTGAGGTTGAGGCACCTTTGTAATGAGGTCAACACGAAATTGTTTAAGCATGGGCTCAAAAATCCCACCCCACTATGATCCTTGTTCTTACGAGTAGTGTAAGGGATAACAATGTGATGTCCCCGCTCATGAGACCGAATCCAAAACCCTTCCAAGCACAGCGATGTAGGAAGGTATGGGTGAATCGAAGGTTGGTTAACGAGGGAAGGGTGGTGGTAAATGGTAGGGTTTGGGTAGGTGGTTTAGGTGTGTAAGTGGGAGTGTCAATACCTCCATAGGTCAGATTGGTGTGGAGGTGAGAGGGTCCATAGGTGAGAACTTCACCAATGCGGGGGTCATAATGGGGATGTTGTTGAAGGTTGCCATATTCTTGTGGGGTACGGAAAGTGTCAACATTGTAGAGGTGGTACTCCCCTAGTGTCAAGCATTGAAAAAAACCTTCTAGTGGGTTAGTATCTAGGATATGAGTGGCGGGAATGGATGTTTCCATAGGAGTTGGAGATGGGGAGGTTGTGGGTTGAGGCGCAGTGGATGGTTCTAAGGGAGCTGTGGTGGTAAGAGGTGATGTAAGGGTCGAAGAAGAAGCGAAACATAGGTAATAGCAAAAGTGGTGATAGGTATGAGGACATCGTTGGGCCAAGTATAACATGTTACATGTTTTGAATGGTGAAGGGTCAGCTTGTATGGTGTAGTTGTGTCCCTCATGTTCAAATTTGAGACAATGATGAAGGGTGGAGGGGACACATCCCATGGCACAAATCCAGGGTCAGCTAAGCAACATGTTGTATTGGAACTCTCCTTCTAGGATGTAGAAGAGTTCAGGGGATGCTATGGGGACCAACACGAATGTGTAGGATTACTATCCCCAAGGTGGTGGTTATGGCGTCATTGAAAGAACACAACATAATTGGGTCATTATGCATGCAATTGGTGGGAATGCACATTGGTTGAATGCATGAGAGGAGATGATGTTAATGCTAGCTCTGCCATCTATCATAATACACCGTACATCTATATTATCAAAGAAAGTAGAGATGAACAAGGCGGATCTAGGTCCTCCATTTGGTGAGGTGCGATCTCATCATCGAGAAAGTGAGGGCAGCCACCTGAGATGAGGCAACAGGTGTCGAGGTGGGAGGTGAAGAAATAAGGGAGGCCATGTGGTGTGGTGTGATGATGGATGCAATCGGTGTGGGGTCATTAGGTGGGACCTCAATGGATTACAGGACCTCAATGAGGGCCTGAGCGATGAGATTCAAAAGTTTGGATGAGGTCATACAAGGACATTTTGAGTGGTGATTGGTGGAGTTATTTGATCATTGTGCGATGGGCTCTTCCATTGGAAATGGGGAAATTAGGTCCACATATAGTGATTTTGGTGCGGGCGCGGGTGTGATGTGAGGTAGTAGGTTCATCTAGCCTTGGTTTTCCCCTTATCATGTTAAGCTCTAGTGGCTATTCAAACCATATTGATTTCAAATATCGGTGGTGGGTAGGAAGGGTATGATGTGTGGGGTGATGATGGTTGAGCTGGTAATGGTATAGACAAGGTGATTATGGTGGTGGGAGGAATGGGATCTTTGTCTAAAATATTATCCTCAATGAAGAGTCAGTAGAAGGAGGGCTTTAAGAGATTGGCAATCCTCCATGTTATGTCTTGGTGCACGATGGTAGGCGTAGATCTAGGAGTCGTCAAACCATTTTGGTTTTGGTTTGAGTGGGTCGTAGGGTCGGATGGGTGGTAAGGTGATGTGAGAGGAAGCCAATAGGTTAGCTAGGATAGTCACATAGGATCCAGCCATTGGGTTACATTGTGTGGCGGGGATGGTTTTGGGTGAGGAACTCGGTAGTGATTTAGAAGCGGGTGTTGCTGATTGCGGTATGGGGGTGATCTAGGTAGTTACGTTTATGTTTGGGTTGGGGTGCAGTTGCACCTTATTAGGTAAGAGTGTCATGGGTGATTTGGTTTTGGGTTTAGGTGTCGCTTTGGGAGGTGGGGTGGTCGGTGACGCAAGACAATGGTGCGACGAAGAGGGTCGTGCCAAAGGCGAGAGAGGATAGGTTATCCAAGGTGAGAGTAGTGGTATTGTGGAGGCAAAGTGGTGATAGATGATAGTGGTAATTGGTGTTTCCAAGTAGGAAATGGAAACTTAGGAGGGATGGGTGGTGGTAAGTAGGGTATTTGTCAACTTTTGGCTACACTGTGTATAGTCGATGTTGTTGTTAGAGTTGAAAAATGAGGACCTAAGAGGGATGGTAGTGGTGAAGGTGATAAAGAGGTAGTGGGTGATGCCAGTATCGGTGTCTGGGGTGGTTGGTGTTTCAGTTTTGGTAGGGGTGTATTTTTGGTGAAGGGATGAGAAGGGGTAGTAAAATAAAGCTCTATTGCTAGATGGGTAAGGCTTGTTATCCTGCAAAATTGTCAAGGGCAATTTGCAGGTAACCATACCCAAAAAATTTATTTTGGTCCCCTGAAGAACTCTGATAATGTTCGCAATAGCCCAAAACTCCCTTTCAAAAAATCAAGTTGTTTCAAGACTTAGCCATTTTTGGCCATTTCTAAAGGCGCTGACATTGTCGTGCTGACATCCAGAAGGTGCGCCAAAGGGCGCCGATACGTTTATGCCGATACAATGAAAGGTGCGCCAAAGGGCACTGATAAGTTCCTGTCGACATGTTGATAAGTGCGCCAAGGGTGCTGATAAGTTCATGCTGACACGATGAAAGGTGCGCCAAAGGGCACTGATAAGTTCCTGTTGACATGCTGATAAGTGCGCACCAAGGGCACTGATAAGTTCTTGTTGACATGCCGAAAGGTGTCCCAAGGGCGCCGATAAGTTCCTCGCGACACGATGGAAATTGCGCCTTTTACACTAAAGAGTGGTTTCTTCTTGGGATCCATTGATCATTTTTGTAAGATATTTAAAAAGCATGTTGGCATACACGATGACTTCATCCATGTTGCACCATGGGATGTTGCCATCCAAAAACTTGCCCAAGTCAACTATTGACTTTTTAGATATTTTGTAAGTGGTTGGTTTGTTTTTGCCTTCTTTTCTTCTCTTCTTCTATAAATACTTGAATACTTGTTGTATTCAAGAGAGTGGATATCTTTTAGATGAAAAATAGAAGTGAGAAGAAAATACTTTGAGCTTTTTGTAACAGAAGGAAATATTAATACAATATTTAGACTTTGTGTTGAATACATGTGTTATTTGCATTAGATCTTTCTTATGTCAGATCTGTGTGTTTATTCTGTTGGATCTACTTCTGTTTTATTGTCATTTATTCATCAGTATTGCTTTGTTCATTTATGCAAGTAGGTTTGGCTCTGTTTACTACCAATCCCAAAACATAAACCCTCTGACCTTTCTGCTTTGGAATTCATTTCTTTTCTTTCTTTGGATCTGATCTTTCTTCATCCTCTCTTCCATTCCTTTCTTTCCACAGTCGGAAACACCCTACTGGGATGAGATCCCAAACCCCCGAAGGCACTATCATGAGACTTGCACATTCCCGCCGGTAGAATAGCAATAAACTAGTTTCAAGCTTTGCTAACTCAAAGAGGGGCTATGACCTCGCACACTTGCTTGACCCGCTATCCCATAAATCTGCCTAGGTGACAGATTTTTCGAGCCAACAGATTTTGCGACTCTACTAGGGAAATCGAATGCAGATCTATCAGATCTATGATAGTGGTAGGATAGAAAATCAGGAAAATCAGGAAAATCACTATCTGTTTGCAAACTTTAACTTTTTGTTAAAAATCCAAAAATTTGTAAAAGTGCTCTAAATTGAAAATTTTCTTCTGAGATCCATAGATCTAGCCTAGTTGGAGATCTTTAGTTCACTGAGTTTTTATAAAAATATGTATTTTTCCGTAGATCTGAGTTTTTGACTGTTTACCAAAAATTTCAAACTCTTTGAAAAAGTCAACTTTAGATCTGAAAATCAGCTTACTAATCTTCACTATCATTTTATCCTCACTGTTATTTGTCATTAACCACAATCAGTTTTTAGAAGAGGATAATTTTTAAATATTTAGAAAAGTACATGCTGCTGGTTTTTGTCAAAAACCAGAAAATCAGCAAGTACAACCAAAAAGAAATTTTAAGTCTACTCCACAACGTTGCAGATCTGGAAGGTACGCTGGCGGGTGAGCCATTTACACGCAGCAGGTGAGCTCATGGAGAAGTCGATCCTACTTTTGATCTGCTTCAAAGGCACAATTTCAGTATAACACCGGCGCTTTTCATCACTAAGTTCACCGATCACCAACCAAAGAACGCCTCACCCCACGGAAGAACCGGTTTTCACAAGGAGCCTCCACATCCCTTTGTAGCGCCTTGCTACTACTCAATGGAACTGTGTTTCCAGCCCGTGTTATTTTTCTAGTTGTCCAGATGGCGGTACCATGGGGAAATGCTATGGGCCCTCTCGCATTACCACATCCAGTTCACGCGCTCCCTCACGGAAACCGAAAGAATTTTCCCAAATTCGATGGGATCGAAACCAAAGCATGGATTCACACATATCTACATTCATCATGTCATGTAGTATCCTCAATGTAACCCACAAAGATGTGTCGGTTCCCTTTTTGGAGACCTTACAAGGGCCCGTAGCGAGAATGGTTTCAGCATTTGCCGGCCGGATCTATTACTGCTTAGGACACTCTTGCGGATTCTTTTGAAGACAGTACAAGCCTTGAGAAGATGCATTTGCATTATTATCACGATCACTCACCCGAAGAAAGAGGCCAATAAGACCATGCACGATTTTATCACGGAGTTCAATGCATTAATCAACCGTGTGCCTACTCGCCATGCTTCCAACACCGTAAAATCAAGTGTTTCTTCGTGAACGCTATGAGCTCGAAAGTAAGTTTCTTGCTCCTGCAAGAGCAAGTGGCTACCTTGATTCTCACCCAGGCCACTGCCATCGAATTGAAGATAATTTGATAATATCTGGCGAATTGAAAAGGGAATCCTCCAAGCCTAAATCTTCGGGCCCTTCGCCCACTACTTCGTCTGATCCGACATTTCAAAAGATGGCGAATGACTTGCTTGCATTAAAGAAGTAGTTAGCCCAAGCTTCCCCCAGTTCCTCATACCAGATATTCCACGAAGGAATTCCGTTTCCAACAATGTTCCAAAAAGGCCGAGCTTACTTGTAAATCGCTCCATGGTTGGCGCTTGAGGCTCCTCCGGTCAACGCTCTAGCTGAAATTGAAGAAGAGGAACAAGATTACGAAGAACCTTCGTCTCAAGGTGAAGATGATCAAGATGTCGGTGAGCCGACTGGTGACTCTACTATCGGGTATATGGAATTTGAGGAGGAAGAATCTGATGAAGAGGAGGGTACATAAGGATATGCAAGTGGACAATCATATGTTGTTTTTACCTGCTCACAAGGAAAAGAAGTAGAGGTCGCTGCCCATGTACAGAAGGAGAAGGCCGTGTCAAATGTGCCTCCAACTATTGCTAAAAGAGGTAATCCTCTTCCTACTCGACTCCCTGTTAAGTCTTTTACAAGGAAATCTTTTCCCCCCATTTCTCCTCCAAATCAGCCTTCTTCTATTCCCATGAAGACCAGTAATCCTACCCTACCATCGTGAAGTGAGGGACTCATTCCTTCACCAGCGCAACCTTTGGCCACATTTGATATCATAGATCATGCTAAAAAGACCAAGATCCAAATGTCCAAGTGAGTATCTTCACCAAACCCCGAACAAATTGATAAGATTGACTAAGTATATTTAAAGTCAAGTCATGTCATAACTCCTCAGGTTTCCCCAAAAGGAATCCTTGCCACTCCTCCTGCATCCCGCATAAATGTTGCCTCAACATCTGCATCAGGCAAGATAGAGCCCTTCTACCTCTCCCTCCTAATCAATGGCCACAAGTTAAGTAACTGCATAATTGATTCTGGGGCTTCTGACAACGTCATGCCGGCAAAGTTTCTCATGCTCTGGGCCTCACCCTTACCAAGCCTTTTGGCAGATGTTATTCCTTGGAAACCAAACAGGTTCTCGTTGATTGGTCAAATCAAAGACGCACAGTTTACATTTGTATGCCTTCCCAGAGAAAAGAGTAAAGATGACCATCCTCGTTGCCGACATCCCAGCAGCCTATGGAATATTGCTGGGAAGGAGTTTTTGTAGTGAGGTTGGTGGAGAGATTCATATGGACTGGTCCAAGGCAAGGATCCCCGTCAAAGGTGTAATGCAGACTTTGGAGCCAGAATCACAAAAGAAGTACTTGGTCACTAACTCTGAAGACCCCAAAGCTCAAATTATTTTCGAATCATCAGGAATGGGGAACTATTTCTTGTCTACCAAGTCTAACAAAATGGTCGTTCTCATCCAAGAGGAAGATCTTAACAAGATCTGGACTTTACTGATTCGATGGCAGTGCCTGCACAACCAAAGTGGATGTGGTGCCGGAGCCGTGCTAATATCTCCCGAAGGGGAGGTTTTTCCTCTCTCTTTCAAGTTGCAGTTTTTCAACACATAATAATCTACTGAGTATGAATCTTTGCTACTTGGCATGCAAGCCACAAAGGAAAGAGGGATCAAGAACTGAAAGTACAAGGTGATGCAGAGCTAGTCGTAAATCAAGTTAAGAGGATATATCAAGTGAAGAATGAGAGGCTCAGGCACTACCGTAATGCGGTGTGGGACAACATTGAAGAATTTGACACTTTTTCAATAGAATCCATTCCAAGAGCTCAGAATGACATGGCCGATTCATTGGCCGTTTCAGCATCCCTCATGCTCCCGCACCCAGGTTTGAAAATAAACAAATACACCATTGAGGTGGTTTTCCGCCCAAGCATGCCAGATAATTCTCAACATTGGCAAGTATTCAACGATGACAATCAACTCATTGCCTTTCTAGAAAAGGTGGAAAATTTCAAGGAATTGCATTTTGAAGGATCCACTTCTATGTGCCGCGAATCAGTCACCGATCAAAAGGATGAATCCGAAGGGAATGACGGCATATGTCAGCTTAAAGGAAATAAAATTCCGAAGGGCCTGGTTTCTTTAGAATGGTTGTTCGATAGGCATGACCGTTTTGTAAAAAAGAAAAGGTGAGATGGTACGGGCTCCTCCCCAGAAACCGAACCGGTCAATTTAGGTTCGGTAGAGCATCCGCAATTCATGAACATTGGAAAATGTTGCACGCCTAAAGAGAAGCGGAAGTTTTTCAAACTGCTGAAGAAATACATGGATGTATTGGCATGGTCCTATGCTGATCTAAAGTCTTTTAAGCCAAAGGACGTCCAGCATGACATCCCGTTGAAAGAAGATGTTAAAGCCTTTCGCCAAAAGCAAAGGCATTATAACCCTAAGATCTCAGGTACTATCCAAGCCGAAATTCAGAAAATGCTGGATGCGAGAATCATTTTTCCTATCCATCACAGTACTTGGGTAGTAAACATTGTGCCAAGGTCTTGAGGCAAGAAAAAATCGGTGAAATACGCATATGCGTAGATTTTGAAACTTAAATCGGCATCCTTGAAAGACAACTACCCACTTCCTATAATGGATCAAGTTCTAAGCAGTAACTGGATCAGAGATGTTGTCCATGCTTGATGGTTTTTCAGGCTATAATCAGATTGAAGTTTCACTGAAGATCAATTTAAAACAAAGATTCACTACTCCCGGGTACATTTTCTTACACAGCAGATGCCTTTTGGCCTAACCAATGTTGGTGCCACTTTTCAAATGCGGCTATGGACCTTGCATTCAAAGGTATGATGGGGAAGGTCATTGTCATTTATCTGGATGACTTGACTGTGTTCTCTAAACGACGAAGTGATCATAGTGATCATCTGGAGAAAGTATTGGCCAGGTGCCGAGAACATGGGATTTCCCTGAACCCAAAAAAGTCTGTTTTTGGAGTCACAGAAGGAAAGTTGCTAGGGCATGTGGTTAGCAAAGAAGGAATGAAGATAGATACCGAAAGAGTTAAGGCTATTCAGAGCCTTACTTTGCCTACAAGCAAGACTGGCGTTCATTCTTTCTTCGGAAAGGTGAACTTTCTCAAGCGTTTTGTTCCCGACTTTGCTGAGAAGACTCGTCATATATTGGACATGATGAAAGGGTCACCAACTTTCCGATGGAACGAGGAAGGGAAGAGGTCATTCAAGGATATAAAAGCTTCCATCGCTCATGCGCGCCAGTCCTGGTATGTCCCGATTTCTCCAAATATTTTATCATGTATAGTTATGCATCTGAGCATACTGTGTCTGCCATCTTGATGCAAAAGAATTCTGAGGATGTTGAATCTCTGATTGCGTTCATGAGCTCTCCCCTCAAACCTCATGAATTAAAAATGTCTCAATTGGAAAAGCATGCCTTCACCATTGTCAAAGCAGAAAAAACTTCAGGTATTACATTTTAAATTCTCATATAGTGGTGTTGGTCCCTGACACGGTAGTCAAATCAATTCTAACTCAACAGGAGTTAGGAAGCTTGCGAGGAAATTAGATTGCAAAGGTCCAGGAGTACGACCTAGATATAAAACCAACCAAGCTGGTAAGAGGCAAGGGCCTATGTCAGCTTATGGCTGAAAACAAAGATTTAGAAAACCCTGAGGAAAAGGATGATTGTACCAACGAAGCGCAAAGCCAGCTGGAGAAAGCCCATTCTCTGCCTCTGGTCCTATTTGTCGCAACCAGCGATGAGTGGTATTCCGACATTGCTTTCTTCCTCACCTACGGTGAATGCCCAGCTCACCTAACTACAAAGGAGAAGTGCACTATAAAGCTCAGAGCAGCCAAATTTGTCATCTGGGATGACGGTTTATACAAACGCAGGATAGATGGTGTCTTCTTACGGTGTGTCGACAAGCCACAGCAGGTGAAGTTACTTGAAAGTTTTCATAATTCAGCCTGTGGAGGCCATTTCTCCTCTTCTCGTGACAACACAAGATTATCCGGGCCAGGTACTATTGGCCGACGCTTTTCAAAGATACAACCACCTGGTAGCAAAGTGTGAACCTTGCTAGCAGTTTTTCAGCAAGCCCAAGTTGGCTGCTTTTCCCCTCAGGCCGGTCATTGTCAACAAACCATTCAAGAAGTGGGGAATTGATTTTATTGGTGCACTCAATCCCCAATCGATTTCCGAACATAGTTATGTCCTAACAGCAACGGATTACTTCACCAAATGGGTGGAAGCCATACCACAAACATGCCACTTCCGAAGTTGTTTGCAGCTTCATCAAAGAAAATATCATTGTCGTTTTGGCATTCCTAATAAGATTGTGACCGATAATGCTTCTAACTTCTCTTCACAGAATTTATTAGTTTTTGCTATGAATATGGGATAACTTTGGCTCACGCCTCGATTATTACCCTCAGGAAATGGTCAGTAAATCCAAAGAATAAAACTTGGTGACCATCATACGAAAGCTAGTGGATGAGAATCAATGAATGTGGCACAAGTCCTTATACGATGCCTTGTGGGTAGATCACATTACTCCGAAGAGATCTCTCGGCATGTCACCTTTTCAAGTGTTATATGGAATTGACGCCGAGCTTCCCATTTCTGCAGAGCTCCCTGCTCTACACTTGGCACGAGTAATCGAAGATGAGACTTTTCAAAGTTCCCTTGAAAAGAGGATCATGTATCTAGCAGAGCTCGAAGAAAAGAGAGTAAAGGTGGTCGACAAGATCACCAAGCATCAGAATCAGGTCAAAACATTGTTCGATAAAAAAGCTAAGCAAAGAAATTTCCAGGTGGGAGACCTCATCCTTTTGTGGGACAAGCGAAGAGAGCCAAAGGGCATGCATGGAAAGTTTGATTCCCTATGGAGAGGACCTTTCAAGATCAAGCAGCTCAACGGAGAGAATAGTTTCTATCTCTTGTATCTGGACGGAACTAAGCTCCCGCTTCCCTATAGTGGGCAACATCTGAAGATCTTCAAGAAGTAGAGCTTGCTCTCTTCTTTGTACAGTTTTCTTTAGTTGTGTGTTTGTTTTTGTCATGTGTTTGCTTTCTGTTTGTTGTGTGTTCCCTTTGTTCGCCCTCTGGTCACCCTTGTTTTTGACTCTCTCCAA
Organism: Taxus wallichiana var. yunnanensis; assembly: GCA_018340775.1. Classification (NCBI taxonomy): domain Eukaryota; kingdom Viridiplantae; phylum Streptophyta; class Pinopsida; order Cupressales; family Taxaceae; genus Taxus; species Taxus wallichiana. The sequence continues at coordinate 715,546,298 of CM031242.1, read as the reverse complement.
CCCAATGGATAGGCACATGAAGATCTGGGATTCTCTACCCTTAAGTTTCACTCAAAGATAGTCCCCAGAAAGAGCCAGCTGTTATCCTGCAAAATTGTCAAGGGAAATTTGCAGGTAACCATACCAAAAATTTTATTTTGGTCCCCTGAAGAACTCTGATAATGTTCGCAATAGCCCAAAACTCCCTTTCAAAAAATCAAGTTGTTTCAAGACTTAGCCATTTTTGGCCATTTCCAAAGGCGCTGACATTGTCGTGCTGACATCCAAAAAGTTGCGCCAAAGGGCGCTGATAAGTTCATGCTGACACAATGAAAGGTGTGCCAAAGGGTGCTAATAAGTTCTTGTCGACATGCTGATAAGTGCACCAAGGGCGCTGATAAGTTCATGTTGACATGATGAAAGGTGCGCCAAAGGGCGCTGATAAGTTCCTGTCGACATGTGATAAGTGCGCCAAGGGCGCTAATAAGTTCTTGTCGACATGCCGAAAGGTGCACCAAGGGCACTGATAAGTTCATGCTGACACGATGAAAGGTGCGCCAAAGGGCTGATAAGTTCCTGTCGACATGCTGATAAGTGCACCCATTTCCAAAGGCGCTGACAATGTGGTGTCGACATGCTGATAGGTGCGCCAAGGTGCTGATAAGTTCCTGCTGACACGATGAAAAGTGCGCCCTTTTACACTAAAGAGTGGTTTCTTCTTGGGATCCATTGATCATTTTTGTAAGATATTTAAAAAGCATGTTGGCATACCGTTGTCCACTCAAAATTCCCGCTACGATGAAAGTAAAAATTTCAAAATTTTGAGTTTAAGTGTTTTCTCTAATGTACCAAGTCGTGAATTTGAGAAAAGTCTCAGCTTTTTGGTCATTTGTATGTATTTCAGGCTGTCGACATTTTTGTCCCGCCTATCCCAAGTTCAAGTGCGTTTTGTTCCCAATCGGCCGATTTCCCGAAATTGTCCCGATTTCGGGCCCTGTCGGAACTTTTTGTCCCAAGTGTCCCAAACTTTTCGTGCGAAGTGTTCCATTTTCTACCAAGCACCCGAGCCACGATTTCGCTCTCTTTCATGTCCCAACTGTCCCAATTTCAAAAGTGCGCTCTATTCCCGATCGGCATGAAATCCCCAAGTGTTCCATTTCCGGGCTGTCGGAACTTTTGTCCCAAATGTCCCAAGTCAATTGTGCATGAGTTGTTCCAATTTCAGCTTGAAACACCCGAACCGCGTTTTTCTTCGCTTCTTTCATGTCCCAAATGTCCCAAGTTCAAATGGGCCTTTTGTTCCATTTTCTACCAAACACCCGAACCATGTACTTCGCGCTTTTCTTCCCAAATGTCCCAAAATGCATTTGTTCATCTTCTCCTTATTTCGCCCGAATCGGTCGAGCCGCGTGTTTCGCGCATTCGCGTCTCACATGTCCCAAGCGAACCAAATGCCATTCATACTTAGTTTTTCCCGCTCTACCCGAATATGCTGTTTTTTCAACTCGATAGATATGAATGTAATGCGCATTGATCCCCCTTCTCTCTCCTCAACGACAATATAATGAGCAAGCCACCTTTGCAATTCTTACATTGTTTCCATGCTACCCTTGCTCGAACCCTTGCAACCTAATTCCCTGTGCATGTATCCCTTTTCTCTATAATTCCTCCCCGAATTTAGGTTGCGGCTCTGATACTATCAATATGAAGATCGAAGTCCCGGAGGAGGCTTTCGGAGAACTAAAGAACAATTGGCGGAAGCGAAGCTTTCAAGACATGGTTGTCTTAGCTTTTAAGGATATTCACCGTCATCTTCGTGATGAAAATTCTGTGTTTCCCTTTCTCGCAAGAAATAAAAGCTCAATTCGAGCTTATATCAAAGATAATCTATTCAAGGAAAGCTCAATCTCCAAAGAGAAAATGAAGGAAATCGCTCTCTTCAATCTTCCGTTGAGAAGCAAACAAAGATTATCATACTCATGTCGAGTTTGATAAAGAGCTGGAGAAATGTCTTGGATTTTGGATGCAGTCTATGGCCAACACGTCAGTCCCTCATGGCAGAGACATAGCTGAGGCGTTAGAGAAATTCAGGCAGCGGATTCTGAAGTCGGTGGGTCCCTCTCAGTGACTGGCCACCTGTCTTCTTCTCCTTGTTCTTTTCTCTTCTTCCCTTTCTTTTTCTATTTTCTTTGTAAGAAGTTAAGGTATTGCGATTGGCGGTCCTTAACTGTTCTTGGTTAAAGAAGCGGTTACGAAGAGTAACTGATTTGTAAGCTATATAATGGCCTTCTTTACGCCATTCTAAAAGGAGGAAGAACTTGGCTTATTTTCTGAAAAGTGTAAATAGATTATAAAGAAATCAATACAGAAGGACTTTCCCATTCTTTGTCTATCTGATCTCTGTTATTCCTAAGCTTTCATTTATTTTCTTTGTGAAGATCATTTGTCTCAAGTTCGTTAGTCTTACCGATTGCATACTCTTCAACTTTGCAAGCACGGTGATCTTGTATAACCAAGAAGGAACTTTGTTTCCTTGATTAATGAATCTGTGTTATGTTAAGAAACTTTGTGTTCTAAGCAGATGTTATTTACAGAACTTTGTGTCTTTAAATTCCATCTTATTTATTCGATACAAATGATCTTGTTTCAATTCACTGTGACTTCGCATACATAAAGAATTACTCTGATATCTATAATTCTGCATGTTGCCTTTCTGCTCTTTCCCGTACTCTCATTTCCTCAGTCCTTTTGTAATTGATGATCTTCATAGAAAACACTTTCGTGATATCCAAGTTTAACCAACAAATCATGTCTTGTACATTTGTAAATAAGTTCATTTCTGAATAAGGGAACCTCTCCCATTAAAGAGGAGGGACTTCTTGTCCCCTGACTTTCTCTTTGTAAAGTCCTATCTGACGACCAACAGTTTTTGGCGACTCCTCTGGGGAAAATCACATTCCAGTTCTGTAATTTTTGATCATCTTTTGATCCGCGACTCCGCGTTTATTAGGGAGAAGGACCCTTGGTATTGAAGATTCTCGCCCAGATTTTTTGGAGCAGCAGGTTTTCCTTTTCCTTCAATAAGAAATAGAAGAACTCGTTCGAAAAGCACTCCACCTACTCAAAATAGAAGTCCTACGGGTGGTATTCCTTCGAGCCACCTAGCCCTAATCTCGAGCTTTGATTCTTCTGGTGTTGTAGTTCCTCTCCAAGTCGTTTTTCCAAGAATGGCGGCGCCATTACCATGGGGTCATCGTGTCGGGCCCCTTGCTCTTCCTCAGCCTTTGCATGAGTTACCCAGGTAACCTAAGAACTTTCCTAAGTTCAAAGGCGATGGCAAAGTGCATCCTGATGAACACATCGTAGCCTTCATTGTTGTATGTGGAGTTCGGGAGTCGAACATGAAGACGCTCTCCGTAAGGTGTTCGTTGAGACGTTACAAGATAATGCTGCGATTGGTTCTACCATCTTCTCGCTAGTGCTATCACCGACTAGGGACACAATGAGAACTCGGTTCAAAATCGCTTCAAGCCGGCGAAGATGTGCATGCCTTGCTTGCCCAAATTTCTCGATAAAGAAAGATTCACAAGAACCCATGAGAGAATTTGTGGCCCGATTCAACAGATCGATCAACCAAATTCCCAGTAAATACTCGACCTGTTGATCAAATCCGAAAATGTTTCTTCTTAAATGCCCAATCGTCTGAAGTCAATTATGCGCTGAGAAGGGCTAATCTCACAACATTGGTGGAGGATCAAACTCTTGCTGTTAGTGTTGAGGATGATCTGATCATGTCAGGGAAGTTGAGGAGAGACCCTTCCAAATATAAGTCTGTTGCTTCCTCCTCTTCCACCCCCGGACCTAATACTGATTCATTAGTTCGAAACTTGCAAATGATCTCATTGCTATAAAGAAACAATTAGCTCAAAGATGCTCCTTATGCGCAGATGTTCCAAGGAGAAATTTTCAGCCCAGAAATCGTTTTCCTGCTTCTCAAACAAGATTAGCACTTGAAGGACCTCCTATTAAGGTTCCTGTGAATGTAACCTGTGAAGTTGAAGAGCCAGATGATGATGAGGATAATGAAGCTTGCGAGGAGTTTGTGGAAGAATTTGATGACGAAGCGATATTAACTTGAGGGATCTCGGTAAATTTCTTCACCACTGAAGGCATTGATGATGGAGATGATTATGATGAAGTGGTAGCAGACATGAATAGTGAATCATTCACTGTCATGACTCGAGAGCAGACAAGTCGGAGGGAGAAAGTGACACAGCCTACCAAGAAATCTAAGGAGCAGTCGACAACTATTCCCGTGATTGCAAAAAGAGGATCTCCTATCCCTACTTTGTCTGCACCAAAGGTGAGTCCTATCAATCCAGCTACCAAAGTTGTTTCTTCTTTTTCTCCTAAAGTTGATAAGCCTAGAGTACCGAATGATGATGGCCCGTCCACTTCTGGATCCTTTGATATTGTTGATCACCTGAAAAAGACCAAGGTCCAAATCTCAGAGGCCGAGTATTATCAAACTCATCCCAAAGCTTTTGCCAAAATGATTCAATTTGTTAATTCCCATTCCAAAACCACCTCTAAAGGCCTTTTACCTACTCCTTCTTCTGCACCACAGCCTAGTCTGGTAGCTGCTGTCACCTCGCCTAGTGACAAAATTAAACCATTTTATGTAACACTTCTTATAGCTGGTCATAGGCTCAGTAATTGTGTCATTGACTCAGGAGCCTCAGATAATGTGATGCCTGCTAAAGTAGCTCATGCTTTAGGCCTGACTCTCACACGCACTTATGGATCTTGTTACTCCATGGAGAGTAAAGAAGTGCCCCTGGTCGGAAGAATTAAAGATGCACAAGTGGCTTTTGCTGCCTTGCCTGAAAAGAAAGTGTTGGCTACCATCTTAGTAGCAGATATCCCTCCTTCATACGGGATGTTGCTAAGTAGGAACTTCTGCAAAGATGTGGGTGGGGAAATCCAAATGGACTGGTCGCATGCACTCATACCTGTTAATGGACAAATGAAGAAGTTGATGCCTGAGAAGCAATCTGAGTATATTGTGCAAAAATAGATGATCCTAAAGCACAAATACTCTATGAGGATATGGGTCATGGCAATTACATGATTATGTCCCCTGATGAAATCCAACTTCCCAGAGTGTCACCTAAAGATCCTAATGGTGTTTGGATTTTAGAGTTTGATGGAAGTTGTTCCTCAGCTGGTTCTGGAGCTGGTGTCCTGCTAGTGTCACCTGAAGGATGCCTACATCCTTTTCATTTAAGTTCTGCTTCGAGAATACTAATAATACAACGCAGAGTATGAGGCTCTCATTCTTGGACTGCAAGTGGCCAAAGAACAAGGTGTAAAGAACCTTCTGGCACGTGGTGATGCAGAATTAATTGTAAAGCAAGTGAGAAGCCTTTTCAAGTAAAAATGGGAGGCTGAAACATTACCGGAATCAGGTTTGGGATTCCATTGAATTCCTTGATGCTTTCTCCATTGAGGCAATACCTAGGGAGAAGAACAGCAGGGCTGATTCACTAGCTGTCTCAGGGTCGCTACTGATTCCTCATCCTGATTTCTCTCAGGATAAGTTCACCATTGAGATGGTCCATCGGCCTAGTGTACCTGACAATACCAATAACTGGCAAGTTTTCAATGATGATCAACATTTTCTTTCCTTCCTGGAACTCAAGGGTAATTTCGAACAACTGTATTTTGAGGGAAGTGACAACCTACCCCGTGAGAGTGTGCCCTTTGACCAAGCTGTCACCCAAGGAGAGGAAATGGATCAGGATGGATGCATCAATCTCAAAGGAAACAAGATTCCTAAAGGGTTGGTGAGTTTGGAGGAACTATTTGATAAACATGACAGGTATGTGAAATCTAGAGCTTCTTCTGGGCCTCAACAATCAGCTGAGTATGATAAGATTGATATTGGGAGTTCTACTGACCCTAAGCTCATGAACATTGGCAAATGTTGCACAGCAGATGAGAGGAAGAAAGCAATTGATCTTTTAAAAAGGTATAAGGATGTTCTTGCTTACTCTTATGAGGATCTAAAAGCCTTCAAGCCAAAAGATATGCAGCACTCTATTCCTCTTAAGCCTGGAATTAAGCCTTTCAAGCAGAAACAGAGGCAATATAATCCCAAAATAGCTGACACCATCTTTCAGGAAATTCAGAAGTTGTTGAAGGCTAAAATCATTTTTCCCATTCACCATTCAACATGGATTGCAAATATTGTACTGTTAGGAAGAAAATGGTGAGATCCGCATCCGTGTTGATTTCGTGAATCAATCAAAGCTTCTTGAAAGATAATTACCCTTTTCCTATGATGGATCAAGTATTGCAAGCAGTAACAGGATCTGAAATGTTATCTATGCTTGATGGATTCTCGGGATATAATCAGGTAGAGGTTGATACTGTAGATCAACACAAAACAGCTTTCACCACTCCTTGGGGTACCTTTGCCTACAAGAGAATGCCTTTTGGGCTTATTAATGCTGGTGCCACTTTCCAGAGAGCTATGGATCTGGCTTTTGGAAGTTTGAAAGGGAAGTGTATTGTCATATATCTTGATGACCTGACAGTATTTTCCAAGACAAGAGCGGATCATTTTGATCACCTAGAGACAGTTCTGCTGAGATGCCGAGAGCATGGGATCTCTCTGAACCCTAAAAAATCTGTTTTTGTGTCACTGAGGGAAAGTTATTAGGGCACATCGTTTCCAAGGATGGTATTAAGATTGATCCTGAATGAGTACAAGCTATCCAGCAAATTCCTCTCCCAACCAGTAAGAAGGGTGTACACTCCTTCTTCGGTAAGATCAATTTTTTAAGAAGGTTCATCCCTGATTTTGCAGAGTTAACCTTGAATATTTCTCAGATGATGAAAGGGAAACAAACATTTGGTTGGTCTTCTGAAGGAAAGGAATCCTTTGAAGGTATTAAGAGAGCTATCGCTAAAACTCCAGTTTTGGCCTATCCTGATTTTAGTAAAGATTTCATCATCTATTGCTATGCTACAGATAATACCTTGGCTGCTGTCTTAACTCAAGAAGACTCTAATGAGCATGAACTCCCAATTGCGTTCATGAGCTATATTCTGAAGGATCATGAGTTAAAATACACCATGATGGAGAAGCATGCTTTTGCGGTGGTTAAAGCTGTCAAGCAGTTTCGCTTTTACATCCTCAACTCTCATTCCATGGTATTGGTCCCAGATACAACTGTTAAGTCAATCCTCACACAACAAGAATTTGGATCTAAGAGAGGGAACTGGGTTGCTAAGGTCCAAGAGTATGACATTGACATCAAGCCGACCAAGCTGGTTCGTGGAAAAGGTCTTTGTGAGCTCATTGCTGAAGGAGCTAAGCATGAATTACTGGAGAAAGTTGACCTTCCTACTATTCTGTTCCTTAGTTCAGTTGACGAATGGTATGCTGACATCACCCATTTTCTCACCTATGGGGAATGCCCCTCTCATTTAACTACCAAAGAAAAGAGGACTGTTAAATTGAGGTCAGTGCAATATGTATTATGGGAAAATGCTTTGTTCAAGCGTGGCTTAGATGGGAGATTTTTGAAGTGTGTGGACAAGGAATAGCAGAGAAAGTTGCTCTCAGCTTTTCATGATCAGGCATGTGGAGGGCACTATTCATCAATGGTTACAGCTCATAAGATACTCCGTGGAGGATACTACTGGCCTTCCTTGTTCAGAGATGCATCCAAGTGGGTGGATAAATGTGAGGCTTGTCAGACCTTTGTGGGAAGACCTAAATTGGCTTCTTTGCCTCTCAAGCCAGTTGTGATTGAGGAACCATTTCAACAGTGGGGTTTGGACTTCATTGGTACACTTAATCCTACTTCTAGTGCTGGTCACACTCATGTGCTAACTGCCACTGACTATTTCACCAAATGGGTGGAAGCTATTCCAGTCAAGAGTACTACTTCTGAAGTGGTGTGCAGCTTCATTAAAGAGAACATCTTGGTAAGGTATGGTGTACCTAATAAGATTGTAACAGATAATGCCTCGAATTTCTCTTCAACTGAGATAATGGACTTCTGCTACGGATATGGCATCTCCCTGGCTCATTCTTCAGATTACTACCCTCAGGGAAATGGGCAAGCAGAATCCACTAACAAAAATCTGGTGACTATTATAAGGAAGTTAGTTAATGAGTCTCAACGAAACTGGCACAAGAAGCTCTACGATGCTCTTTGGGCAGACAGGGTTACACCAAAGAGAGCTATTGGAATGTCTCCTTTTCAAGTGGTATATGGAGCAGAAGCTCAACTGCCAGTAACAGTGGAACTGCCGGCCTTGCATCTAATGAAGGCCATTGAAGATACTAGTTTCAGAGATGCTTTGGACAAGAGAATTATGTACCTGCACAAACTAAATGAGGACAGGTGGAGGTTGCTGATCGGATATCTGTTCACCAGCAGAAGGTAAAGGTCCTGTTTGACAAGAAAGCCAGGTTCAGAGATTTTCAAGTTGGAGACACTGTGTTGCTATGGGATAAAAGGCATGAACCTCGTGGCAGCCATGGAAAATTTGATTCCCTGTGGCTCGGACCTTTCAAGATCAGACACTTTGCTGGTGAGAATTCCTTTTATCTTGATTACATGGATGGTTCTTCTCTCCCACTTCCTTATAGTGGGTAGTATCTCAAGTTGTTCAAGTCATAGGTGATTAGGGAGTCCTTTGTATATTCTGTACAGTGTTTTTGTTTTTCTTTCCTTTTCTGTTTTGGTGTGTTGTCCTCTGTATTGGTCTGCTTTTTGACTCCGTTGCCCAATGGATAAGGTACTGGTCTGCTTCCCCCGAGTTTGTCTAAGTTCTTGCCTTGTCTCATTCTTTGAATTTATGCCAAGTCATCCCCAGAAGGAGCCAACTGTTGTCCACTCAAAATTCCCCGCTCTGATGAAAGTAAAAATTTCAAAATTTTGAGTTTAAGTGTTTTCTCTAATGTACCAAGTCGTGAAATTGAGAAAAGTCTACAGTTTTGGGTCATTTTGTATGTATTTCGGGCCTGTCGGACATTTTTGTCCCGCCTGTCCCAAGTTCCGAAGTGCGTTCTGTTCCCCGATCGGCCGATTTCCCCGAAATTGTCCCGATTTCGGGCCCGTCGGAACTTTTCGTCCCAAGTGTCCCAAACTTTTCGTGTGAGTGTTCCATTTTCGGCCGAAGCACCCGAACCACGTACTTCGCTTCTCTTTCATGTCCCAACCGTCCCAATTTCAAAAGTGTGCTCTGTTCCCGATCACCGAAATCCCCGAAGTGTTCCATTTCCAGGCCCGTCGGAACTTTTTGTCCCAAATGTCCCAAGTCAATTGTGCGAGTTGTTCCATTTCGCCCGAAACACCCGAACCGCATACTTCGCTCTTTCATGTCCCAAATGTCCCAAGTTCAAACGGGCCTTTTGTTCCATTTTCGGCCGAAACACCCGAACCGCGTACTTCGCTCTTTCATGTCCCAAATGTCCCAAGTTCAAAAGGGCCTTTTGTTCCATTTTCGGCCGAAACACCCGAACCGCGTACTTCGCGCGTTTTCATCCCAAATGTCCCAAAATGCATTTGTGCGTCTTCTCCTTATTTCACCCGAATCGGCCGAGCCGCGTGTTTCGCGCATTCGCGTCTCACATGTCCCAAGCGAACCAAATGCCATTCATACTTAGTTTTTCCCGCTCTACCCGAATATGCTGTTTTTTCAAACTGATAGATATGAATGTAATGCGCATTGATCACCCTTCTCTCTCCTCAACGGCTATATAACGAGCAAGCCACCTTTGCAATTCTTACATTGTTTCCATGCTACCCTTGCTCGAACCCTTGCAACCTAATTCCCTGCGCATGTATCCCTTTTCTCTGTAATTCCTCCCCGAATTTAGGTTGCGGCTCTGATACTATCAATATGAAGATCGAAGTCCTAGAGGAGGCTTTGGGAGAACTAAAGAATAGTTGGCAGAAGGGCGAAGCTTTCAAGACACTGGTTGTCTCAGCTTTCAAGGATATTCACTGTCATCTTCAGGATGAAAATTCTGGTGTTTCCCTTTCCTTGCAAGAAATCAAAGCTCAATTCAGAGCTTATATCAAAGATAATCTATTCAAGGAAAGCTCAATCTCCAAAGAGAAAATGAAGGAAATCTGCTTCTCTTGATCTTCCGTTGGAGAAGCAAACAAAGATTATCATACTCATGTCGAGTTTGATAAAGAGCTGGAGAAATGTCTTGATTTTGGACCAGCCTATGGCCAACACGTCACCCCTCGTGGCAGAGACATAGCTGAGGCGTTAGAGAAATTCGTGCAAATGATTCTCAAGTCGGTGGGTCCCTCTCTTAGTGACTAACCACCTGTCTTCTTCTCCTTGTTATTTTCTCTTCTTCCCTTTCTTTTTCCGTTTTTTGTAAGAAGTTAAGGTATTGCATCGGTCGGTCCTTAACTCGTTCTTGGTTAAAGAAGCGGTTATGAAGAGTAATTGATTTGTAAGCTATATAATGGCCTTCTTTACGCCATTCTAAAAAGGAGGAAGAACTTGGCTTATTTTCTGAAAAGTGTAAATAGATTATAAAGAAATTAATACTGATGACTTTCCCATTCTTTGTCTATCCGATCTCTCGTTATTCCTAAGCTTTCATTTATTTTCTTTGTGAAGATCATTTGTCTCAAGTTCGTTAGTCTTACCGATTGCATACTCTTCAACTTTGCAAGCACGATGATCTTGTATAACCAAGAAGGAACTTTGTTTCCTTGATTAATGAATCTATGTTATGTTAAGAAACTTTGTGTTCTAAGCAGATGTTATTTACAGAACTTTGTGTCTTTAAATTCAATCTTATTTATTCGATACAAATGATCTTGTTTCAATTCACTGTGACTTCGCATACATAAAGAATTACTCTGATATCTATAATTCTGCATGTTTCCTTTCTGCTCTTTCCCGTACTCTCATTTCCTCAGTCCTTTTGTAATTGATGATCTTCATAGAAAACACTTTCATGATATCCAAGTTTAACCAACAAATCATGTCTTGTACATTTGTAAATAAGTTCATTTCTCGAATAAGGAACCTCTCCCATTAAAGAGGAGGGACTTCTTGTCCCCTGACTGTTGCTCTTCGTAAAGTCCTATCTGACGACCAACACATACACGATGACTTCATCCATGTTGCACCATGGGATGTTGCCATCCAAAAACTTGCCCAAGTCAGCTATTGACTTTTTAGATATTTTGTAAGTGGTTGGTTTGTTTTTGCCTTCTTTTCTTCTCTTCTTCTATAAATACTTGAATACTTATTGTATTCAAGAGAGTGATATCTTTTAGATGAAAAATAGAAGTGAGAAGAAAAGACTTTGAGCTTTTTGTAACAGAAGGAAATATTAATACAATATTTAGACTTTGTGCTGAATACATGTGTTATTTGCATTAGATCTTTCTTATGTCAGATCTGTGTGTTTATTCTGTTGGATCTACTTCTATTTTATTGTCATTTATTCATCAGTATTTCTTTGTTCGTTTATGCAAGTAGGTTTGGCTCAGTTTACTACCAATCCCAAAACATAAACCCTCTGACCTTTCTGCTTTGGAATTCATTTCTTTTCTTTCTTCGGATCTGATCTTTCTTCATCCTCTCTTCCATTCCTTTCTTTCCGTAGTCGGAAACACCCTACTGGGATGAGATCCTAAACCCCGAAGGCGCATTATTGGGAGACTTGCACATTCCTGCTGGTAGAATAGCAATAAACCGCTTTCACTTTGCTTTGACTCAAAGAGGGCTATGCCCTACACACTTTGTTGACCCATCTATCCATAAATCTGCGCCAGGCGATAGATTTTGAGCCAACAAGGCTCGATGTGGGTCATACCCTCGGATACGAGAGATGGTGGAGATTGATGAGGGGTTGGGAAGTGAGGATGTAGATGATGCAGTTGATGTAGGTATGGGCATGGTCGAGGCAATGTGGGAGGTGTTGCAATCTAATCTATGGGTGGGATAGGTATAGATGTTACCACTATTGTAGGGTAAATAGTGGGTGAGCCGGTGGGCAATGTTCGTATTTGTGTGGAGATGGGGATCTGAAGGCATTCCCAAAGTAATGAATGATCAATATACTCTTTGAAGGGTCCATCGAATGGGGCAATGAGAAGAGGAATGGGATGAGGGTCAATTTGGTTATGATACCCGTAAATGCAAATTGATATCCAGGAAATAGGAAGCCCTCTAAATCTGATTCTGTAGGAAGGAGAGATGAGAAGAGATCATTTAATGTTGTAGGGGATGGTAGCGGGTCAATTGTTCTTAGAATGGGCTCTTCTTGGTGGTGAAGTGTGGGTAAGGTAGATGAAGAAGGATCTTCCTCAATGTGTGGTGAGGTGGAGGAAGGGGAAGGTATTTCCGACTCCTCTATGGGTATGGAAGCAGGTGTCAATGGTGATTCGTCAAGCATGAGGGTAGGAGGGTCAATGACATGGTTAGGTATGGTAGTTATGATGTCAGGGAGATGAATTTTTTTGCACTAGATTAACCTCTCATTAGTAATGGTGAAAATGGAAAAGATGTTGGTACGGGTAAAGGCTTTTTTTCGATAAGTTCTTATGTAGATGCGGATGGGGATATGGTGCAAGTGGTATGGGTAGGACATCGAAGATGGCATGTACCTCCGAATGTTTTCATTGTCGATGGCAAAATGGTTGTGTTGGGTGGGGGTGTATGATTAGGAAATGGTTTTTGGAAGATGTGAAGGTTTTGGTTTGCGGTGTATTGGGGTTGTCCAGAATGAGATCTCCTTTATCTAACATTTCTTGGACAATGGTTTTGAAGGTGATGTAGTTGTTGGTGTTGTGTCCTCGGGTATGGTGGTAGTCACAGATTTTGTTTTCCTATACCATGAGGGTATCGTGGGTAGGATCAAAACCGGGTGTGGTTTGATATCGGAAGAGTGATAGCCCTTGCATTTAGGAGTTTTTCCAAAACAACGGGGTAAGGTTCAGTGATGGGGGTATATTTATTTTGTTCATTTTTGAAGAGGAATGTTTATCTATGCGAGAGGTTAGGTGGAGGTTTTGGCAAGTTGGATGGGTGAGGCGGGCCAGCCTTCAAGACTACCACATGGGCGAGCCTTTGGCTCTAGGAGGGTTGAGAGGAGTGGTTGGTGGTGTCTTGGTAGTGGAAGAGGGTTCTTGTGGTTTAAAAGGAGCACCTTTGTTGTGTAATTGAATCCTTTTCTCCTCGATGGCTCAGATTTCAAGATTTCAGGCCATGGTGAACACCTCGTCAAATGTATGAAATGTTTGGATTTGTAAGGTGGATGAGATATGGCGAGCACAAGCTCGGGTAAACAACTCTATCAGTTCGGTCTGTGGTAAGGGGAATGTGAGTTGATTGATCAAGCCATGCCAATGCAGCAACAAAGTCTATGATTGACTCGTCATCGTATTGGCGTGTGGTGTATAAGTTAGTCATGGTGACTTTCTTGACCACATTGATGGAGAAATGATCCAAAAAGGCTTGGGCCACCTGGTTGAAGGAGAAGATAGAGTGCTTAGGTAGAGCACTATACCAATCTAGGGCGGGTCCATTGAGGGACATAGGAAATGTTTGCAATAACAAAGCGTCATCATGAGTGATAAGATAACACATGTGTCTAAAAGACCTCAGATGTTGTTGTGGGTCTTCCTTGCTTTGTTGAAATGGTTGAATTTTGGCATTTCCCAGTGTGGGGGTATGGATGGATAGGAACGGAGAAGTGAATAGGCTCATTACAAATCTCCTTGTAGGTGAGAGATGTGCGTGAACTGGAAAGAGATGCTTCTAGCGTTTACATCTTATCCATCATCATTTTAATAAGATCAGGGGTAGGTTGTGATGGAGGTTGGCTTCCCAATGGAGGGGGAGGAAGGTAAGAAGAATATGATGTATAAGGAATCACGTTATGTAACGGAGTGGCATATGAAAATTATGGAGGTATATGTGAGGAGAAAGATGAGGAAGGGTAATATGTTGAATAAGAGGTAGAGGCTATTGGCGGAGGTTGAAAGTGGGTGTATATAGGAGGGGTTAGGGTGACCACCCTAGTAGCAATAGGAGGAAGTGATTGGGGAATAGATAGGACTAAATTCTGAAGGGGGTATAGTTTTCGACACCGGTAGGGGTTGAGATGGAGCGGGTATGTAGGTAGTGGACGGTAGGGGGCACTAGGACTAATGTCCACAGAGGTGGGCATGGTAAATGCCATAAGGGGTGAGGATGTCAAAGGTGTGGTAAACATCGTATAGGGGGTGGATACCATCACGGTAGGGTCAAGTTGTGACACCACCGGTGGTAAGGTAGAAGTGGGTATATCCGAGCTAGAAGTAGCTGACATGGAGGTGGGTACGAGAGTGGGAGGGAAGGACACATGCATGCCATAGATAAGTTGGCCCAAGGAATCCTGAGTGGAAGCATGAGCTAGATACTATTGTAAAGTGGCCAGGTTCTGGTCTAGAAACCACGTGAAATATGTGTTGCCCATACTAACAATGGTGGGGAAACTGGGGTCCATAGGTGACAACATGAAAGGAGGTGATGGGCTAGGTGGAAGAGGTTAGAGGCTAGCCTAGAACACAAGTGAGTTGGCTTGGTTACACGTCAACACCATGTGAAATGGGTTTATATCAAGTAATGTTATACTCTGCAGATGACACGAGAAAAGTAGCAGGAATGGAAAGAGTGGGTATTCATAGGTAGATTGGGTGAAGGTGTTAACTAAGAATCAACACAAAGATAATCGATTATTTGGTTAGTTGTGACCGATGGAGGTTAAGGTTAACCACTACCGATTCTTGAAAGATGAGAATGATTTAACAAACAAAAACAAAAGACTGATAATGATTAGATAGGAAATCTCTCAAGTGATAGTTTTTTCAGCAGAGAATAGAGTGTACAAAATGTTTGAGGCTGACAAAGAAAGAAACTAAAGAGGGGTCTTTTGGACAAGTTAACCCAAAAGAACAGAGACCAACGCCGGTAGGGTATAACCGATGCTGGTGGGGAGTAAACCGATGTCGGTTACTGTGTAGATTGAAAAATTGTAGAAAATTGTATTATGGTAAATTTGAATCAGAATAGTGATCAAAATAGAGATTGGTGGATGATATAATGAATCCTCTGCACCCTCGAGAAAGAGAACTGTGAGTGGGGAGTGCGAAAAGGAAAAAAAGAATAAAAATGGAGAAAATGTACTCTCACACCTCAAAACACATTTTAAGTAGAACGCTAAAAGAATACGTTACCTAACAAGTGATTTTAAATGTGTTGAGCTTAAGATATTTAGAATGACTGACTCATGAACTTTAGAACAAAGTTTTTGGTGAGGATGGCTTCCTACGAATAAGGAGATCTAAAATGAGAGGTTTCAGGTATGTCATGGCGGGGGCATGCCTTCCTCTAAGTATGACTCGATAGAAGCAGTGAACCTGGGTGCCTACTCGTACCACAATCGTGTGATCACCTACAACTTCTTCTAGGTGAGATGTTGTTTAAGAATGTGTGTATTTTTCAATTTTTGTGCAATTTGGTAAGACTCGAGAGAGAGAGAAAGAGAAAGGAAGTGATTTGCTACAATTTGTTTGTCAACCATCACTTGGCATGACTTCCAGGGATATAGGTTTCCCTCATTTAATGTGAGCTAATACAAAAGATGAAGTAGAATGAAATGTGATTTTTAAAACCCAAATCGAAAAGATATTATTTGATGTCACCACCGATGAAAAGGAGAAGGGATTCTCTTTCGATAATGTGATATTAATGAAAGGGAAGAAATGTTTGTTTTAAAGCACCAAAACATGATTGCTTTTAGACAATAGAAGGAGAAGAAGATTCCAGAGAAGGAGATTAATGTAAAAACATTTTAGAAATGGAAACACACATACAATATTTTCTAGGAATGAAAAATACAAGGAACCCCAGATGGGTCCCACTGGGCGTGCCAAAATGTTTTGATCCTTTTTGCGTACAATTGGAGACTGAAATAGATAAGGGTGTAGGAGGTTTACCTTTTGTTGGGTTGATGGGTGGAATGCATGTGTGTTGACTTCCGATCTCGGTCAATCGTGTGAACTCCTTTTTGGTTGGGAAGGACTACCCTAAAATAAGAAAACAAGACCACAAGAGAGAGTTAAACAACATATACAGTGGACTACCTAGCGTATGCTAGATCCAAGAAGTGTGATACTCCTTAGAGGGCTATCAATCCACTATTTTATAAATCAATATCAAATGAAAAAAGCATGTAAATAAAAAGAAGCATCCTAATTTGGGTGCCTCAAGCCGCTATCAACGTCGATTTAATTAAATACTAAATTATGCAGGTAAAAAGGGTGTTTGGGTCATGTTCTGGGTAGGTTGGGTAGTCTGCAGGTCACAGACAAGGGTCTGGTTGGGGTTGGGTAGGGTATTTTAGGTGGTTTGGGTGAGGAGGCTGATTACTGGTATGTTCTGTGTTAGTAGACCCGGGGACCGATGCCGATTGAGGGTAGATCGATCTTTAGGTTAAGGTTGACCGGTATCGGTCACTGTAGAAGTGACAGAGGTTTGGGTGGGTGGTGTTGAGGTCCCACTATGTCTCAAGATAGAGTGTTGAGAAGGTATGAGTGAGGGTTAGGTGAATGATGAGTTTAGTTCAAAGTTGTGGGGTCGGTGGAGTATTTTAGGTGTGTTTAGGTAGCGTTGGGGAGTTGGCAAATAGCAAGGTGACTGATGGCGATCGGGGTAGACCGACTTGTGGTTAGGGTTAATCGGTGAAGGTTACTTGGTATTGGGTCAAATCTTGGAAATGGGGATTAGGGTTTCTTCGTGGATCGGCCGAGGAGGGTTGATAGGGATCATAATTGGGTGAGAGAGGGTCTTGGGTATAGGTGTGGGCTGGATAGGTGAGATTGGAATGGAAAGAGGGAAGTTTTGTTCTTGGAGGAGGAAAATAGAGAGACAAGAACACAGACAAGGGTGAGAGATACAGGGATCCACTTACCCAAAGTCTCATGCATCTGGAGTGTGGTAGACATTGGTGGAGGTTGGTAGGTTTTTCGGAGGGCTCTTTCTTGAGCTCTTTCTAGGTTTAGGTTCTTTCGATGGTTGCTCTCACAAAGGTTCTTTCAAGTGATTCCAATAATGGTCTCTCTTGAGAGCCCACGATGGCCTTACTGCTTCCACCACTTGCTTGTGCCAACATCAAGTTCTAGACAAAAATGGTGATCAATCAATGGAAAATGTGAACCAACCAAGAGAATGTCCAACGATGAACCAACCATGAAAATGTCAACCAACCCTTTGGAAAGAGTCGGACCCAGGTATTTACAGTTACTGGTGTCGGTCCCACTTGATTGACATTGGCCGCTCCGATCGACACCGGTTATGTTAGGGGTTTGTTTTTGAAAAGTGGGAATATGCCTTCCCCACTTGGTTTTGAGTGGCGGAGCACATGTGTCCTCTACCCTTAGAATGGGTAATAGGACAAAGAGGGGTCCTATGAGTGGAGTGGCCACTATTAGGGTTTTCTAGAAGGGTATGGGCTAGGTATGGGAAAGGTGGGGAGTGGAATGGTGAGGTGGAGGTGAAAATGGGGTAGTGGAATGATGAGGTTTTTGGGTGAGGTGGCCGGTCTAGAGGCATGGTGAGATGGCTTGATGAGTGGGTAAAGGGAGAATTTAATTAATTGATGTTAATTAAATCTTTGGGTGTGTGAATGAGATTCATTGTGATGGGTGAAAGGGGTTGTGAGGGATTAAATTAGGGTTAAATTGATCACCCATGCGGAATGTGGTTTTTAGGTTATTTTGGAGGAAGATGATGAAATGTGACATGTTTTTGGTGTCTACACCGCCATCTTTGGAAAAATTGATGAAGGTGAACTGAAACACCAGCAAGTATCAAAGCACAAAGATTAGGATTGAGTTGTTCTTGAGAAATGCTATTCTTAGAATTTCTAACTTTAACAAGAGGTGTGCTTGTAGAATGAGTTCTTCCGTTCCTTCTTGCTGGAAGAAGAGAGAAGTTTTGTTGCTCCAGAAGTTGAAAATGGGAATCTTCTATTCCGAGATCCTTTTTACCACGAGTATATCTTAGAGTCGCTAGATCGAAATGATCTTGAAGTTGTTCTTTTAGAAAGGGATACGTTTGAAATGAAATCCCTAGTAGATTTGCTAAAAGCTGTTGGGTTTTAAAATAGTACTTTAAAAACCATAGTCAGGGACAACAAGTCCTCATCTTTTAATGGGAGAGGTTCCCTTATTGAAAGCAAAAAAAAACTTATATACAAATGTATAACTTTCGAGTGTGGATTATTGATACTTTGAAATGTTTTATGCCCAAAAGATTATCAATACGAAAGAATGGAAGAACTAATGAGATGAGAGAGGAAGAACATAACAATACTTTCGGAAATATAGATAGCAGAGTATAACCTTATACGTATTGAGAAAGGGAGATGTATAATAGAATCATTCACTTTCATATGGATATAATTCCATAGACACAAAGTTCCATAAATCATATAAACAAGAACAAAAAGTTTCTTAGCATGCAAATATGGATGATTCACAAATTCGAACAAAGAAAGAAGGAATTGTAGAGGAATAAATTAAGGGAAAATTATTCTATATTTATTAATTTCAAATTTGTAACATTTCAAGAATGCCAGGATCCAACCCTCAAT
This sequence comes from Taxus wallichiana var. yunnanensis, assembly GCA_018340775.1. Lineage (NCBI taxonomy): Eukaryota > Viridiplantae > Streptophyta > Pinopsida > Cupressales > Taxaceae > Taxus > Taxus wallichiana. Next base: position 715,527,619 of record CM031242.1, on the reverse strand, counting down.
AATAGCGTAGAGAGGCCATTAAATAATCCTCAGAAATGGTTACATTCAGTTTCTTAGTTCTTGCAGAACCGTTAATGGCGAAAAAAAAATGATGCTCTGTAATGTAACCGTTAAACCTATTTTGTAACTTCAAATATGAGTCGTCCACGTGGAAGAGATTTGTTGAAGTGGGCCTGGGGGCACCTTTTGCATTTTATGATTTTTATAGAAATTGTGCATTTTATACATTTTGGTCTGCCCATCTACTTTTGATATAGGCCTAACATGTGGCTTTACTTGAATGGTGACGGATTCGCAGTTCACTTTTACAATTTTAACTATTTTCAAAGAAAATCTCAAAAACTCAAAGTTCTCCACCGACCCGCCTCTCCACTTTGACTTTTCAATGCGGGCTCAATACCCCAATGAGTCGTGGATCATTTTATAACTTTTAACTCTCTTTTTGGAAATAAAACCAAAATCCCCAAATTACTCTGACATTCTACCTTCACGCTTTGACTTTTCAATGTAGGCATCAACACGTGGCTTCACCTAAGCACCAACGAGGTTGCACTTAAATTTTTAATTTTACGCCCTTTAGGAAACAAACGTAAAATTCCTAAAGTGTCCCAAAACCCGCCTCTCGCTTTTGACTTAAAAATGACCACGTGTCCCTTTGCGGGCCTTAGGCATTCCTTTCACATTTTTACGCCTTTCACCATAATGCCTCAAAACACAAAAAGGACCCGCCTTTCCGCCTTTGACCTTTCAAAGCATCAAAACACAAAAAGGGCCCGCCTTTCCGCCACCACTTGTTTTAGCCAATCAGGATCCTTTGGGGCCATGGGGCCAATTTGACACTTTTGCAAAAAATAAAAAAAGTGACAAGTTCGCAAAAAGAACCCATCCTGCTACATCCAATTAGAGATGTCCACGTACCCGTGGATGTTGGGGAAAAAATTGACAGGGAAGATACGCTGTAAAAGATAAAATGAAGGGGAAAAACTCCACCATTCATGCCCAGATTACAAATTTCTTTTCACAGGAAGAAAACTACAAATGACACAAGGCTCGATGTGATCCTCAACCAAAGAGAAGGATTGAAAACAACATTCGAATGAAGGAAACAATTTTTAAGCATCCAAATGGGAAGACAAAAAGTTTATCAAACCATGTAGACTAGAGAATTTTAAATGAAAGGGGTGAGATTAAAAACCGAGCACCAAAAAATTCAAAGCACGAATTTCTCCATCTCTCTAGACTTCTTACTCTATTCTAAACATTCCTCAAAGGCACCAACTCAAAATTTTTGAAACTTGACTTGGAAAATGAGGGGGATTTTGAGGGCAAAAACAACTATGAATCTTTGAGAGGTTATAGATGGTCCCCTCGGAGATCTTGTGGCAAACATTCAACTAAGCCTTGTTAATGTGTCCACCTCTACTTCCCATTTAGTTTGTGACCAAGTGCATGACCAGAGAGGTTAAACAGAGATTCAACTAAGCCTTGTTAATCATGTCCACCTCTACTTCCCATTTAGTTTTGTGACCAAGTGCATGACCATCCTCATTACAGGTCGAAATCACGAGAGATGTCAAAATATCACCCCTTCTTGTAGTCATATGCTTCCATTCTTCCCGATGGCCTCCTTGTCAAATTCATCATCGAAAGATTCTCCTTCATAGGTAAGACCAGTAAATTTAGAAATTAGTTAAGGAGTTATTAATGAGTGCATTGTTTGGCTCATTAATATCATTTCTTCAGACCAGAAATACTCTTTGTGATATGACTTATTAGTATATGGGGATGTTTTGTGTAGTTATATCTTAGTAGGTTTGATGCATTTTCCTTGCTATTGTTTATGAAAACTGATTATCACATGAACCTCCTACTAACTATCTTTGTGAGATCAAACGTGATGATGTGTGCAGGGAATGATGGAAGTTGCTGGTGGATAAGAAGCCCGAGTTCGAAGCATGTAGCTGAAGATTGTTTCCATCAAATTGACCTATTAGCTTGGGCTTGATTCTAATGGCCCGTAGGAATTTATGTGTTTTAATTGATATTTTATGGATAATGTTTAATGTTGCCACTTGATATGGTGGATCTTGTAACCAACATTATCTATATGAAGACTTTGTCTTCAGAACTGGTAGTACCACTTTTTTATTATTGAAGGAGATTATCTGCATACAGTTCTGGATATCTTTTCTATGTTATGAACTTATTTCTAAGTTAATGAAAGCCACGAAATTTTGAGAATCAAAAGTTGTTAATCCCTCTATCCCGAGGAAGAGCAAGGGCCCACTCAACCAAGGAGATACGAGGTTACTTTGAGTTCATGCATACAGTTCTTTGATTAGATTTACTACAATTGTCATTTGATAAATCTTACATGCATGCTTTGATTAACTATATCTGCTTTCTCCATTACTACTTTCACTTAGAATAGATGCTTTTGTTATGCAAATCTAGTTAATGAATAGTCTTGCTTTCTAATAAAGTTCCATTTATTCAGTTGTGATTTCATTTGTTAAGAATAAGTGTGTGTGTATTTCATTTTACAATAGAAGATTAGTTGTTAAAATTCCTTTCATTGCAAATAGTTGAATTCCATAGAACTGTATTTAATTTCCATAGATTTGAATTGCATTTCCATAGAATAGTCATTAAACTAAGCAACCCCCAACAGACCCAACGTATAACTGGTTCTCCTAGACTCCATTGCATATTGCCTAGGACACAACCCTGGTTTAGAATGACACTGACAAAGATTATGTCAGTTAAATGATTGAAGAATATGATGACCCATCATTTTTGGTGCCGTTGCCAAGGAAATAACCATAAGCTCCATTATTTTTTTCATATGCTATGGGTGTTAATGGAGTTCATATAGGAAACTAGTAGTTCTCTCTGGACCTTGATTTAAACCAACCAACCTAGATGCATAGGTCATGAGATAACCAAGGGAGATTTATAGCACACAATATTCAACAAATCTCTTTAGACACTTCACAAGAGAGAAACATTGAGAGTGATACAAATTCCAACTCAATGCCTAGAACCTTTTCTGAGCATTCTGTATCCTCTTCACACCATTCTACAATGGGGGACCTTGGGAATGCTAAAGACCAACCTTTAGGATGAACCTTTACATACCCCATTGTCCTCGATGCAGATGAGGATGCACCCATGAAAAATATCTCACCATCCATCCTCCCCCTCTTTTGAGGAATGACCAAAGAAGACCCTGATCAGTTTCTGTTTGAATTTAAAATCATGTGCCAGACATATGACTACTAAACTGACAATCAAAAACTCAAACTATTTCCCTCCACTCTCAAAGATTCTGCTATGAGATGGTTTATGGGGTTACCATCTAACTCCATTAATTCCTGGGAAGCCATGGAAACAACCTTCCTGGATAAGTACCAAGACTATTGTAGGGGAAGGGATAGGAAGGAAGAGTTCTTCCAAATACGGAAAAAGGAAGATGAGAATCTAGAGGATTATCTGGATAGATTCCTCTTTCTCCATAAACACAATGGGTATGAGTTACATGCAGACATCACTAAAATAGTCTTTCTGAAAGGAATGGATGAGGAAACCAAGGATTCTCTCCATCTCATGGGAGGAGGAGACATGCATAAACTCACCATGGAACAAATCACTGAGCTATGTAGAAGATATTCTAGAACACGTGGAGGAATATGAAGAAAACAAACATCCAAGTCTTTGGGTACCTTTGAACTTCTAGAAGAAATGGCCAACATGAAAACAGACATTCTGCTGCAGTTAACATCCACCATAGATGGACTCAAGGAAAATCCACCCCTACTAAAGAACCATTGGACATGTATTTCCCTAAATGTCGGAAGAGACACCCCTTGAGAGAATGTCCTTTGGATGTCATAGACATGTGCTTAATCTGTGAAGTTACTGACCATGACACTAAGCATTGCACACTTCTACCACAATTGAAGGGAGGTTTGAATGCCATCTCTCAAACAAGTGTTGAATTAAATTTTGTCCAAAGACCAAACAATCAGGGTGGGTTCCCATCTAGACCAACTCAGAATCCCTGGAGAATGCCATGGCCAAATCAAGCCTCTCAGTCTTCTTGGGGACAACCTGAGTGGGCAAACTCAAACTAGATGACTTATCCATATCCACCACCTTGGAAAAATCCCTACACTCAGGGGTTGGGCTCCACCACCCATAACCAATCCTTGGCACAATCAACAGTGGGGTCCTCAACAAAATTTTAGCCAAAATCAGTCCTGGCACCACCACAAAACGGTAATCAACAACGCAGTTCCAGCAGCCATAACAAGCTTTAATGCCTCCACCTCAAGCCTACCAAAATCAAGGACAAGCAACACAAACACAACTTCCGCCCAACCAATATCCAATCCTAAAAATCAACAAAACTTTTGATTGATGACACAGACTCAGGTAACACCATGCAGGTTAACACTATTGGTAATTTACAACTACGATCTGGCAAAATATTGAACCCTCCTGTTGTTATCACAGAACTTCCTGATGATGCTGATAAGGAAGAAAACCTTGAGGGTAATACTAGTTCTTCACCAATGCCAGATAAACAGGATGATCAAATACCCAAACAGACTACAGCCCTTTTCCTGAGTGATTATAGGACACTCGAACTACAGATGAAACAAAACTAGTTCAAGAATTGAAAAAAGTACATATTGAGGTTCCATTGCTTTGCGTGCAATAAGGGACATCCCTGAACTAAACCAAACCATTAGAAACGAGTGTATAAAGACACTAGGAAGAAAAAAGAAATACCCAAAGACTATCAGAGTCAAAGGGAATTTGGCTGATTTAGTTGTTGGCACCCTTATCTCACCAAAATATGGGGATCCTAGGAGCCCTATCATTACTATTTGTATAAACAACCAATCAATATCTAATGTTTTGGTGGATCTTGGTGTTGCTTATTAATGTCATCACAACATAAATGTTTAACTGCTATCCTTAATAGGACTTCAACCAACCAACACTGTTCTACAGTTAGCAGATCAATCCATTGTTGTACCTGATGGTGTGGTTGAAGATATAATGGTCACTATTGAATCATGGGAGTACCCAGTTGATTTCATGGTTTTGCAGCCTAAAGCTCGAATTTGGGATATCCAGTCATCTTGGGAAGACCTTGGCTAGCTACGGTTGCTACTTACATTGACTATAGGTCAGGCAACATGACAATTCTAAATGGGTAGAAATCCAAACACATTTCATTATATCCTCCTACCCAGCCTTATACGAACAATTGTGACCAGGTATGGGTGGATTCTTTGGATGCTAACTCTTTGAGTTCTTCTTTTCTGGCCACTATTGTAGTACACAATCATATGGCGGAAGCTACAGTCATATACACTGACTGATTCTAAGGACTCGCGACTACGAAAATCAACACTACTACTACAGAATCCAGAATACCAACATTAGACATTACCTCTGCTGAGTCTGGTAGGAAACTCTATGCTTATAATTCTGAACATTTAGTTCCTGATTTCTATTGTCCTTTAACCAAGGTTCTATCTTTTGACAACATATCCATCCTGCACATGCTTCAACCCCATGTTTTCCCATTGAATTCTTTTATCACTAGTACAGAGCTTGCTCTTGCAAATGATACCAAGCAGGTGCTTGTCAGTATGGGTAGAGAGCTGACTATAGGTAGCGACTTGGAGGTCAATCAAGAAGCTAGGGTGCTTGAGGTTCTAAAGAAACATTCCCATGCTTTTTCTTGGGATTACATTGATATGAAAGGAATTCATCCTAGCATCTATACACATCATATTTACACCAATGACATCAAACCTATAAGGCAGCCGTAAACGAAGAATCAATCCAGCATTGAGAGACATAGTCAAAATTGAGATCAAAAAGCTCCTAAAGGTAGGTTTCATCTATCCTATATCTGATAGTTAGTGGGTTTCCCCATTAGTTATTGTTCCCAAGAAGAATGGTAAGTGGTAAATATGTGTTGATTATAGGGAACTTAACAAAGCCACCAAGAAGGATTATTTTCCCCTGCCTTTCATTGACCAAGTCCTAGACAATTTGGCTGGTAAGAAATATTTTTCTTTCTTGGATGGGTTTAGTGGGTATAATCAAATTAGTATTTCCCTTGTTGATCAGATAAGACTACTTTTACGTGCCCTTGGGGTACATTCGCTTACAGAGTCTTACCTTTTGGGATTTGTAATGCCCCTACTACATTTTAGCGGCAGTCTTGGCCATTTTTACAGATCTTGCTAACAACTGTGTTGAGGTTTACATGGATGATTTCACTGTCCATGGATCCACTTTTGAAGAATATTTGAATAATCTTGAGAAAGTACTCAGTCGATGTGAACAACACCAACTATCTTTGAGTCATGAAAAATGTCTAATGATGGTTGATCAAGGAATTGTCTTAGGTCACCATGTTTTAGCCCAAGGTATACAGGTGGATCCCAAAAATATATCAATCATCACCCAATTACCTACACCAACTAATCAGACTGACATCAAAAGTTTCCTTGGCCATGCAGGTTATTACCGCCGATTCATAAAAGATTTTAGCAAAATTGCCACCCCAATGTTTTCATTGCTAACCAAAGATTGTGTTTTTGAATGGTCTCCTCAGTGTCAACAGGCATTTGATTCTATCAAAGAAAAGCTGACAACAGCCCCTATCTTATGTGGCCCTGACTAGGGACAACCTTTCCATATCCACACTGATGCTTCTAATACAGCCATGGGTGCTGTCCTTGACAAAAAGACTCAGAAGATCATATGTATGTAATTTATTTTATCAGCAAAAATCTGACTCTTATGGAAAAGAATTACACTACTACGGAAAAAGATTTTTTGGTTGTCATCTATGCTTTAAATAAATTTCATCATTACATCACTAGATATAAAAAAATTTTTACACTGACCACTCTACCATTCGATATTTGATGAACAAACCAGTGGTTGGTGGAAGGCTTATTCGTTGGTTACTCTTGTTGCAAGAATTCAATCTCACTATTATAGATAAGCCTAGGAAATCTAACATTGTTGCTGACTTTCTTTCCAGAATAAATGTTTTAGGTGATGACGAAGCAGTCCAAGACCAATTTCCCGATGAACACTTGTTTTCTATCTCTACTAAGACTCCCTGGTTCACTGATCTCATGAATTATTTAACAACAGGGAAGTTTCCTGCCTATTTTACTCATAAGGAAAGAAGGTGATTGGTTAGAAATAGTGCAACATATAAATGGTGTAACGGATTCTTATTTAAATGTTGTCCTGACATGGTTCTTCGCAGGTGTGTTCGAGAGGATGAGGTACATGACATACTACGAGAGCATGTCATGATGAGCTAGGAGGTGGACATTATTCAGTGAAACAACAATTCACAAGATCCTTGGAGTAGGGTACTATTGGCCTTCCCTCCATAAGACTGTCAAAAAGTATGTGTGGCAGTGTGATGCATGCCAACAAATGGGAAAACCTACACTTTCTACGGAAATGCCTCTGAATCCTCAGTTGGTTCTAGGACCATTTGAGAAATGGGGTATTGACTTTGTTGGACCATTTGATCCTCCATCTTTCGGAAGGAGTATCTCTTGGTATGCATGGACTATGTCACCAAATGGCCTAAAGTTCAAGCATTGGCATCTACCAATGAAGATGTTGTTGCTGATTTTCTCTACAACCGATATTGCTATGATTTGGAGCACCAAGGGCCATTGTATCTGATCAAGGTCCTCAATTTGTTTCAAATATGATTGAATCTTTCTTGGAAATCTACATAATCAGGCACCAGAAATCATCACCATATCACCCCCAATCCAATGGGCAAGTGGAGGTAACCAATCGAGAAATCAAGAATATTCTAACTAAGGTGGTCAACGCCGATAGAAAGAATTGGGTACCAAAGCTTCCTGAGGCCATCTGGGCCTACAACATGACCTGAAAACAACTATTGGTTTTTCTCCCTATGAGCTGGTCTTTGGGAAGAAGCCACTGATTTACTGTTGAGTTTGAGTTGCGCACCTGGTGAACAACGTTGGAAGTTGGGATCGATTTGGATGAAGCACAACGTGAACAAGTGTTGTAGCTAAATGAATTAGATGAAATGTGGATGGAGGCACAAAGTAGACAGATAGAAATTCTACAACATCAACGGAAAACTTGGCATGATGCTCACATCAAAAAAGGACATTTCATGAGGGACAGTGGGTTTTACTCTTTGATTCCCGCTATTAGCAGTTTAAAGGCAAGTTACGTACACATTGGTTAGGTCCCTATCAGGTAAATCAAGTGTTTGATAATGGCTTTGTTTGATTGATACCGATTGATGGAGACAAATAGACTCTTCTAGTGAATGGGCATAGGCTCGAGTTTATCACCAACCGCTGGATAAGAATACTTTCACCAATGACATTCTGTTACGAACAAACATGCATGCTTGAGGAGGCTCTTTTCCTCTCAAGCATGGAGTAATCAATCTCTTGAAAATTCAATAAAGGAAGATGATCCTTCATTTGATCTTCTTCCCTTAGTTAGTTTTTTCTTATTGTAATTTCCAATAAATGCAGGAATTTTCATTATTTCTACTGCCACTAATCATGTTTCATCCCAAACTACAGGGCATAGGAATCTATGGATATCGGCTGACTAAATGTGGCATGGGTAAGTGCATTTTAACTTGCTAATGATATTTCCATGCAAAACATTTCCCCATGTATGCATTTGTCATTATTACGCCATCATGAAATGATTGCTATGGTCATTCCGATCTCTTTCCAAATTCGGCTCTATGAATGACACATAAAAGGAGTAATGGATCATAATCACCACATGCCTTGATGTGTCGCACTCTCCAATGTCAAGACAGGTGGCGCTCACTCCTCAACCATGGGATATGTGCTACAAAAATCTTAAACTCACATGGGTGGCTGGTCTCATCACTATTTTTCCACCGTCACCTTCGCTTGATGTTGCGCTACCCAAGGAATATGGTGTCATTTGAAATTTAATGCTTCTACAACTACTTCTTCCCATTGTTGTATGCACATCAAACACGACTGGTTTTATCAGACACTAGATGGGAAGTGGAAGAGATGCTCTGCTCTAGTTTTTCTACTACCAAGTATTTCTCACCTTTAGCTTTAGCATGGGACCACGAAAGACATCAGAACCTACTTCACTGACACCTTACTCCGGAATGCCACCCTTTCATAGGTATTTCATGATTTTGGATGGTTGGATTTCATTCGGCAATTTGAAGGTTTCAATGAGGGCATTGTGGAAGAGTTCTTGAACAATTTTGAGTCCACCTGTTTGCAAGTTGGTGGAAGACGAGTTGAAATTACCAGTCAGGTCATTTCTGACCTATCTGGCCTACCAAACTTTGGTTTAAAGGTTATGACAAATGCCCCTTTACAAATCCTGATTGCTCAGTTTCACAACAAAGGAGAGGCACTCCCAGAGGTCATCCTGACTCCATTGGGTGTCCAGAAGGGTGTTAAGCGGACAAGTTTACCTGGAATCTGGGGTGAGATTGTGAAATGGGTCAACCGGTATTTCATATGCGATGGTCAGGCCTCTATTCTAGGTGGTGATGCACTCAAAATACTCATTCACCTTAAAAAGGGACATGTCAACCAGGCCCTTCGGGTAAATCTGCCAGAGTACCTCAGACTCCATCATTAAAGTATGCCAGAAACATCGATCCAGTGGAGGCAAGTCTATGATTAAACACCCGGGGTTGATTCATCTATTGTGTTCACACCAAGTCTTCTTTAGACCAAAGTGGAGGCTCGAGGGACGTGCTGGTGGCGAAGGGTCCAAGCCAAACCAAAGCAATTAAAATCTGGTCTCTCTTCTACACCTCGATCTACCCTTGCATCGGGCCCTTGCCCTTCACATAGCCAAGCAGAGGCAGCTGATGTTCCTGAGCATGCAGACACAGTTGGTACTCCTAAGGGTCCATCCCCATCCATTTCTGATTCAAAAGGAAAGTGTGCCATGGCCCCATCTTCCTCCATGCAACTACGGTCCCGACGGCTTAGCTCATTTTTAGACAGATAGTTTCCAATCGGAGTCCTTGCTTGATGATACCGCCCACATTCGGGAGGAACTGCATAAGGAGGATGACTCTCCATCATCTCTATTCCATCATCTACGAAATTCACACTGTGACTCTTGAAATGCTTGACACCCAAGTGGTGCCTTCTCACAACTATCTGGAGGAAATCACACTGCTAAAATCTCAGTTACAAGGTATGGAAGAAACCAACCTTTTATTACAAGCTGAATTTACACAAAAGATAGTAGAAAAATTTAGGAGATTGTTGCCCTGTAGCTTGAAGTGAGTTGTTTAAAGCAACAACGTGATAAGAGTCTTACCCTCTTGAATAGTTTCCAACAGTTGTCCCTTCAGGAAAGGGAATTGCGGAAGGAAAATCAAAAATTAAAAAAGGAAAAAGAATCTATAGAAGAGGAAAAACAAAAAGTAACATCTATTTTAGACTTTTTCATCCTTTGGCCATCAAACTACTATCCTGTAGGAAACCCTCCTCAGTCTACAACATGTATGTCCAAGAACAATTTTATTCTTGGCAGTTATTTCAATTGTGTTCTCAAGCCCCTCACGAAATTCCCAATGGCCCTAGTTTTTTATCAGTTTACAAGTGCAGTACTCCGAAATTCAAAATTTTCTCTGTGAATTTTATCTACATAACATGATAGTTACCAATGTCCCTGATTTCTTGATCAACCTATTTGTGGGTGATTTTCAAATTAAAGCCTTTCAGTCTTCAGATATTGCGAGAATCATATAATTTGGGGCAATAATAAATAGTTTCAATAACACTGCTCAGTCCATCGATTTCACATTCACCCAACTCATCATACAGATGTCGCCTATGGAAAAACTTTCAATCATTTTACTATCAGGCAGGGGTTGGGGTGAATACTTCTCAGATTTTGCTTCAGTGTGTTATTGATTTTGAAAATTATAGTCAAGAGAATTTTGGGGCTGCTTGGCAAGCTTGTGATAGGAGATGGGATACTTTAAGCCTGCCTTTGAAATGTAGGGAGGTTCTCTCTCCCCAGAACTTGAGCTGGAGCATGCACAGGGGTGATGCCCTCATCACCATTATCAAACAAACTACAGAGAAAACTAGCCAACAATACACTGATGAATGGGCAGGCCTCCAAGTATGGCCACCACTCCTCTTGAGCCCTCTCACTACCTGGCAGAACAATGCAGCACAGTCCCATGACAGTTTCACTACCTGGGTGGAAATTACCTCCAATACTCAGGGCTGCAAGAATACCACAAAGCAATACACTGATCAATTTGAGGAGTATGACATGGCTGAACAGCTTGGAAGGTGAGCAGGGTGCAGATGAGTTGCATTGGGACATGCAACAGGTAAAGTCAGGGGGAAAATGATGAGTGCATTGTTTGGCTCATTAATATCATTTCTTCAGACCGGAAATACTCTTTGTGATATGACTTATTAGTATATGGGGATGTTTTGTGTAGTTATATCTTAGTAGGTTTGATGCATTTTCCTTGCTATTGTTTATGAAAATCGATTATCACATGAACCTCTTACTAATTGTCTTTGTGAGATCAAACGTGATGATGTGTGCAGGGAATGATGGAAGTTGTTGGTGGATAAGAAGCCCGAGTTCAAGCATGCGGCTGAAGACTGTTTCCATCAAATTGACCTATTAGCCTGGCTTGATTCTAACGGCCCATAGGAATCTATGTGTTTTAATTGATATTTTATGGACAATGTTTAATGCTGCCTGATATGGTGGATCTTGTAACCAACATTATCTATATGAAGACTTCGTCTTCAGAACTTGGTAGTACCACTTTTTTATTATTGAAGGAGATTATCTGCATACAGTTCTTGATATCTTTTCTATGTTATGAACTTATTTCTAAGTTAATGAAAGCCACACATTTTGAGAATCAGAAGTTGTTAATCCCTCTATCCCGAGGAAGAGCAAGGGCCCACTCAACCAAGGAGATACGAGGTTACTTTGAGTTCATGCACATACGTTCTTTGATTAGATTTACTGCAATTGTCATCTGATAAATCTTACATGCATGCTTTGATTAACTATATCTTCTTTCTTCATTACTACTTTCACTTAGAATAGATGCTTTTGTTATGCAAATCTAGTTAATGAATAGTCTTGCTTTCTGCTAAAAGTTCCATTTATTCAGTTATGATTTAATTTGTTAAGAATAAGTGTGTGTGTATTTTATTTTACAATAGAAGATTAGTTGCTAAAATTCCTTTCATTGTAAATAGTTGAATTCCGTAGAACTGTATTTAATTTTTGTAGATTTTAACTGCATTTCCATAGAATAGTCATTAAACTAAGTAACCCCCCAACAGACCCAATGCATAACTGGTTCTCCTAGACTCCATTGCATATTGCCTAGGACACAACCCTAGTTTAGAATGACACTGACAAATATTATGTCAGTTAAATGATTGGAAGCATACAACGACCCATTAATTATCCACATTCTTCATCCTATGAAATAGAAATGGTCCTCATGTACGTGTGACATTAACCACTAGTAAAATCACTCTGGTTTTCCAAAATAGGGAAACTCATAGAGTTTTAATAACCCAACCTTCTCCATTTTGACATTTACCTCATCATCATAGATAGGCATTCCATCTGGTGTCCTTTTGTTTATAGGGTGAGCCAATTCCAATGCCATCTCCTTCTCTCTCATGGTGCTCTTTCGATGGTTATAGTTGCTTATAACCATCTTTCTTAAGTGAGACACCCATTATTTTCTTAGAAATTTGCCATCCGGGTATTGCATCTCTGCATACCATTCTTCGTTGAAGTTGGTGGAAACAACTTGTTTCCCTTTACCTTGTCCTTCTTTGGTGAAATAGTGGTTACTTTCCTTGGTGCCATTTCTTTGGTTGGGTTACTCAAAGTCCTTTCTCCTGATCCTGGCTCTGCTTAGTTCTGCGGCTCTACTCTTACATAAAAATCCCTTCAATCCTGTGCCCTAGCTGTGGAACCCTAACCTGGAAAAACCCTTCCTTCCACAAGATGACATATTCACTTATGGGATTCTAAAACTCCTACAACCCTCTCCCTCACACTTGTGTACTATTTTTCCACCCTAGTTCGCTGATCAGCCTAGCTATGCACTCATATCTTCATAACCCTCTTTCGCACAAATTATCTCAAGGATGCCCTAGTTCGCATGAGCTCTTTGATATCAAAAATAAAAGGTAACAATAATGTATCTTGACCTTTTACTTAAATTTTTTTTCTTTTCTGCAATAAATGCAATGCCACCTACCATTGTACCCTTACACTAAAGGTGAATTTTTATTCTAAATCCAACCTTCAACGCTTTTACCCATGTGCCCAATCCTGCACAAAAAAATCCTACAACCTTCTAGGGCAAAAAATCATTACGATCAAAGATTCTTTCACGCATTCTTACATCGCTGAAAGCACTTCTTCTATCCTTACCCCAATTTTTAACATCACCTACCTCATGTTGATCATGCGCTTGTATTTGTAAGTAGTCTTCCAAACTCCTTACACCAAAATCCTTATTTCCACCTTTTCTACACACACTCTTCCAAGCTACGTGCTTCTCATCCTTCAATTTAGGCTATCAAACACAACTTCCAATACCAGCTTTTGGTACTTGTCACATCACTCCACCCCACATAAAATGGATGTGCGATCCTCTCGCACATAGAATTTTTTTGAAAATAATAAGTAGCTACCAATAAGCGCACAACGTGCACACAATAACAAAAAGAAAGGGAAAAACAAAAGAAGGGGAAAGAAAAGAAATGAAATGCATTAAAGGAAATCCTAGGCTAAATGACAATACTACCTTCTTTTTTATTACACAGAAGCCTTATTTATAATAGGGCTTTAAATTTACTCCCATTGAAGTAACATGGCCACCTCGTCCCATCTAGTTATTTCAGAATCGGCATGTGAATGAATCAAGAATGTACGAAATGATATATGGCCCTTACTAATGGACTTTCAATTTCCCAAGATGGCACAAAAATTTGGATTCATAAAGCAAGACCATCTGCCCAACCTCGAATTGTTTGTTTTTAATATGGTGATCATGCCATGATTTTTTCATGCCTTTTCAGTCTTCTAACTCCACCTAACAAGTGATCACCTTTCATCCAACTACATTAAATTCTCCATGTGCTCCTGTAGTTCTTTCTCATTAGCTAATCCTCCTACGTGTGTAATATGCAGGGGATGGTAGCATAAACTCTATTGGTAAAATATCTTCCGTGCCAAAACCAATTAGAATGGTGTGGCCTTATTCAATCTCTTGTAGGTAGTCCTATACGCCCATAGTACTACTGATACTTTTTCATCCCAATCATGTCTTCCCACATTTTTGTCAACATCTCGACTCAATATCTTGTTAAATGCCTTAGTGGTTACATTAGCTTAGGGGTGATATGGGGTGGTCTTATGATGAGCCACCATGAACTCTGCTAAAAAATTCCTTACTGTCTCATTCAAAAGTGTGTTCCTCTGTCACTAGTCGGGATTAAAGGGCACTATATGCACCCAAAATTACCTTTGCTACATTGTCAAAAAATGGTTACAAAGGTCCCCAATGATGATTCATGTCCTTTCAGAAGGTGTTCAAGCTCCAAAACCATTTGCAATGTATATTTGTAGCCTAGACATCCTTATCCTTTCCACGCTTTATGCCAGCTTCCGTCTCATTTCTGTGCATTTTTGGCTTTAGTGACAGGACTACCTCCCAGACTTGGGCGGTGGTTCTAGGACTGCCTCCCAGGCTTGGGCGGTGGTCCTAGGACCGCCTCCCTGTGCAAGGCAGTGGTCTTGAATGCTTTTTCCAAAACTCTTCATGTATGTTTTTGACACATGACGCTTCACTTAACTCAACTTTTAGGGTGCGTTTGTGAACCAAATTACCTAAAAATAGTCTTATTTTCATGGTATTCCTTCTCTCTTCTATTTTTAAATAGATTTAATTGGTTTGAACTCCTTCTTCTTTCCTTGTGCATGAAGTAATCTCCTAGCCTCCATTCCTATATATTCCATACTTGTATTCAAGTAAAGGGGCCTGAGAATTCTTATGTATCTTGCATTGTATTACTGCTACAATCTTGCTAGGAATTGTATAGCCAAGCTCTAATCTCTTATGTTATCTCTCTTCTACCTGCATTGCATCCAGACTACCATCAAGCTTCCATTTCTCAAGCGCCATCCTCCTATTTGTTGTTCTTGCATTCCCAATCTCTTGGACTCACATGAACACTCGAGAGAAAGAAAGGGACAAACTGAGGGGATAAATTACTACACAACTAGATTTACCTATTTTCTATGAATTCCAGGTTGAATTTTTGTTTTATTTCCTTCATTATTACAATTCATCATTATTACATCATATCAAATAGAGTAGAAATCAATTTATTTTCATTTGCAAGTAGTTAGTTAATTTCCAAGAGGGTTTGAATCTTTCATAGCAATCCTCGGTGATGGATCCTCTTCTTCCCATCCCTGTGGATCTGAAGGAGAGAATATCTATATGAGGTTGTCTACACATTATATATCATTTGGAAAAGTTCTTGTTTTAAGTTATTTTAGTTTCCATACACTCAGCACAGGTGAATAACCACACCGGGTTATCTCGCTTGTTTAGTTTTAGTGTAGAAGTAGATTTGATTATTTAGAATAAAAGTAAATTGTTGTTTGTGATTGTAATATTTTAGTTTTTGTGATTTTTTTAGATTAGTTTCTTTCCAGCAGTGGCATAGATTGTTAATTTCATTCAGTTAATTTGGACACTTCAAACTAGTTTAGCACTTAGATTTAGTTAGGCAAACAACCCATATAAAATTTATGCTACCTGTTCATAGCCTCTAAATCTCCCTTTGTCAACTCGGCTACTAGGAGATCACACTACTAGATCTTAGTCACTGATCCTCCTATAGTTAGCCACACACATTCAAACATCGGCTACTCGACACGACCTTGGAGGGTCAAGTGCGGTTGAATATCACATGTTCATCTTCATCCGTACAAATTGGCGAACTCGACATGAAGGATTAATTCCTTCTTTTTCCTTTCTTTCATTGCTATTACCTTGTCTTTACATTTCTTCCCCTATTTTGGTAGGTATTTTACACCTTTTAAAATATTCTTGGAAGAGAGTTTGGTGGGCCATTTGGCTCTGACATATATTACACCAACGTGTAACCACAACAATCCCCTTCTCTTTCAAGGTGGGGTGACAGTTACACAAGCAAAAATCCAAACCTCCCCTAGTTACACTTCAAACCCCATTAGATATGTAAGGATGGAAGAGGTTGATCAACTGTTAAACATTCAAAATGATCAACCCAATGAAAACCACATTGTTATCACAAATGGATTAGGTACTTACCATAGGGTTTTTTCAAGACCTCACATTGCCTTGCAATCAACATGGGATGATCTATTTACACGAATAGCTAATCCTCTTTGTCAAATAGATGAGTCTTTGGATAGAATGAAAGCCATAGCCTCTGAGATTTTGAATACCTATCCCAAGATTCTTATTTTTGAGGAAGACAAGAATTATAACACTAAAAATTCATGACAGGTATCATGAGCCTACTCAATCAAGCCCTACGACACGTGTACCCCAACAAGGGACTCAATCCTCTCCCAATGATCTCATTTCTACTTTAGTAGGGAGGATTAGAGAACTATAAAGTTCCCAGACTTCACAACCAACACATGTAGTAGGGAAGAACATGGGTTATCTAGTTGACAATAAAGGATACATCCCTTCCAATGAACAACCAACGCAATATCCTATACAACAAGGTTATCAGGTTCACTCAAATCTAGGTGATCTTCTCACAAGGTTAGACACACTAGGGATGGGTCCTCATCCTTCTCAATTTTATCCTATGCAAGGATGGCCAAAAGTGCATTCTTGAATGCCACCACAATAGGCAATGTGATGTTCCCTGGTTTTATGCCCACTAGTCCATATCCTGGTACTATCCGACCTTCCATGCATATGTATTCAAAAATCCCCAGATGGACCCATACACCATTCTCACTCCCTACATGCCATATCAAGGGACCCCATATGTTCCTGTCAACACTTATAGTGCAACTTATCCAACTCCTCCTCCTCCACCTCCTTATCAAGGATATTCAATGGTGGAATCTTACGTAATGGGTACATATGCTAAGTACTTAAAGGAGCCTCTTGACTTCACCATATGTGGTGTCATGCTTCCACGCCCATTTCCGAGATCTTCCAAAATTTAAGGGAGAAGGAGACCCGAATGCTCATATCAAGGCCTACGCTACTACTATCAGGGAATTACTTCCTTGGGATGTTGTAGTGGCTAAGATCTTTCCAAAGACTCTTGAAGGAATCACATTAGATTGGTATTACCGGATACTGAAGCTTATATACATTCCTTTAAACAACTTGTTTCCAAGTTCATCAAAGCATTTGACATGAACAAGTTGTTACGTATAGGGATTAGGGAGTTCCTGCATATTAGACAGGAGAAAAATGAATTTGTCGCTCATTTCATCCAAAGATGGCACCAAGCTCTCTATTCCTCGGCAAGTGTGCCCAACATGGACCAGATGGAACTTTGCGATCTTTTCCTTCACTCACTCAATTGAGAGACTAAGGAAGAGGTCCAAAAGTTTCCTTTCCATAATTATGAGGAAGTATTGGAAGGTGTGCTTCGGATTGACCAAGCCTCTATAGACAATGGGCGTAAGATAGTGGGCCTAAATTTTTGTAGCACGTAGATAATTGATAGTGCTTCGCACTTAGTAGTAGTATAGTTATGCTCCACCAAGGTGTCAACTTTCTACTAGAAAAACACAAGGGGTGGTAAACAGTTCCTCCTCCAAGTTGTGCTAGGATTTCCCCAATCGTCATTCCCAAAGCATCAACATGTACATGGAATGGCTTATTGCAAGAAGGAAAGCATAATATGGGCGCAGTGATAAGATTATTCTTCAATGTATTAAATGTCATTTTTTGTGCCTCTTCCCAATGAAATGTACTTTCATGTTTCAATAACTCCTCAAGTGGCACGTCGATCTTGGCATACCCTTTAATAAATTTCTAGTAGTACCCTATATTCCCAAGGAATCCACACACTACGCTCTGGTGGTAGTCTCTCCCCCAATCCCACAATAATGAAAAATTTGGCAGGGTCCACCAACAAGCCTTCCTACATATGATATGCCCCAATAGGGTTCCAAATGGAGTAACGAAGAGAAATTTCTTGATGTTGAGGGATATGCACAACTTTCGGCATCTCTTGAACATCAACCATAAATTTTCACAATGATCTTTTACTATTCCATACATTGTCTAGTCATTAAGGTATACCTAAAGGAACTTATGGATAAAATCCTAAAATTCTTGGACCACTATGCATAAAAACATAGTATGACCGTGTAGGTAAAACTTACCCATTCAGTGGCGAAATTTGTTTTTTCTTGGTCTTCCTTTGTGATTCTAACTTGATGATATCCTAAGAAGCCATCCGTGAAGGAATAGATCTCACACCCAACTACTCCTTCCAAGATTTCCTCGGTAAAAGGGGTTGGGAAAGGATCAATTACACATACCACATTTAAATCTCTATAATCAACACAAATCCTTATCCTCCCATATTTTTTAATGTTAATAACCATTGGGATTATCCATTCTAATTCCTCAACAACTTCAATGATTCCTGATGCAATCATCTTGTCTATCTCTTCCTTGAC
Organism: Taxus wallichiana var. yunnanensis; assembly: GCA_018340775.1. Lineage (NCBI taxonomy): Eukaryota > Viridiplantae > Streptophyta > Pinopsida > Cupressales > Taxaceae > Taxus > Taxus wallichiana. The sequence continues at coordinate 715,508,797 of CM031242.1, read as the reverse complement.
CTGCATACGACACACAAATTTGGATTCATTCGGTAAAGTCTCTTCCACGAATTAGGCGCGTTCCTTCCTTTAGATTTATTTCCATATCCCCAAGGAGTGGTGAACTCCTTTCAGCTCATGTTACCCACACAGAAATAGATCATAAAACTCACACAATAGATCAATGATCTTGAAACCTCCTTTTCTACCAATATTCCCCAATGGTAGCCTCCTTAGGTTTTGTTTCTAAGCCAATGTTAACCTTATTTTTTTGAGGGGTTCATGGTAGGCGCGTGCTTTCTCATCAGCACTATCTATTACTTTGTGTGTACCCATAGTATGGTTAACATCCAAGTTCTCCACTTCTTCACCATCTATCACATAGACCATATTTCCCTTCTCTTTCTCCGTGCAAGTATGCTCAAGTTGTATCTCATCTGATTCTCCCTCATTAGAGTGCTCTTCTAAGCCAGGCTCACCCAATAATTTCAGTATTCTATCCTCTGCCATGGCACTATCTCCCATAGTTAGGTGCTTAATAACCTGTAGCACCTTGTTCACTAAGGGCTTAGCACTTTTATATTCAAAATTTTGAATCAAGTCATTTGTTAACTCCCGTCGCCTCCCTTGTTTGATGGAATAACTAATGAATGTACCATGCACGTGCACAACCTTATAGTGTGGAATAAAACTTGTGCACCCAAAGGGAAGGAGGTAAAGCCTCTACGCCTTCCATCTAGATCCTCTCGCACTCCTAGACATGATCTAAGGAGGATCCTTTCCCATCATAGACACAAATCTTATTTTGTGCATTGCTTCTCAAGAATCTAATAAAAATCCCATTCTCACCTCTCATCACTCTCAAAGATTGTTCGATCCACCATCAACCAATGTGATGTCGTTCGCATAAAGTGCAGAAAGCATGATCCTCCATTCAATTTCACATCTCCATTGGGCTTCCATGGCTTGTAGGAAAATGTCATGGTTGCCATCCCCAATGTATCTTGCTCATTGCTTCCTTTTTTAGGCGCCTAAGTGGGTGCACCCTTGTCACTCTTGTAATGGAGCCTCTCAATTTCCACCCAATTAACTCATAAGTCCCGTGCACCCAATTTTCACATGCTACACTAGTGGTATCACTCATATATTGAGCATATTCAAACTAAATAACTCCTTCCGTAGGATTAATAACCTCAAGATCCCCGATAAAGAGCACATATATCCCGGCCAAGAACTTCATAGTATAGGGTGTTGACTTCCCATCGGTCAGGGGATGATAACTCATTCCTTGTTCTCAAATCTTATGTACATTGAACCGTAGGTTACATTGTTCTTTAACCATAATGGGAAAGTTGTGCTTCTCACTAACACCAAGAATTCGAAATCTCCAAATTTCGCCCCTTGGATAGTTATAGTAGTGTCATGGTCGCCTTTGTTTTGTTAGCTATATACATCACATTTGAAGATGGCTGTAATGGGGGTATTCCCATTTGATGTTATGTGTCTAAAGTGATAAAATTTACTTTTACACTAATGTCTATCGAATATTAATCGTAATCCACTCTTCGACTAGTGCATTCAATGTAATATCCTTATCATAATCAATAGTGTGAGGGGGAAGGTTAGCGTGCAAGACCTATCAATTGCGCTCTCCTCTGTGCAGTAGTAATTTTTCCCATAACCATTCCCCTAGCAAAGGAATGATATTATCCTACCTCAACATTTTACATACTTCCCTGACCTCATCCATATCCTTCTGTGGAGCCTCAATGTTCTTCCTTTTCTCTAACTTCCGTGACTACTCCTTTAGGCATTGGATCTCTCCTTGTAGGCTCCAAATTACATCCATGGTCTCTTGATAAACCTCTTTTTGATGAGTAGGGTCTAGATACTTCCCGTATACCACCTCTTCTCTAGTAACCAATGGATTTTGTTTTGGTATCTCCTGGCACGTGTAACCTCAAACTTTGTGTGGTCACCGTAACATGTTCTAACTCGACTCATGCGCCACCCTTGAAATCCATTATGAGTCTGATTTCTTCACACTTACCATTCCTGCACCTTTATCCTTTCATTTTTCTGGCTCATATGTTCAAATAGATTTGGGCATTCCTCATACTTTTGCTTCTTCCCACACTAAGAGCATTGCAATAGATCAAGACACTCGTGCTTATAGTGCTTAGTAGGCCCATAGTTGTAAAAAGTTCCACGCAGAACTCGCTTCCTCCTCCTCCATAGTTTCCATGACCAAAAAATCCTCCTTAAAAACCTCTTCCACATGCTCCTCCATCCACGTGATGACCCTCATCCTTGGAATTGTTTGTGATGCTTGTTTGGCACACACCAATATCAATGACATCATGTATCTAGTCAATCAATCTACAATCCTTGGTGTCATGAGTAGTAGAGGTACACATTTTGTAATAGCAAGACACATTCTTACGTATCGCGCGCTATAGTAGTGGACACCTACTTGCATCATGATCTCCATGGAAAATCTCACGCCTACTCATCTGTCATGGCGCATACTTGATCTCTAAGGAAAACTATCCTTTGTATGCTCATCTACCTCATAATTTATGCACCATAAGCCACTACGAGTCTTCTCGAGTTTGAAGATAGCTTCTCCAACTACTTTTCCTTTACAAAATTTGAGCTTCAAGAAAAGGGATAACACCGATATCTATGATTCTAACAGCCTCGGTCGAAGGGAAGCCTCCAAGGCCTTGCGTAGGTTGGTGAATGTCTTGTGTGAAAGATCTCTCCTAAAAGGTGTTATCAACCCTCCAACAAACCACTGAGCATGCTAAGAAGGATGAATATCATAAGACAATTTTAACAAGAGAGTCTTAAAATGTGCATCATATTCCCACACACTCTCTACCATACCTTGTTGAATCTCCTTCATCATGCTAATGCTCTTCTGTTTAAACTCAAGAATATGAAATTTAGATAAGAAGGCATTCCATAAAGCATAGTGTAATCTACCACAATCTAGTGGGGGTCATACTTTCAGTACCAACTATGCACGCATCGTTGTAACATTGTTACAAACTGAATTTCCTTTCTTTCTAGGGTAGTGATCCCCTTCGCACACCATAGTAGATCACACTTGTGTACATGCTTTGCAGCATCCTCAACACCTTTGTAGTATGGTAGATGAAAATACATATCAAAAAATACTTGCTTAGGTGGTTGAGGCCCATGTCCACCTGATCCAGTAACCTTGATTCCCTCGGTGTTGAATCCACCACTAGATCCTCCAAGAACCTATCCCTTCGATCCACCGATCCTCCGATTCACCAAGTCCACCAAATCTGCTAGTTCCTATTCCACTAAATCCACTTCTTGTAGCCTGGAAGGTTCCCGAGTGGTCATGCCTTGTGTCCCCACTATCGCATTGAACTACGTGCTAATAGTTTATGATATTGCACTATTACCAAATGTGATACTCAAACCTTGTGTACCCATACTTTTCCCAAATGTCGTTTTAGACAATATACCTCTAAACATAGGAAATGATTGTGTAACCTTAAATGTGAAAATGAAAAGTTATACCTCCTTAGTTTGATCGGTCACTTCCACTAATACCAATCAAGGGTTAGCAATACTTATCTCTAGATTTGGAAATTGAGCACCGGGGATTGGTCACTAAGAGGATTTAGATGCATGATGATAGATCTCCTTTCTCCAAGTGATGAGATCTCATCAAAAGCTAAAGGGTTCTCTCTCTCGCGCTTTCCAAGATAGGGTAGCATAGACTACTCAGCTCCACATCCTCTGCATAAACCTCAATTACTTTCCACAATGTCTACCTCCATAAATCCATCACTCCTACAACTTTGTGTTGTCTATCTAACTCCCTTTCACGAGCTTCATTATACTTGAGTCATCTCTCTTCCCTCTCCTTTTTAGCCACAAGGTCCGCCATCTTTCTCCACCCTATCTTCCTTTCCCAATGCTCAGAAGAATCTTAGCTGGCCATAGGAAATTCTTCAAGACTCAGTGTAATGATCACAATCTTTATAGCTAAAGGTATATTACACAAGAACAATCCTCTTAGCTCTCTTAAAAACCCAAACTCAATAATCTTTGGATAAGAATACGTATAAATCATGTACTCCAAGGTGTAACTTTTCAACACTCTACTCCACCAATGATCAACATCATGAAGCCTCTAATACTCATATTGGGTCCATACATGAGGTCTATAGTACCAGCTTAATCTAGATGTATATGATGGAATCCATTCATACAACTCTACTAGAAAGCATCAAAAGAAAGTCTCATATAGCTCATGATACAAGTTTTATTCTACCCATTTATGTGCATCAAACTTAGGTCCAGTACTAAATCTCTGAGAAAACTCATCCTCCATGTTTTTAAGTCATGCTTTGACACTATCCAAGGTCAAGAAATCTGTCATCACAAACCATTCTCACAACAACTTCAAAATAGGTCTGGCAAAAGAGAACCAATATGTAGTCATTTTATCTACCCTCAATACTACTTTCTAACCCCAAGCGCACGGCCTATCACCCAACAGGCGTTGGGTGCTCACCTAAGGCACGCGCGTGCACCGAGCCCCTCCTTTATGTGAGCATTGTGAGAAGGTTTTTCCATTAATGGAGGATGAATTAGAATGAGAAGTACATTTACTTAGTTAAAATAAAAGTGGAAGGGACAACTTATAGATCCACACATTAATGCATTACGAAACTTAATAACAATGTAATAAGCATAATAAACCATATCTGAGCCATGGTAGTCATATAACACAAGGGTTTACACCCTTAAGCATGATATGCATAATGAACCCATATATATATATATATATATATATATATATATATTCATTTAGAATAGTTCTGGTAGCCACATTACAATCAAAAGAGGTCATCACAGACCATACATGTTAAATGATAGAGACCCAACTCCTATAGATCTTCCCTTGTATGAGACCCTAGCTATACCCTTCCTTTTAACCCCTATTATAGATCCTAGTGCCATACATAGAGGCTCATGAAATCCCTCACAACCCTTAGCACTAAGTGCTCTAAACCCTAGCATTACTGCAACACTTTGTCACTCAACATCTTACTCTTATGCATTCTCTCCTTGTTTATCCATCTATTCTCTACTTCTCTAGTCCAAGCATATATTTTTATAGGATCAACACTCACCATCATGCCTTCTCTTCTTGAATAGATCATGTGCCAAGTGTCGATGTGGTCCTCTAATGGTGAATGCTTATCCCTTTACAAAACCTCTACTCTCTGTAATGATGTCTTCTAGGAATATTCCATGCATGGAATATCCTTTTCTTGACCCCTAAGGTTCTAGGTTGGCACCTTATCCACTCATCATGCCTAGTCAGGTCCTTGTGTTTTTCCTCAAGTTTCTTTAGAATTCCAAATATGGCTAAGTCCTTTGAACCCATGTTTTTCCTTCCACACGCACCCTGGTTTCACCTAAACCCTTATTAAACCCCTTTGTCTTGTGTGCTTTCCCATGAGTTCCCTTCTTCTTGATCCTCGTGTGTGCACACCCTTTAGTACATAGCTAATATTTCGGGCCAAAAAAATTCCCCTCGGTCCATCCAATGTTATGTTCTTGTATTCCCAACACTCATACAAAAATGTAACATCAACCTCGAATCTCTACACTTTCCTTCAAGCCCATAACTCCTTGTACACTTGAGCCGACAAGCGGTTAAGCCAACCGAACAATGTTCTATGCTCTGTCATATCTCCCACCACTCTAGTCAAATCCAAAAAATCCTACCACCTATTGAATCTAGTAGGGCATAACAACCAATACCAATCATCATCATTGTAACTAGAGCTTGACCATCCTCATCATCACTAAATAACAAACCATAGGAAAAAAACCAGGATGAATATACAACATATAGGGCATCATCTTCTTAAATACACTACATAGAAACACATCTTCCCACCTTATTTATAAGGTACACCTGCTCACCCTATACTAGTAGTCACATGATCATTATGAATGTCCTCCAAGGTGATGGTCATCTCACCATTCGGTAACCAAAATTTGACCGTAACATGATCCCACCTCTCCAATAAACCCATATCCTTTTGGATACATCTATAATGATGCATCCCTCCTAAACTAAGATGTCCCCAAACATCATCTGATAGATGCTCACGAACACTATCCAATAACTTTGGGATCTAATCTCGTGTAGTCAATCGATTTGATGGTTACATCCAAATCATACAACAAATCCTAAAAATCAGGATTATTATTACCAAATCACTAGAATTGCCAATGATTCTATTGAATCTTTGGTGACTCCATGCAATTGACGTGATTATTTAAATTACTAGTGATTTCATAATAAATTACATGTGATTTCCATGCAATTTTCTCATTTATAAGAAAAAACAAAATAATTCAAAATAAATTCAAAATTCAAAAACACACTTACCTCTACTAGGGTAGGTATCCAACATCATTGAACACCTTCAAATTCCTCCATCACTCTAAAAACACTAAAAATTTGGAATATCAAGACATATCGAACGTTTTCTCTCAAAATCATAATAATACTAAATGACACCTCGTAGGCTATATATATAAAAACATCCCGCCACATGGTTCATCGGAAATATTAGCTAATCCCATGCGATTGCATAAATCATAAATCACTAGTGATCATAGGTAATCACTAGAAATTACTCCCCCATTATCCAAAACATCCTTGTTTGATGTCCAAACTGGTCAAACCTTGATTTCAATCAACCCCTTTTTCTTACGCCTTGACCCATTCAACAATTCCTATTTATTTACACATCCCTCGTAAAATTACACATTTTAAAGCAATGTGGTTCCTTATTCAGTCCCAATACCCTATTAAAAACCAAATTCATCATACGAATCTTGTGTTTATCAATCATGGATCTTGTAGTCTCTCATAACCTCTTCCTTATGTTGCCTACAAGATCTATAGGTTGAGAACCCATTAGTTCCCTATCACTTGACTTCCTGGTTATGTAAGCCCACCTTTGTGGTAACATATTTCATACCGATAATGTGTTTCCTAACATACCATAAATTCTATAGCTTTCTCGAGAACCTTTTCCCACCACTTCCTATAACACCATATGTTTATAGGTTGAGGACCCATTGGTTCCCTGTCACTTGACTTCTTGGTCGCATAAGCCCACCTTTGTGGAAACATATTTCATGCCCAGTCTTGGGGCATCCTAAATCACACCACATCTAGTTATATACGCAACCTTACACAATAATTTTTATCCACTAATCCATTCAAACCGATGACCATTGCTATTTTTTGCAATGACCCTAGTTTGAGGGGGATAACCTATCCAAAGACAAATCCAACCATCTCATTCAGCTTTTTTCCAAAGTTGTCTTGTACATTACAAACTACTTGACAGAAAGGGGAAAATGTAGACACTAGTTTTTTTGCACCCCTAAGTGACCTATCCACACCTCACATTTACATTTTAAACACTGATCCTATCTCATTATTCCATAAACCATATTTTATCCCCATAAAACTATATCTTACCCCGTAAATATTTATTTACCCCATCTTAAACCTCCTAAACTTATTTTGGCTAAACCTCCCAACCTCCCTAACACATCTCTACCCATCCATACTTACCCCAAACCCAAAATAACCCATTTGGAAGTGGTTTTAACCACTTCCAAGTGGGTTTCCCCACTTTTCTTGGATCATCAACAATTCTAACTAATCTTTGGATATTTTATATAAATACACCGCCTTTATTAAATATGGATCCATGCGCATTGTATCGATATTTTTCTCGCTTTGGAGACTAAAACGACATCACTCACAACATCGCAACACCTTGTCAATCCACACCAATTCATCAAAAATTTCACACCATCGTAAGAACTATCTACATTATTTATCACCTAAAGTTTGTATCAAAGATAAGGTATTGCTCTCTTTTTACATCCATGTTTTATTCACGCATCACTTTTAAAAACAACCTAGTAATTTAAGTCTTTTTTAAAGATTAAAATTACAATCTATTTGAATTAGAAAATCACACAACAAATCACTTTGGTGATTCCTTGAATTATCTCGTGATACCCTTGAATCGCCAAGGACTTCTTGAATTGTCAATGATTCCTTCTTTCAAGCCCTTAAATTACATATTACATGTTTTTAACTTGTTTCACGATCTATTTTTTCTAATCTTTGGATTCAAATTGTCTTTTATCTCAGTAGATGACTATTTCAGGTGAATTACACCTAATCAACAACATTTACAACCTTCCAATCATCTCCCAACCATTTTTTGGGATCAATACAACATCACACAATATTTGACCCTTTGCATCATTGTCCCGATTCCAAATCCATATGACATTGAGGATCGCGAGAGATTGTCCGAGAAGAACAATACACCATCATGCTAGAGTGAATTTATTACTTTAAGGAGATTCATCTTATCATAGAGCTTACTTGGGCCATGTATTACGCATAAGCACGATATTCATATCCCTATGGAATATTGATTTATTTATGTCATTTCGATATCTAAATATCATAATCCTAGTTACATTGTATCTTTCATAATTTATCACTTTATAGTTTAAAACTAGTTAACATCCCTTAAAGGAAGCCATTTTGTTCCTAGGATTGGCCTTTGCCAAGAAAATAATCATCATATTATCTAATATACATATTTTCCAATTATTTTTTTGTGTGTATGTTATCTCATTCATTAGAATAAGGAATCTCTAAGACCCATTTGTATCAATATATATCGATATCTATCGATGCGGTATCGTTAAACCCCGTTGTCTTCTAAGTTTTTTTAATTTGTTCCATGTAATAAAGAGAATAAAATATACCATAAAAATCTAAATTCAATTATTCATTTCCAAGAGTCTCTCGGAATCAAGCTAACCACTCTTGACAATATTTCTCCCGATATCTAAGAACTTACACAAATGATCTATTTATCACTTTTTAGACAAGAAACCTAGATTTCAATCACCGTAGGATTCACATTGAGTGGTTGAATTTTTCCAAATTTATAAAAATGGTGTTTAATGATGTCAACGTATAATTTGATGTTATAAAAACAAAGGAGAATCAATCATGTGCACAGTTCAAGAATTCATTAAGGATATTCCCTATAATTTCATTGATGGGAACACTCAAAGGAGTTTCGTATAATTTCTCAAGTAAAAATTGAATAATCTACTCAAGAATTAGTATTCTTATATGGAAAATTTTAGTACCGATGCTCTTAATATAATAATCAAACTCTAAAGTTTGTTTGACAACATGGAAGAGAAAATGGTGGAGTTTCATATGGTTCCTAGTAGAATTTTGGAAATGCAAGTCATCTGTGAGACTTGTCTTTCACCTCATTACTTCCCTAAGGAGTTGAGGATGATGGAATTATTCGAGCTCAAAATTTCACCTTGCCCCGAGTCATATACAACCCAGGATTTTGAGGAAACATGGGAATGTCTCCAAGTTGTGGGACCTTGTACTGTGAGAAATACCTCTAGAGAAGGTTGGTTCCTCTACCTATTCTACTACTAAAACTAATCCTAATGTAGGAAATGAAGCTATATAATCCTAATCTAACATTCCAAGGGACCATGGTTAGAAGGAGATGCATGAAAGGTAAATCCTAAGTAAAGAGGTGGTGATATCACCGTAAAATGGGTGATAAGCACTCTGTGAGGGAAAATGGGGAAAATGGGCAGAGAGAGGGCGATGTATGCCACAACTCAAAATGACATTCAAATTTCCATTTTCACATGAAACACAATCAAAGTGGAGCCCAAAAATGAAATATATATACACAACACATCAAAATAGTAAAAGAGAGGCAAGAATGCAAATAAAATGAGCTATGGCAAACAAGATGTGCCACAAAATAGATTTTATTACTTTAATAAGCACAAATCATTACAATAGAAACAAAAGGAAATAAAACATCTACAAATGCCAAAATGAAGTTTCACCACTCACAACTACTCAAGAGACCATTTTTACATGGTTCTTTATAATTTAGAATTTTCATCTCTTTCAAAATCAAATATTTTACAATATATAGCTCAAGGAAGAAAGAGAAGAAAAAAGAGAAGGAGAAAGACCGTGTTTGATCTTGTCATGATTAAAAATATTTGTCTTTACCTCAGTATATGAATTTTTAAACTTCAACCACCGTCAATCATGTATTAAGTTCTAAAAAACATCATGGGCACCCTATTAAACCCATCCCCTAATGTCATTTTTCTTGTAGAAGAATGAAAGAGGCCAAATCGATCAAATCTGGTGGTTGAGCTAACTCATTCTACACATTAATTTACTAAAATGTTTTTCTAATTTTTCTCCCATAAAACACCACAAAAATATGATTTTGATGATGGGAAATTGAAGGTCTCAATGAGACATTTCCAACAATATAATGTTTTTCCAATTTGGAGCTCTAGATTGAAAGATATGGCCATCTCAAGATTTGCATGTCAAGAAGCATATAAATGTGAGAAGTGGTAACCTTTGATTAGCTCGGGATTTCATCTACCTACGTGTACCTTTCTTACTTTTCCTTCCTCACCACAAACCCAAAATACTATAGAATGCGGCTTATTTTGTGAGCTTGAGGTCTCACCAAGCCAAAACCTTTGAGGAGAGCTGAAATCCTACCACGTAGCTAGTTTCTTGATGTTTGGAATTGAATTTGACAAGCATATGAACATCACACATATTTTCAAACATAACCCACCAATGAATTAAACCTTGGTCTCTCACAAGTTTTTTGATTTTGTAAATTTTCAAATATAACCCATCAATGAATTAAACCTTATTCTCTTGTGGGTTTTTTTATTGTGCGGCTCTAAAAACTTCCACACTTTGCTTATTGATGCTCCATTTTTTGTGGGTTAGGAGAACCCATGGAAAACTATGTTCGTGAACTTTGTGATAAACTGAATTAGTCTCATGTGGTTTTCTTAGAGCAAAATTGCTAAGTCCATTTTGATGAGTTATCCAAATTTGCAGGGGGTGTGAATTTGATAATAGTTTAGTGACCTACGGGGTAATCTACCTACTAGATGAAGAGACTAGTAGCCTTAAAGAATCCATAGGGCATGGAGTCAAGCCTAACCTTGAAGAAACTAATCTTTTCCTTTAAATATTTTTCTCCCGAATCCGTTATGAAATTAGCACCAAACTAGAATCAAGTTTAGTTGATTTTGGAGCTCTAAATGAATCTTTGAACCGCTCCAACTATCTGATTCCACCATAAAACCTACTATGAACTAAACTGGATTATGAAAACAATAACAAAAGCCCATAAAACCTATGTACAAACATGAAAATCATACATGCTCCAACTAGAAACATACAAAGTGTGCACAATCCACTTCTTCTGCTGAAAACAAACCTACTCTACCCTATTATAACCAGAAAAAGAGAATCAAAACAAATCCTCGATACAAATAGGGAGAAATAGCTTCCATTTCTTATAAAATGTGGCCATGTAATTAATTTGGCAATAGACATGGCTTTAAGTAAGAGTGAAAAACTGATTTGAAGCTGGTTTCTCACCCTATTCATCAAAGTATCAGCTAGAAATAAAGTGAATACCTCTTTTAGTTTCTTTGTATTTAGATTTGAGAGGCATTGTAGCTGACCTTTGGTACTTTGTAGCTCTTCCTAATACTCTGAAATGAGCATGAAAAGTTACAACTCTTTCTTTAACTCTAAATTATCTAGATACCTGATTGGGCAAGGGGATTTGGGAGACAATGGGATGATCCTTGTGATTTTCCCATTTTGATTAAGCTCAACTCCATGAATGGAGTCATCCCGCAAACTTTCCCAAGGTGGTAGATGTTTACAAATTAATCTAAACTCGCTTTGCCTCTACAAACAACTTTTCCTCCTTCAAGAAAACATCCTCCTCACTAAACAAGAAGTTTGATAAATCAAACCTCTCCTCCTCCTCAACATGAAGTTCCCTTTGATCAATTTCAGCATTTGAATATGTTCTTGGTGGATCAATGCAATCAATCAAAACCTATTTCTTACTTTGGAGCTTCTCTTCCTCTTCTTGAAGATCAAATTGATCTTCATCTTTGATTTCCTCCTTTATTTTCTCCTTAGGGACGTATCCCTTAGTAGATTGTTCCATGAAAATAGTAGGAAGATCATCAACTACATTATCAAAATCAGTCCAATGCCCAAAAATATTTCCATTTTTTCTACAATGGAATGTACTTCAACTAATCTTGGAAATTGAGAGAGAGGTTGAGATAAAAGGGTTCAAAAATTTGAGGAGTGAAAGTTTTTTTTAAAGGAGATGAGGATTTGGAAGAAAAGAGGGTGGAAATTAAAGAGGGGGGGAAGAAGATGGAGAAGGGGAAACCTTAGTGGGAGCATGTAGAAAGATAGGAACATGAAAATTAGGTTGAGATGGTGTAGGTTGGGGAAAAGGAATGAGAGGATTGTAAGATGGTAGTTTAGGATTGCCCCATTGATAGGATTTCCTAACACTAGATTCATGAGCCTCTATTTTCTCACACCACATTTCTATTTGAGGTAACAACTCAGCTATAAACTTTAGTTTCTATTAAAGATTGAACCACTTTGGTATAGGCCTATTTATGGATAGGGCTTCCTAAAACAAATCTTGGTTGCTTTTAATGCTATAGTATCTATGACATGTATAATGCTCATATTCATTTCTTGAATCTTCCTCTGAAAATTAGCATCTTCTATGAGATTGGCACCATCACCTACATAACCTTTTTCTTAAAAAACATTTTGGTTAGGATAATAACCATATAGTTCAGTGGGGGAGTTTATATGTAGATTATTCATGATAGGGCTCATAAAACTGATTTGGAGGAGGATTTTAGAAACATGGAGGTGGAGTGGACTGATACGCTCTTGAAAATAAGATTTCTAAGAAGGAAATGAAATCATGAATGCATAAACTTCATGAATAAGAGGAAAATGAAATGGAAATGATGAATGGAAAGAAGGAAATGGATGGAAGAATGAAGGAAAGGTCTACAAATGAGATAATGGGTTGTTTGGAACAGTGGACTCATTAGATGTTTTGATAACATGCCTCCAAAGGTTGAATACCATCAAGAACACATTAACCTTGCTGGTATGAAGTTGTATATCTATTCAAACTTCTCCCCCATGGTGTGCCAAAATTGTTAGAGCAATGAAGGTACCAAGGTGGCTAAGATACCCACCTGTGAAATATATAGCTTTTAATACTTGCCCATCTGGGGTGTCAAAACTATTGAACTCAAAATTACACCTGCATCGAGCCATAGACAACCCGAGATTTTGAGGCAACATAGGACTATCTCCAAGTTGTGGTACCTTACACTATGAGATAGAACTCTAGAGAAGTCCGGTTCCTCTACCTATTCTACTACTAAAATTACTCCTAATGCAAGAAATAAAGCTATCTAATCCTAAACTAACATTCCAAGGGACCAAGGTTAGAAGGAGATACATGAAAGGGAAATCCTAACCTAAAGAGGTAGTGATAGCACCATAAAAGGGGTGATGAGCACTTTGTGAGGGAAAATGAGGAAACAATGGGTAGAGAGAAGTTCCATAGCTCGAAATGACATTTAACTTATCATTTTCACATGAAATAAAATCAAAATGGAGAGTGCAAATGAATGAGATATGCACAACACATCACAACAAAAGAAAAGAGAGGCAAGAATGCAAATAAAATGAGCTACAACATACAAGAGAAAGGTAAATGGGACACATGGAAAAGCATGAGGTCAACAGTGAAGTGGAAAAACTTCTATGAAGCCAAAAGTTCTAAGTTTTCCCAAGTTTGAAGTTGTGAAGCGAAAGAACCAATGAGCCTGACAACTGTAAAATTCAAAGCTACATGGATCCTTCTTATTGGATCACTTTCTATAGTCTGACATCGTGATGGGCTAAGGAAGGTCTAACAAACTGAAATTTTAAGGGGTGTGGGGCTTCCTCATTGGTTAATGTTTTAGAGGAGGCAGTGGTAATCAAAAGCACCGGCATTACGCAGAGTGTGAAGCTTTCTCATTGGGTCACACTTCACAAAGTGGTCACTCATGGGCTATTGAAAATGTGAATTTTGAAGTGGCGTGGAATGAATTTATTGGTATGTGCTTCACAAAGGTAAAATATATTCGATATTGCGCAAGTAGCATGGCGTTGTCTTATTAGCTTGCATTTCATTAAGGAGTAGAATCGCTTGTAAGGATAAGGGAAAAGAAAGGAAAGGAAGAAAATCCTAACCATGTGGCCTAATGAGACATTGACACATGGAAAAAATACAAAGAAAGGTACACATAGGTAGAGGAAATCCTGAGCTAATCAAGGGCCACTACTTCTCACATTTTTGTGCTTCCCGACATGAAAATCTTTAGATGACCATATCTTTCGATCCAGATCTCCAAATTGGACAAACCATATATTGTTAGAAAGGTCTCCTTGATCCCTTCAATTTTTCATCATCAAAATCATATTTTTATGGAGTTTAATAGGAGAAAAAGTAGAAAAATAGTTTGGGCTAGTAATGTGCGTAATCAATTAGCTCAACCACCCAGATCTTATCCGATTTGGCCTCTTTCCTTCTTCTACAATAAAAAGGAAATTGGGGGATAGGTTTAACATGGTGCCCATGATGTTTTTCATAAATTAATGCATGATTGATGGTGGTTGAATTTTGAAAATCCATGTTGTAGGGAAAGACAAAGATTTCCAATCATGACAAGATCAAATTCGATCTCTTTCCCTCTCTTTTCTTCTTCTCTTTCTTCCTTGAGATATATATTGTAAAATATTTCATTTTGAAAGAGATGGACATTCTAAACTGCAAAGGAACCATGTCAAAATGGTCTCCCAAGCAGCTGTGAGTGGCGAACCTTCATTTTGGCCTTTGTAGATGTTTTCTTTCCTTTTTAGTTGTAATGAGTTGTGTATATTTTAAGCAATAAAATTTGTTTTGTGGCACATCTTATCTACCCTAGCTTGTTGTATTTACATTATTTCATCTATTTTACTATTTTGATGTGTTGTGCATATCTCTTTCATTTGCAGGCTCCATTTTTATTGTGTTTCATGTGAAAATGGCAAGTTGAATGTCGTTTTAAGTTGTGGCACTTTTGTCTACCCTCTCTGCCCATTTTCCCCATTTTCCCTCAAAGAGTGTTCATCACCCCTTTTCTAGGGCTATCACCACCTATTTAGCTTAGAATTTCCCTTTCATGTATCTTATTCTAACCTTGGTCCCTTGGAATCTTAGTTTAGGATTAGATAACTTCATTTCCTACATTAGGAGTAGTTTTAGCAGTAGAATAGGTAGAGGCACCAGTCTTCTCTAGAGGTTTGTCTCACAAAGTATAAGGTCCCAAAACTTGGAGACAATCCCATGTTTCCTTAAAATATTGAGTTTTCTATGAATCGGAGTAGGGTGCAATTTTGAGCTCCAACAAGAATCACTAGAGAAATTCAAGAAATTCAAAATGGTGATATATTTGGTCCTGGGATTTTGAAAACGATGTTTTAACTGTTTGATGAGGTTTATCTTGGTGATCAATGAGTTCATTTCTTGTATGATTGAGATAGGAATACTCTTGGCCTAATGGATAACGAACTAATCTTAGGTGTCATGTAGAATCTATGTGTCAATGTTTGGTCTATGTGTTTTCCATGTTACTTTCTAGTGGGATCCACATGCACCCACTTATTTTAAATATTTGAAATACTTTTATTAAGTCATTCAGTTTGTAAAATTATTTTAATAAAGTGACTTTAATTTATTAAAATAAATTTAATTAATTAAAGTGACTTAATTATGTCCTAATATGATGTCATAAAAAACCTAACTACTTTGTAACCAACTTTTGGGTTATAAAAGGAAGTTAGAGGTCATTTGTATGGGAATTTTGGAGAAAGGAGAAAATATTGGTTGTAGAGAGGTAATAATAAAATTTTTGTTCTTGTGTAAAGAGAAATCAAGAAGCATTTGTAGATAACTTTATGTCTTGTGCTTGTTTATTTACTTAGAATTTATTACTCTTATGTTTAATGAATGTGAAATCTCTTGCTCTCTATGGATTATGCATATTTGATTCAATTGTCATTCACTATGTTAGTTTCTAAAGTGCATTCAAGTTTATGATTTTGTTTAGTTAATCTTACATGAACCTTTTTACCTCTTCATTTTATTCCTCTCACTTCTCATTTTCTTATATGCTTCCTTTCTTTCAAAAACCCAAAAACCTAAAATACAATTTTGAATGCATAGTCATATATAATTTTTGGTTTTCAATAAGGGAAACCTCACCCATCATTGAGGAGGTATTTTTTCCCCTTCACACTGTTGTCATATTTTCTACACGTGGAAAATTACATGCCAATAGTTTTGGTGACTCTATTAGGGATACGAAACATGCTATAATGCTCAATCTCAGTCATAATAGTTCCCTTTTCATTAATTTGGACTTTTCTTTGCAAATGAATCATTTGAGAAAATGAATCTCACTATAAATCCTCTTATCTTGTAGCCAATTATTCATGTGCTTCAAACTACTCACAAAGACATATTTATTGATCTAAAGTGATTCATTTGGAGAAACCATCATAATAATAATAATTTCTACCTTGTGGTAAGAGTTTTGGATGAGGAAGATCATACTTGCCATAGTGAGAATAATAAAAAAAATTGAAATTAGACGGTAAAGGATAAGGATTGAAACATAAAGAGTTACATGCATTCCTTAATCTATGACTATCCCTTCAATCCAAGTTTCGGTCTATCAACCCAATATATATATTTTAAAGTAACTCAAGAAGATATTACAAAAACGCTTCAAGTTATTGCATGGGAGAATCGTATGTTTTGGACAATAATTTATATTTGAAATTTTCATTGATACCAAAGTATATCTTGTATAAATTTCAAGAATATTTATCGAACTTGTAGCCATAAGAAGACCAGATAAGGTGTAGTGTGATTTGTTCGAGGTGATGTTCCACAACCCCTCAACGTAGAAAATAATAAATATTGATCATTTATTTCAAACTGGATGAGAAAATATTTACGAGAGGTGATAAAGTAAAAGTATTTAGTGACCCACTATTTGATTCTCAAAGCAAAAATTGATTTTAAATTAATCTTGTAAAGAAGAAAGAATAAAGAAATTCGGTAAGTCTCACTTCAATTCCTGAAATGAATATGAAAGAAGGAATCATGTGATGCATAGGCATCATTACTCCAAGGTTTGTTAGGATTCCGGTAGGTCAATTTAGTTTACTTATACTTATATTGGTATATTTAAGTCAATATAGGTGTCTTTTAGGCTTTAGAGATTCAATTTTTTTAAATAGGAGGTTTCCTCCATTTTGCTCCTTTTGAAAATTTGAAATTTCTAAGCCATTTTTGGCTTGGTAATGGTAGGTAGGGATCTATTTAGTGGTTTTAGTATGTAGTTAGGTCATTTTTAGTTCATCAAGTGTCTATGAGAGCTCATCAAGAGGCAAAGTTGATCATATTGGTGCTAAGTTGCCACCTAAGCCTCCTTTTTGTTATGTGTCACCATGTGTGACTTGTCCATGGAACCTTGAGGAATTTATGAGAAAAATTTTGAGAAATAAGGTATATATTTCACATTGTAAATATTTTTATTCATTGATCAATCAATAGAAAAATGCATTGATATCTAAGCACGAAAGAACAAGAAATATTCTTGTCTATGTAAATAGTTATGACTTCCAAACTATTTATCTTTGTATTTTGATGGTTGTATGCACCAAGAAATAAGAAGTCTGATGATAGAGTATGAAGCTTGTAGGGTCAACATTCAATTTAAGTTGAACAAGAAGATGTTAGTGATGTAAGATAAATGAATCATCAGCCTATAGAAGGTTTTGTGTGAGCCTAATCTAGGTTTTTGAGAAGAACAATTCGAGCTCTCAAGGAAGTTGATAGAGTTAACAAGTGAGAAAGTAATTTAAAAGGATATTTAAGCATAAGAAGATAGATTAGACTAATAAAATATCAAATCATTTTTTTAACCAAATAAAACCTTAATATCTCGTTAAAACCCCGATTTTTGTGTCTGAGTAGAGCATTTCAAAGGTTGGGCATGTGAATCAAACGAGAAGGAAGATTACTGGTAAGATACCAATCCTATAAATTCATGTCAGACATTTTGGGAGTGATCAGAAATCTTGAAATTCCTTCCAAGGTAATTGATTAAACATTTTGTGTTCTCGGGCTTGATGAGAACCCAAGTTAGGGTTTCTAATGAAAAATACCAATATATTTCAATTGGATATGTAGAATTTGATGAAATTTTTGGAAAGGACAATGAGGTATTTATCTAAAATTTTGAAAAGGTATCAAGGAAAAATATAAATTTCTCCGTAAGAAATTCATGACAATCATTGAGTACACTAAGAAAACAAACAAAGTAAAGCCTAAAAAGAGGTTACAAACTTTGATTTTTGCAAACATTCCCAAAGGAGTGAATCATAAAATTTTGGAAAAGGAGTATTGGGAATAGTGGTCTATTGAAATGATAATTTTTATAGGAAATAGTTTCAAAATATCAAGTTACAGTAATATTTTCGATGTCACAGCCCCGTAAGAGCCTAGTGGTCTAGAAGGGAAAGTTGTAAAAAAAAATTGTGTAAAGAGTGATCAAACTAAGTTTCCCCTACTTGTATATCATTTAAGGGAACTTAAAACCATTATCACCTTGGTTATAGGTCTTGTTGAATTCTCTAGCTCATGTTATGTTAGTGGTAATGTCTTAAGGAGCCAAATTGGCAACTTTGGTAAAGAAGAGGGAAATGACAAATTCTAAGGATTTCAGAGGTCTAAATTGTTGAATTAAGTTGTAATATGGCTAAAAATCATGCTTGAAAAATTTATTTTCTTAAAATTGAGTCTTTATATACCATTCTATAAAGTGATGATCTCAAGAGACCTAATTAGGTAGTGTTTGCATACTTAGAGAAAGAGGAGGGTCAATTATTCTAATTCCAAGACTAATTATGACCGAGATATGCTAGATGGAAACTCATGGACCTTTTTTTAGATCTTCATGAAATGATTTTTAATTCTAAAGGAAAATTTTCAAGTTTTTTGTTTCCTAGTGTTGTGAATAAGGTGCAAGTGTAATAATTTGTCTAAGTTGAAAGAGATCCTCTATGAATACTTGTTAAAAATTGTGAAAATTGAGAGGTGACTACATCATATTGGTATCAAAGCATGGAAGAAGAATAAAGGATTGAGAATAAATTAACAGAGAGAAAGAGAGAGATCAAGATACAATGAAGAATAAGTTGGAAAAATGCTACCAAGAAGAGCAGCTAGAGGAGGACACAGAGAGCAGCCAAGAGATGTTGATTGGATTGCAATATTGAAAAATATTCAAGAAAGATTAGGGAACGAGAAGTTCCTCGAGAGAAGAGGAAAGGAAATAAAATTATATAGTGATGATGAAGAATAATAAAGACTAGTGGCGAAGCACCGTAAGAAGAGGACAATCCAAATGTGAGACTCCTAAAAGCAGTCATAGGAGCAAGCAAAAAGCCAAAGATGAAAGTGCCAGAGTATGGAGGCAACCTACATCTATAAGAGCTTATAGACTGGATAGATAATATGGACAAGTATTTTGATTAAGAGAGAATTGTAGAGAACAAGAAAGTGAAGTTTGCAGTGACTAAACTCACAGGACATGCAAAAGTATGGTGGTATTTTATACAGAAGGAAAGATTGAGCAAAAAAAAGATAAGATCAAGAAGTGGGATAAGATGATAGACAAGTTGAAAGGTAAATTCATTCCAGCTGATTATCAAACTATTTTATTTAAGAAATTGCAAAATTTGAGACAAAGAGAGGAAAGTGTAACTGATTATACTGATGAGTTTTACAAGTTGGATATGAGGTTTGGACATGTACAAGATGATGTTGAAGAAGTAATAAGGTATGTGAATGGATTGAGGTTGAACATTCAAGATGAAATCAACCTATTTCACTTGAGATTAGTAAAAGAGGCTTATCAAGCAGCCTTATGAGTAGAGGAGAAGTTGTCAAGAAGAAAAACTCAGTATTTGAGAGGCATAGGAAGAGGAATGAGAGGAATAAATCAACAGACAAGAAGGGGACACCAACAACAGCAAAAAAATGAAGAAGAAGTGACTAGTTCATAGTCATAGAGCTCATTCAGAGGGTGGATACATATGTAGAGGTGGTTATGGATATAGAGGTAGAGGTGGATATGGAAGAGGTAGAGGTGAATTCACATGTAGGTGTTTTAGATGCAACAAGTTTGTTGGACAAATATTTTAAGTTTCTTGAATACTATCAAACAAGAAACAACAACGTTAATGAAGCAAGTAACCAAGTGGCACATGCAGAAGAAGAAGAGAGTGCAACATCACCACATGGAGGAGAAGAACCTGAAACTGGAGAGTCTTTGATGATGAGGAGAGATTTGGTGCATGCAAATAAGCAAGAAGAACCAATGCAAAGAAGAACCTTGTTTAGGACAATATGCAAATCAAGAGGTAAGTGCTGCAAGCTTATTATTGACAATGGTAGTACTAATAATCTAGTGTCTAGTGAAATGGTAGAAAAATTATATTTGAAGAAATTTAAGCATCCTAATCCATACAAGGTTTCTTGGGTACAAAAATAGCATCAAGTACTAGTAACTCAATAGTTTTGGGTTGATTTCAAGGTGGGTAAATATTATGATCAGGTATTATGTTACATTTTACCCATGGATACATGGCATCTTCTGTTAGGAAGACCATGGAAGTTTGATAGGAGATCCATCCATGATGGGTGGACAAATACCTACACATTTGTGAAAGATGGAATGAAATACACTTGAGTAATGATTATGGGGTTGAAGTCATTCTTTTAATAGGATGAAATTGGTGAAGTGAATGAAGATAAGGAGAGTACAATAAAGAATATGTGGAAATGGCTCAGTGGAGAGCATGAATATCAAAATCACTTGCAAAAAAAAGTGAGTATGAAGGATGAGAATGAAAAGATAGGTCATGATGGATGCAAAGGAAATGGTGAACTGATAAAGGTAGAAAATAAGTGGTCAAGTTTAGTGCATGAGACCAAGCCAAGTACTACAATGGAGAAACACATTCTAGAAAAAGTGATAAACCAATCCTAGAAACCAAGAAATTGTAAAGACAAGAAGAGGATCAACATGAAGAAGAAGATAAGTTAATTGATCATGAGAAAGAAACTCGCTTTTAGACTTTAACCTTTGCTTGGATGTTGTTAGTGTAGTTGGATAGAGAAAATAACAATGGAGTAGTTATATGAATAGGAATATATCATACCAAAAACAAATTTTCTCAAATTTAAGAATGGAAACAAGCAACAAAAGATGAAATGTCAATTTAGGAATTATTAAAATGGTATAGACAAATTTGTAGATGAATATAATCAACTATATTCAATTCATACGGGATTATTACATAATGAACAAGCTGCAAATATATAGGGAGATAGTTTCCTATTAAGTAGGAAACAACTCAACCACAAATCTATATATATGTGAGTTGTTATAACTCCCAAACAACTCACGTATATAATATACTAACCTGATATTATGAGTTTGTTTATTACAACTCATAATATATTACATAATATTATTCATCCATATATATGAATAATGTGAGCACTATATATGATTTCCTAACATTCCCCCCCTTAGTGCGAACATGGGAGAAAAACAATTGCACTTCCTTCTGCAGCGTGCCACCCGTGCGTGCTCATGATCTGGATGGTTTTACAGGACAACCAACAACCTCAACATGGATGGTTTTACAGGACAGCCAACAACCTCAACATGGATGGTTTTACAGGACAACCAACAACCTCAACAGGATGGTTTTACAGGACAACCAACAACCTCAATATCATGATGCTGCTTTTCTTTTGTGCTTTCATCTGATCCACAATGATTTTCCTTCAGGGAATTATGTAGGAAATATCACTCACTGATTACAAATATGAAAAGAGAAAATGGAACATTGAGACCATGTTCCCCCCCTCAATGTGAACATTTCACTTATTCAAGCCATAACAGGAACACTGAGAAAAAATTACGCTGCACACAACTGGAATCAACTGCAACTTTGAAAAGAAAGCAAACTCACACACACACTATCACCACAACTTCATGTGGCCCCATCGTTGGTGACTAACGAGAGGTCATTGAATGACCTCCAGCCTCCTGTGCCTCCATCCTCCAGTTGATGCATTCTTTTTAGAAGAGAAAGTCTTCTTCACTATCTTGAGCAACAACTTCTCTATCATGTGAATGGTTGGATCCTGCTTCCCAATCACTTTCTTCTTCTCTATTTTCAGAAATAAAAGCTTTATTATTCAATTTACCATCCAACAGATCCCTAGCTCATTGTTTACAAAACATTATTCCATGTCCAGACACATTACAATAGTGACAAATAAGCCTTTTCTTTGGATCCTGGGAGGTTGAACCTTGCTTGAAAGAATGATTGTATCTCTTTTTACCATGTGTTCCATATAATGCTTTTTCTTCTGTTTCAATTTTATTTGTTCTATTTTCGTCCTCTATCAAAGAAGAAATCAAGTCTTCCAGACTTGGATTGATTTTGCTCAAAGTGAAGACCATATTAGAATAGCTAGGAGGCATGCTATTAAGTAAAACTACTTTTGCATCATCGTCGGGAACATCTACTTTGATTCTAGCTAATTGATTCAATACAGAACGAAACTTACTTATGTGTTCCACCATGTTGTCACCTTCCTCCATTTTGAGTCCGAACAACTTTTGTTTTAGTGATATTGCTGTGCTTCCTACTTGCGATCCAAATAGTTTGTTTAGTGTAGTCCAAATTGTATTTGAGGATTTTGACAAATCTATATGATGCAAATATGCATCAGATAATCCCAATCCAATGATTGCTATGGCTTTTCGATCTTTGATGTCCCATATTGTTGCTTCCTCTGCATCTCTTGGTTTCTTTGCTTTGCCATCCACAATCTCCCACAAATCTTTGTTGATTAACAACAACTGAGTTTTCACCTACCATGTGTAAAAATCTTTTCCTTCGAATTTTTCCATTCGATTCAACTTAGCCATGTTAAAAAAATGGACGTCGGTTTCAACCGAAAATGTGTCCGAAGACAATATGACAACTAGACTAAAAAATTTAAAAAGTAATAAACTGAGATTACTTTTTAAATGAAAAACGACTATATAATAAATAA
The DNA here is from genome assembly GCA_018340775.1 of Taxus wallichiana var. yunnanensis. Lineage (NCBI taxonomy): Eukaryota > Viridiplantae > Streptophyta > Pinopsida > Cupressales > Taxaceae > Taxus > Taxus wallichiana. Next base: position 715,485,500 of record CM031242.1, on the reverse strand, counting down.
AGACAAACAATACACCTTTTGAAACAACATGCTTACTATTGACTACAACATGTGAGAGGCGTATGCATGTGGGGAGCCCACGTTTTAAGAGAAGACCATCACAACCAAATGTTTAGAGAGTTCCCGCAGCTCCTGATCAGTTTTGAAATGTGAAATTTTACCATTGGTGAGATAAACCGCACTTTTCTTCTTCACCCGACCAGACTTGCACCAAATGGAGGCTTTGGTATATTCTTTGAAAATAATATAGAATGTTAGCAGATCTTTGACCACCGAATCCCACTTACACAGCTGCATGCGTGATTATGAATAGATCTAATAATGAATTGTTGGTAGCTGAATTATAGATTCTTGATTACTGGTGTAGGCTTGAATGCCAAGAGGTGCGGTAGGGAGACGCCATGAAATGCTCAGACCAAAACAAAACTTGTAATAATACGTGGAAGGCTACAGTTCTTGCTGCACGTGTAATGAAGGAAATCTGACACAAATCCTCCTTGATAGCTTTATTGAAACGTGGGGTTTGAGGGTCGATAGGATCTGACCAATAGTGGAGCAGACGTAAAGAGAGTGGGAGCGTGGCCTCAGAAACACAAGCCTCAAAATCCAATAAATTATAGAATACGCACAGTCCTGCAATTTTCTCCCAAGCCGATCAGGGTGCTTCTTAGATGCCAGGCACAGTTAGTTTATTCGAGCTTCGTATGATTTTGCAAGATTTCCCACTGAAAGAATCTCTTATAAATCTCCTAATTATAATATCTCATATCCTGGGGTAAAAAATGAATGATCTCCCCTACTAATCCTCATGATTACATCACTTTGATACCAAATAAAATGGTATAGATAGATTTGTAGATGAATATAATCAACTATATTCAATTCATACAGGGATTATTACATAATGAACAAGCTGCAAATATATAGGGAGATAGTTTCCTATTAAGTAGGAAACAACTCAACCACAAATCTATATATATGTGAGTTGTTATAACTCCCAAACAACTCACGTATAATATACTAACCTGATATTATGAGTTTGTTTATTACAACTCATAATATATTACATAATATTATTCATCCATATATATGAATAATGTGAGCACTATATATGATTTCCTAACAATTATATCACATGTCAAGAACATCAAGAAATATTGTATAAAGGCATACATAAGGTGTTGAAACTCAACTAGCTGATGGAAAGGGCAACATACAGATCTAGGACTGGTAAGAAGCTAGTAATAGTGATGCATTTAAGTATGAAGCAAATTGGTATGAACATGATACACCTCATAAGCACACCAAAAGAAATATTTGTAGTCCAAGAGCAATCTCAAGAGGTCAAGCCAAATTGGAACAAAGTAAGAAAAGAAAAGAACCAACTGAAAAGCATACATCTCCACGGAATATTTTCTTTTCCCCTCGGTAGTATGATACATGGGAATCATTACTTCAAGTGTTTTTAGGCTTCGGTAGGTCAATTTTGGTTTACTTATACCTATAGTGGTGTATTTAAGTCAATATATGTGTCTTTTAGGCTTTATAGATTCAAATTTTTGAACTAGGAGGTTTCCCTCCATTTTGCTCCTTTTGAAAATTTGAAATCTATAAACCATTTTTGGTTTGTTCATGGTAGGTAGTGATCTATTTAGTGGTTTTAGTCCACTGTTAGGTCATTTTTAGTTCATCAAGTTTCTATCGAGCTTATCAAGAGGAAAAGTTGATCATAACGGTGCTAAGTTGCCACCTAAGCCCTTTTTATTATGTGTCACCATGTGTGACTTGTCCATAGAACCTTGAGGCGCTTATGAGAAACCATTCAAGTAAGAAGGTATATATTTCACCTTATAATTGTTTTTTATTCATTGATCAATCAATAGAAGAATGCATTGGAAATCCAAGCATGAGAAAGTAAAAGAAATATTTTTGTATGTGTAAATAGTTATGAATTATAAATTGTTTATCTCTCGTGTTTTGATGGATGTATGCAATGAGAAATAAGAAGAGTGATGATAGAGGATGAATCTTATAGGGTCAATATTCAAGTTAAGTTGAACAAGAAGATGTTAGTGATGTAAAATAAAGGAATCATCACCATATAGCAAGGTTCTCGTGTGAACCTAATCCAAGTTTATGAGAAGAACAAGTCGATCTCTCATGGAAGTTGATGGATTTAACAATGAGCAAGGAATTTAAAGGTATATTTAAGCATAAGAAGATTGATTGAGACTTAGACAAGGTCAAATAATCTTTGTTTAACCAAATAAAACCTTAATATCTGCTAAAACCGTGATTGTTGTGTCGAGTAGAGAATTTAAAAGATTGGGCACGTGAATAAAAATAAAAGGAATCTTACTAGTAAGATACCAATCCTCTAAACATCATGCTAGACCTTTTTTTGGGAGTGATTAAAAATCTTGAAAGTCCTTCCAAGAAAATTGATTAAAAATTTTGTGTTCTCGGGCTTAATGTAACCCGATTAGGGTTTCTAATGAAAAATACCAATATATTTCAACTAGAATTGTAGAATTTGATTAAATTTTGTGGAAAGGAAAATGAGGTAGTTCACTAAAATTCTTCTCCAAAAGAAATTCATGACAATTTACTGAGTACACTTTGAGAAAAAAATAGAGTAAGGCCTAAAAAGATGTTACAAAATTTGATTTTTGCAAACATTTCTAAATGAGTGAATCTTGAAAATTTGCACAAGGAGTCTTGGGAACATTTTTTTGTTGAAATGATAATTTTTAGAGGAAAGAATTTCAAAATCTCAAGTTACATCAATATTTTCACTATCACAGGCCCGGTAAGAGCTTAGTGGTATAGGAGGAAAGCCGAGGCACGGGGCAATAATAACAAGTGTAGCATAATAATTAAATCGGCTTTCATGGGAAGGAATGATTTAAATCCCAAGTTCAAAGTTCGGCCTATTCCGCACATTGATAGCAATTTTACCATTGAGAACAGGAAAAGGTGCAGAGGAAACATGGGGGGGCCGCCATGCAAAACCGAACCGACCCACAATCCTGAGTGGAAAGAGAACACGGAGTTGTGGGAATACCTGCAAATCGGGGGCCTGTCTAATTTCATCGAAAGGATCCAAGGCTTCGACCAAGACATCTCTATCAAATTCACCTGGGGTTGGAAGAACAGAATAGTCAAATATAATAACATGAAAATGGAAATCACAGAAGAGCTCATAGCTCAGATCACGGGCCTCAGCCTGGAAGGCACAAAATTCTTCAATAAGAAGGTAGACAGGGAGGTTGAAACCAAGAAATTTCTAGAAGAGGGAGAGAATCTTGAGTTCATGACTACTGGCCTCAAGGTGGAGTTGATCCCTGAACCGTTTGTTGAACTAGACAAAATGGTGGTAAGGTATGTTACCCTCGAAGGAAGATATGTGACTATACCTCAAAAACATCTGATTTTTCTGAATCATTTTTGTAGAAATAACATTATCAGCTTTCCTCATTATCTGATTAACTCTTTGGAGAAATCCATAAGGGAAGTTTAAAGCCACTCTAGGGCTGTCCCTTTGCACCAGGGCCTTATCCTCTTGATTCACCGCCATTTCTCCAACTTCCCTCCTATGAATCCTATCCCACCTCCCTCCTCCATACCTACACCTGCCCACACTGCTCCCACTACCCCCTGCTAAAAAGAAAGAATGAAGATGCGACCTCCAACAAAAAAAGCAAGAGCCTTAAAGCCAAAATCCCCGCTTCCCAATGAGTCCTAAGGAGCCACAAGGATTTAGAATCGGTTGAAAGCCTTCTCATATACGCAGGGGTCAAAGGTGGAGGAGCCCAAAGAGGAGGATTTGCTCGATAGGGTGGAAAAATTAGAAAAGGAGCTTCAAGAGCTCAAAGGGGCTATAAAAACATGGAAAGAGCTAAGGGTAAAAGGATCCTTCAAATGAGGAGGATAAGGGGGTTATTGGTGAAATCTTCAAGAAACTACAGTCCCTAGATGGCAGATTGGGGAATGCTAAAACGTAAATGACTACATATTGTCTTCCCTCAAAAGCATCTACAATTTCATTGAGCAACATGTCCACAAAGTGTTTGCAGCTTTAAGTGGGATTAACGAGGATATATGGGGCCCTAAAGAGAAAAGGGACATTACAATTGCCTAATCTGATTTACAAGACCCCTCTCAGGCCACTTTGCCATTGCCTTCTTCATGTCACCGCAGCTATTAAGACCAAAATTGACAGAGCCATCAAGTAAAGGGTCTGAAGCGATGTCTTGTTTTTTGACCGCGATGTGGTGCATCATCGTGCATTACGAGCTGTTTTGTGGCGGGGCTCCTTATGTTGTTTCTCTTTGGTTCCTTTTGTTCTTGCCTTCTTTTCTCTCGGATCTTTGTACGCTTAGATCCTTTTTTCTCCTATATTGTAATATTTGGGCATTGAGCCTTCCTTGGTTGACTTTTCTATGGGGGCTACTACTTTCATCTTTACTATCTCGGCTTTTGAGCCCTTTTGTATACAGGGGTATAGTCCCTTCAAAACTATTTGCCCTCAATAAAAAAAAAAAAAAAGAGCTCAGGGTCTGAAGGGAAAGTTGTAAAAAAAAGAAACAATTGTGTAAAGAGAGAATAAAAATAAGTTTTCCCCACTTGTATCTCATTGAAGGGAACTTAAAACCATTACCACCTTGGTCGAGGTATTATTTAATGCTCTAGCTCATGTTATGCCAATGGTAAAATCTTAAAGAGCCAAATTGGCAACTTTGGTAAAGAAGAGGGAAATGACGAATTCTAAGGATTTCAGAGGTCTAAATGGTTGAAGTAAGTTTTAATATGGATAATAATCATGCTTGAAGCTTTGATTTATTTAAATTAAGTTTTTAAATACCATTCCATAAAGTGATGATCTTAAGAGACCTAATTAGGTAGTGTTTACATACTTAGAGAAAGAGGGTCGATTATTGTAATTCCAAGACTAATTATGACCGAGATATGCTAGATGGAAACTTAGGGACTTGTTTTTAGCATTTCATGAAATTATTTTTAAGTCTAAAGGACATTTTGCAAGTTTATTGTTTCATAGTGTTGTGAATAAGGTATAAGTGTAAGAATTCGTCTAAGTTGAAAGAGATCCTCTAGGACTACTTGTTGAAAATTAGTACTTGGGACCCTTCATTGGTCCATTGGCTCTTGGACAACTTCATGAACTTCTTAAAGGCTCTTGGAAGACTTTCCTAAAGTTAAAAAGTGATGGTGAAACACCTCTTGATGATCACATAACAACATTTTCCATCGTATGCAGGGTACTTGGAATTGGACATGAAGATGTTGTTGTTCACTTGTTCATGGATACTCTACATGAAGGTGCTTCTAACTAGTTTTATCATTTAGGATTAGGTATTATCAATAATTTGGACACTATGAAATGAAATTTTGAAGAAAGTTTCAAACCTACAATCTTGGAAACACTTTGACAAATGAAGAAAGAACCATATGAACTTTTTTCACTTAGATAGTGCACCAGTTAGATCATTAAGTTGATCTATTGCAACATGGGAACATCCCCAAGGTATGAAACCTTCGATCCTTGGGATTAACCTCTAGAGTGGTCGATTCCTCCTAAACTACATGCATCTAATTAAATATCAAGCTATAGAACCTATGACTACTAGAAATAAAACTAAGTACAAGACTTATCTAAGAAAAAGGAAAGAAGTATAATTTAAAGTAAAAGTGTGGTGATGCACTAATAGTAAGGGAATAAGATTATTGGCTTATATTGGCAGAAAACATTCAAAACACATGATAATAATATGCACAACATATAACCTGTAAAGAGAAGAACTAACTCCATATGAAGGTAAAATGGATTATATAAGCACTAGGAAAGAAAGATTCACAAGTACAATAATCAACCATTGATATACACAACACATGCAAGTGGAAGAAAGGAAAATATCAGTTCTATATTGAATATTAAGGCCTGAGCCTATGTACAAGTACTCAAAAAGGGCAAAATCCTCCTTACACAATAGATCAAAATTCCCTTAATACATTGTGCATCCTTGTATATATAACCAAAGAGGTTGAGAAACATCAATGTTTACCTCTTAACTAATTACATTCTAAAAATAGGGCACATTCATATCTATGAAAGAGTCCTCCTTAAAAATAGCTAAACAGTTGTGTAGCTTTGACCGGTAAAACCTACAACTTGAAATGTTTAGACTATAGGTGGGATGAATGTGCAAAAAAATGACAATGAATCAATGGAAAATCTAGTTGAGGTTAGTGTTACTCTTTGCTTGTGTGTCTTGATCTTTCATTGTAGACGATAATCCTCCTCGTATCCTTTTCAGCTTTGTTTTTTAAATTATATTCAAGAAATCATCCGATGATTTCTTGTACCCATCAACATGCATATCATTTCACGATTTCAAAGATAATCATTTGTTTGACTCATTTTATTGGGAAGTCTCTTAACCCTACCCATAATCCTCCGACATTGACCCAAAAAGTCTTGATACAACATTAGTCTATCAATGGATCAAGATCAAAGTTCGGGGTTTTCTTGTACCCTCTTCAACTAGGATCTTGAATTCAATAACTACATCATCTACTGAGAGTGTGTTTAGATCATTATCCTAGAATTTGTAATGGATCTTGTCGAATTCATCAATGATATCATCAATGGCATCGATTCCCACGTTCCTGGTATCGGTTGATTTCTCGAGTTACTTATTTGAGAATTTTGGTGTGGAACTCGATGGCCTCAAAGTATTTGAAGAGCTTGGTAGGATCATCAATGATCCCTTCATTGAGGACATCTAGATTTATCTTATGTAACTCTTTCCAAGTTTCTAGACCGAGTTCTCACTATCGCATTCATCTCTCAAAATATTGAACATCTTGATCATAGTATGGTAAGTGCAACAAGTTGGGGGCCAAAAAGGGTCATAAGTGGATGTCATATTCCAAATAACAATGAAATCTCAACTTTTAGGGATTATTAGCAATGTGTGCACTCAAAATTAGAAAACATTATATAAATATGAATCGTAGCATCCAAAATCTAGTTTCTAAACTACTTTTTTTTAAAAATGAACAACTTTAGTTATATCAAACACTCAAAATTCAATGACTTGTTTTTTTAAAAAAATCCTATAAGATTTTAGTCTATTTGCCCGCGATTTGGATGACCAAAACTTGATATTTTTTTCCTTTGGTGAAAAGTTAGATGTCATTGTCTATCTTGGGATAGATTTTATTTTGTATTTTTTTAGCAATATTTTTTTGTATGATTTTTTCCGTGAAAGTGGTCTGAAAACATAAAGAAAACATAGAACTTTCCATTTTCTCACCATAACTTCATTAAAAAATATCGAAATCAAATGCTTTTTTGTTAACATGTATAGAATTTCACCACGATTAGATGGTATAGGTTTTATTACATTCGACAAGTGAAACAAAAATTTCAGTTCTTAAACATAGACATGAAAATTCACGGGAAAAAGTGTCTTAAAGACCGACTATTGGTTAAAAAATATAAAATGATATTTATCATATTCTATTCACTTTAAAATCAATATTTCTACGAAGCTAATAGTCTCCCCTACGCAATGGTACCATTTTTGTGACATGTTTTCAATTTTTCGGCATGGTTCAATTATACATAAGAGAAAAATTGATGTTTTTAGCCATTCACATTCCATAATGACCTCCCAAATCTTAGGTTCAGAAAACAGAGATTTCCTAAGCCTTGAGGGTTGGATTTGATGATACAATTAGGACTGTGATCACAGTTCTAAATTGACCTATTGGTAAAATAACCACAATCACAGTTATTAGAATCATATTTACATGAATTCCAACATCCAATTCACCATGTTTTTTATTCTTTGACCTGACTTGTATGAATTTCTACAAAATTCTGCCACCTTCTGCACTTTTTTCTTGTCATCGAAGCTATTATTTTAATATTTTTAAGGTACCATGTATCATTTAGAGTTGTCCTACATCAATTAAAACATCATGGGAGACACGAAACAAAGTTCAAAAAGGAAATCAATAAGTAAAAAACACCAGAGGAATTAGAGGAAAAAAGATTGCAAAATTCAGAGTGAATGCGAAACTTCATGAATCAAGAAGAGGTTCATCTTCAACCCCTACTATTGTAAGCAATGAGAAACCAACTAATGTTTTTACAATGATGAAGATGAATTAAATACTCATGATGTAGTTGATGTTGAAATTGAAGGAGACAATGAAAATATGAATCCAGAAATTCATTTTGAAACCATAAACAACCAAAATTGGCAAAAACAACTCCTAGGATTTTACGAAAGAGACCTAATTATTTTATTGAAATTGATGAGAACATTTTGAAACCAATGTCTGAAAAAATTTGTGAATGGAATATCAGAAGAAAAGCCACTAAAATTTGGGAAAATCATTTTGAAATTTTAAATGATTCCTAAATATGTCATTTGTTGGTTAGTTTGATGAAATTGAATAAAATGAGACCTACATTAAACACCTTAGGATTGACAACATCTAATATATGTGGTCAAACCTTTACGATTGTTGAGAACCTACATGATACATTTTACATTGTTGGTGTCAAGAGACGCACAAGGGATAGTAATGTTGTGTGTCATGTACTTGCTACTAGATCGACAAAAAACAATGTTTGATTAGGAAAACAAGCCAAATGTTGAAAGTTAATTGAAAAACTCTAATGAAAGCAATTAAAAGGTGTAATATCCTTTAATCACCCAATAACATTGATTTTTGGGCATTTTCTGCTAGAGCACCGCATAAAGACAAAGATATATTTGATGCTATAAGAGAATTTGTTGTTCAATTTTGGCATGGTAACACTAGAGTTTCACCTAATATAAGAGATGTTGTAAAATGAAGAGTTGGTTCTACTAATCATGAACCACATCCAAATCATTTCTTAGATATGAATCAAACTCAATTTTTTTGTAAGTTTGAACAAGAGCATCTAGAAATTAATATTAGTAAACATTTTTTTGAAATGTTACAACCATTCTATGTGAAAATCAACTACGCTTGCACCACTTGTTATAGGAAACATGTTGAATTTGTGATGCATTATGATAATTTTTTATGCATTCATTCTTATTTACATTCTAAAACTATATTACAGAATGTGGTTTTCAAGTTCCACTAATATCTTCCAAGGATTTCATTCTACGATATTTTGTGAAAGAGAAATTGGGAAATTTATTTATAGTCATGATTATTTTGATGGAAGTTGTGGTATGTATGGTGGATTACCTAAATTAGAAATTTTTATCCATGAGAAAATTGGAGGTGCAATTGGACATAATTTAGTTGGATTTAATAAATATAAATCAGTACCATACCAATTGAAAGATGGAAAGGAGTCTAAAGGTTGTGAGATAGTTATAGAACATATACCTATTTTTTAATTTATGAGAAAATTTAAATATGAAATTGTTTATGAGTATGCTAAGTATACTCATAGAGCTCGATGGTTGGATGAACAATTCAAGATATGCTAGGACACATTTCTTATTATTACTATTTTTAGTGGTCAATTTTACAGAGAATTACACGTTGTAACCATAAATGGAGGTTCAATCGCAATATTACAAATCAGTATAGGTTTCCATTTTTGTGGATATAACATTTATACATTCTCCTAACAAGATGAAAGAATGATCAAATTTTTAAGAGAGTACCACTTTCATATCGGTGATGATTGAACTCATTCTACTCAATTTTTACAAGGTTGTTTACAATTATTTTATGAAAACTTGTTTGATAGGGACATCTACTTCAATCAAAATTATATATGGTCAAATAATTACACATCTTATTTTAAGAATACACGAATTTTTTATTGGATGAGCAGGATGCACATCAAGATGGGTGTGCAACATATTTGGAGTTTCACTAAGGCTGACATGGAAAGTGAGAGAATGAAGGTGTAGGGTCATGTGTGGAAAAATCTCTTACAAGAGAAGAGTTAAAGTACAAAGATGATGCTAAATTGAAAGATGAAAAGAGCATAGTGGAATGGTGTATTGACAACATGGCTTGTGGTTCTCAAGAAAATTACAAAGTGTATAGATATTTTTGATTGATAGAGGAATAATGAATTATTAACTACAAGGATTGTATAACACTCACAAGGTCCAATGATCTCTACTCATTTTGTAGCTCAAACGCTACTTCGTGGGCTACATGGACAAGAAATTTGGCATGTTTTTATGCATCTTGTATCAAATTTTCCACTACTGAGTGTGATTCACAAGAATGGGTGGATGGATGGATTTGTAGGCCTCTAACTCCACTTCCCAGTTATCAACTTCCACAAGCATCACAACTTGTTTCTCCAAATGAAGTTATAACATCCAAGGACTTTGACAACATTTCAATTTTGGTGCGAAAAGGTAAATGGTTATTTACAATTTTTGTATTGAGTTATGTTCATTGAAATTAATATGTAATTTAAATTTGATTTGAAACCTCTATTTTTATAGGACATGTGTTTACATTTATTGCGACAGAAGACAATGAATAAGGAATGAACTATTTCTTATATCGTTGCATCGAGGAAAGAAAGAAGTTTCCTTCTCCTGTTATAGATGGAAAATATATTGAGTACCCTATAGGGTCGATGTGGTAGTTACTAGAAATTAGCTTCAATGGTATCCATTAAAAAATTCCTTTGTTTGGGTGTTTGAAGACTTTGAGACATATAGGAAAATACTCTTATATCTACATCTAGTTCTAGTGAAAAATATTCGGTTTGCCTAGATATCGAGGAAGGCCTAATAACAAGATTTTTTTGAAAGTTTGAGATTCAGGTCATGAAGCAATCATGTCTACTATTCAGAGTAGATCCAATCCTAATGGTTCATTGGAATGAATTTACATGCTCGTTTAGTATATATTTCTTTGAATTTTTAAATTTTTCTACTCGATTCAAGTTCATATATTTTCTTAAATTTGTGTATTTTGTACATATCTAGTATCATTTTGATTCAACTTTAATTAGTTTCAATAACATTTTTATGCAAGTTAGTGGTGCCATAAAATCTTCTACCTTCACATGGTTGGAACTGTTAGTAGATCCAATCCTAATGGTTCATTGAATGAATTTACATGCTCGTCCAGTATATATTTCTTTGAAGTTTTTTAATTTGTATGCTAGATTCAAGCTCATATATTTTATTAAATTTGTATATTTTGTATATATCTAGTATAGTTTTGATTAAAATTAAATTACTTTAACTAACACTTTTATGCATGTTAGTGGTGTCATAAAATCTTCTACATTCACGTGGTTGGCACTATTAGTAGAGAATTTTATATTCTCGAAGCTAAGAGAAGCTTTCATTATTTTCCAAGCAAAGAGAAGCAACTAACAATGGTTTATGTACCTATGAAGGGGGTTCTTGGCTCTAGATCGGGTGGTTTGACTCTGAACCGGGCCTACCTAGAGCCCTCTATAGCACCCAAAGGCACATACCCCCAACCGCACATGCCATGGCGGTGGCGCTTCACTCCCACAATGGTTTGGGGCATGACTTCTCACTACTACTCACTTTGTTCATTTACCTAAGACTACCTAGAAAGGTAATTTTCAAACAATTATGCCACGAAGGCTCAAGGAATGCCACAACCCTGAATTCTTGGGTGTGATTAGAGGCCTCCTTCACTCAAGTTTTGGCTTATATGGTTTTCAGTTTGATGACCGAGCGCTAAGTTGTGACCACTAGAATTTTGTGCTAAAAACATGAATTAGGATCAATAGGGAAGGGGTTCTTGGCTCCAGATCGGGTGGTCCAACTCCGAACTGGGCCTACCTAGAGCTTGCCATAGCACTTGAAGACATATACCCCCTAACCGATCGTATTGGCAATGGCAGTTTACTCCCACGATGTCCCGAGGCATGACTTCTCACTACTCGGCTTTGTTCATTACCTAGACTACCTAGAAAATGTAATTTGCAAAAAATTATACAACAAAATCTCAAGGAATGCCACAACCTTGAATTATTGGAATTGGAGGCCTGCAATTAGAGGCCTTTGTCCGCGTTTGTGCAAAAATGTTTTAAATAGGCTTTTGGCCTCGATATGGTTCTCGGTTTGCTAGATGACCCACATGAAAAAAGCACCAAGTTATGACCTTGAAATAACTAACATGAAGTTTGTGCTAAAAATGTGAATTGGGATAAATAGGGAAGGGGTTTTGGCTCTGGATCAAGTGGTTTGTGAAGACTACTAAAAAATCTTGCAAAGCTAAATAGCTAGACTAACACCACATAGTCTTTTAAAAAAGCTAGGAATTAATAATAGTAACATCAACAACTAAAGCTTAATAGAAAACTTGAAATAACTAACATGATATCAATCAATCTTGGCTAAAACATAATCTTTTCCCCAAGTCCTACACTCTAAATTTTTCAAGGGGACAAAGATGAGAATGCAAAAGAAATAAAACTAATACTAACAAGGTGATACACCAAAGGAGTGGTGAACATTTTTACTTCTAAAATAAAAGACACAGATCATTGACACTAAAATAAAAAACATCATGCACAAACTGCTAAACTATAATGAAAGATCATAAATGAAGCAAACAACACAAACAGAGGACTCAAACTCATTCACAGAGCTTGCATTGTCATTTCCAATATCAAAAATACATGCATTACAATAAAGAGAGGGTAGAAAACATATTACAGTCCTCTGGAAGAGGTCTCATAATCCACAAAATCACTTTTTTGGTGAAAGAGGGAGCCTAAAAAACATAAAAATGTCCAACCCTTTACAAATGAGCCAAATCTGGCTTTTAACAATGAAAATTTGAGCTCAGAAAGGAGAAACATGGGAAAACATGAGTGGATGCTTCAACCACCAACCAAATTGCATTAAAATAGCATGGGTTCCCCTGCCAAACCATTCCCGATGTTTTTGACCATATGGGGGAGAGAATGCGAGCCATACTTCATTAAAAATGGTGGTTGAAATGTCAGTTTTGTTCTTTTCTCCATGCCAGAGGCATTTTCCATTTTTCTCTCCCAAACTCCACCAAAACACAAAATTTATCCCTCCATCATGTAGATAATTTCACCAGCTTTCCAACACCACCAAGAACATGAAAATCCAAGCCTGGATCAAAAGTTATGCCCTTCTGAAGATTTAGGGAAAACTAGGGCAAATCAAATTTTGGCGGGCCCGAAATTTGAAATTTTCCCTCTTTTTTGACTTTGGGAAAATTTCCCCAAAAATCCACCACACAAAGCTCCAAGGACACATGGCAAGTTTTGATTGGTCACGGGATTTTCCCCGACCTTTTTACACCTTTTTGATCTTTGGAAAATTTTCCAAAAAGTTTCTCCACCCCGACGCCCTGGACACGTGGCATGTTTTGATTGGTCACGGGGGCGCGCTTCCAAATTTTTCTCTCGACTCATCCATCCATTCCCCAAATGGGACATGTGGCACCCTAGCATTGGCATGGGCCTGAAAAGTTCTTCTCTCTCACGGGCCTACCTTAACATTTTTTTCCACCCCCTGACACGTGGCAACCGTTGATTGGCGCGGGCCTCGCGGTCGGGCCTTCATTTCAATATTTTCCATCGCTTGGCAAAAAGGAAAATTTTCCTCCACTCTCCCACCACCCGATGCTCCTAAGGCACGTGGCACCCTCCAATTGGTCCTCGGGCCTGTGCTTCCAATTTCCCTTGCGCCAATCCTTGGAAATTTTTTCCATTTCCTTCCGCCGAGCCGAACCCCGAGGCTCCTGAGGACACGTGGCCTCCTCCCATTGGCTGGCGGGCCTTCGGGCCAAAAAAATTTTTTGTGCACCCCACCAATTTTTGATGAAAATTTTCTAAGTTGCCTCCGCCCCACCATTCCGATGCCACGTGGCACATCTTGATTGGCCGCGGGACTCTCATGGGAAAATTTCCCCAAAACTCCGCTGAGCCATAACTTGAAAAATACAAGGAGTTAGGAGGAAAAATTTACCATTCTAGAAAGATGAGAAGATTCTCTATCCAATGAAACCATTTCTAGAACATTTTGAGTGCCTAAAAGTAAAAAAATTCAACTGAGGCACAAGGGAGGGAGGAATGAAGGGAGTTAGCCAAAAAATAAGCAAGGGGCTTATTTTGGATAACAATTTTGGCGACTCAGAGGGGTCATCTGCCTGCTGGATGAAGTTACCAGTTTCTTGAAGCAATCCATTGGGCATGGAGTCATAAAATTCTCTACTTGGAACCCCAACTGATTAGAAAATTACAAGGAGGAAGATTGTGAGAGTAGAATCATCACCTGATCTGAACAAAGGCCTGTAAAACTACATGTTTGGGACAACCAGCTTGTGCCAAAGCACTTAGGGAAAGTAAAAACTAAGCTACAATGAAAAAATGTGCACAAGCACTTGGAGGAATGGAAATCTAAGCTAATATGTACAAGGTAGAGAGTTTTCCTTTAGTAACAATGCTTTAGATGGATTCCATTCACTGAATCTCATGAGTTCTTCACCATCCAATGTAGACAATTGGAAGGCATTGTTGTTCTTACACTTTGTGACCATGTAGGGGCCACTCCAAATGGCATCAAACTTTGAATGCCTTCCTAGCTTTTCTCGGTCTGCATCCCATTTCAACACTAGATCTCCAATTTGGAAGGTTCTAGCCTTAGCTTTCCTATCAAAGGTCTTCTTGATCAAGGCTTGATCCTTCTCTATTGCTTGGGCTGCATGCTCTCTGATTTCTTGGAGCTCCATCAATTCTACATATCTCACCTCCATGGGTTCAAACTCCAACAATTCCAATTGCTTCATGAGTTCCAACGTTGGCACCTCAAGTGACATGGGCAAAATTGCCTCTCTTCCATAAACAAGCTTGAATGGAGAATTACCTGTGGATCTCTTGGGAGTGATCCTATCAGCCCATAAGGCTGATTTCAATTTAGTATGCCAAGTCCTCTGATTTTCATCAAGAGTCCTCTTGATGATCCTTAACAAGTTCTTGTTTGTAGACTCAACTTGGCCATTACCTTGAGGGTAATAATTTGATGAAGTGCTCAGATAAATTCCATTTTTGACAGCCCATTCAATCACCTTGATCCTATGAATGCCAATGCATTATCTGATATTATAGTGGTAGGTATACCAAATCTGTTACTATCCCCTCATAGAAGTCTAGAATGCTAGATTCATTTGCTTCCTTAAGTGCCACTACCTCAGTCCATTTGGTGAAGTAATCTGTGGCTGTTAGAATCCACTTGTGTCCTTGACTTGAGTTTGGGTTGATGACCCCAATGAAGTCCAATCCCCATTGCATAAATGGTTGGTCAACTGAAATTGGGTGCAATGGAAGGGCAGCTAATCTCTCTTTTCCTGTGAAAAAAAGCACAACTCCACCTCTTGATCCATGCATAACAATCACTGAATACCTTGGGCCAATAGTAGCCAACCTTCATGATCTTGAGGGCTGTCACTCTTGGTGCAAAAATGACCCCAGCTATCCCACCATGGAACTCTTCCAATGTTCTATCAATCTGATTTGTTCCAATGCATCTCAGCAACACTCCATTTACATCTTTCTTGAACAAAACACCATCAACAAGTGCATATGGGACAACCTGCAATCTGAAGTGTCTTCTCTTGGTTTTGTTCATTTCTGGAGGGCATAGGCCTATGTGTAGGAAGTGCATTATATCTTGAGTCCAACAAGGAGTGAGGACACCATCATTCTCTTCTTGAACATTACCTTGTTCTTGGTTGTTTTGCAGCACCAAAACAACATCCTTTTCATTGCATGTTTCCATTGATTTGCTTAAGACCAGCTGTTCACATAATCCTTTTCCTCGACCAGCTTGGTGACCTTGATCTCAATGTCATACTCCATGACATGAGTAATCCACCCTGCACACTTTTCATTTAGGTCCTTGTTGAGGAGGAATTCCTTAACTCCCACATGAGAAACCAACAGTTGAACCTTGTTGTTTGAAACTAGATGCTTAAATTTCTTCAAACCCCTAATCACTACAAGAACTTGCTTCTCAATGAAAGAATATCTCACCTCATAGTCCTCCAGGATTTGACTAAAGAAAGCAACTGGTTGCTCTGCATTTTCTTTGCTCTCTTTGTACTAAAATTGTAGAGATTGTATCATCACCTCCAAATGCATAAAGGATGAAATCCTTGGAGAAATCTGGGTTAATGAGAGTTGGAGCTTGTGAGATAGCCTCCTTAATTGCCTCAAAACTTGCCTTACCTTCTGCTGTCCATTTGAAAGCCATGCTTTTCTTCAACATCATGGTTATTGGCTTGACAAGGGCTGAAAATCTGGCACAAACCTCCGAATAAAATTGATCCTTCCCAAGAAACTTTGAAGGGCCTTCTTGTGGCTTGGTAATGGCAGTGCTTTTATTGCTTCAACCCTCTCTGATCAATTGCTAATCCCTCTTTTGAAACAATATGGCCAAGGAGCTTTCCTTCATGAGCTAGAAAAATACATTTTTTGGGATTTAAGGATACCCCAAATCTTCTACATCTTTGGAACACTTGTCTCAAATGGAAGAGATGATCTGCTGCACTTTTAGAAAAAATAGTGATATCATCTAGATATATCATCACCATCTTGTTTATCAATCCTTTGAATGCCATGTCCATTTCCCTTTGGAAGGTAGCTCCAGTGTTGGACAACCCAAATGGCATTTTCCTATATGCATAAGTCCCCCATTTGGTGGTGAAGGTTGTTTTGAACTGATCCTCTTCCTTTACCATGATCTGATTGTACCCTGAGTAACCATCTAGCAATGAAAATCTCTCAGAGCCAACAACAACTTGCAAAATCTGCTCCATAGAAGGAAGTGGGTAATGATCCTTGAGAGATGCTCTATTCAAATCTCTAAAGTCTACACACAATCTGATTTCTCCACTCTTCTTTCTAACTGAACTAAGTTTTCTACCCAACTAGAATGCTTGATGGGAAATATGATACTTTCCTCTATTAACTTATTCAATTCCTTCTTCATAAGAGGCTCCATGTGTGGATTAACTGGCCTTTGCTTTTTTTCCTGATGGGCTTAGCACTTGGATCCAATTCAATGGTGTGTTGAGCTAGCTTGGGATTGAAACCCTTCAAATCCTCATAGCTCCAAGAAAATACATCAGAAACTCTTGACAAAGTTACATAAACTCATACCTTTCTTGCTTGGTTGCAACTTTACCAATTTGAAGTGATCTACCTTCTCCCACCAAGATGGGCATTGAATCTTCTCCCTTGACTTGGATGTTTGCTTTCTCTTTCCTAAATTGATCATTAGGATTAAAAATGGACTCCAAAGTGACAAGTCCTTTTGGTAGTTTGTTGGTTCTCAACTTATACCACCTGATCACCATACTGTTGTTCTAATTTTTCTTGATTTTTGGCTGAGAACTCAGCTTCTTCTTGCAAGAAATTGATGATTTGTTGATCATTTTCAAACACTTGCCAACTTACATTATTGTCTGGCACAAGGGCCTTACAATCACATGAATGTTTGGTTGTACTTTATCTTCCTTGATGCTTTCAACAACATCAAAGGCTGCCCCAACTACTGCAAGCCTGTCAGCAGCTTGGTTTTCTTTCCTAGGGATGGAATTGATGTTAAAGCCCTCAAAATCTTCAATGAGGTCCCACACCCTATTTTTGTAACACTTGAGTAGATCATTCTTGGCAGCATGTTGTCCTCTAACTTGGTTAACAATCAGCTCACTATCACCAAAGACTTGTAGATTTTTTACCTCTTTTAATTGACCAATGCAATCCTTGTATCAAAGCTTCATATTCAGCAGTGTTGTTAGAGCATGCAAACTGAAATCTAAAAGCTGAATAATACTTAATGCCTTGAGGTGAAACAAGCATTTCTCCCCCCTACACCTTTGTCTACTTCTTGATCCATCAAAGAATAGCTGCCATACCTCATTGTCATCCTTATGGTCTGATTTGGTGATGCTAGGCATAGGCTGATTTTCTTCATGTATGCAATAGACTCCTAGCTCAGATTCTTCTATTTCTTGGTAGGGATCAAAAGCATGTACCTTGCTTTCCCATTCATCAAGAGTTAAATCTAGGATGCTTCCAACCTTTGTATCAGCTTCATCTGTTCTTGGATAATCTTCTTGATCAAATGTTGAACAATTGGCATTAATTGGGCTTGGAGTATGAGGCTCAATGTGAAAGTTTGCAATAGGCTCAGACCTGATTGTGGCCTTAGTTCCATATCTGGTTCTAAATAACATGTGTGACCAATCAATAGATAAGTAGCCTCCAATTTTAGCTGTGAAGTCCCTTGACAAGCATAAGGCAAAGAGTGGTGGCAAATCTATTACTGACACATCTTGCAACACAGTAACATTGGGACATGCATGCAAAGTAAGATTCAAATCTCTGATCACTCCCACTATTGTTACTTATTGTCCCATCTAATTGCACTACCCCTTTGGATATGACTTCATATTGAGACCCAGCTGATCAGCTATTTGTTTGGGCATCACTGAGCTACTTGCCCTAGAATCAATCATGCAATTGTGTACTAGTTTATCCCCAATGATCAATGAAACATAGAATGGAGGGGGCTTCAAAATTTTACCTTGTTGTCCTCCATGATTCCCTTCAGGCTGAGCAAGCATTTGTGAGTACCTTCTCTTGCATATGAACTTGCTGATTTGAAGTTGACCAATTCTTCATGGCAGCTTGTAGGAGATCTCTTTGGCCTGGAATGGATAATGATTCCCACATAGATATATTCACATTTTGTCTTCTTCATCTGATCAATGATGCTAAATGGGGATGAAACATCTCTTTTTTTCCCCTTAAGTCTCACATTCTTTTTCTTGCACGTGGGCTGTAACAGTGGTATTTGAGCTGATTTAGAAGGTGGCTTGGGCTGCCCTTGCATGTTTGGAATTGCATTTTGCTTACCAACACTTTGGAGAGTGATGGAAGGTTGTGGATCACCTGAGCCAATGACTACCCTCACCAATATTCCTCTTTTTTGACCTTGTATTGGCTGCTATACTCTGAGACACTACTTGATTCATACCACAAAAATCCTCAGCCTGCCAATTTGCTAATGTAGTCTCATTTGGAGCTGCATTTTGCTGGGATGTTCCTTGTTGTTGGTTTGTTTCCTGGCTCACTTCACTCTCTACGCCAGTTGTTGTCACCATCAAGGCTTGGTTCAAAGCACCATTGAAGCACATAGATTGGTTGTGAGGTTCATTGCATGGGAAACACCAATCATACTCTTGTGCCATATTATTTTGCACTGGCACTAAAGCTTTAGAGGCAGATGCAACATTGGGATTATAGGGCTGAAATGGTCTATTGGTAGGAGGCCTTGTTTGATTTTGATTTGCAGCTGGGTTGGGTGGTCTATTAGGCTGATATGGCTACCTATTGGGCTGAGCTTGAGGTTGATAAGATGGTCTAAAACTTTGGGCTTGCTGCCTCTTGAGTGTAACCAGCTCATTGCCTAAATTTTGTAATTGTTTCATGACTTCTTGAAGTTCATTTGAAGCACTAGAGGATGAAGTGGAAGTTTCATTTGAACTTTGATTCTAGGAGTGGGAATAGGAGCTATAGTAGGTGCTTGACTAGTGCTTGGATTTTCTAAATTTGGATACAAGGGCATGGGAGGCCTAGGAGCCAGCTTACCAGCTTGAATTAAGCAATTCTCAGCTCTAATGGCAATGCTATAAGTTGTAGGTATAGTTGTACCTCCCATGGACTGAATTAACATAGAAATATCAGAATTTAAAGCTTTGAGATAGTATAGAAAAGCACCTTCAGCTGTTGGCCTTACTGCCACTAGAATTCTATCCCAAGTCCTTTGAAATCTGAAGTTGAAGTCTGTCAGCTGCTCATTGGGAGCTCTCTTGATGGTTGTCAATTGTTCCAATAGAGACAAGTTATCCCCTTTTCTCCAAACTGCTCATGGAGAGCTATGCATAAATTGATTCCAATTTTGGATAGAACCAGCCCCAAGGCTTCTAAACCATTGCAATGCTTTCCCTTTGAATGAAGATGCCAACAATTTGATAGCAATTTACATCTCAACAATCTCATGGATTGCACAAACATTAGCAATGTCTTTAACATGATCACCAGGAGTGGTCTGATTTTCTCCAGTGAAGTATGGAATGTTCTTCAATGCTGCAACTGGAACTAGATTTTGTGCATTGAGAGCAAGTGGGCTGCTGCCAGTGAAGTTGACATAAGGGTTGGGTTGTGCCATTCTGATTGGCCTGAGAACCCTTGTTGATTGAGTGAAAGGTCTAGAAGGTGGAGGAGTTGATAGAGTTCTATTTGGTGGAGATGGAGACCTTTGAATCCTCCTTCCTCTATGCCTTCTTCTAGGGATAGTTGTAGATACTCAGACAACCCTTCTTCTCTGGCTTTTGATCTTGTGTTGATTCTTCTCATGAATCTTCAGACTATGACTTGAAACCAGTTGATTTTTTTCTTTGGAGCCACCAGATGTGCAGATCAAGGCTCTTTTCAAGCATGAAACTTGCAAAAATGCACATCAACTTGTTGCAATGAAGATGAAGACCTCTAAGGTCCCACCGGGTGTGCCAAAACTATTAGTGCAGATTCACAACACCCCTGATGTTTATCAGATTTCTAGTTTGATATTTGGACATCCAATGTGAATGCACAACATTGAATCTTTTCCCCAAGTGTGGGACTTGCAAAAATGGGAAAAGAATCTCCAGATTAGAGGTTGGTTCCTCAACTCCTCTGATCAGATGTATGACTTGAAAATTGTAGAGGTTTAAACTCAAAATCCTACTCTAAATTCCAAGGGGACAGAGATAGAGAATGCAAAAGAAATAAAACTAATACTAACAAGGTGATACACCAAAGGAGTGGTGAACATTTTACTTCTAAAAATTGACACAAGATCACTAAAATGCAACAAAACATCATGCACAAACTACTAAACTATAATGAAAGATCAAAATGAAGCAAACAACACAAACAAAGGACTGAAACTCATTCACAGAGCTTGCATTGTCATTTCCAATATCAAAAATACATGCATTACAATAACAGAGAGAGGTAGAAAACATGTTGCAGTCTTGGAAGAGGTCTCATAATCCACAAAATCACTTTTTTAGGTGAAAGAGGGAGCCTACAAAACATAAAAATGTCCAACCCTTTACAAATGAGCCAAATCTAGCTTTTAACAATGAAAATTCGAGCTCAGAAAGGAGAAAACATGGGAAAACATGAGTGGATGCTTCAACCACCAACCAAATTGCATTAAAATAGCATGGGTTCCCCTTCCAAACCATTCCCTGATGTTTTTGACCATGCTGGGAGAGAATGCGAGCCATACTTCATTAAAAATGGTGGTTGAAATGTCAGTTCTGTTCTTTTCTCCATGCCAGAGGTGTTTTCCATTTTTCTCTCCCCAAACTCCACCAAAACACAAAATTGAGCCCTCCATCATGTAGATAATTTCACCATCTTTCCAACACCACCAAGAACATGAAAATCCAAGCCCTGGATCAAAAGTTATGCCCTTCTAAAGATTTAGGGAAAAACTAGGGCAAATTTGAACTGGCGGGCCAAAATTTGAAATTTTCCTCTTTTTTTGACTTTGGGAAAATTTCCCCAAAAATCTCCACCACACAAAGCTCCGAGGACACATGGCAAGTTTTGATTGGTCATGGGATTTTCCCCACCTTTTTACGCCTTTTTGATCTTTGGAAAATTTTCCAAAAAGTTTCCACCACCCGACGTTCCTGGGACACGTGGCATGTTTTGATTGGTCACGGGGCGCTCCAAATTTTTCTCTGACTATGTGTCCATTCCCCAAATGGGACACATGTGGCACCCTAGCATTGGCATGTGGGCCTGACAAGTTCTTCTCCTCCACGGGCCTACCTTAACATTTTTTGCCGACCCCCTGGACACGTGGCAACCATTGATTGGCGCGGGCTCGCAGGTCGGGCCTTCGTTTCAATATTTTCCATCACTTGGAAAAAGGAAAATTTTCCTCCACTCTCCCCATCTCGATGCTCCTAAGAGGCACGTGGCCCTCCAATTGGTCCTCGGGCCTGCACTTCCAAATTTCCCCTTGCGCCAATCCTTGGAAATTTTTTCCATTTCCTTCCGCCGAGCCAAACCCCGAGGCTCCTGAGGACACGTGGCCTCCTCCCATTGGCTGGCGGGCCTTCGGGCCAAAAAATTTTCTTTGTGTGCCCC
Organism: Taxus wallichiana var. yunnanensis; assembly: GCA_018340775.1. Lineage (NCBI taxonomy): Eukaryota > Viridiplantae > Streptophyta > Pinopsida > Cupressales > Taxaceae > Taxus > Taxus wallichiana. The sequence continues at coordinate 715,463,245 of CM031242.1, read as the reverse complement.
ACCAATTTTTGATGAAAATTTTCTAAGTTTCCTCCACCCCCACCATTCCGATGCCACGTGGCACATCTTGATTGGCCATGGGACTCTCATGGGAAAATTTCCCCAAAACTCCGCCGAGCCATAACTTGAAAAATACAAGGAGTTAGGAGGAAAAATTTACCATTCTAGAAATCTGAGAAGATTCTCTATCCAATGAAACCATTTCTAGAACATTTTGAGTGCCTAAGTTTATTGACCAAAACAAGACTAAAATAGGCTTAATTAGCTAATAATCGCTAATTGTTTGTTTGGAAGAGAATTTTGACTTACGATGTGTCGTAAGTTGGCATCCTGAATGCGAAAGAGGATAGGTAATAAAAAAGCATTGTTAATTAACCAAAATGGAAAGAAACATTAGTTAATTAGAGAAAATCACTAATTATAACGGAAATGGTAAGAATGTGAGTGATTATTGCGCTTTTAGCAATAAGATTGTAAATGTGGAATTAGGTGTCTACATTTTCCCTGTTTGAGGTGAAGTAAGTGACATCACTTCAAACATTAGTAGAAAAAAGCATACATAAGTAAATTTTGAAAGAAAAATTAGTAGAATGAAGGATTCCCTCGAGTGTTGATGGGGTGGTAAAAGAAGTCAATCGACGATCGAAAACTGGATCGAAACGGAGAGAAAGAGGTTAAGATAGGGATAAACATGATTGTTTATTGCCCCAAGTGTGTTTTGAAGAAAAATAAATGGGGAAAGATATGATAGTGAAGAATATAGGAATAGCTCATGCATCTAATCTCTCATTTTAAGAAACTTTGTTTCATCACATTGCCCCTATGATCTAAATCATTGACCTTTATTTAAAATAAACAAAAGTGTAAAATAACATGAAAAGTTATATTACTAACATTTGTTTACTACTAAAGATGTGTAACTCCATGCAACATACATAAGTAAATGAAATACGAGAAAGTAAACCAACTAACTTAACAAATAACTAATTACAATCACACATACTCAAACAAACAACCTTCAAGACAGTTACACCAATGTTTTTATTATCGAGTTTCAGTTTCTGAATGTTTGTATTGTAACAAGGGTTAAAAATGGCACCCAAAAAAGGATATATGCAAGGGGAATAACGGAGGACATAATTAGTCCCATGAAAAATAATTCATGCACTATGACATAGCTTCAAAGAACTACTATCGCATCGGGAGTACCAACATAGTAAGCAAGCTAGCTTTTGTTAATGGAGGTAGATCACAACGATTTATAAGTCGTTTGAGATAATAACAAGTAAGAACATAAGAAATATTTTTATAGGAAAAAATTTGATGTTCGAGGATAATGCATTTGATACATGCTTTAGTTGTAAGTATGTTGTTTACTATTTTTTTGTTTTTTTGGATTTTTAATGATTTTACCAATTTTTTAGATTTTTGGAAAAAAATTATACTATTTTAAATTTTTCAATTTTGGGGAGGGAAACATTGTAGAAGAAATGATGAAGTTACAGGGACGTTGTCAAAAGATGTTTGGAAGGCAAGAATATGCCCCAGGTATCGAGAGAGGATTCCCAAGAAGCAAAACATGCCCCAACATAGCAAAAATAGGTGAAAAATATTTATTTATTAAAATAAATGATCGCGGAGAGTGCTAGAAAAGTGTAGAATATTCACATATCTTTTTTATTTATCACATAGCTTTTTACTATTGACCTATGAGAGAAATGGTGAGGGTGTAGAATCGAAACACCATGTGGATCACGTTTGAGAGTACCTGAGACTTCCAAATGGATGGCCCACAGGTACACAAAGTCAAACTTTTCACCTTTGTCATTTTACAATGTATTTATTAGCCTTAAATCGTATTAATTAGGGTAGAAATTGGACTTGAAAGTGCCAATACATACCTTGGGGCACGTATGCATTCACGGCAGGTGCACTTGCATTGAATATGCATAGGTGCGTCTAAGCTAGTGTATAAGGATGCACGTTGGTGCTTACATGATCAAAAGGCACATACATATGCATGAATGTGCTTAAATGGGAACGCTAGCACCAAAATTTTGTGCTAGTGTAAGCCGAGGATGGGAGAAAAATGGAGCACGCTTTGGCACTAGAAAGCATTCTCGAATGCCTTGTTAGATGATAAAATAGATGAATTAGATGATAAACTAGAAGAAAATGATTAGAAAATAGAAGAAAATGATTCTTAATACATGTCACTTATGAATTTGCAGATGTAATGTCCCCAATGGACATATTTTTTCCCCTAGATGGATTTTAGGCAATCCCCAATCCTCATATCACAACTTATAACACAAAGATTAAATTTACTTTTGCAGATCTGAATTTATAAAGGAAATTACGACTAGGGTAGGATTAAATACCACCACAAATCAGCTCATAAATCTATATCATTCCACTCAAATATAGTGCCACTAATTTATAAAGCCCAAATATGTATAAAATTACAGATTTTAGATGTAAACAAGGCTACAATAAATTATTTAAAAACCCTCTCTGCAACATAACTTCAAAAATTCATATCTTTTGCTAGAGAAGTCCAAATGAGCTGAAACTTTGGATATTGGGCCAAAAATATATGAAGAATAATATTCCAAAATTATTTTTCACACATAAAACACAAAACCCTAATTTTCCCTAAAAATTAGGTCACTCAGCACATTTACGGCATCAAATCAGCTCCAAAAATTAAGAAAATAAGCTACTTTTATTTCCAAACAAATCATCCCTGAATCAACTTCAATAATGGCAAACTAGGGTGGATCTTTCACCACCGAAGAGTTCCCTACTAGCTAGGAATGGATCTCTCACCACTAAAGCTAGGGTACATATGGGATCTTACTCCACAAGCTAAAGAAAATCCAAGCGTGTATGCAAAAGCTACAAGCTTAAGACACAAATTAGAAAATATCAAATGGTTATGCAATACCTTCCCCTCAAGTCGAATTCTCCTTATAAAGGAAGAAGAGACCCAAAACAACCTCTACAATATCCAATTAGTTCACAAGGATTTTCCCTATGCAAACATTTAATATTTTCCCATATTAAATGTTTTTCCCAACAAATTTTCCCTCCTAATGCAAGTCACATTTTTCTAGGGAAATACATAGTAAAATGGGCATTTATCCTTTCTATGTTCCCATTCCCCTTTCTAAGGCAAGTCACCTTTTCACCTAGGATGGATAACAATTTATATTTGGGCCTTTTCCATCCTAGATTTAATAATTATTAAGTCATATAAATTATTATAAGTGCTCTATATATTTTTTTTTTTATTAATGACACTTTATAATAATTAAATATAACTTAAGTCACCCTTATATTTTTCCTTTGGCCATCGGGTTGACAAAATAGGCCAAAGGTCTTCGAATGGGAAGGGGATATTACAATCCTCCCTTCCCAAAATTTATTTCCCTCAAGAAATTGCATCTTTTTTTGTCCAAGAGCCATGCATAAGAGACAAAACATGCTAATGTGTTCTACCATCCGAGCCTTTGTACAAGTAAGTGAGCTAAAATTACCACCATATATCATCCACAAGATGCTCATATACACATAGTTGGAGAAATGGTTCAACAAACTCCAATGGTGGGTTCTTTTGGGTCATTTGTTGCATTGAGAAGTTATAAAAGGAAGCGCTTGAGGGAGAATAGGCATTCATTGATACTCACCTATTTTGATATCGAAGCAACTATTGTTTGTGCTTTCCTTTCTTGTGGAGGTGAAATTCTACATGAACCCTAGCTTTGGTAGTGAAAGATCTACCCCTAACTAGTAGAGCACTCTTCGATGGTGAATGATCCTACCCTAGTTTGCTATTGTGGAATCTATTCAGATCGGGTTGTCAGATTCATAGTTTCAGAGGCTTGTTGATCCAGTTTTAAGTCTAGAAAGAGAGGACAACCATATTCACTAAGAGAGATAATATATTTTATCAATGGAAACTTCTTGTTATTGCATATAATTACATTTTGATGCATGTCATTACATGTTGATGCATGTTACTTGCATGTCATTTTATGTTGATGCATGTTACTTGCATGTCATTACATGTTGATGCATGTTACTTGCATATTGTTGCATGTTAGCTTAATTGCAATAAAAGTGAAGATATTGGTTATTTTCTAATTTTATACCTTACTACCATAACTATACTTTGTTGTCATATTTTTCTATATACTCGCTGTCATAAAAATCAGATTGTTATTTGTGAAAAATTGGTTGAAATCTTCATTATAAATTAAATATGGAAAAGGGATATTTCAAAGTGGTATTAGAGTTGTTGTTCTCCAACCTTTGTGGGTTAAAATGGGTGAAATCAAAGATCTCAATGTGGATTTAATGAAAAGATTATTCACCCATATATTAAACAACAAGAGACTACAAACCTCTATGTGAGCCAACTCATAGAGAGACTATCACAGGGCAGATCTGGACCTTAGGCGGATAGAGGGGAAAAATGTGAGAATAGTAATTTAGGTCAGCGATCTCTCCATTCATCTAACAAGTCTTTTAGTCTTCATGAGCCCTCTTTCTTGAAAGATTCTGAAGCGTCACATGTAGGGAAGCCAACAGAGGTGATTGATGAGGATTCTTGTTGGAGGAAATATCAATCTTTGAGCAAGGGTTTCAAAGATAATATGCCATTTCCAGATTATTGCAGGATGAAGATTGGTAGTAATCCCAAGAGAGACCATCATATGTCGATACCTAAATTACAAATGAGTTTGGGGTAGAAAAATAACTCATTTTAAGAACCAATAAAAGTTTAACATGATAAGCATAGGGCAACAGTTAGTGGGTTGCAAGGTAAGGGATCCAACCACTACATTGAGGTAGTTTCAGCTAATGAAGAAGAAGAAGAAAATAATGTTGATCTCAAAGAAGTTGTTCCCAAGTATGAGGAATGGTGTTCCTCAAATATTAACACCCAAGAGCATGGAAGGATCAATCCAAGAAGAGCATATTGCACAAGATAAGGATGGCGAAGAGAGGAGCATGTTATCACAACAATTGTCTCATGAAATAATTCAGCCCATTGTTGATCATGGAGACATCACAAGGTATGAGACAAGTGGGATATTTGATGACTCCTATTTTGACGGATTGTTTGTTACAGAAACATAGAGCACACCATGATGACTTATGTGGAGAGTGAGTTAGATGATGTTGAGTTGGGGAGTGAGTTAGGTATGATGGAGACTTTGACTCTGATGGGGTGAGTGGAGTCATGGATGTGGGTGTGACTAGTAGTGTTGCACATGAGACAATTACAGAGATTGGGGTTACAGGTTCAGATCACCCAAGTCTATCATTATGTTGGTTATCAGAGGTTTTAGTAGACTGGAGATCTCATTTTCTTATTGAGTACTCCAAGAATCGACACACTTTTGATATTTTGGATGGTCATATACAAGATGACAACTACAGATTGGAGGATGAGATGATCTTCTATCAGGGAAGATTGTACCTTGTGTCTGATTCATGGTTGAGGATGGAGATACTATGACATGTGCATTATTCTTACATGATTGGACACTTGATCTTTGATGAGACCTACAAGTTCATATGGGAGATGTTCAGATGGCATGGGTTAAGGGAGGATATCCTCAACTTTATACAGGGATGTACGGTTTGTCCTTATGACAAATCAGAGCTTATGGGTTCATCATTTTCTGAGCTGACATGGGATAACACTCCTATGTATTTTACTACTTCTATGCTTGGTGAGCACTTCACCCATGTGCTAGTCAGTAGAGGGATGGAGTTGACTCAGTTACTTGGTTATTCAGTAGGTTCGCATTCAACATAGGAGGTGGACTATGTAGAGTTGATATTGTCGAGTTGATTGCTTTTACTTTGGAGGTTTAGGAATTTTCCCAAACAGAACACATTGAGATACATTATAGGAGAATTTATCTCACACAAGTATGGGTCATGTGGGAGATTTGGCACACTTTGTGCTTATATGGGTTGTTTCACAGGTTGATCCAAAGGATGCCATAGGATTCAAAGAGGACTTTCGTACCCATGGTTTGATTAGAGAGGCAATGAGTGATCACATGATGACAACTTCTCATTGGCGGGACTAGACAAATTTGTAGTTTCAGTGTGGGTATCAGTGGAGAGTTCATGCGGGCATCATACTACTTCAAGGGTAGCATTCTTCTCTATATGGCATGGAGAGCATGATGACTACATGAGGTATCTTAGTTACTTTGGATCACATAGATCTTTGGTTAACTACAAGGTGAATTAGAGAAACTTACTTTTTGGTATTCAAATTCTGCAGAATGATAAGATAATGCTTGGGGTCAACCATTTCTAGGGAGGGGAGGATTGTAATGTCCCCATTTCCGAGCAGGTGGCCTAAGAGGCCTTTCATCCATCTTAGCCTTGGTCATGCCCAAGGGGCTAGTGACATTGATGGTTATTGGGTATGGTTTGCACCTTCATTTCACTTATAGGTTATGTTTCATGTTATACACGTACTTTGAGGTGACTTAAGTGAAATAAGGTTGTGAGATGCTCCCCTAAGGTACTTTATGTTATATTTAGTCGATGACTTAAGTAATGGGTGAATATATGGTACTTTATGTTCTAATTCTTTGTTGGGGTGACTTAAGTGCACTTTTTGGTATGTGGGGAATAAAGTGACTTAAGTTGTTTCAATTAATTAAAAAAATACCCAAGGGGTGATTAGGTTCTTTTGGGCCTTTGTAATGAGAAGTTATAAAAGGAAGTGCTTGAGGGATAATAGGCATTCATTTATACTCACCTATTTTGATATTGAAGCAACTGTTGTTTGTGCTTTCCTTGCTTGTGGAGGTGAAATTCCGTAGGAACCCTAGCTTCGGTAGTGAAATATATACCCCTAGCTAGTAGAGCACTCTTCAGTGGTGAAAGATCTAGCCCTAGTTTGCTATTGTGGAGTTTATTCAGATTAGGTTGTCGATTTAGAGTTTCAGAGGCTTGTTGATCCAGTTTCAAGTCCAGAAAGAGAGGACAACCATATTCAGTAAGAGAGATCATCTATTTTATCAATGGAAACTTCTTGTTATTGCATGTTGATGCATGTCATTGCATGATGCATGTTATTTCATTTCATTACATTTTGATGCATGTTACTTGCATGTTAGCTTAATTGCAATAAAAGTGAAGATATTGGTTATTTTTTGATTTTATACCTTGCTGCCATAATTGTACTTTGCTATCATATTTTTCTATATACTGCTATCATAAAAATCAGATTGTTATTTGTGAAAATTTGGTTGGAAATATTGAATATAAATTAAATATAGAAAAAGGGATATTTCAGAAAATTAGTCTACCTTCATTGGCTATGCGAGAGAAGCATATGTGGATTTGGGCCTATGAGGTGACATTTAGATGATGCAACCATATTTTTATGGAGATTACATTAGAGGTGACTAATTTATCACACATGGCTCACATGCCACATATTACATTAGATCATATCTTGCTCACAACCTTAACTGAGAGATGGCACAATGAGAGTCAGATGTTTCACCTTTCGTCGATAAGATGAGTATCACTTTGGAGGATGTGTGGCAGATTCTATGAGTTCCTATCCAAGGTTGGTTGATTACTTATGATGGCCACCAGGACTATATTTAGCAGAGCGTATCCAATATTTTTAGGAGTGGTAGACATACTTGGTTGGGGTATGTTCATTAATGTTACTAGTGTATGTTAGATCAACGGTTGGGATGGGTTCCCATATTTCTAAAAAGATCTTGTCAAGACAGATATTGGTACCTAACAAGACTAGTGAGCGTTTCCTTTGGCGTCACTGAGTGATACATGGCCTTAGCCAGGAGAGGTTTACTATTGAGGACACTATATACTAGATCACATATATGTAGATCTTCATTTGATATCTTACCACGGTCATAAGACTATGGGTTTTGTGAATTTACTACAAATATGGGTCTGGGATCATATTGCGATAGGATGCCCAATAGGATCACTGCGAGCCCGAGCTCTTAGAGAGTCATCTTTAATGGGTTAGGTTCTAAATGGATATGATATACATGGTCACATGGGAGACACCCCTTATTACAAGTAGGCTTTAGATGAGCTATATCCTCATATGATTACATGGAAGCCCTACCGGTTTTATCAGTGGCCTCAAGATGTAGTTGAGTTGAGTATCAAGTAATGGATCACTTTATTCTTGGAAGCATGAGCCATATCCTTGAGTGGTATAGAGTGGAAAGGGTCTAGTGACCATCTGGTCTCATTCAAGGGATTCTTGGTGATGAGATGTGGTATGGGCACATGTACGAGAGAGACATTTCATATAGGGCCTAGATCAAGCTAGGACGAGCTCGCACCAACTTCTTATAGGTGGTTCCATAGCATTGGGTGGAATGAGCATAGAAAATGGATCCAAGGAGGACCCCAAATTATGCAGGATGGTATGCTACAATGTTTCCTCGACATTTGAAAATTCCTTAGCAGATTAGATGTAACAACACGAAGGGTACACGTTGCAGATCCCGGATCACATGCCCAATCAAATCCATAGGTAGGTCCATAGGTAGGACCACATATATAGTAGGTCTTAGTTCATCAATAAGTACTAGTGCGGTGCTGGTAGTGGTTCAACCATAGATACTGACACCACAAATGTCACTTTAGGTTCCATTATGAGCACCATTACAGGTACCTCCATCACCCCCATGTGAGTCCATCACGTAGCCACTAGGAGGTGGAGAAGATGGAAGAGGTGGAGAGTAGATGGAGGATGATATATAGGTTGGTGGGTAGGTGGTTTCCTTGTAGCAGTAGTTATAGTAGGTTATAGGTCTACATCTTCAAGTGATAACCAAGAGAGACCAGATTTCCTTAGAGAGGGATCAAATTACTACGAGCGAGATCAGCTCAGGGAAGAGCAATATTAGGTGGTCAGAGATGGCACAATTGTAGGCCGAGATGGATTAGAATTTATCGAAAGAGCTCAGGCTGTGGATAGAGCTATCCAAAGGCAAGAGTGGAGCATGACACACTTCAACAAGCATGTACCTCTTCAGGAGTACAAATTTTTATTAGTCGAGTACCTCCTTGTCGGTGAGGCTACTTATTACAGAGACACCACAGATGTCACTTTAGGTTCCATTATAAGCACCATTGTAGGTACCTCCATCATCCCCACATGTGAGTCCACCACATAGTCCACCAGGAGGTGGATAAGATGGTGGAGGAGGAGAGAAGATGGAGGAAGATATACAGGTTGGTGGGTAGGTGATTTCCTTGCAATAGTAGTTACAGAGGTTATAGGTCTACAAATTTAAATGACAACCGAGAGAGACCTAATTACCTTATAGAGGGATCAAATTACTGCAGAGTGAGATCAGCTCAGGGCAGAGCAAGATCAGGTGGCCGCAGATATGGAACAGTTGTAGGCCGAGATGGATTAGGATTTATCAAACAGAGCTCGATTGTAGATAGAGCTAGCCAATGCAAGAGTGGAGCATGATACGCTTCAACAAGTAGGTACCTCTTCGAGATTACAAATTTTGATTAGTTAGAGTACCTCCTTGGTAGGTGAGGCTACTTATTACAGAGACACCACGATGATGTCACTTCAGTTCCATTACGAGCACCATTACAGGTACCTCCATCATCCCCACATGTGAGTCTATCACATAGTTTTTGATCAAAGAATACTTGGAAAAGATCACACAAGGAGTCCATGCGGGATAGAAGGCCAGGATTGAAGGTGTAGAAAGATAGGAAGGACCCTTATACGTAAGGCAAGTTTAGATTTCAAGACTTAGCCAATTTTGAGCTGAAGATCTATATTTAGGAGATGGCGTGTAGAACACACCAATGAAGCAGGGACACACGTGCCATGCATTATCTATATTTGGAGAAGTGGTTCAAAGCGTCTATGCATGAAGACAAGCTAGGAATAGAATGAACACTTCAGTTATCTGTAAGAAAACTATAGATAGCGCACTTGCATGTGTGGCTATAATTGTAAATGGCGTGTGGCTATTAATAGCATGCGACCTATTTCTAGAGTAGTTAAGTGGTGAAGGGAAAGTCCCCACCCTATATATATGATGATTAGGTGCATAGTAAGAGAGAGATCTATACGTGTGATTCTGAATACGTGTATCAGATCCATATGCGCTTAGATGAATTGATAGTACTGTAAGGATATTTTATACTTATTAATAGATGGAAGATATTGGCTGAATCTAAGTGTTATTCTATGTAATTGTGTAGTGCATGTTAGTATTTCAATCATGGTTACCGTTCAAGCTTATACTTTCATAAATCTGTGAGTAGCATGCACTATAGAATGATGGATTAGTTGTGAATCTATATGTTTCCATCTTCATCATGCTAACATCCTATTACAGCAACCCTAAAGAGGAATCTAGTACCTTTGCATGCTTCGGGTGAGCACTCAGTCTAGGTTGAGTGATAGGCCAGCGCGACTAGGATGTTATCTTGTAAATTCTAGGCTGCATCATTGGTTCCGTTGCCAGGACCTCTTTTCAATTTTTTTCAGGATGGTTTGTGATGAAGACGTACCGACTAACTCTAGAAAGTATTGAGGAATGGATACATGATCTAGAGGAAGAGTATGCACATCAGTTCAGCACTGGATCTGAGTTTAACACACGAACTTGGGTAGAACAGAACTTGTATGATAGTTTATATGAGAGATTTTTCACTATCTTTCCATTAGAACTATACGAGTGGCTTACGGCTTATGCATCCCAGTGGAATTGGAGATATCATGCACTTGTTTGGACACAAGAATAATTTTAGGCCCTTTATGATGCTGATCTGATTTGGACTCGTGCAGTGGATATGTGGTTCCATGGTGTTCTAAATAGTTATATTCTAGAATATTCAATTTCGACGTACTCTTTCCCAGAGGTAGCTGAATTCTAGTTTTTGAGGTATCCAAGAGGGACATACTTACACGGTATTCCGCTAGTGATCAAGATCTTAATGGTAACTTTGAACCTTGAAAGTAAGCTGATGGCTAGCTAAATTTCACCACACGCGAAGGCAAGAACAGTTTGGTATTAAGATGGCGGACCTAGCAGCAGAAAAGTAGAGAGAGGAAAGGTGACTTAAGTATAATGAGGCATGTGAGAGGGAAATAGAGAAGCAATGTTCCGTTGCAGAAAGTATGGTGCTGAGGAGAGAGCTGGATCATGAAGGATTTACGGCTCACGTGGAAGACGTGGAGCCAGAGTAGCAGGAACTCCCCATCTTGGAAAGCATGATAGAGATCCCTTCTCGACCTCGCATGGAAGTATGCCAATAGAGACTACTTGGGCCATAGGTGTGCATCTTAATCCACCTAGTGACCTAGCTTTTACGCTTGGTTTTCCAGTATCTAGTACGATAAGTAATCAGCAAGCTAATTTGGGAAGTAGGAGGACAGGAGTAAGTCAGGGATCGAGTACATCAATGGTAGGATAGATGGCTTCAATGTTATTTGGAGGAACCTTTTTAGGTGCATCATCTACATAGAACACGAGCACGCAGAATGTTGGATTCACCTCTGGAAGTGGGACTTCCTCACAGACTATAGGGGTTCTCAGATAGTACTACTGTCGGAGCATAGGGGAGTACATCCACAGGCCCTATTCCAACTACAGGTGGCGAACATGAGGTATACATGGTTCTAGTTCTGGTGGATCTGGTGGTTTTAGAGGTAGAGGGAACACAAGAGGTTCCGGGTCAGGTGTTCAAGGTCTGTAGCAACCATAGAATATCTATATGGAGATGTCTCTTCGTCTTCTATAATATAGAGGTATAAAGGATGTTGTCAATCATGTGCATATGTGTGAAATTTTGTGGCACACTAAAGGGATTATAGCTACTGAGCAAAAGGTAAGTCAATTCGCTACTACATTACAGGGGCACGTGCACAACTGGTATAGGACGTTTGACCCTAATCAAACTTGTGTGGATTATGCAACACTGAAAGATGAATTCTTAAAAGAGTTCCATATCCCTAAGTTTGAGCAAAAGAGTATAAGTGCACTCAAGGATATCAAGCAAGGCACTACTGAGAGCATACGTGAGTATGATGCTCATTTTAAGACACTTTTATCTAAGTTGTCTTATGATATCCACGCTAGCCAACATGCACAATGGTTCATTGGAGGATTGATTACACCTTTTAGGAGGCGCTATCACATAAGACCTACATGGACCCACGTGAAGCACCGAATCGCCTTCTCGCACTTTGAGGTAGTTGGGAGCATTGACACTGGGGTCAGTCCATTCCTAGAGGTACAGATCACAGCTATGGCTAAGTAGTTAGAAAATTTGTCAGCAAATTCAGCCCATGAAACGCGCTCAGGAATTTGGTGTACAGATTGTGAAGTGGAAGGTCACACCAAGGACAGTTTCCCTCACAGATCTATATGCTCGTTACTATTAGACTATGAAATTTTCCATTTGAATCATGATGTTAGCCACTGTCCTTTGTTATAACGCGCGATAAGGAAGAATGTATCTTGTTTTTGCAAGATTTGCAGGTCCATAACCCATGATACTGAGGATTTTTGGTTGATTGGTCATATCCAGAATACCATAGAAATTAGAGTACGACAGATAGGTATAACAGATAATTCTAAGGGTAGGAATGAACACCAGGATCGGGATCATATTCAAACACATTATGAAAGAAATGAGGGGCGTCTTGAAGGGGGTCGTGGAAGGGGACGTGGATATCATGGTGGATATGGAGGACGTAGCCATGGTGGAGGAAGAGGGGAGTTTCCTCATGGAACATGTTATACATGTGGATCTCCTGACCACTACAAATGCGAATGTCCTCAGAATCATGCATGTTATTTCTGCGGGAAGAACCATAGCTATGAAGAGTGCCTGACCTATATGAGCATTTGAGCAAGCAACATAAGCAAGAAAACAAAGGCGTTGGAATGGTTAGAATCCAGCGTGCGGTAGGAGACCAATGGATGCCCAAGATAACCAAAGGACCTGAGGCATTAACAGTAAATATCACTACATGCACTAAGTAGCACACACACGAGAGGCATTGCATCAGAAGCCTATGATTACCAAGGAGGAAGTTTTGCATGCGAGGTACCCAGATCCTGCTCATCAAAAGGAAGTTTACCAGATACCATGGAAGTGCTAAGGAATCTTCAGGGAGAGATACAATACCTAAAGGAACAGAAGAGAGCCTCGGAGACAGTTCAAACTGATATTGATGATCTGCAGGAGGTATGCAAGATGTTGTGCCAAGAGAACATTATTCCACTATTGGGGAGTTGGCTAAAAGGGAACACTCCACATGCAAGTCTTGAGACCAGAAGGCAGATTCTTCATGCCAATCTTCCCCCTGATAGCATTGATTATGAAAAATAAATTACCCTGAATGCTGTTGTGGATGGGTGGCTGTTGAGAAATATATTGATTGATACAGGCACGGAAGTAAATGTGTTGACATTAGATGCTTGGGTACAAATGGGGAGGCCCCCATTGTAGCCATCATCTAATGTGTTGTTTATGGCAAACCAAACTAAGGCCACTCCCATAGGAGTGTTGAAGAATGCATCTATAACTATACAAGGAGCCAAGTTTACTGGGGATTTTGAGGTGTTAGCACTTGCAGAGGTAGATAATTTTCCAGCCTTGCTTGGATGCCCTTGGTGTTATGCGAATAATGTTGACTTGAGATTCAATAAGGGATACATCAGCTTTGAAAACAAGGAGGAAAGGGTTGTGATACCCTTGACAGATGGGAATTCTATGCCCTATGTAGAGCCTCTAAGTGAGGAGGATTTGAATAGAGTCTATGTACGCGCTATTCAGGATCCAGAGGTCAATGAGCCATCAAAAGAAGGCATTCTACAGTGGGAATATTCTCATTCTATTAGTGATACTATGAGTATTGCTTGTGATAATTGGGCTCATGGTACATATGAACTGGTAGGGCGTGAGGTGAAAAGTGTGGTTACACGCACAAATAGATCTCACTCAATTCGACGGATCGGTGGCACAATATCTTGGTATACAAGGATAGAAGATATTTCTACCTTTTTGAAGGCTATGGAAACACAGTGGGAAGATCCAGTTAAATGGAGGGATATGTTAGTGTATACGCTGCATGGGACAACAACGGGTGGGTAGTCCACAGAGATAATCTTATAAATTGGGAAGAGATTGGAATAGCTTTATCTACCAGGTTTATAAGGCACAATGCACCTACACAAATATGTACTTATCATGGTAATCAACCTATTCAGCATCACATTCAATAGTGTGAGAGACTCTAGACAGCAAGATAGGAAGCATTACCACTATCACTCTGGGTACATAAATTATATTCCACACTCCTAGGATGCACACGCACTTGGTATGTATATGCAAAACTACATAGAGAAACCAGAACTGGAAAATTTTGACTACAAGTATGACCCAGACCTTTGATTATTTCTCATCTCAACCTCTGGTAGTAGAGGCATTAAAATTTTCAAGCACTTAACTATGGGAGATAGTGCAAAAGCAGAAGGGCATATTCAAGAATTATTCGGCGAGGTCAAATTCGGAGCATGTTTTGCAAAAGAAGAAGAAATAGACTCCTTACTACTTGAGCACACTTTCCTTGAGAAAGAGAAAGGGAAGATGGTCTACCTCATGGACGATGAGGAGGTTGAGAACCTGGATATTGAACATTCACATGGGGTGCGTGAGGTCTTGGACAAGGTGTAGACATAAGGATACACGTGCCTACTATGAACCCATGAAGACAAAGAAGGTGAATATAGGTTCGCAGGTTTAGCATAAGGAGGCCATCATTGGAGACTACTTTGGCTAGACTCGAGGTAGTAAATATCATCGAGTTACTCTAGGATTATCAAGACTTATTCCCTAGAGGATATCATGAACTAAAATGCATGCATAAATCACTTGGGGAAATGAAGATCAAACTTAAGGATGGTGCACGAATTAGTTAGAAGAGGCCTTATAGGATGAATCCTAATTTGTGTGAAAAGGTAAAGGAAGAAATTGATAAAATGATGAAATCTAGAATTATCAAGCCCCTTGATGAGTCAAAATGGGTGATCCCAATGGTGATCAGTATGCTCAAGAAGGATGGGTGAATTTAGATATGTGTGGACTACGTGGAGATTAATGTTGCATGCGTACATGATCATTTCCCTACACCATTCACTAAGGAAATACTAGGAGTTACAAAGCATGAAATCTATTCTTTGTCAGATGGATTTTCGGTATCATCAGGTTAGGATCGCATGGGAGGATCAAGAAAAGACAACATTTACAACTGAATGGGGTAGTTTTTCCTATACTGTGATGCCCTTTGGATTGAAAAACGCACTTGTTGTATTCTCACGCATAGTTTTTCAGTGTTCAAGGATTTTATTCATAACTTCTTACAGGTATATCTAGATGATTGGATAGTATATGGGCTTGTGAAAGATCATTGTGACAATCTACGCTTAATGTTTGAACGATGCAGACAATTGAGTATCTCTTTGAATATTAAGAAGTGCATATTTGCTATGCCATTCAGGATACTTGTTAGGGCATATAATCTGCAAGGAAGGTTTGCTAGTTGATCCATCCAAGGTTGCGGTCATATTAGGCCTGAAGTGCCTACCAGTCAAAGTGAGGTGCGTGCATTTTTGGGTCATACAGGATATTATAGAAAGTTTATAAAAGGATATGCCAGAATTGCAGCACCCTTGGAAGAATTGCTGAAAGGAAAAGGTACATTTTATTGGGGAGAACCGCAACATTGTGCATTTGAGGTATTAAAAGAGAATATCCAATTATTATTTCAATGCTCTATTCTAACTTATTATCTCCATAATATACTCTTTTAACACCCTGCAACTCTCTTAACATAAGTAGAATCATATGTAGATGTGCGTCAAACTAAACTAGTATGCCTCTTTGTCAATATATAATTAACAATTAGATGGTAAATTTTTATGTACATCTATTTCGGGCTTTAGTGTGAAACAAAATGCAAAGATGTGAATCAAACTTTCACATGGATCTAAAATTACTCTAAAATAATCTAAACTCGATCTACGAACAAGAAGGAATTATAATTGTCCCCATATCCAAAAACTTATTTCTTCATAATAGGAACCATTAATTCGCTTTGATACCAAATAAAATGGAAGAACCAGGTTTGAGGAATGAGCACATTGCACACCAAATAATAATGTTGTTATATTGTATTCAGACCAAATACAAAGGCTATTATATAGCCATAGAAATATAAAACCAACCTCCTATAAAATAGGAAGTCATACAACCAAATATCTCGTTAATAAATTTACGGGTACAACCAACCTATACAAATATATTGTTGTTGAAACAATATATGATAAGAATATAACCAAAATATTTACCTATGGTAAATATTGAATATGTGAGCCATTGACATATTCCCGAAACTAATTATAATGGAAATGGTAAGAATATGAATGATTGGTGTGCTTTTAACAATAATATTGTAAAATCAAAATTTAGGCATCTACAAACGACTCAACCGGGCCTACTTGGAGCTCCGCCATAGCTCCCGAAGGCATATACCCTCTCAATAGACATGTTGGTTCACTCCATGATGTCCCGAGCATGAATTTTCACTACGATGCTTTGTTCATAGCTTAGAACTGTTTAGAGAAGGTATTTTGCAAACAATTATGCCACGAAGGCTCAAAGAATGTCATGACCTTGAATTCTTAGGTGTGATTAAAGGCCTCCTTCGCTCAATTTTTGGCTAAGATGGTTCTTAGTTTGGATTACCAAGCACCAAGTTGTGATCGTCATAAGTTTGTGCTAAAAACATGAATTGAAATCAATAGGGAATGGGTTCTTGGCTCCAGATCGGGTGGTCCGATCCGAACCGAGCCTCCCGAAGCCCGCAATAGAACTCAAAGGTGTATAACCCCAAATCATACATATCAAGCAAAGTGGTAGTTCACTCCCACGATGTCTCGGGCATTACTTATCACTACTCAACTCTGTTATTACCTAGGACTTCCTAGAAAAGGAATTTTGTAAAAAATTATGCCACAAAGGGTCAAGGAATGCCATGGAACCCAATTCTTGGGTGCAATTAGAGGCCTCCTTTTCTCATGTTTTGGCTCGAGATGGTTCTTTCTTTGGATGAATGAGTGCCAAGTTGTGTTCATCAAAATTTTACGCCCAAAGCGTGAATTGGGATCAATAGGGAATGGGTTCTTGGCTCTGGATCGGGTGGTTCGACTCTAAACCGGGCCTCCCTGGAGCCCACCATAGCACCTAAAGGAGGATACCCCCTAACCGATTATGCTAAGAATGGTATTTTTCTCGCATGACATCCCAAGGAATGAATTATCAATACTTAGCTTTGTTCATTACCTAGGACTACCTAGAAAAGGTAGTTTGCAAACAATTATGCCACAAAGGCTCAAGGAATGCCACAACCCTGAGTTCTTGGTTACAATTAGAGGCCTCCATCATGAAATTTTTTTCTTAGATGATTCTTTGTTTGGATGACCAACCACTAAGTTGTGACCAAAAATAGTTTGCACCGAAAACATGAATTGGGATCAATATGGAAGGGGCACGTGGCTTTGCATCATGTGGTCCGACTCTTAACCGGGCCTCCTAGAGCACATCATAGAACCTGAAGGTGTATAACCCCAAACAAATGTGTTGGTGGTTGCAATTTTCTCCCATGACGCTCATGAGGCATGACTTCACACTACTCAACTTCGTTCATTGCCTAAGACTGCCTAGAAAAGGTAGTTTGCAAAAATTTATGCCACGAAGGCTCAAGGAATGCCATGGCCCTAAATTCTTGGGTGTGATGAGATTCATCCTTTTCTCATGTTTTGGCTCAAACGGTTCTCGGTTTGAATCACCGAGTGTGAAATTGTGGCCGCCACCGAAAAATGAATTGGGATCAATAGGGAGTGGGTTCTTGGTTTCGGATTGGGTGGTCCAAATCAATCGGGCTCGTTGGTGTCGAATCACAAGCACCCACAGGGACTCGCAACTCGATGGGCTGAGAATCTCAGTGCGATTGCACAACATGGAGCTTTTCCCAAGTGTGGGACCTTGCGAAATCGGAAAAGCTCTCCGGATGAAGGCCGGCTCCTATTCCTCTGTTCAGATGCACACGTAAAAAATGCAGAGGGTCTACTCAAAACCTAATCTAATTTTCCAAGGAGACAGGGGTAAGAAAATGCAGAAAATAAAACCTAAACTAACAGAGGTGATGCACCGAGGAATGAAGAACACCTGTCTTGCCAATAAACACAGACCAAAAAAATGTAATGCAAGATCATGCACAGATAACCAGATTTACAGTGAAAGATCAAGAAGATGCAAATAAACACTGAGAGGGTTGATAATCATCCACAGACATGCATTAATTTGCTCCAAAGATTGATACAACACACTGCAAAATGCCAAGAGGCAAAGCTGCATTACAGTTTTAAATGGGAGGTTTTAACTCCACATTCACTCGCTTAAAGAGAAGAAGGGAGGGGCAAAACAAGAATGTCCAACCTTTAGAAAGAAGCCCCTCCTTACAATTTATAGGAAGAATGAGAGGGAGAAGAGAGAGAAAGTCCAAATCTACCCCAACCACCTCAGGTTGTATTTAATTCATCTCATTATGGTGGTAGGTGAGGACCATATCAAACCCCAAAAGTGGCAAACTGTATTTTGCATTTTTAAGAACTTGTTCCCACCCAATTAAAGATATCCAATCGTAGTTAGGTAGAGGACGCCGTAGGCTTTCCGAAAAGTCCAACCTTGTGTGAATCGGAGCTCCCACTCAAAAGTTATGGCCATCTGAATATCTCGGGTCGTGTTCGCTTCTGTCGCCTTTCAGAAATGTTGCGCCTCCTGAAGGTGCGCCTTGGCGCATCCATATGCATGTTGACAATCCTTTTCGTGCGCCAAAGGCACAAATATGTTTGTGTCGACAACCCTTTTTGTGCGCCAAAGGCGCATTCATTTGCATGTCAACACTCTTTTCTGTGCGCCAAAGGCGCAAATATGCTTGTGTCGACACATGTTTACGTGCGCCACTTTACCTGCGCCAAGGGCGCAACTTTTTCCGTGTCAACATTCCTTTCTGTGCGCCAAGGGTGCGTCTATTTCTATGTCGACATCTTCTTCTATGCGCCAAGGGCGCATTTACATTTGTGTCGACATCCTCTTATGTGCGCTAAGGCGCAACTTTTTCCCTGTTGACACTCATTGTTATGCGCCATTTCCGTGCGCCAAGGGCGCATCCTTTACATTGTCGACATCCATTTCTGTGCGCCACTATCCTGCGCCTTGGCGCATACATTCTCATGTTGACACTCATTGTCATGCGCCATTTCCGTGCGCCTTGGTCATGTCAGGCATTTGAGCTTCTTTGATTTCTCCATTCTCCTGCTTGTCTATATCTACCCGGGGGGAAGATATATACAACAGCCTACCTAGAGTTCACTCCCATGATGTCTCGGGCATGACTTCTCACTACTTGGCTCTATTTTTGGCTTCTTAGCATGTGTCCTAGTATGGTTGTTTCCATTTTCTCATTTCCTCCAAAAATAGTTTCAATATTTTCAATCTTACAAGTATGGAAAAATGGATGTAGTCACTAATATTTGTTTTGGAATAAGCCTTCATGTAGTCCAGATGTAGTTGGATTCTCTACTAAGTATTAGGTGGAATGAGCATCTCATGTGTAACTACCTTCAATTGAACAAACACCCAAGTAATTTCACTATATTACAAACCAATAAGTACATGGAGATGGATTTCCATGTGGGGGAGAAATACCAAGTCTTGAAAAAGTTGAGGAGACTCTAGGCTATGTGTTAAATTGTTGACTACAAGAAGGACATAACACCATTCATTGCTAAAGAAATGAAGATTGGAAATCAATAATAAATATTCCCTTTCAAGTTGGTGTTGTAATGAATATCCAAATAGGGTGTCATATAGATATGTTTTAATGTAATTACTTATTAAGTTTGGATTTTATTCCTATTATTGAAGGTGACACATAGTTGTGGTGTTAGAAACTTGAACAAGTATATCATAAAATGTGAATATCTCCATGTTTTGATAAGCTTATGTGAATAATTATTTGTATGGCCTAAAATAATGCCCTATCATTTGAATTGAATAAGGTCACATCAAGGAGATTGCAACAAGGTAAACACAGTACCATGTTGTGTGAATGGTTGAATTTAGAATATCCTATCTTCACCTACCACATGTAATGAGAAAAAAAGACATCAATTACATGAAACGTGTGTGTGTGTGTGTGTGTGTGTGTGTGTGTGTGTGTGTGTGTGTGACAAAGAAAATAAAGATGATTATTATTACATATCAAGAATGTCCATTGTTATGCAATATTCCAAAGCACAAGATTTATTATTCACCACACCAATAGTGAACTTCATATATGAAAATCCTTCAAGGAGATTGAATAAGGTCATAAAAATACATGATTGTGCATGAATCATATAAAGAGAAACAAAGACATGATTACATGAAGCATATGAAGAGAAACAAAGACATGATTACATGAAGCATATATATATGAAATTACAAAGACATTTCATATGTATGACAAAGTGAAACAAATATGATTATGATGTCATATCAATAATTTTTCCATTTTTATGCAATCTTCCAAAGCACAAGATTATTATTATGTCATATCAAGAAACAAATATGATTATGATGTCATATCACTTGAATGGACACATTGTTATGTGCAATCTTCCTATCTTTATCCACCACAAAGAGAAACAAATATGATTATGAGGCATATATGTGTGTGGTCCTGAAAGAGAGCAACAAAGATGTCGATCATGTCTTTACATCATCACAAGACATGTTAGTACATCACCACAATACATGTCATTTAATGAAATCTTGTTATCACACATCATCATATTTCATCAAGTCACATGTATATACAAAAATGTCACACATCATCAAATATGATCATATGTCAAATATTAGTATGGAAAAATATCAACACATGAGATCGTAAGAACATCATAAAAATTATATCATAGTGGTCCGGGAACAAAATCCACATATATATAATATATCTAGTACACATGGAATATATGCACATGCGTTCGAGCCAGTGCCATGTCTCTGAAAATATAAGAATAATGTATCAAAATAAGTGTGTCATATATATAGGACCACACGGTCACATAAGACTATAAACACATATCCATATCCAACATAATATCATATATATCAAGCCATATATAGACATACAAAAATGTATGTATCACATTTCTAAATGGCATATCTATCTATACATCCTATGAAGGATCATGAAACATCCTCTCTCTCTTGGCCCTGCTAGTAGAAACATGTCCATAGCTTGTGGATGTAGTGGAGAGAGATGGCACTAAATATTTCATCCGTCCGGTCCTAGGCATTTAAAATCCTTGTAACTTAGCCTCGCACATTCATAAACATCAAGTTTTTAACACCCAAAATTTTAAAAAGTAGATATATTGAAAATACATTAATAATTTAGAAACTTAAAAATGTTAATGCATGTGAAATCTTAATGCAATCTCATGATCCCTATCACTTTTTCATTGACACTCTGAGTCAAGGGTAGACTCACGAGGGGGAGTGTCTAGGGGTCATTGCAATGTACTCACTCGCACTGTGGATACATACAAATAAATAGTTCAACTTAAATATTTCATGTACAATTTGATATTGTAGATTTAGTAAGAAAACATTCATCCAAATTTTAACAAATTTGAAAAATTATACATGTGTGAGTGGATCTGTAGAGGCTATGACAACATAAAAATATCCTCCATAGTCTGCATAAAGGGAGGAGTCTATGTGGCATTCATAAGTTATACAAACAACATGTAGATCAACATTAATTGAAAACTATCTAGGAGAATGGTGTAAGGAACTAAGGCTCATGCATATATATTAAATTCTAGAACACATATAGATATGTATGTTAATAATATTTAAACAATCTTGAACATTAACTAGTAAAATCTATGAAACTAACCTACGTAAAAGTAACATGAGGCATGTTAGTAGCCTCAGTGCCCACAATAGATGATGTCCCACCTGGATCCTGCTTAAAAAAGATAAACATATTAATATGTATGTACACATGAAACACATACACAAACATTAATGTGTATTTAATAATAAACGTGCAATCAAATGAACTTTAAAATGTAAGTAACTTGAAACTTACGTCTACACAGACTGTAACATGGGATGTAGTAGTTAGGATGTACACATTGATGTGTCCTTGACCAGCTCTTGCTATTTAAAATCAAAAAATATTAGTTTTTACACAAGTATGACATAATCAAGTATATATATTAAAATCTCAAATGAAATAAACTTTTCTATATATATTATTTATGTGACATTTACCTATGAAAGACCAGGACATTTACAACACTTCCAAAAACATTTTCCATCATCTCATCTATAAAAAGAGATCATGTGACCTAGTAAAGGATGTCTCACCCGTAGTGCATACAACACCACATGACCCACAGTGGTGTGGTGTTCTAGAACTGACACCTCCACCAACATCGCTAGATGCAATCTGGCTACTATGTTGGGCTAGAGTGTCAGTGAGAGACCTCAACACATGTAGTGTGTCGATCTCCACAACATCCTTCACTGTAGGAGGGATAACTAAAGGTCAGGGGGTTTTTGGGTGTGGGGATTCCTAGGTTTACTAACCGCAATACATGCACCTAGTCTAGTCTGTGTAGAGCCACCTCCTAGATCGTAAAACCTAAAAAGTCAAAATAATTAGGTACCTCATTAAGCACAAACCCACAATATAATTTATTCAAAAAATAAAGAGGAACCTCGTTGTTGCATGGTGGATAATCAAAAACCATCCACCATCGGTCCCAAAAACATTTCTTAATTCATTCGTCATGACACCAATGGATAGGGAACTAGTTTCAATTATTCGCAATGGGGGCATTGGTTCTGGGTTTTTAAATAGTGCACAAATGTGATCTTTTCCATTTTTTTGTCTTTCACATGACTGCATGTGATAATTTTTCGCATACCAATGCCTACAATCAAATCTAAAAGTATTTCATCTATCTATTTGGTTTGTTGCAGATTCAACTTCACTAATCAATGTTTGAAGTGTGTTGGCTAAAGTCATGCGGCTTGGATTTGTGGAATGATTTTGTTTGATAGTGTGAAAAAGGTTCTAATG
This sequence comes from Taxus wallichiana var. yunnanensis, assembly GCA_018340775.1. Taxonomy (NCBI): domain Eukaryota; kingdom Viridiplantae; phylum Streptophyta; class Pinopsida; order Cupressales; family Taxaceae; genus Taxus; species Taxus wallichiana. Next base: position 715,439,955 of record CM031242.1, on the reverse strand, counting down.
GTAATTTATTTTCTCAAATTTTTGTAATGATATCACCTTGGGTTCCTAGTGGTTCTGTGGGGATGGTAGGAGCCACATGAGGCGGAGGAACATTTAGAGAGGTTTTGAGGAGGAGAAGGAATATTTGAGGGTTTTGAGGAAGTGGAGGAACGTTTAGAGGAATTGAGGATTAGCGGTTGATTAACTAAAATTGACTAAAACCCTATGGAAGGTATAATAAATAGTTAATCTAAATAGGAGGACTAAAACCATGTATAAATGTGTCAAAAAATATGGAATAATTGTAAATAATTATTCTAAGTGAAATAAAACCCTAAGTATCCAAGAAAGTGAGGAAGAATGACTTAGCTAATTAAACAAGACTATCGTAGGTTGTCCTGTGTCTAACTCATGAATTTCGGATACAAGAAAAATCACTTAGAATTCTTGAAAATGTCGATCTGCAGACAGAGGTGCCTGGAAAGATATCTTGGGGCACCCCAGAGCCCTTGTCTCGAGAAATAGGTGCCCGATCTCTCAGTAAATGCTTGAAAACTAGTTTTGGTAGGGTCACAAATCAGGCCGAAACCCTCTCTTTCTATTGACCGGATTTTTCAAGTTATGCCAATGTGCTTGGATAATAGAATTGATAACTGCAAGGAAGGAAGAAGTATCAAACCCTAGGAAAAATGAAATATGTAGAATGAATGGGTTGACCTCGACCTCGGTCCGCTAAAACAAGTGGTCTTATTACTAAGCAAAGGCACTATATTTCGCCTGATGTAGTTCTGGTGCATGTGTACATGTCGTGTCCTAGGTGCTCTTGTGCCATTCACACTTTGTGAAGTAGTGAGCAATAATAACTATAGAAAATGTAATGGCATGTGTACATGGAATAGAATAGAATCCCTCCCCTATGTAGTGTGTGTGATGTTGATATCCTAGCCTTGATGCATGGCACTAATGGATGTAAGTGATGTAATGGATGTAACTCTAGATGGAGTGATAGTAGTGTGTGATGTTAGGACCCTCATTATGGCTTCATAACTTTATATTTATAGGGTTCTCAAGCTTTAATTTCGTAATTAACCCCGACAAGGCCGACTAGGAAAAAGATAAGTATGAAAACGGTCACAAGAATCCCAAACAAAGTGGAGGGATAAGACAGTGGTGGCGCCCCAATTTAGGCTAAAATGGTGGGAAATTACAAAACAGACTAGGCATGCATAGGTAAATGTGTGGGAATGAAAAAATAAAAGTAAAATAAAGTGGCCAAAAGGGTGTGATTAACTAATACTTTAGTCACTTGAGAACCTTCTAAATAGTAATATGAAACCGGGTTGAATAATGTCTAATGTGAAATATTTTGTGACTACAACAATTTTCCAAGAAAATGACAAAACAAAGAAATTTTATACATAAACAAAAGATTGAAAAACCCATGAAAACCACAAAAAAACCTAAAATGAAAGAAAATTGATCAAAATGAGGGCTTACCTCTTCGTCTCGGCATCATGTAAATTATCATGATCTAGAAGAAATAATTGCAATTTGGAAGGGTAATGCAAAGCGCGAGTGTCAACAATGGAAAAATGTGCATTTAGAGAAAATGGTGGGGAAAATGAGGGTCATGGTTTTTTTGTATTAGAGCACCATGATCATGGTTTATAAACCTTGATCACGGTCTTAGGTTCAGGAATTTCTGAACTCCGACAAAACAAACTACAATTATGGTTCGTAAAATTTGGGATTTTATGTCCACTTTTTGGTCCCCCAACCTACCGCACTTACCCAATAATTTTCTCCATTTTGAACTCATTGTGCATAACAACCACATCTTTGATTATTTTCTCCCCTTCCTAGATTAGGGACATCCCATCCGGTCTCCAACTACTTTCCTTGTTGACCAATTTTCTCTATTGTAGAGAAGGAAGTGGTTTCAAAGATCTTCATGATTATGATGGCAGAGAATGAGTAGGTTATGTTTACTTATGAAGGATGGATGTCATTTACTCCATTTTATCTTTTATCTCATCCTTGGTGACTTTTTCTTTATCAATATTTTCCGTAAGATTGTCAAGGGAAATCTAGACATCTTGTTTCACACCTTCATGTGTATCCTTTCCTAGGATACCTTTGAGATTTGTAATTAGATATTGTGATATCTTCTTTGGATTTTACCATAGCAGAGTGTTGAAATTAAGAAAAACCTCTCCCTAGATTAATCAACCGTTAGATGAGAGATTGTCTTTGGATTCTTTATTTGACTTCGAGGAGCAAGATCTAGACTGCTAAGATCAAAGTCATCAACAATTATTATTTTCTTCTTCTTAGGGGTTTGGCCAATTATCTAGGAAGGAGTGGAGGAAGAGAACATTTGATGAGAGGGTGGAAAGGGAAAATAAACAACAGGGTTTGAAAAAATAGGTGATAAAAAGACAAATGTTCTAATGGTGAAAAGTGGCAAGGAAGGAGTAACTAGTGGAGGAGGGATGGACATCACTACCACGTATGTATGTAAATGAATGAAATGAGAAGGATGATATGAGGATAAGTGGAAATGGGAAGAGGACTCCTTAGGGTAGAACTCAAATTCAGGATATCTTCAAATGAAAGAGGAGGAAGGGAAGAAAATACTTGGGCCATGGAAGGAGAGGAGGTGGAAAATATGGGAAAAGAGGAAGTGGAAGGAGAAGGAATAGAGGTTGTGAGTGGAGGAAATGTGAGAGGTGGAGGAGGGGAAGGAACTAAAAATGGGGAAGAAGGAAGAGGAGGTGAGAGAGGATATTGCAGCACTTGGGCAGTAGAAGATGGATAAAAACTCAAGTCTATCAATTCAGTGGAAGGAGAAGAAGAAGGTCCCATGCCGTTGGTTATAAATTTAATTTTACAAGGCTTGGAAAGGGGCCTTTATTCCTTTATAGTGGTAGGGTGGCCCACCTTTGGTTGTACTTGTGGATTGGTAGTTATGGCATACTTAAGATTCTTGGATGGAATTCCCAAGGAAAGTAACCACTGATTGGTGTGGTTAATGATGCCTTTTGAACGCACCTTAGTGAACGTGCACTCCTTAAGTGACCAATTAACTGAGGGAAGTGGTAATGTCTCTACACCTTCTTCAATGTATATGGAATCCAATAATTCCTCATAATCAAAGATTCCTTTTGGAACCTTTGTGATGTTGTATTTGATCACTTCTTCAAGTGTTAACATGCAATATTCCTTCTTCCTTAGTGTCACCTCATCTTTGCAATTGATCCAGATATATTCCAATTGAGGCATATGAACATTGGCTGGTCCAAGCCCACCAACGACACCTCAAAAATCAAATCTAATTTTTAGGTGAAAGGTATTGATCTTAATTGTTTGCATTTCTCCTTCACATTTTTGGCCTTGTAAGATGATGCACATGCATATCGGCCAATCGTGATAGGAAATTGAATACCTGCCTTATGTTTGCTTTGCTTAGTATTTGTGGAGATGGATTAATTACCTGACTAATTCCATCAAGACCCATTTGTCACTAGGGAACCTTAGAAGCATGTAAGGAGCACCTGAAAATCCCCCTACTTTGAGGTATGTGAAGGTTGGGAATTGAAAGAAGATACATCCCCATATGTTAACCACGTTCTAGGCTTCATCTATGACCTGACGGTTGTACATGTATTTGTCAAATGTACACATAATAGCATAGAAGAAGGTGTCATTCACCCTTCTGAAATGTTGTGGTCCTTCCTTCATTGTCAATTAAGGGTAAAAATCATATATTTGTACTTGATTCCTTAAACCAATAGATTTCAGTCCTGGATAGTTCCTCATCCCTACTACGACATACACAAGGTAGGAAGTCATATAGAAATTCCTTGTGGTTAGAACCTCTAGTAATTATGATTGTAAGGCATTATTGATGTTCTCATCCCATCGATAAGGATGGTGTTCTTTCGATAATAAAGATATATTGAAACATACACTCCTAAAAATCTATGGAAGAAGGAAGGCCCACAACTCTACTCAATGATGGTAATTAAATCATTAACTTTCTGAATGAATTCAAAATGGGGAATGGTATTTGGGAACCTAGTTACTGACGACGTTGGATTTTTTAGGTAACTCTTGTTGATAATCTTGATGTAAGTATGGGAATTATTATTCCAATATTTTAAAGTTGTTTGACGTGATATTGTTGCATAAGTTTCAACGTCAGGAAGTTTGAACACTCTTCAAGGTAGTCAACATTCAATTTGATCACTATCACCGCATCATGGTCCTTAACCTCGCTGAGATTCAAAATCATATTGTGCATATGTTATGTGTATGAACTTTGGGAACTTCATAAAAGGTGTGAAAATAATCTTCCATGGCTATAACGCTATCATAGATACTCTTAATCCAAGAATACTTGGATGGAGCCTTGATTTTATTTCAAAAAATCGAGGAGGTCAATATGGTTAAGGTCGGTGTCCTTGATGTTATCAAAGTCTAATGTGATTTTTAAAGGGGAGTCACCCCTAGGAAGCTATATTTCATTGCTTTCCCCTTTCCCTTTGATGACGAATCTATCATTTACTCACAAAATTCCCGGAAAAGTTGTCGAAACCCTAAATTCAATGGTGGAAGTCCTTTGAAATATAACTCCACAAATTCTCGAAAAAGAAAAGGGTGTAACTTGGCACTTGTTATGTAACTTCCAACTTCAATTGGAAAGTCTAGAAATTGAGAGTTGGTTTTCACAATTCAACTTCTGAAATATCCTTAAGCAAAATTCGACCTCTAAAAACACTTGTGGATTCCTGAAGTGATCAAGGGGTGGAAGTTGATCCATGTATTACATCTCCAAAATATTGAAAAATGGTTTACGAGGATCAAAATGTTTTTGGAATTTTTACAAGTGTTGATTAAATACTTAGGAATCCATTAAACTTGTTTTCTTCACACTAAACCATGATCAAAACAAGGAAAAGGAGAGATTACATACAATGAGTCGGTTGAACAAGGAAAAACCTAGCCTTTGAAAGAATTAAACCCAAAACCCTTGGCACTCAAAGAAATGTAAAAATTTACCCAAACTAATGATCAAATCTTGCAAAAAAATTTAGAAACAATGAATCTTACCAATAAAACTGATGGGTCAAAGGAGAAACCACAAAAAGCCTAAAAATCAAGAAAAAGCACAATCGGAAGTTGAAAGGTTCATTTGCATGTCGAGCGTATAAGAGGTAGGTGGAAATGACGTGGAAATATGACATTTTGTAGAAAAACCTACATGTATTACACGTAAGTGACACATGCGATGAACAAACCCACTTGGCATTAAATACGTTAACCAAAAGTTGGGAGTTTGACCACAAAAAGAAAGGAGATTTATATTTCAAGTTTTAGGTTAGGATTGCAAATTGCAATCTAAAACTTGAATCCCAAAATACGAATCACTTTCAGCTTTTGGGTTTGGTTTCATTTTGCAAATTGCAATATGAAACCCAAATCCCTACTTTCTTTCATTCCTTTTCATTTTGAGTTTTGTGGTTTGGGTAATAATTTGCATGCAAAATGCAAATTTTCCCAAAACCCAAAATGTAAAAATTCAAAGAGAATTTTTCTTATACTTAGGCCTTTTTGAGATTTTCCACAAAAATAATGCTTTGCCAAAATTTTCAAAACTTGGATTTACAATCATGAAAAACAGAAAAGAAATTTGGGCAACGTGACTTGAAAAATCAACAGAGCCCATGCAAGACTTCATTTCCAAATTTAATAATATTTTTGCACAAAACTCCTCAAGTACCCCAACCTATGACAGATAATCAAAAGTGTTCATTTATCAACACACAACCGCTAAAAGTTGTTTTCCTCTTGAGGATAGCTCAAGTTGTAAACTTGGATCTTTCATGAGACTCAATCCATAAAAATAGAAGATGATCTCATCATGGTAGGGAAACTAAATAAAATCTCCAAGAATAGAAAAACAAGATGTTGGTCAAAGATATTTTGAAGATCTGATATAAAAATTAGAAATTGTTGTGGTAGCATTGAAGAAACATGTTTTTAACACAAATTAGCACTTCCTTATAAATATGTAGTGAAGATAAACTTCATTCCAAACATACTATCTCCTCAATAGAGATTGAAATCGAGGTAGCATCCACAACCAATTCTAAAGCTGAGATCATGGAAGAGAGAAATGATGAAGAGATTGAAGTAATAGAAGTTGATGAAGATAAAAATTCAAGTATCTCTAAATGGGATGATTAAAACCTCAAAGGTGAAAATACCATAGGATTTTTTTAGTACGTATTTGATTAATAATATGATGATACATTTGAAGAAATGGATATTCATTCTTATGTGGTTTTCACAAGATCATAAAACAAAGAGAAAATTCATATAAAAGCATAAGGAAAGACCTTTTCGAAAGTAGAAGAAAAATTTAAAAACAAAGAAACTCCAAAAGATAATCAAAACAAGGAAGCCAAAAAGGTAACTATTGTGAAAGGAATTTTAAAGAAAGAAAAAAATTTCATCAATCCCATCTCAAGACAAAGTTTCCATAAAAATAACTAGTGTAACATCTACTGCTTCTCCTTCCACTACTAATACTCAAAAGTTAGCATAATTGTTAAAAGAAATCCCTCTCCAATTGAAAAGGAAGCTCTATTGAAGTTCAAAGTTCAACTACCATACCTAATATTGATATTATTGATCACATCAAAAAAATGAGGATTGAGTGTGAAGATCAAGGAGATGGGAGGATACCATTAAATGGAATAAGAGGGTCTTGTTTCACTTGAAGAACTCTTTGAAAAACATTACAAGTTTATCAAGAAGAAGGAAAAAGAAGTATCTTTGAACTCTATAGATTATGAAAAGGTGAACATTGGCACTCAATAACAACCCCGCATGGTGAATATAGGTAAGTGTTTCTCACCATAATAATGGATAAGGTATGTTGCACTTCTGAGAAAATATATAGACATCCTCACCTATCCATACGATAAATTGAAATCCTTCAATCCAAAATAAATACAATACACAATCCCACTCAAACCCAATTTTGTCCCTTTCAAACGTATAATCCAAAAATAGTTGAGACTGTTTTTGAAGAAGTTCAGAAGAGGATAGATGTGAGAATAATTATTCTTACGAAGTTCAAAATAAGAATGGAGAGATAAGAAATTGTGTTGATTTTCGTAACTTGAATCAAACATCAATAAAAGACAAATATCCTTGTCAATCATGGATCAAGTGCTACAAGTTTTCATAGGATCAAAAATGATGTCCATGTTTAATGGATGCTCTGTATATAATAAAATTGAAGTGGAAAAATAAGACCAATACAAAATAAATTTACCACCCCATGAGGTATGTTTTCATATCGAAGGATTCCATTTGGTCTTATCAATGCAGGAGCAAATTTTTAAAGGGAAATGGAAATGACATTTGATAATCTCAAAAACAAGATCATAGTTTCTACCTTGATGATCTAACTATGTTTTCAAAGAAATGCAAGGATAACCCAAAACACCTAGAGAAAGTGTTTGAACGATGTTGCCTTCATGGGATTTCCTTGAATCAAGAATTTTTTGTTTGGAGTTACTAAGGGAAAATTGTTGGGACACATAGTGTCTAAGGAAGGAATGAAAATTGACCCTGAAAGAGTTCAAGCCATCAATAATTTGTCTCTTCCTACTAGTAAAACTAGTTTTCAATATTTCTTAGGGAAAGTGAACTTTTTGAGAAGGTTTGTGCCTAATTTGGTTGAACTTACCAAAAATTTCCGACATGATAAAATAGAAAAAACTCATTCAAATGGAGCAAAGAATGGAAATAATTCTTTGAAGAAATAAAAATGCTATTGTAAAAGCACCAACTAGTGTATGTCTTGATTTCAAAAATACCTTATTGTCTATTATTACTCTTATGATCCTTTCCTCTTCTATGTCCAAAGAGGTGATTTCAAAATACGGCACATGGTTCATTCAATTTCCTACATTTTCAAACATATGTGTATGTGGATACAACAAAGTTCCCTTCAAATTTCAAAAGTATGTAACTGATAGGTGGGAACTCATGGAAATCTCTCACTTGCATCGAGAAAATCATTTCTTGGGTGAAAAACAAATATATGGTGTATGTTTCCCTATCTCCATTGGTGTGTACAAGTATTTTTCATTCAAGAGTGCAATGATAATGGATAAAGAGATGACAGTTGTAACACTAAAATCATTCATGAGAAGGTGGGAATTTGACATTTGTGGATTCATGGAGAGAATTCTTGGTCTAAAATATAGACATTGTGTAGAGATAGAGGACTATTAGGTTAGTTTGCAGATGAATTTGAGATTTGATGTTGTGACTACTCTCGAATGAATCTAAATCAAATAATCACATTCAAATTGAAAGATGTCTCACAAGGAGTTACTAACAACAACATCAACATCAACATCAATGATTCTACATATGATTTGATTGCATCATGATCCTTCCAAAATTCAATTGGTCTAGAAGAGATGACATGTCACTCAAAGACAAAATTCAACAAGTGATCAAGAGGAGTTTCTCTTGGTATGAGGAAGAATTAGCCCAATCTACTACAAATGAAAGAAATGCACGTGAATATCATAGGCCAACCAACCATAATGAGAAGAGAATGGTTTGTTGGCTTATTACTTCTCATTATGGTTGGTTGGCTTGATCTTCGTGTGCATTTCTTTCATTTGTAGTAGATTGGGCCAATTCTCCCTCATACCAAGCGAGACTCCTCTTGATCACTTGGAATTTTGTCTTTGGGTGACATGTCATCTCTTCTACTTCCATTATTTTTGTTGGGTCATGATGCAATCTTCATGTGCATTGATGTTGATGTTGATAATGAGAAGAGAATTACAAAATTCATTCAATCATCCTCTCACCCTACCACACAAGCTTCATCCCATACTCAAGAAAGTAAGAGGAAATGTAAATCAAAGTAGAATCATGATCTACCTTCGAAGTGAACTGAACAAATAAAAAAATCCAATGGGGAAAAGCATGTTTACGGGATCTCAAAATAAATCCAACATTCATCAAACTCATAATAATTCGAGTTATCATTGCCTTAGCCCCTGGTCATATGGTAGGGTCATATGAGGGCTTCAATCTTGTGATTCCTACTAGTAGGTGCTTAACTCCAGCCCCCTTTCATTCTATTTGTCCGGTGAAGGTAAAGATCATTTTATTCTTTTTAGTGGCAACTAAAATAAATAGTAGAGCATAATATTGAAAAACTTGTATCTTTTAATCGGTAACTCGGTTTTGAGTGTCATTTTTGTAAAATTGTGTAGTTTTTATGCTCTTTCCATTGGAAATATTTATTTTGAGAATCTCACTATAATTATAAAGTTCCATATTGTAACACGCACTCATTATAAAGTGCCAAAATTTGGGGGCTCTTATTGCATTGTTTGGGGGTCTTGTTGCATTGCTTGGTTCTTGCATTTCTTTTAGTGATTTTTTGAGGATGGCATCTTTATCTACTTCTACATTAGATCATGTTGAGCCATTAACAACACATAATTACCACACATGGAAACCAAGAATGGAAAAAATAATTAAGCGAGAAAGGATTATGGTCTTTAACTTCTTCAGAACAACCAATGTTCACTAGAGAATATGAGAAATTTCAGTACCAATGAAAATTTGATGAGTGTATGGATTTGATAGGAACTTATGTAAGTGACAATATTTTTTTTCATTTGGAAAAGTGTAACTCTCCTTTCAAAATATGGGAGAAATTGGAGGATTTATTTGGTAAGGTGGATCATATAAGAGCCATGCAACTTGAAATTGAGATCACCTCTCTTAATCCTGAATATTTTCCAACAATTATAGACTATCTTACCAAGTTCAAGCATTTGTTGACACATTTGAATGGGAGTGGAAGAGATAAGAAATATAAAGAGTGTGTTTACTTGATTCTATCCAAGTTAAGAGGACCATTCCAAATTTTTGCTTCTACCTTTTTCTCTAGCATGGATGCCTTAGGTGACACATTCAAAATGCCTAACTTAGAAACATTTTGTGAAAGACTTACTAGGGAAGAATCCAAATTGTCTCACCTTGAGTCTTCCACCTCTCAAAAGGCATTAGTTGCATCTAATCCTAAGGGCAAGGGAAAACCAAATAGTAAAACCAAATCCACACCTTCTCCATCTCAAAATGCTCCTAAACCCAAAGAAAACAACTCAAAACCCAAGGAGTCTTCTAAATCCAAGAATAAGTCTAGTCGTTCATGCTCTTTTTGTGGGGTAGTAATCATGAAGAACATAGGTGTTATAAGCGAATGCAAGCCTTAGAGGATGTAGTCAAGAAACACAAAATTTATATCTCCATGCCACCTCCTTCTAATCAGCATGGCAAAGCACTTAATGTTGTTGGGAGATCTCAATCAGCACTTACAGACAATTGGGTTATAGATTCTAGTGCCTCTCATCACATGACTTCTTCCAAGGAGTCTTTTGTTTCTCTAGGTTTGAGTTCTACTTCCAAAATTGAGGTTGGAGATTCTTCCTTTCTTTCTGTTGAGGGAAAAGGTGATATACAACTTGATGGTGGCAATATCCAAGATGCACTATATGTTCCTAACATCACTACAAATTTGCTTTCTGTATATCAAATTTGTCATTCTAGTAAAGGAAAAATAATGACTTTTACACCACATGGAGCAGAAGTACGAACTTTGTTGGAGCCTCATTCACTGGTTTCTCAGGGTATTGTTGATCATAGTTCTAGACTATATCACTTTGAGGGTTTTGATGACACTTCTTCTATAGGGTTAGGATTGGTTTCTCATGTATATTAGGAGAGTAAGCTTTGGCATGAAAGATTTAGACATCTCAATTACAGATATTTGAAGGAGTTGAACACTCATGGTATGGTAGATGGTCTTCCTATAGTTTCTTGTCTTGAGGGATTTTTCATGGTTGTGCATTAGGGAAATAACATCAAGATCTTTTCCTAAGAATTTTTCTAAGAGAGCTTCTTCACCACTTGAGCTTGTGCATAGTGACTTGATGGTTTTTCCTACCCCATCTTTCAATGGAGCTAAGTATACACTTACGTTTATTGATAATTTCTTGAGGCATACTTGGGTTTATTTTCTCAAGTACAAAAGTGATGTTTTCACACTTCAAAGTCTTCAAGGCTTTGGTCGAGAAACAATCTTCTAGTTGCATAAAGAACCTTTATACTGATAATGGGGGGGAGTACTTCAATAATGAGTTTTCTAAATTTTTGGCAACTCAAGGCATTATTCACCAACATTCTATTCCTCATACTCCACAACATAATGGATTAACGAGAAGGAAGAATAGAACTTTGAAGGAAATGGCTAACTCGTATGATGCATTCTAGAGATATACCTCCTATCTATTGGGTAGAAGCGAAGCAATTGTGCTAACTACATTTAGAATCACACACCACACAGAGAACTTAAGCATTTGACTCCAGAGGAAGCTTGGTCCAACACTAAGCCAGATGTCACATTTTTTCGAGTCTTTGGGAGCCATGTTTGGGCCTTTGTGTCAAAGAAGAAAAGGAAATATTTGGATAAAAAGAGTAAACCCTTGATCTTTGTAGGGTATTGTGAGGACATGAGAGCTTATCGTCTTTTAGATCCTGATACACATGATGTTCTTTTTCGAACACATGTTCAGTTTGATGAGTGCTTCACTCCTCATGATTCTTCATCTTCTTCCATGCTTCCTTCTTCTTCATCATCTCATCTTGAGGATTCTTTCTTTGAGGATATTGATGAGGATGATATAGATGTCGTTGAGGATCCTATTCCCACTGATGTAGTCACTATGCCTAAGTGGGCTCATACTACAATTTCTAAGGCAACACCTTTCATAGAGGATCTTCCACCCACTAGGCATCATCACACATATTCTACTAGTTCTGGACTTTTGTGTCAGGAAGTTTCTGAGGATCCACAGTCTTTTTCAAAGGCTCATGGGATATAGGAGTGGGATGATGCGATGACAATGAGTATTCTTCTTTGATGAAGAATCATACTTGGGATTTGGTATCTCTTCCTAAAGGAAGAAAGATGGTTAGGTGTAAGTGGGTATACCGAACCAAATACACATCGATGGGTCCATTGACAAGTATAAGGCTTGTCTTGTTGCAAAGGGTTTTTCACAAGTTGAAGGTATTGATTACTCTAAGACTTTTGCACCCATTACCAAGATGGATTTTGTACGCCTTGTACTTTCTCTTGTTACATCATAGGGGTGGCCCGTATACTAGATGGACGTGAAGAGTGCCTTCTTACATGGAGATATATAAGAGGAAATATACATGGAGCAGCCAGCTGGATTTTTCAGATTCTTCTCTTGTTTGTAGGCTCAAGGTCTCTCTACGGTCTCAAACAAGCCCCTCAAGCTTGGTATGAGAAGATGGATTCTTTTCTTCTATCTACTAGTTTTTTTCATTGCCACTCTGATCATACAGTGTATCTCTAGCATGTTGGTGAGGATATTGTGATACTTGTCTTGTATGTTGATGATTTTTTACTTACTAGCAGCTCTTCTTCCCACATTCGAGTATTCAAAGGGCTCTTTCTACACAGTTTGACATGACAGATCTTGGGCTATTGCATTATTTCCTTAGTTTACAGATTTCTCAAATAGATTTAGGGATTCATTTAAGTCAGCAAAAATACACCCATGATCTTATTAGGCACTTTGATATGGCTGATTACAAGCCAAGTCCATCTCTTTTTCAGTCTGGAGTTACTCTTACATCCACATGTACCACACTACTTTACATCCTATGTTGTATAGGAAATTGGTTGGGAGTCTCATGTACTTGACCCATACTTGCCTTGATATTTCATTTGCAATAGGGATTGTATCTCGGTTTGCACATTCTCCTCATAGTAGTCACTGACAGAGTTGCTAAAAGGATTTTGTGTTATTTACAGGGAACTTCCCACTTTGGCCTACACTACACTAGGGGTTCTACTCAATTGATTGGGTATACATTTAGATTGGGAAGGTTCTATTGATGATAGTGTTCTACTTCGGCTATCTTTTCTATCTTGGTTCTTCTCCGTAGCTTGGGCGTGTAAAAATGTAATTTATTGCACTTTCATCTTCGAGGCGAGTACAGGTATGATTCTGATGTGAAGTCAGATATATTCTTTGGCTTTGCGATTATTGATAGAGTTTGGATTCCCACAGATTCATCGACTATACTTTGGTGTGACAACCAAAGTGTAATTCACATTTCTCACAACCCAGATTGAGCACCAACGGACCAAGCATATCGAGATACACATCCAATTCATTCGGCAGCACATTTAGGATGGAGTTCTTTGCTTGGAGTACCTTCCAACTCAACAACAGTTGCAGACATCTTTACTGAAGCCTTTTGCATCACCTCGCTACCTTGAGTTGTGTGGAATGCTTGGGGTTTTAGAATTTGTTCTTGGGGGTGTTCGTGAGAACATATTCCTTCTTCTTCTTCTTTCTTTCCTTATAGCAGGATTCTTTCCTTCTTTTGGTTCAAGATTTCTTCATGGATATATTGTACATGAGTACCTCATCAGGCCTAGTTACGGGACTCATAATGTGGACATGCCACTTCTATTTTTGGCCCCTAGCTTCACTTGAGGGGGTGTTAGAGTAGGTATTTACCTTAGCTCATGTTCACCTAGGTACTTTATTTACCTTTATTTTATTTATCCTCACCCACTTATGTGTGTGGATATTTCCTTTTATTTATTTAGATATTAGGGGGATATTATCTAGTTGTTAGGTATAGTTCTTTCCTTTATCTATGGTATTGACTAGTTCTTTCCTTGATCTATGGTATTGACTAGATCCTTGATGTCTAGTTCTCTCATAAATCTATGGACTTGACTAGTTCTTTGATGACTAGTTCTTTCCATGATTTATGGCTTGATCTACGACCTTGATTGGTTCTTAGATTGTTATTCCTTGCCTATATAAGCAAGGTCCATTCTCATTGTATTTCATTGAGTTCCATAATAATATATGATATTTCTGCTCATTTTTTTGCAAAGGTTTATGTAAAGTTATTCTGGTGAATTGCTTTCATCTTATTGATCGTGATGTTTGATTAGCATCTGTGTTCTTGGCTTGACACGATCTGGTTATTGTTCCTTTTAGAAAAGAATCATCAAACTAGTCACGATCGATCTTGAGGTTATTACGCCAATGACATATTATTTCACTCCCAAGAAGCCTAAGGTCATATCCAAAATTATAGTCAACGAGCATGGAATTCGGTATGTTGACATGACACCACCAATTTTTATAAGATGAGAGGGAAATGATTGTTGCCGATTCTGAAAAGTCTCGTAGAGTAGTTCTCGTGAGTCAACCATCGAAAATGATGTTTCTCATACTCAATATTTTATTCCTTGAGTTGGATGGTTTAGTAGTTATACTTTCCCATCCATCACAAAATTATATCAATGGGGATTAGTAACATAACAAATCCAATCTGAAATAGTTAACACATGGAAATTCAAGAAGGAGATCATCGGATGCGCAAGAGGAAGGAATTTGTAGTCAAAATCCCAAGTTAGTATAACATTTGATAAGACCAAGGCAAGAAGATAGCATACATTGAAACAAAACCATGCAAATCTAAGAACTCGTGCACTTTTCAATCAAAACAAGACATGCAAATCATTTTCATATTTCTAGTAAAAGGATGTGAGATGTATTTTTGTAATTCACTTTTTTGCATTTATTTCAAATGGTAAAAAGATCAAAAGATCATCAAAATGAGCCCATGCGACTTGTACAAAATGATTTTGAAGCCACAAAAATATAGCTAAATAGTGAAGTTAACCATAAAACCCACATTAAGAAAAAGTTTGAAAATCCATCTTGGACGTGACGGTGATGGCAAGTACAAAAAGAAATTCCACAAGGCCTAAATTGTGACGTGATTGTTACGATCAAGACATGTAAGATGATATATCAATGTAATAATTAAAAGGGGATAAATGTATGTTCTAAAAGTGAAAAATTAATAAAATCTCATTTTTTCTCTTTCGTGGTGAACCATTTCAGGCAATGGCCCAACACCACGAGTTTTGTTCTCATTGTTTATTTTTCTTAGCTTTTGCTTAAAAATTTCAACATCCAACTAATCAACATTAAATATGAGTTCTAAGGTGTAACGCACACATTCGTACTCATTTTGGAGTACAACTATATAAATGACACTAATCTAGGTCATATTAATATGGGTTCGATTTTGCAAAAGAACTTGTTCTAAGGGTCACACAGTGTTTTCTCAACACCTATACCACAACGGTCCACTACAAGCAACAACCTTCATAATTTCGGTTCAATGCCCCTGATCTTTTAATTACGTTTACGTAACAATACGACCCCAAGAAGAGAGTTTTCTTTAACAACAATAATGAGCTCATCCTCCTAGTCACTCCTGAACACATTGAAGAGCTACTCAGAATTCCAAAATACAAGGATAATATTGAGTCACAAAAGATTCTACACAATAATATTGGGATGAAGACTCGTTATGATGTTCTAAAGTCATGAACAAGAGTTCATTGGTCACCTAGAGGACTCACACCATTCGTATTCCCAAAGAATTATGTCACATTAAGTTCTAAATTGAAATTAGAGATATGATAACCTTACTCATCCACATAGTATTTGGCATCCTTTCTATGAACTATTTCCGGTCATGGATGTACAAGTTCATTTATGTCATCCTAGATCAAAAACTTCACATTGATCCGGCTATGATCATTCGTAACATATTACACAAGTAGGTAATTGAAGTGAAGATGATAGGACATTTCTACATGATTTATTATATCATTTATGCTTTGTGGTACAAAGAAGAATATTCATTGGATTAGAAACTAGAGGCACTTTATGGCACCAGTAATGCTTGTCACTTCTACCCGCACGGCGTAACTCGGAGAAAACATGCATGATTTATGACAATTCAATGATCCTTTCCTCTTTTTACATCATCAAGGCTCAAGAACAAACCACAAGAAAGGTTTTCACATCAATCCAAAGAGGTGATTTCAAAATGGGGCACATGGTTCATTAAATTTCCTACATTTTCAAACATATGTATCTCTGTGGATACAACGGAGTTACCTTAAAATTTCCAAAGTATGTAATCGATGAGGGTGTGCACTCATGGAACTCTCTCAACTTGCATCAAAAAATCATTTCTGGTGAAAAACATATATATGGCGTATGTTTCCTGTCTCTATTAATGTATACAAGTGTTTGTCATTCAACACTTTTAGTGATAATGGATAAAGAGATGATTGTTGTAACACTACACCCATTCATGAGAAGGTGGTAATTTGACATTTGTGTGTTCATGGAGAGAATTCTCAACCTAACATAAAGACATCATGTAGAAGTGGAGCACTATTAGGTTGGTTGTGCAGATAAATACGAGGTCTCACTTTATGAATACTCCCGGATGACTCTGAATCAAATAATTACATTCAAACTTAAAGATGTACCATGATGAGTTAGTGACAACAACATCAACATCATCGATTCTTCATATGATTTGATTGCATCATGGCCCCTTTCAAAATTCATTTGGTCTAGAAGAGATGACACATCACTCGAAGACAGAATTCAACAAGTGATGAAACAGATTCTCACTTGGTATGAGGGAGAACTGGCCCAATGTACTGCAAATAAAATAAATACACATGAATATCATAGGAAACCATCCATAATGAGAAGATAATTGCAAAATTCACTCAATCATCCTCTCACCCTGCCACACAAGCTTCATCCCATACTCAAGCAAGTAAGAGGCAATGCATGTCAAAGTCAACTCATGATCTACCTCTAGTGACTAGTGAACTTGAGAAAAGGAAATAATTAAATGAGGGCAAGAGCATGTTTATGGGATTTCACAATAAATCTAAAATTCATAAACTTGTAACAATTCATAGTCTCAAGGGATGATTAAGAACACTACTTTATAGTTTTTGGCATACAAAATAAAATCAACAAGTGACCTTCAATCATGCTCAACCTCCCGAGGTTGTTCTAGGATAGCTGATGTGGAAAGTGTGGATGGTTTAGTGTAGAGAACTTATGTAATATGTAGTATGTGGATGAAAATACGTGAAAGAGGTGAACAAGCTATCAAGGTGAAACGATGTCCTCAACACACAATATCAAGATCTGCTCATCGAGGACAATGAAGGCCCTTTTAACCTGAATTGGTCTAATGGTAGGGACCGAATGAATAGCTACATGAAGACTCCCGTTGATACCAAGATCCATAGAAATTCCTTCTAATGGCTTTGGGATGCGTCAAAAACCAACGAGTGTCTGGTAATGATTTCTAGACAAGGTCATGGAATAAGTGAGAGAGGTGTGGTTCTGTTAGCTCTATGGACGGTTGGCGGGTTCGGTCCAAAATGTGAGGAAACTATGATCTTCTTTGTTTAGGAAGTTTAACTTTCTAATGATATCGGGTGGAAGTGGAGATGTTCTAAAGACCAATGCTTGTAATCGGGTGTCTATATCTAATTGGCCTTCAATCTCACTTGTTTGGGGGACCTTTGGATCACAACTATAAATTCTCTCTCGGTTGTGATCCTTTTATGGTTTTTTATTAGATAAGGTAAAAATAGGGATCAGCTCCTAGGGGCCTTACAAAGGAGGAACAATAGAAAGGAGCAAAAAACACCAAGAAAAAAGACACAAAAGGTCCAAAAGGAGTTAAACATGCTTAACTCTTACAATGAAAAGCCAGGACCATGACCCAAAAGACCATAGGAACAAAAATGAAACAACCAGAAACACCAAGTGAGAATTTCACAAAAAGCATGCCAACATTCGGGAACAAAAACTATTAACTTTTAGGGGAAGCTTCCCTGTTGTCAGTAGGACTATCTTTGATGAAACCCTCCTCTTTTCTCCTCACAGTCATATCTTCTTCCAGTTATTCCTCAGAACTATTGATGCACAAGTTGAACTTCCTCTTTTTCATGCCCTCCTCCATCACATCCATCCTATCTCTCAATTCTTTGACCTGAGACTCCAACTCAATAATCTTTTGTTTGGCCTTCACCTGGGATGAACATATTTGTTTGGAAGCTTGAATGACTTCCATCATGGTTTCTCGGTGGCTGACGTTGGTCTCCTCCATCACCTGAATAACCCTTTCCAGATATTGTACCTTATTGATCCACCCCTCAAGATCCTTGTCATCACCTTCAATACCCCTCTTCCTGGAGGTGCTCGCTTCTCCTCTACCTTCCTCCCTCTTCTCCAAATCATCATCCTCCCCTGCATTCCTATACCTAGGCATTTTACTAGCCCTCATCTTGGTAATGCACATCGCGAGTAAGGTCATCCTCCTCAACCTTGTCTTTTAAGGGAGTGGCCAAGATGGGTTTCCCATTCTCATACATCAGGAGGATGATCCCTTCATGCAGAGGCATCTCTACCTTGTCCTTCTAGAACACCTTCAGAGAACTAGTCAATGACATGAAAAGGAAGAATGAAATGCTCACCATGATTTTGTGTCTAAACATGTTAAGGAAAGACAGATGATGAGTGTAAATTTTGTGATATTTTCCTTCCAAAGTGATGTACTTCATAATTTGGAGGCACACCTCTTTCCATATGCCCGGAATACAAGACCTAGCTATGCCATCAGTGAAATAGGAGCACCTTTCCTTACCCAAAAAAATATCTCAATTTTGTGCTCCCTATGGGTTCTGTCTTTGAAAATTTTGAGCCCATCCATCTACATCTCTATAATTAGGAAATAGTGCTCTCAGAAACTTCAATTTCCATGCCTCTCACCGTAAAATTTCCCTCTTTCCAAGCCATACCAAAGTCCTTTGACATGAAGGATCGTGACCATGTAATTTGGAGATAAAATTGCAGAAGCCCCCAATTTTGAGCTTTTTCCACAAGGGCTGGTTGAAAACCTCAATGCTCTGACTCACTAGCTCGATCTTGATTCTATCACCACCCATATTCACAATGCAGAACCTCTCCCACTCACTCTCACTTCTTAAGTTCATAACCCCTTTTGAAACATCGAGACAATTGAAATTGTTCCCCTTAAGTAAGTTGTCTCAGTTCAAGTGATACCAATGCACACTCATGCCAGAATCATCAAATTTAGTGCAGCCTATCTCTACCAATTGCTTCATTAATTTATGGGGGAAAATCATCACCTTTATTCCAGATCTTGTGATCATGACTTTGTACACCGTAATTTTCCAACTTATCCACACACGTATTACCTTGACGCAAGATATGATTAATTGAAACCTTTTCAAAACCTTTTAAAATTTCCCTGACATCATTTAGAACATTTCTTAAGGTCCAATTAATAGTATTTTTATTGTTAAGAGCATTAACAATAATGAGGGAATCCCCCTCAATCTAGATATTATTGATCCCTCTATCCTTAGCCAAATTGACCCCCAACATTAGTGTAGACACCAAATTTGTGTCTTACGACCCCCCGTGCCCCGCATCTCATTTCACAACCTAGCCTCACCACCTAAACCTTGCACAATTATTTATTAATTACCTTATAATTAATAAATCCACATCTCCAAACCTGCCACCACATTTCGCCACCTCATCATGACCTAGCCCTAACCCTAAACTAACCTAATTAAGACCTATAACTTGGTCTACATCCACACCCATGACTAATTACTCCTCACCCGCACCAAAATCAACCTAATAATGACTTGACCAAGCCCACAACTAATTCCTCGGGAGAAAAGGAGGGAAAGTTGGCTACTTTACTAAAAATAGTCCACTTTGACTTAACCGATATTGTTCTACTCGATCATGTCGATTCGTAACCGCCATCGGTTCCTCAGTAAATGACCTCCCCAACCAAAAATGGGGGATCTGGGATCTATAATCTGGAAATTCATTGGAAAGATCGGGAATTCACTTGGCCGAGCAGAGACAAGTGAAGGAAAGAAAGGAGTTTGCAGAGAGAAGGACATCAAGCCCAAACTACAATCGAGTATTGACATCATCTTGCGTCTAAGGCATAAGCCCAAAGTGATTAAAACTAATCCTAGGGTTAGTCTGTTAATTTTCTTGTGCATCTTGCTTGTTTTTAGTTTTGTTTCTCTGTCATACACTGGTTTTGTTGTGATCACTTCAGAATAGTTTGGTAGGTATACTAAGCATTGTTAACCCCAAATTAGTAACTTCTTATGGCTTCTTACACCGGTCCTATTCTACCCACATCGGTTAACTTACCGACGGCGGCTATAGTCTGACCGACATCGGTTACCTGACCGATATCGGTTATTATCTTTCATAGTTCCCAAAACCAATGCAACCTACCAATTCCAACATTTTGTTCTTTATCTTACATTCTGATAGATTGCATCCTTACTATGTACTCTTGTCCATGGTTGTTGTCACTTGGAAACAAGCTGCAGCCATGGTTTCACATGCCTGCTCCGTGCCTTTGCCTGAATCACCCCCTTCACATCCTATGGGGAATCCTACGGACACCAGCGAGGTTCCCAAAATCCCTGTAGGAGAAAAGGAATTTGCAAAAATTTTGGGCGCTAATCCTAAATGTTTGTAAAATACTATTTGTCTCATGCACTGACCGTACACCCGACGATCAACTCCTTGTTGGTATGCCTATTAGTATAGCTGCTCACTTAGCTCCTTCCCCACCTGATAACTCCACCTTGCCTTCTTCATCCTTAGCCCCGTCTCCCAACTCAGTGGCTTCAGAGGTTCTTACGGCATAGATTGGCTTTCCTTTTGTTAATCTAGGGCCCCACATATCATTACCACCAACTGTTCCTACCTCATCTCTCTCACAGACGCTCCTTTCATAACTTGCTCTCTGCCACCTATCCACATGAGCTTTCCTTCTCAAGCTCCGCCCACCTTTTCATTTCCACACACTTATCCGGTGGCTTCAACACCTTATATAGGACATCCCTATTCGGTTGCCTCAACATATTCGTCCTCAATACCTTATCAACATTTAGCCCCCCCATTGTCTAGTGGAGGCCCTTGGCCCAATCCTCCACCTTTTACAACAACCGCACCATCATCTCATCCCACCACTGATTTCATCAAACAAATGATGGACAAAATGCAAAATCTGGAGGCTTTTGTTTCAGGAAGCCGTAGCACCCTAACATACGAGCAAGTTTTTCGGGAGCCTATTCATCCTTCTGTCCCCCTTCATTCATATCCTCCTCAATGGGAATTACCAAAATTCACTCGTTTTAATAGTAAGGAAGATTCTCAACAACATTTACGATCATTTAGACATGCCTCGCTTTCTCGATTGCTCGTGATGATGCCTTCTACTACTCGCACCTTTCCCATGTCCTTATCAGGGACCCACCTTGGAGTGGTACAGTTGTTTTAACCCAAAGACTCAATCTTCTCTTTTAACCAATTAGCCCAATCTTTCTTGGATCATTTCTCCATTAACATTGCCAAGAAAGTATCTATCGGCCGAATGACCTCTATGCCATCCGACAATTTGAAGACGAATCTATTGCAGATTTCGTTGACGATGGTGGGGCCTTATCAACCAACTTACTTATGCCTTACCTCAGTGAACTTATCGAACTCTTTACGCGGTCTCACGCTAAGCACATTTCTCCTACCCTCAAATTCAAACTTTCCGCACATTTGACGAGGCCTTTACTATGGCTCGAAACTAGAAATTCGAGCCTTAGAGGAAGAGAAATTGCGGTTGCGCAAACAAAACCCCAAGTTCCAACCCAAGACTCCACCAACAAACCTAACACCACCAATCCTCACACATTGTTCGCTTTGAAATCAAAAGGAGTTGTACACGCGGTGATGGTAAAATCTCAAACACCATCTAATACCCGCCAAAACCACCTATAAGTATAAAGCCAAGCCCATCAATTACACTCCCTTGGGAGAAACTTATGGTGTGATATTGGAAAAATTGCTCAAAGCAGGAGCTATTACCTTACCTCCTATTAAAACTCACTCCGGGTTTGATTCCACCCGTGCTATACCTTCTTGGTACAAAGAAAATGACTTCTGTAACTTCCACCACGTGAAGGGACACGATCATGAAAACCGAAAGATGTTGAAAAATATAGTGCAGAAATGGTTGATGCGGGATATAACCCTCAATAATCCTAATGCCCCTATAACCGAAATTTAAAAATCTTCACAAACCATTCCCAAACCACTCTTCTAATAGTAACATAAACCAAGATATCTTAGCCGAGGAGAGTGTTCATGAAATCCATACGGTCTTTGACTCCCAACCAAACACTTCTATCGAGAAAATTCCGAATCAAGCCTCTTCACTAACACAGGACCCGAACCCCTTCACCACCATCAAGACAAGATGAAATCCTTGCCATTCCTTTACCCATAAAGGAATTAATCGCCTGCATTTCTCTTCTCATATATGAGCCTTCTTACACCACATCTCTCGCAAGATTGTAAGCGGATGTTATCTAACTTATCTATTTCCCAAACATCTCCTTCTACCACTCTTGCTGTACAAGAGGAAGGCTCGCCACTTTTTTCGTCATCCTTAGACGAGAAACCCTTTGAACCAACATCACCAAATTCTTTAATCATGACGGATTCTCTCAAACATGCCCTCCTACCTATTAGTTCTTTATCGCCTAAATCTTTTCAGTGACCGGTTGACCTCTTAACGCCCATTGATACAGTGCCTCATTTACCCCCTGTATCACACCCACAGTGGACCGGAATCACAACCCACCTTTCTTCCATACAAAATTTCCTATTCACACATGAGGATTGTCACCCCTCAGAAGATAGATGAGTCCTACGGGAACGTTTGAGTACACCATATTCTACTCAAATGTAGATGACCGATCCAGACGCCTCTACCATATACCCGAAGTGTTTACAAAAGCTTAAAATGCCTATGTCCTCATCTTCACCCCCTCATCTCTACCAAATACCTCATCCACCTCTATTGACCTAACCAAACCTTCCCCTACGCTTGGGACCTCACCAATACCCAGTCTAACACACCCACCTAAATGGTTAGATTTATCCAAAAGTAAAGTCGTCCACCCACTTAGGAGACAGACCCAATCTCCTCAAGTCCAACCTATGCCTCTATCATAACTAAAACCATCGCCGTCACACCTACCTTCTATATTGGGACCTCATCCCTCCACCTTGCATCAATACATCATACCTCTTGCGTTTTCTTTAAAACGACCTACACCTGCTGCACCCATACAAAGATCCACGGGTATATCAACACCGTCACCCCAAGTATCCTGTCCACCTATCAACCCTAAACAAACTCCATCATCAAAGGATTTGTTTACTATCACTCCTCTTTCTCCGTGGTTGTTTTCTGCTACCACGTCATCTGACCAGCTAAACATAACTTCTACGCCGAAAGAGGCCACGTTTAGTTAAATCCAATTATCAAAACCCCTTGGCTAAGCCGCCACCCGTACGAATCAACCATACCCAGTCATTACAAAACCTACCCACCAATAGCCTCATCTTCCTCTGACTTTGACCTACTCAAAGGGTCTTACGCCAAAATCCTTGCTATGTTGGTGGAGAATGCGACCATTTCCCTACCCCCACTTAGACCCTATGATCCATCTAAACCTTGACCTATAGGTTATGATGAGTCTAAAATCTGCGCTTACCACCGCACACCAAGACATGATGTAGAGGGATGCAAAGCGTTGAAAGCCATACTTATTCAGTCACCTCTCTCGGATAGAAAGGTTAAGAAAGACAACTTACGAAGGGAGAAACCTTTAGCTTCAATCCCCTCTCCTATACCACCTGTCCCCTCCTCACCAAGATCTATCATTATTACAACCCCACCTCTCGAAGACCATGACTTATCCCTACTGTCTTCCTCCTCTCGTACTCACTCGGCCTCGTGCCCTGCGATCCACCTCAATCGCTCTACACCCCTCAACTCCTCAACTATGTGCTCCGTCACCATATAGTTCCCGTAAGGTCTCCAACAAATATCCGCAATCGTTACCATCTCCCACACCTGCCTATAATACTCGATGTCCTCTGTCACGGCCTGGGATCTTGCCTCTTGTTCTGTCTGGACCCATCGTCTGAATCCCAACCTCTGCACTCCTGTCTCTCCCGACTGGACGGGTCGGCCTATCGGTCACACACAAACAATGTGCTCATAAGCCCAACAATGTAATAAGTATGAACAATCCAGTGTCGTCCTGTGTTTTCACCTGCAGGCCCATAAACCCCTGTATAGCTCCGCCAGATATGCGGGTGCCCATGCGAAAGTCACGCTCCTTTCTATCATTTCCCAAATAATACACATCAATGCTTTTGGAAATCTTCCCCCATCCGCCCTCGGTAATGCATAATACCCCACCGCTATCATTAATACCACTACCAACCTTGTTTCCTCAGGGTGTGTTGCATACATTGTACCATAAGTGAATGTCAAACCTCACTGTGTCAAATCTCGTGCAGCTGAACCAAATACTACTTTGTTATCGCTCCTCGCGCCATGCTAGGCAACGCCTGATACACTGGTCTTCCTGTAATTGGGAGCCTCAAGATCCTAAACACATCTTCCAACGTCACTGTCATCTCCCCTGTTGGCAGATAGAAGGTATTCTTTTCCGGATTCCACCTCTCAATCAACGCCTACAACATAGCATGATTGCGTGTGATTCGTGAATAATAGCGGATTCCACTTAACCCCACATGGTTTATCAATGCCCATTCAGTGGTGTTACATCCGCTCGGATTCGTGATAACAAAGCTGGCACACTATCATTCATCCTCAACCCTGCCTTTGCTTCGCATACATCAAAATGACACCCAACCATTCAATAAATCAAATCCCCAAGTGTTTTTTCTCACATTCTACAAATTCCTACAGTAACCGGTATCGGTTATAGATAACCGATACCGGTTTACTAACCGATACCGGTTATCTCTAAACAATATCGGTCATTGTCAATCCTATACAGCGCTTAAAACCACCACCTACGATAATTATTTTGCTCGTTTACTCCTCTCTATACCTATAAACATACATGAACACCCTACTTACCTACCCCATAACACTCACTCTATCCCAAACCCTTGCCTATCACCTTTTCTTTCTCATCTCTACCCTCTTACCTTCTCTCAGCCTATTCATCAAAACATGCAAGAATTAAAATACAATCAAACAGTTTACCTCTTGGGATGCAGCAGCTTGGGGTGGACCCTATCTTCCCTCTCGTCTCTGCCTGCTGGATGCTTCTCCTCGTTCAGCCATGTTCACCACCCTCTTCAAATATAACTTGCCTTTCTACCTTCTTAATCTCAGCCCACACTCACTTTACCTGTCTCTTTCCTCCTTATCACTCAATTCTTTCATGCCATTACCTGTATCAGTCGTCAAACAGCGTCACATTCACGTATTTAACTTGTTGCATGACTCTAAAAATAAGAACTCTAAAAATAAGAACTTAAGTTGCCGCCCAAGCTTTTCTATTTTTAGAAAAGCTCATTTTGGCATAACCGGTATCGGTTACCTAACCGATATCGGTCCTTAATCTACCGACGTCGGTTAGGTAACCGATATCGGTCACATGTCTCCTTTTGCTTAAACCTGGGCCTTTTCTTTATTTTTGTAAATTTTTGTGGCGCCCGCCTCTTTTCTGCATAACTACACCATTATCAATATTTGTCATCAAAATCACATCAATATATCATCACAATTTCATCAACATCATCTATCTACAATAAAACAACCATCAACAAAATACGACATTGCAATATCTACATCAAACCCATCAGTATATACACCATTTGGATCTAACTCATCATCTATACACATTAAATTTCAAAAACCATCGACAAAATACATAAAACATTTTATACACACCATGTGGATCAAAATCATCATCTCTATATATATCAATGTTTAAAATATACAACTTGCCCTGCATGGGGGCCTCTGTGATCTCAAAATAATACAAAGCCGGCACGCAGGCCGCTATCACTGTCAAAATCTCAACTCGGCTCGTAGGCCGGTCTCTCATGTCAAAAATATACTCGGCTCGCAGGCCGGTATCAACTCTACAACCTGTACTCGGCTCGCAGGCCGGTATATACAACAAGAATGAATAAATGAATCATATGTGGGCACGCAGGCCTCTATATACATAACCGGTTCACAGACCGGTGCCTATATCCAATATACAAACAAAACACCCATCTCCACTCCAGGGATGTCTCAGCTCTCCCCACCACCCTCAGCTCCTCTCCCTGCTGGTCCCTGTGCTGGCTCCGCCTCCTCCCTATCACCGACCCACCGGCTGTGGCTGCACCCCCTTGGGATCTCTGGCTCCGAGAGGTCTCGGCTCTGTGCGCCGCATATGGCTGATAGTCAGCCCCGGTACCATCAAGGACATCCTGATAATACCGGGCCTCTACTCTCGCCTCCATATAGCGGGCCCGTGCCACCATGGCTGCTGGGCTAGTCCCCTAACTCCTAATAATGGTGGGGCCTATCTCCCTTGGTACACCCCGTGCTTGTACTGCAGGCGTGCACATGTGCTGTGTGACGGGGCCGGTGCCTATGGTGGTGCACAGTGGCTATGCAGTGCCGTGGTGGTGGTGCTTGTGGGTCACCTGCACTACCTATGCCTACACTGTGCACAAGCTAACTACCCCTGTAGTACCCCGATCTGTGCCTATGTAGCAACAAGCTGCCCCTGTAACAACTGCACCTGTCCTACGAGCCGGTCCCTCTCTGCTATAACAGCCGCTAAATCTGGTTGTGTGGGCTGTGCTCTCCTAGCTGCTCTCTCCCCTGCCCACCACACCAAAAATGAACCTGTGCACCGGCGTCATCCACTGTATCGTCTGCTGGCCTCTCTGCTACCCAATCTGGGTCAACGGGCTGCGGTGCAGGCAGTGGGGCCTCTACATCATCCCTCCGGTACTGTGGGAAGGGAGGTGGCTCATCCTGTCCGCAGTGCCCCAATCGCGTACCCTCTCTCTAGGGTATCTCGCCCATGCTCTCCGGGCCTCCATCTAGCTATCCAGAAAGTATACTGGATCCAGCGCATCTGTGCTCGGGCTCCTCCTCGGGGCTGATGGCCTCTGTAGGGCCTCCATACAATGTCTAGCGCGGTCAAGCCCTCTAACATATGACGGTAGTAGGCTACATCCCATCCTGCGAGCACCGCTCGTGGCTGGCCCACGACCCCCAACCACCTCTGAAAGCCATATCTGTATACAATCTGTGGCCCTGGCTACTGGGGCAGCCCTACTGGTCGTATACATATGATGTGCTCATATGCCCAGCAGTGTAACAAAAATGTCGAGCAAATCCCAAATCGCCTCATCCGGCGATAACCCCACAGCTCTTTGTATAGCTGCACCAGATATACTGGTGCCCAGGCATAACACGTATGCTCCTCTACCATCTCATGCAGCACTCCCATCAAAGCCCATGGGAAGCGGCCTCCCTCTGAGTCCGGGAGGGCGAAGCATGTGATACCTATCATCATCAACACGGCAAGCCGTGTCTCATGTCTGTGTGCGCGATACATATCACCATAGGCAATGCTCATGCTGTGATAAGTCAATAATGCGGCTGCATCCCCAAATACCTGAAGAATGTTGTCCATCACCGTCTCTCGCATCTACCTGGAACACTGCCTCCCCTATGATCGGCAGTCTCAGGATGCGATACACATCCTCTAGGGTAATAGTCATCTCTCCAGTAGGGAGATGGAAAACATTGGTCGCCGGATCCCATCTCTCGATGAGGGCAACCATAAGGCTGTGGTCCCTATCCACAGCCCTATACCGCTAGACTCCGCCGAGTCCCACCTCGCGCATAATGGCCCACTGTGCTGCGGACACATGTGGCCGCATCCGTCTCAATAGCGGGGGCATCCGATCCCGCATCGTAAGCTGCTGACGTGCCTGCAAAAACAACCCACTTCATTAGACCTACCCTTTACAAAAACAACTACTTTAACCCTCTATACCCCCTTTTACCCACCCGACCACACCCCGACTCTATAACACACATCTACACCCACCTATCTTACCCTAAAACATCTACGATATCCCCTTTCCTTATCTCACCCTACCCTACCAACCACCCGATCTACTATCGCCATCTAACTATGCCCCTACCAATTTAACACCTCCTAATTCATACTCAACACCTAATCTATCCTAACCAAACCAACCACACAACCACCCCATTTCCCCCCCCACCCCAATCACCTTTCCTATCAACTCTACCCCCTCCCTCTTCACCCCAAACAACAACCAAACAACAAAACAAAAACAACAAACAACAAACAACAAAACAACAACCAAAACACAAAACACCAACAACAACAAAAACAAAACAAAAATAACCTAACTAATGACCAGATCTGTCACCCTTCACCACCACCACCGGTCCCCTACCCAAGACATCCTATACATAGCGCGTCAACATACGACCGCGCGGTCTACTAAAACCCCACTTTGTGCAAATATTTTGTGACCGATGCCGGTCGCTAGTGACCGACATCGAGTCCAGTTGTCCAGTCCGAGCCGAACCCGACGCGGCCCCCAAAACTATCTTTTTGCCTATTTCTCCCCTTTTACCCACTGGAAAACCCTACAAACCTACCCACCCTACCGTTTTAGCCTAACTAACCTACCTACCCACTCCATTTTTCAAATTACATCCATTTATTCATTATTTCATTAAATTTTGGATTCCTACCCAAAACCCAAATCTAAACTTAAAATCATTAAATTCACATAATTAGAGGTTTAGAACCTCTCACCGTGCGACTACACGTCATCGTGGTGGGATAGGTGGTGGTGGTCCAGCTGGTCCAGCACCTCCTGCTCCTCCTGGCTGTGCCATGGCTATAAATCTCCTCTGCTAGGTCCTCCACCAATCAAATTCTACCTCCTACTCGCTGGGGTCTACCAATCACTCACTCCTCCACTCAACTACTGCCAACTCAGCGTATAAACTCAACAAAATCAATTTTAAACCCAGACAAGCCGTATTGGTTATCAAATTGACAATGTGACAATGATAGGCCATATTTTTCTTTTTATAGGTTTTTTACCTATAACCGATATCGGTTATATTGTGCCCTAAACCACCGGTATCGGTCATCTAACCGATACCGGTCATAGCTAACCGATATCGGTTTAATACCTTTTTCACCACAATTTCTACCCTTATTCACCAATCTCCCTTTCTCACCACATCGCCTAAACCCTCCTTTGCTAAATAGCCTTTTTTGACTTCATTGGCCCAATTCAAGGCCGCACCCAACCAACCAGGCCCGAGCCAAGGCCACAACCAACCAATCAGGCCTGACCCAAGGCCGCAACCAACCATTTGGCTTGACCCAAGGCCTGACCAACCAATTAGGCCCGACCCGAAGGCGCAACCAACCAATCAGCCACGACCCAAAGGCTGCAACCAACCATTTGGCCCGACCCAAGGCGCATGACCAACCAATCGGGCGACCCAAGGTCGTGAACCAACCATTTTGCCCGACCCAAGGCCGACTAACCATTCGGCCCAACCCAGGCCACAACCAACCAATCAGGCCCGACCCATGGCCCTCACTAATCAATGGCACGACCCAAGGCTGCACTCATTAAATACCTAACCCAAAACCAACAAATTACAATTTTATCCACCCATCATGTAGCTTTTTGTTCAATCGAGCTCACCTGTTCATGTTTTAGCATGATTAGGGTACTTGACTTGATCAGTCGACCAACTTTTCCTAGACCAAGACCGTGATGTTTATCTCAACCAAACCAACCATTTGGTACTGCCGAACATGCCTAAATGTTCCTGTACCTTACCCGTTATATCCCCTGGAGCTACTTCCTATGCCTTGGATACCAGGATTATATCACCCTTGTTTGGATAAACTATCGACCTTTGCCTATGAATTGCTTGTTTGCTCTTCAAATCATGTACCACAGTCGCACTCACTTGCATTTCAACGTGTGTCTACTTCCTTGGATCTACCCCACCATCTTACCATCATTTCAACACCATTTACCCTTTATCAACCCTATCCCCGATTTCACGCTACCTCAACTGTGATAGATTTGAGGGGATTACCTACACCCTTAATGGAGTAACCACTTCTTATTATTGTCAGTGCAGCTTTACAAGACAAGCTACATGACAACAAGGGGCTAATGTAGACACCAAATTTGTGTCTTATGACCCCCTGTGCCCCGCATCTCATTTCACAACCTAGCCTCACCACCTAAACCTTGCACAATTATTTATTAATTACCTTATAATTAATAAATCCACATCTCCAAACCTACCACCACATTTCGCCACCTCATCATGACCTAGCCCTAACCCTAAACTAACCTAATTAAGACCTATAACTTGGTCTACATCCACACCCATGACTAATTACTCCTCACCCACACCAAAATCAACCTAATAATGACTTGACCAAGCCCACAACTAATTCCTCGGGAGAAAAGGAGGGAAAGTTGGCTACTTTACTAAAAATAGTCCACTTTGACTTAACCGATATTGGTTCCTACTCGACCACCGTCGGTTACGTAACCACCATCGGTTCCCTGTAAATGACCTCCCCCAACCAAAAAATGGGGATCTGGGATCTGGAATCTAGAAATTCATTGGAAAGATCGAATTCACTTGGCCGAGTAGAGACAAGTGAAGGAAAGAAAGGAGTTTGCAGAGAAGGACATCAAGCCCAAGACTGCAACTGAGTAACCAGAGCCCAGTGACACTCATCCAAGCATTGGGAGAGAAGATAGCTCATCTTTGATTGTCCGATCATCCTACCTGAGCCCTGCCTTCGTTATCACAGTCTTTGGATCTGTATCTTCATCAGGAACTAGTAAGTAGTATCTTGTATGTTCTTTTGATAACATTTCTTGAACTTCTGAATCACAACAATTATAAGTCTATTCCTAGATCTACTACCCGGTAACACCCTACATCTAACTATCATTCCTCTACCCCTACACTACCCCAAGAATAGCTCCCATACCCTCTGAGTCTTCTCCATCACCCCATTACCTATCCCCAATCATTTACTAGCCTTATAAACACCATAGCCACCTTATAGCCAACCTTCACTAAAAGCCCCTAAACCACTGCCCCTACCGATATCGGTTAGCGAAAAGCCGTCTTGGTGACGTGGTATCGCATCGATCCACTGTGATTCAAAACCAAAACTAGCCCTTTCCTCTATTGTTTTAACAAGGTAATTAAATTGTAATTTTGCAATAATTTGTGTTAATTCATATTAGCAGGGGAACTGACCACCTTCAAAAGGAATTTTAATACTTCCTGGGCCCAAGGCAGTTCCCTCATTTATTGTCTAATTAGAATCTGGTGGTCTTGTATTCTTACTTGCAGGTAGTCCTTCCCAGACAAAAAGGAGTTCTTCGCAATCGATCTGATCTCCCTCTACGGTATTCAATAAGTATTCCTCATAGCCCTAACCCTTATCTATTTCTCAAGAGAATGAAAGGATAGAAGTAACTCTATTCTAGGCCGAAAACTCCTCTCGTGCAAAACAATTAGAGCTCTAGCTTCCACCATATTTTTAGTTTGTCTCCCTAACAGACCAACATAGGAGAAAATCCTTCACCATCAATGCTTCTAATTATTCCTCCCCCCAGTGGGGCCCAAATTCCCTTTAGATGCCCCATCAAAATTTATCTTAACTACATTGTTCTTGGTCTAGTCCATCTGCTATGAATTCTCGGTCTTTTGATCTCCACTAAACTAAGGGAGAAACTCTTAAGAACTTCCTCCTCCCATCTCAGGAAAGGTTTCTTTTCCTTACCTTTAAACAATTTAGTGTTTTCTTTGATGGCTGCTAAGACTTTACTTCTAACTCTCATGAGATTATCTTTCTGGTCACAAAAATACTATCATTCCTAGCTTTCCATAATCCCCAAAAGAGATGTGGGAGGGAAATTTTCCAGGCCCACACCAAGATGGGGAAACTGAAAGGGCTCTCCCATTATATACAACAATCCTCAATAGTCTTAGGCATGATCCATTGAATTTTGAATAGTTCTGGATAGACCCAAACACCTTTTGAGAAAAGGGGCAATGAAGGAGAAGATGGTTGAAATTTTCCTCCTCTTTCCTGCACAACGAACACCTATTGGGGAGCTTCATACCACATTTCCTGAGATTTTCCACCATAAGGATCCTGTTTTGAACTACCAACTAGTAAAAGATATTTACTTTAGGAGTAAGATCCTTCACCCAGAGCCTTCCCCAATACTCTTTTTGAAGGGAATCTTTAAAATTTAGTCTATAGGCTGATTTAACTAAGAAATTCCCAGAATATTCCTCTTTCCATTTAATGGAATCTTCCTTGTTTTGGAAAATGGGGATATAGAAATTTCTTAATTTGTTGTTGAGATCCCAAAAAGGTTATAGGTCCCCATTAAAATCCAAAGGGGGACAATGACCTCCCAACTGATGGTTTCCTCTTGAGTCCAGAAGTTCTTATCCAAAATTTTCCCCTTTCTTCATAGTGTTGAGCTACCCTTTTCCAATTCTCCATGCTAACCAGAGGATAGTCCTCAATCCAACTATCATTCCAAAACTGATTCTATTACCTTTTCCAATCTCCCAGATCATTCCCTTGGTCAAAATGTCCTTAGAAGCCACAAGGGAATTCCAGAAAAAGGACCCTCTTGGAAAATCATTTTGGTTGAAAAAGGACTCCATTCTGCCTATATTTCACAAATATTTCTTCTTGATGATGTCCACCCAAAGACCCTCTTCTCTGAAATCCTCCATCCAACTTTAGCTATCAAAGCCTCATTCATAAGAGAGATATTTTTAATCCTAGGCCCCCACATAACTTGGGTTTAGTAACTTTTTCCCAAGCCACAAGTGGGAATTTGAACTTATCCTCAGCTCCCACCCATAGGAATCTTTTCTGAATTTTTCTAGAACCCAATAATTTTGGAAGGGAGCTTAAAGAGGGACATGACATAAATAGGGATTCCTTGAAGAGAAATTTGAAGCAATTGAATCTTACCTACCTGGGAGAGAAGGATACCCTTCCAAGAAGATAATTTTTTGTTCACTCTCTCCAGTAGAGTATTCCATATAGAAATATCTGGCTTCTTTTGGACGAGGGGCATACCTAAATAAGAATCAGGAAATTTCTTAATCCGACACCCCAGGATGTGAGCTAATCTGACTTGGACTAGATGCTCCACATTAATAAAAAAACAACACTTTTATGGAAATTAACCAACTAGCTCGAGACAAGTTCATAGTCATTTAGAACCAACTTAAAATTAGAGGCTTCCTAGATAGAAGCTTTACCCAACATAAAATTATCATCAACAAATTGATTAAGACAGATAGAAGGAAGACCATTAGAGATTTTAATACCTGAATACTATTGGAAAACAAAGCATGTTGAAAATCCTACTTAAAGACTCAGCCATAATAACATAAAGAAAAGGTGAGAGAGGGTCTCCTTGTCTCAAACCTCGACCCACTTGGAAAAAACCTTCCGGTTTTCCATTCACAAGAACAAAAAATCTAGTTGTGGAGATACATGTCATGATCATGTTCACCAAGGTTATACTGAAGCCTACTTTGATCAGAATGGCCCAAAGGAAGGACCAAGAAATCCTATCATAAGCTTTATGCATATCCAACTTAACAAACATAGTTGATCTTCCTGAGTGTTCAATAGAATGGATAGCTTCTTGGATCACAATGATACTATCTTGTAATTTGCCTTCTCGGGACAAAATCCCCTTGATTAACCGAGATGAAGTTAGCCAGAACATTTCTAATCCTGCCAGCAATGATTTTAGTTATCATTTTATAACTGGTATTACATAGGCTTATTGGTCTGAAGTCCTTGACTTCTTTGGCCCCAACAGATTTAGGAACAAGGACCAAGAAAGTGTTATTCATTTGTCTCAGGAGATGCCCATTATTGAAGAACTCTTGGACCATTTCAATGACCTCTTGTTTAATCACCTCCCAAAATTTTTGAAAGAAAAAGTTGGGAAACCATCAGGACCAGGAGATTTTTCTGGTTCCATTTCAAAGATAGCATAACAAATTTCCTCCTCCGTGGGAATCATTAAGAGGTCTCTATTTTCAAGAGGGGAAATCACATTCTGAAAGAGATCAAGGACTTTATTCTGAGCATTTTCCTCTACAATATTCCCCACCTTGAAGAGCTCCTTGAAATAATTTATTATTGTCACATTGATATCCTTACTTTCCGAGTAGGTCACCCCATTCTCTCCTCTGATTTCATTAATCTTTAGGAGGTTAGATTTTGAAGTGGCTGTAAAGTGGAAAAATTTAGTATTCTTATCACCCTCCTTGAGCCATTTCACCCTATATTTTTGTCTCCAATAAACCTCTTCTTTATCCAAATGTCATGATACTCAGTCAAAAATTTTTGTTCTTGATCTTTGAGAATAGGTTAAGGCCATCATTCTCCATCAGTTCCTCAATAGTTCTTAAATCCTCTACAATTATACTTTTTCCTGGAAAATATTCCCAAAGGTTTCCTTATTCCATATTTTAAGATTACTTTTAACATTCTTCAATTTAAAACTCAATCTAAAACTAGCTACCCCATGAACTTGGATATCCCACCATTCTTGAATTCTATTGAAAATATATGGGTGATCTAGCCACATCTTTTCAAATATGAAAGGTCTATCTTTCTTGGGTTGATTCATCCCCAAATTTAGGAGTAAGGGATTATGATTTGATCCAATTCTGGGAAGGGTTTTAAGAGAATAAATTTGGTTAATCATGCACGATTACTCACCAAAATCTATCTAGTCTAATCTGAATGAGCTCAGACCCCATCCTTCTATTAACCCAAGTATATTTTGGACCTTCCAATTCCAAATCAAACAGATCATTTCTGCTAGAAAATCAGCTAAATCTTCCATGCTATCAGAATAAGAAATAAATCCCCCTTCTTCTCTCCAGGGGAGATGGGGTGTTGAAATATCCATCGATGATCCAATCTTTATCTTTAAAATTTTGTCTAAAACTCAAAATATCCTCCCATAACTTCCTTCTTTCACAGATCTTATTGAGGGCATAAATATTTGAAACATACCAGGTTTTCTTTGACTCAATCTTCGTAAAGATAATAACCACATGCCCAGGGGAAGTGAGAATCACTTCACCCTTCACTACTTTAGGATTCCACATAGTAACTACACCTCCAGAGGCTCCAGAAGAACTACTCCCATCCCAATATCCTTCTTTCCAAATAATCCTACCCACCTCTTTAAATCTTTCCATACTCATTTTAGTTTCTTGAAACATTAAAATATCATGTTTATTTCTAGTTCTAAGGTCCTTAGCTATTATGTGTTTACTGGGGTTGTTCAAACCCCTAATATTCCATGAGAGAATTATCATTTATACTTTCTTATTACGGGAAAAGGATTTCCCCAAAGTGCTTTGTATACCAGTATCCACCTCCTTCCTAGCATTATTTTCCCTTAATTCCTTATTACTTTTCTTGTCCCTTGTAGCTGAATCTTTTCCTACATCTACTCTAGAATTACTTTGAGTAACTGGTTTAGATTTACTTACTGGTCTCTTGGGAGATGTAGTGATTTCAAACATGTGTGAAACATAATCCGTTAAAACCCCAAAGACATTAGAGATAGCAAAGGCATCATCTTGTCTTTGACCAAATGAGCTCGACCTATTGATGATACCTCATCTAGCGAGGGTCCATAAGCAACTTGCAAAGCATAGTTTCCTTCTGATTCCTGGATGCAAGAATCCTCTGTTTCAAGAACCACCTCTTCCAAAGTTGGATCCTCATTTTCTTTTTCTTTGTCACTATTATAATTTATTGATACAACCAGTTCCTTGTTAGGGGTTTTATCCTTAGGAAGTCCCAAGGGATGCACTTCTTTTTGCCTCCTGAAATTTTGATTTCTCATTAGAAACCACCCTGCCATTTTTCCCAACCAACCTCCATTCCGTAGATTCTCCTTATTGTTTATTGGCATTTGGGTTTTGGATATTGACTCATTCTTTTTCTTTTGTTGAGTGAATTTTTGTGGTCATGGCCCACCA
Source organism: Taxus wallichiana var. yunnanensis (assembly GCA_018340775.1). NCBI lineage: Eukaryota > Viridiplantae > Streptophyta > Pinopsida > Cupressales > Taxaceae > Taxus > Taxus wallichiana. The sequence goes on along the minus strand of CM031242.1, from coordinate 715,403,811 downwards.
GCTTGCATCTACTACATGTAAAAGGGGATGGTTCATAATCAAATATTTTCACCTAGACTCCCTTTGTGGTCATTAGTTTGATATTACTTTCCAAACTAGCATCTTGGCACATGTTGACACAAAATCTGCATGGGTGAGTCTAGTCTTAGCTTTTGTGACTAGATCCAGAGCTATAGGAGAACCCAAGCTCTTCGCAATGCCTATAAGGACCTCTGGTTCCCAAAACTCAAGGGGAAATCCTAGGAGATTAACCCAGATCAGAAACTCAGAGACAAATTTCTCAAAAGGGTTAAAGGTCGGTTCCCATTTCTAGAACAACCACATGAGATTTTCCAAGGAACCACGGTCCTTCTACCAAAATCTTGGCCACATGTTCTTTTGGGTAGTGAAACTAGAAGAAACCATTCACATAGGCCGAGACTTTAATGGCTCCATTCGACGCCCATCTCCTCTTGGCCCAACCTCTGAAATAGTCAATGTTGGGTCTAGCACCCAGAAATTCACAAACAAAGCTCCTTCCATTGAAGATTTAGCTCTAGCCAAGAGAATCTCTAGGGATTTTAAGAGATAAATTACCTTTCTCTTTGGAAGGCTCCAGTCCATCCATAATATTTTTTTCTAGTATTTTACTGACCAAATGTTCATCCCACATGGTCTCCACCACATCCTCATCCTTTTGTCCTTTCTCACATTAATCGGGTGATCCTACTCTAGGTTCAAAGACCTTCTCCTGCTCCTTCTTCACCGATGAAATTTCTGCTCAATTCCCTCATTTAAAATCTTCCCGTTATCCCACTCACTCTCCATCCCACTCATTCAAAAGCAAATCATCTAGTCATGTGTAAGATCTAAACTCTATTTCCGGGGCAATCCAGGTAATTGTAAGCCTTATCATCTTCTATGTTTAAAACATGTAATTTTTCAATTTTCTCGATACCATGTTGGTGTTATAAGGAAAAGAATATAGAGTCCAGTATTTATGTTCGTAATTAACTTGGGACCGTTTGATTGTGGTACCCATGGATCACTTCCGTATGTGTGTTCTTGTTGAGGACCGTTGATGGTCATGTATTGTAGATATATAAATTAAGCAAATAAAAACTAATCTAATTGAATTAAAGATACTCTATGTTATTCATATTTTTCAAGATATAAAGTTAATAAAACAATACAAAGTTGTTATTCTAGTAAAATAAATATTTTTGTTCTTTTCTGGAATTTAAAGAAGAAATGAGGAAATAAAATCTTCTACTCTAATTAATAAATCCTAAAACAAATAAACAACTGGATGTAGTTGTTTATCTATGCAGAAGAAATATATTCTATTTTAAATAATGAAATATTCACTTTAAACTATGGATGCAAATCTAACCCTCTACTTTGCCTTAGAATCACGGGAAGAAATCAGAGCTTCTCAGAAGCTTTTCTTCCCTACAACTTCCTTGAAAAGAGTAAAGAAGACTTATGTTGAGGATTTCCTATATGAATTGATTTATTGTAACTATTGAATGATTGTAACAATGGAAATGTTTTTTCTACTCTATTTGATATATATGTATGTGTACGATTCAAAAACAATAATATGAAGAAATGAAGAAAACTAACATCAACCCCAACTTGGAAATATAGAGTAGTGGAAAATCCAATTGTGTTATGCTTTATCCCCTTAGCTTGTCTTTTCGATATCCAATGTTCACGTGAGTCCAAGGGATTAAGAATGTAGTAGAGGTAGCAGTGAGAAGGTGCTGGAGTAATGGAATCTTGATGGAAATATGGTAGAAATGCAAGTGGAAGAGAGATAGCACAAGCGAACAGAGCTTGGTTATGTAATTTACAAGAAGAATGTAGTAGCTTACCAATGAAAGAATACACAAAATGGTCTCGACCATTTTCTTGAGAACAAGCATCAAATTTATAGAATGTTGGATTAGTTGTGCACAATAACACTTGGCAGCCATGGGATGCCACATAAACAATGAGGGGGCAGTTTGAACAATCAATCATGATCAATTACAAATTATAAGTGAAGAAGAGAATGCCACAAGGTAGTCATGCTTGAAATCAGCTAAAATGGTTCATAAATGTGTTCTAAAAGTGAACATGGGTGGGGTAACACATGTCTTAATTGACAATGGAAGATTCTAGAAAAATCACACAGACCGCTACCCTATGCGGGATGGTGGTTACAGGAGCGCCTCCTACATAGGCGGTAGTTCTGAGAGAGCCACCCGGGCAGAGTGGCGGTTTTGTAACTAAAATCCAAAACATTGGAAAAACATAGTGGGAAGCTAATGAAAAGCATGAAAAGGATACGTAAGGTAAACTAGGCTACAAATATAAGTTGCAAAGAGGTTTAGGAGCTCGAACACCTTTGGAAAATACATGAATCATCATTGGAGGCCTTTTATGCCATTTTTGACAATGTAATACATGCAATTTTGAGTGTGTACATATTTCCCCCTTGAGAAGTGTTTTAGCCATGAAGAGGTGTAAAATGTAGATTTTGAGTATGGAGTTCCTGAAATGGAGAGTTAGAATCTATACTTGACACACCCGTGTGCCGAAATGTCATCATTCAAGCTCCTGTTACCTACAAGATGAAAGCAAAACTCAAGTGCAGATAGATATGATATCAAAAAAACACTAAATCAAAATGATAAGAGGACTTACTATTATCCATTTTTACACCCCTCGAGCATTGATAGATGATGGAAGAAAGGGGAGTCCTTTGCAAATATTTAGGGTATCTAGAGTGTTTTGGAAGAATGGTGGAATTGACAATCATTCTCATCGTAAAATTGGTGGTTTTTAGGGAAAGTCCACTAGGTTGGACGTCAGGTTGGAAGTCTAGGTTGGATGTCTTGGTTGGATTCTGGTTGGACACATAGATGGAAAGGAAATGTATCATATGGAGCACATGTTGGATGGACAGTGTTTCAATTGGGTTGAACGGATGGTTTAGTCGGCCAAATTGGTTGGTGCGGCTATTGTGGCAAAGATAGGACAATGAGATCATGGATGGTCGGATGGATGGTGTATGGAGAGGTTGGTCGGCAAGGTAAGACATCTTCCAACCCCATGGGTTAGTTAATAGGGTTAGATATCATCCAACCCCCTTTGTTGGATGACACAGAGTTAAATGTCCCCTCGGGTTGGTCGGGTAACACATTAGACACCTAGGTTAGATGGCCGACCCAACCCCATCGGTTGTAGGACCATGAAGTTAGATGTTGTCCAACCCCTTTGAGTTGGATGGCAATGAGGTTGGGTAGAAAACTTACAATTTATATGGTTCATGGTTAAACGGTCGTCCAACCTAGATATTGGCGCAGATCTTGCGGTGTCGGTCAATTGTTTACTCAAACAAGGGGTCTATACGGCCTATATGGTTGGACACCATCCAACCCAACATGGTTGGGTGACCCACAGGATGGACGAGTCATAAGCCAAGCGAAGGTAGGTGGATGAATGATGGATCAATAACCATATTTAATGAGGCATGGTGCCCATTACTTCCCGTGCAAGCAAAGTACCAAAATGGATGGTTCCCATACCTCTTTAATGCATCCTATCGAGTTGGTGACCAAAATTTCCTATATATTGTAAAATCTACCTCATTTTGAAGGGGGTTTTCTGAAAAGAAAAATAACTCTGTCAAAATTGTTCTAGAGTTGTTATGAGCTAAAGGCCTCAAATTTGGGCATTTTGTAAAGAATTCTTGCCTTATGCCTATATTGTAATGGATTGTGCATGTTTTTAACAATAAAATTCATGTTTTGTGGCCATTTTCACCTAGCTAAACATATGACATTGCATATTTTTCTTTCCATTGTATTTACGAAATATTGTGCATATATTTATCTCTTTACATGACCTATAATTTGTTGTGTTTTATGAATATAGGGAATTGAATATTGTCTTGGGCTGTGGTGCCTCCACCTCCTCTCGTTCTTTTTGTTCTCTATTTTTCACTCACTTGGATTGTCTCACCCTTTCTTGGTGCATCACCTTCCCTTAGAGTAGATTTATTTCCATGCATCCTTCTATCTCTATTTCTTTAGAAATCATTAGTGTAGGATTAGTTTAGTTTTCCATTCTCTGCACTTTGGAGAATATGGCACTAGGTTAGGAAGAAGAATTTAGATTTCTCTAGAGGATTATCTTACTTGCAAGTTCCCACACTATAGGATGATCCCATGTTATGCAGTTACACTAATTACCTCACACAAAATCACAAGCAATTAGGGGTGCTGCAATTTTTCATTAACACTTACCATTTGTGGGGATAGAATTATACCTATGCCAACGCTCTAGCCCTATGGGTACATACAATCAAAACAAAGTTAAAACAAAACACACACACACACACACACACATACATATCAAAACAACTCATTTTCCAATTCATTTACACATATCCTATTGGTGATTTTTAGCCTTGGGCCCACGGTGACCGTTTCAAACAAGAGTGTAGTCAAAATGACCAATGTGAGATTGTGATCATGGCTCGAGACCGAGAGATCTAGCGGCAGCGGAAAAAGGTTAGTATTTTAGAGTTGTTTATTTGAAATATAAATATGTAAAATGTTGAAAATATTCACCTAGGGAGGAATTTTGAAATTTCTTGTTTTAAAATGATCCCTAGGGGGTAACGCATGTGGGTCAGTCTTTTATTTTGTTAAAAATGAGTTATTTTTGTCCTTTTTTTATTTTTGGGTTAAAATGAATGGTCCATCGATTTTGGAAAGGATTGTTTCCTTGTGCGGGGTGGGGTTATAGGACCGTCACCTTCTCGGGTGGTGGTTATAAAATATCCACTCGAGAAGGTGGAGATCAAAACCCGCTGCTCTCCAAAGGGTGATGGTCTTCTAATTTTCAAGACAAAGTGAGCAAATTTAGCCAATTTAAACTTCTTTTTTTGGTTTTTAAGTTGTTTTATATTATTTTTGATGAGCTTGACTATGAAAACATGTTACTTAACTCACTCTTTTTTGGTGTTTTGTGAACGTGAGAAGGAGGAATGCGTTCATTGGATCCATGAGAGAGAGTGTGACTAGATTCCAGTTGTCCTTGAATAGTTGACTTAGGTTGAGACTTATTGCAGAGATGGGATATGGAGGATAGCACAAAGCCGCACATTACACCTTCTATCCATACACTATGTGACCTCTTTTCTTAGTGGAATGTGGACCGGAACACTTTTCATCTTCTAGACGTTAGATTAGATTGGACCATCACTCTTGAGGACTTGTACAGGATACTTGGAGTTCCTATACTTGGGAGATGTTTGACTCTTGAGACTACATGGTCTATAGTCAAAGCTAGGCATTGGGCCACTTATATGGGGGCGATGGGGTGTCAACAGGAACCAAACAGGGTATGAGACTTTGTTCCATTGACACTTTGCTCTTATCCCTACTCTCTACAAGGCCATCATGGGTATTTTGGCTTCGCGTTCGATAGGCGATAAGGGCGAGGACAATTTATTATATATTTGGGCTCGATTGTTATGTAGATTGAGTAGTATGGGTAGAATTATGCTCGGGGAGAAAATATTTTGGGGACTACATACCACGATTTGTATCGGGTGGTGAGGTTACAGGGACAGTCATTGAGCCACCCCACATTAGCAATGAGTTGGGTGTATGAGAGGATTGTCCCCTATCAGAGGGGAGTCAGGATACAAGACTTAGGGGCCGTCGGGTTCACGCGATAGGCGCATGTCGGTTCTTGAGGACCACATCAGCCAATGGCCACCTTGACTACAATTGATTTCATTGTTACACCCTATCAGGATATGGTTGGAGTATGGGGTCAAGATGGGACTTTTGTTACTCCTTGTGCTACTACTAGATAGTTATTGGATAGATCAGGGAGGGTGGAGATTCACCCATTTGATAGAGTGCCCCAGCAGTTTGGATTACCCTATATTGATGTTCTTCCTCCCATGGTAGTTGTATACATGAGCATTAGGGAGTATCGAGGTGGCCCTAGGGAGACCATGGTTAGATTGTTGTGAATCTAGGGGTCCCCATCATAGTGAGATGATTTGTTCATGCTCGATGAGCACTGCGTGCCGATGCCCCTCCTTGAATTGAGGACATACCTTCTCATAGCGGGGAAGAGGATCAAGAGATACCCATTGATGTGGATATTAAGACCAAGGTAGAGACAAGGGAGGGGACATGTGAGGATACGAGAGGAGGAAGCAAGTGAGGATACCGGGAGGATTTAGTTGAGGAGACTCATAAGGAGGAGGAGAGTGGCTCGGATTGGAGTGTTACTAAGGAGATCTCCATGGTGGAGAGAGAGGAGATGGAGGTGAAGAAGGTGACTCTGGTTTCTAATGAGTCACTTCCTCATGAGGGAGGTGGGGATGAGGAGTCATTCATGAGGCAACACGTTGCTTTAGGAGTGGGGGAGGCACAACAAGTTCTTACAGGAGCACCACCACCACCAATTGCACTAGGTTATCCCACATGGATTCCCGGAGATCCGAGTAAGTAGATACTCTTTTCTCAACCTTGTTAGCTAGAAATTTTAATAACTATGTATTTTGTTTCTTCCTCATTTTTTGGTTTTAACGGTTTTCTAACTCTCCTTTGTTTTCTTGTTTTGCATCCACTACTAACAGATGGCAAGATCTTATTCATTGGATTTTCTTTGATACCTTGTTACTCCCTATAGGGAAGACCAAGGTAGATCTATTATAGGAGGTGGGACAACCTTTGCAAGCTGGCCACCACACTCATGTTTTTGCACCTCTATGGAAGGTGGCGGAGATCTTTCTTACTCAAAACATGAATATTGTGGGGCATGAGATGACCAAGAGATTGGTGAGGCGGAGCCATTCATGCAGTGAGGCCACGACTAGTGGCTGTTCTCATGGTCACTCTTACCATTTTGTGCACGATTTGAGCCATGGCAAGATTCCTGGTCATTGTGCACCATCTCATGGATCCCACAGATTGACATGTCATTGAGCCTTTATTGCTTCGATGCCATTTTGTGAGGCATATATATGATTTTTTTTTTATTTCATGCTCATTGTGAGTGTTTTGACCACACCTAGTGTGTGATGGCATTGTACAAAAACTATGATTTACTATGATATATACGTGTACCTCTTTTTGGTTCAGCTATCCTTTGCACTTGATTTGAATCAATTTATAGTTTACTTCACAGGTGTACTCTTAGATGTTTAGAATTTCTGATTTTATATGTTTTTCAAAATGTATGCAATGGATAATGATATGCTTAATAGAATTATTTATTTATTTATTTATTATTTATTTATTTATTTATTGCTTTTATATAATGCTTATAAAACACAATGTAATGTTGAAACTTGGTTTTTCAAGCAATATTTAATACTTATTGTTTTCTTAGCAAAATGTGATGAATGACTTGATAACAAAATGAACTCACTCCACTTCTAATTCCATGTAACTAGTAATATGTGAGGTTTCATCACAAGAGCTATGAGGACACGAGTTATATGATTTTGAGTGAATATGATGAGGGAAAGACAAGATTTTGACATAAATCCAATTGGGAACATACAAACCAACTCTACATGCAATTTACTACATAGTCTAGAGTGTGATTTTCTTGCAGTTTATCTAGACCTAGACTCGTAGATGGCCTCCTTATTGACCAAATCTAGTTTTAATGCTTTAAATCTTTTGGAAACATACACATCTAACTCACTTTCTTAGGATTTAACATTTTGAAGCACTTTTTATTGAATGAAATTGCATTTAACTTACTAATTTATTTGTAGATACCCCCACTACCTTGCCCATGCTACGGTAGGGAATCATGGGATCTTCACCAAGGACAAGGCATAGGTGAGAAAAAAATTGGGTGAAATGTTTGAATGATTTTACTACCAAAGAGGTTCTCTAGGCAATATGTGACATCAATAAGCTTCTAGAATAGACTATGGGAAAAGACACCTATGATGGAAGGAAGCTAGGAGTAGAACCAAGTATGCAGGCCTTGGTAGGATTAGTGTCAAAACTTTGTCTTATCTTATTGAATTGATGAAATGATCATAAGTGTTGATGATAGTATTGAAAATACTTGAATAAATGTGATTGGATGTTTTTCCAATGTTTTCAGAAGTTTTTGAAAGCTACTTGAAAGATAAGTTCCTCAATTAAAATTTTCAAAATTGATCTAGCGGATGAAATGCAATACACATGCGGTAGTGTACATGTGGAAATGAAAATGGACTATGCGTAGTAGTGTATTAGGTGAAGTGAATTGTCGATTCTCCAATTCTTCACCTTCTAGAGTACACAGTGATTTTCCCCATTTTTGTAGTCCTACATGACTTGATATGGGCCCAACCACTTGGGCTGAATTTCCTTCCTTAGCTAGTTTTCTTGTCTATCCGGATATCTACTCTCAAGACAAGTATCCCTCATATATTTCACATTCATAAACTTTCTTTTTATACTTCCAAAGACATTCGGTTGGTCAACGTAATCTCTATGTCACTTCTTAGCATCAAGTTGAGCATCATCAAGTATTTCTAATTCGAGAGTCATGCCTTACAATAACCTACTTCTCCTAAAATTATTTTTAGTGAAATCCAGAGACTAGGTGTTTCAACCTCAAGCGGTAGAACTACTTCAAAACTCGAATACCAAAGAATAGGGGTTTCCCCTATCAAAGCATTCTTATTGATGTTCTATAGGCCCACAAGGCCAAAAATAAATTTAAGTGCCAATCACACTTGTTCTCTTTGATAGCTTTCGGAGGTTGGACTTTAGTGTTTTGGTAGTTTCCTCAGCTTGTCCATTGGTGGGAGGGTAGTATAGAGAGGTTGTGTGATGATTTATCTTGAATTTATCACACAATTCTTGCACCTCTTCATTTTAAATGACGTGCCATTATCGAAGATAATGACTTGTGGGACCCCATACCTACAGATGATCTAGTTTAAGATGAACTTTGCAATCACAGATCCCGGAATGGTGGTAAGAGGCATGGCCTCAACCCACTTTGTGAAATACTTTGTGGTCGTGATTATAAAATTGTGGCCATCTGTAGATGAGGGAGAGAATTTCCCTATCAAATCTAAGCCCCATGTGGAGAAGTGCCAAGGTGTTATTATCGAGTTATAGAGCTTAGGTGGGAATGTGGATCTCGTGAGAGAACTCTTTTCACTTATGGCACTTGCACACATACTCTACTACGTAATGTTCTAATGTAGGCCTAAAATAACACATTTTATGTATCTTTCTTTTGGTGGCATGACCTCCAAAAATGAACCCTACAAACTCCACTATGGGCTTTGTTGAGGATATTTTCAGATTCTTCCTCGTCGACACACCTTAGTAGCATATCATTAAAGACTCTACGATAGATCACTTGTTATATGATAACATACTTGGAGGATATGACACGTATAGTCATCTTCTTTGTTGTGAGTTCACTCCTTTAGGGTATGTGTGGTCCATAATGAAATTGACAATATTTGCATACCATGGACATGCGGCAATGGAAGGCCTAGTTTAAATGTAATACATGCATTCATCAAGGAAATCCATGTTCACCAGTTCCCCACCATCTAATGGGTTGTCTGCCAACCAATCCATAATGATTTTTCCTTTGATGGACTTTTGATTAATGAAATTTAACTTGAACTCACCCATTAAGGTAATGAAACTTCCAACTTCCGTGGGACAAGGAACCCTATGTTAGAAATGTTCTAAGATGATTTGTTTTGATAATGACCCATGTTTCTTGGTTAAGAATATAATTCCTTAACCGATTTGTCACAAAAACTATAACAAGGCATTCATTTTTTCCTGCATATAGTATGCATCATAGTCTAGCAACATACACTAATGAAGTAAACCACACATTCATGTGTGTTGTTGACTTATTGTGCTAACATACACACTAATGAGACATTTGTTTCTGAGAATATAAGATGGGAGGGCAATATAATTTGGGAGGCATGAGCATGGGAGGTGACTGATGGAATCGTTTGACCCGATTCAAATGCCTCATGACACTCATCCATCCAAATTTTGTAGTAATCATTTTTTAACAAATTGTTTATTAGATGAATTGCAAAGGTTAAATCAGGAATAAACCTATGGATTGCACCGAGATTTCTAAGAAAGGACCAAATTCCTAACTCGTTTGATGGTGGAGTCATTTCTAGAACTGCTCATATTTTTGTTGGATCTACATCAATCCCTCATGAAGAGATGATGTACCCAAGTAGTTTCCCTCCCGTCACACCATACACATATTTTTCCAAATTAAGTGTAACACCGTATTCAATGAGGTGAGAGAAGATAATGTGAAGCACCTTGGAGTGATCACCACATTTTATGGCCTTATCCAAAAGGTTTTCAAAGTAGGATTCCACAATCTTGTGAATAATATCAAGGAATATGTAAGTCATTTCCGTTGGTAAATTGCAATAGCATTCTTGATCCCAAACGGCATGATTGTGTAACAATAAGTCCCCTAAGGAGTAATAAAGGTCATATTTTCTTGATCTTCCTTAGAGATCTTGATTTGATTATACCCAAAAAAACCATCCATAAGCGTTTACAACTCATAACTGGTTGTTGCGTCTATAATAACATCAATGGATGGTAGTGGGAAATCATCCTTGGGACATGATTTGTTGATATCCTGAAATTCAATGCAGATTCAAATTTTTCTATTCTTTTTAAGAACAAGGATGATGTTAGATAGCCACATTGAGTAATTAACGGGCTTAATGAACCCCACCTATAGGAGTTTCATAACTTCTTCCTTGATGATTAGCGCCACCTTTTGATTCTTAGGTTTGGATTTTTGTTTGATGGGCTTAGCATCAAGTTTGGTCACAAGGTTATGAACTGCAACATGAGGAGAGATTCCTATCATCTCTTTGTAACTAAAAATAATTCTTTGGAATGTTATTTAATAACCTTCGTGTGTATTTCTACTTCCTCAAGAGTTAGCGAAGAACCTAACTTCAATATTTTTGGGTCTTCCTCCGTCCTGATGTTGATATCAATTTTTCCTTGATCAAAGAGGCGTTATCCTCTTCTAACTTGGGTGGGGCCAAAGGTAGTTCCATCTTGACTTCCTCTTCCTAAATACCCTCCGAAGAGGAAGGGTCCATCACATGATCTCCAAAATAGGAGGAAGAGTGAGGAATGAGAGAAAATCCTCTCTTATGAACCGCGGGATGTAAATCCGTATAAGCGTTAAGGTATCCTAAGATAGCCTCAACATTTTCTATGTATTCTAGGTTAGTAGGATTTTTCTCAACCTCAATTTTTTCCAAGATTGGATTCGTTGACATTCTGTGAACTAAGGGTTCGGTGATAAACCAAAACTTTGAATTTTGTATCTTCTAACTCTCCTCTCGAGATAGACATGGGAAGAAGAGGTAGATATTGAATCGGTGAGAATTTTTTTCTCATGTGGGATTGCTTTGATTGAAATGAAATCAAAACCTTTTCTTAAGTTGAGTATTGCAGTCTTATAGAGTCAAAGTGTTCAACCCTAGTTTCGTATACCTCTAAAACTTAGTTTGCGACTAGTTGTGAATCACCCAACACTCTAATGTTACAAGAACCCATCCCCTTAGCTACTATGAGACCAAGAAGGATATCCTTGTATTCTGCACCATTATTTGTACACTCAAAATTTATCTTGAAAGTAAAAGGCATGACCTTTCCCTCATGAGAGGTAAGGATCACACCTACCCCAGTGCCAAAATGGAATTTTGCTCCATCATGATTTAAATTCCAACAATTGTTGGGGAATATTGATACATGATCATTCTTTGTATCTTCTTCCATTTCTTTTGATACCTCAACCATGTAAATTCCATCAACGGTTAGAGATTCGAGTCTTAGAGCATATCATATGCCTATGGAATCAAACGAAGGAGAATGGGTAAATCATTCTCCAACATCTCAAGAATATTTTCCATGGTTTGTGTCAATAACATCTCAACAATAATGGTTTCATCTTTGACCACAGGAAGTCCTTCAATCAAACTGGTAGTTACCAACTCCGTTGTGGGAATTAGTTTTGTCTCTAGAGTTGAACTTATAGGTTTCTTCAATTGGTTTGCGGGAGCTCAAACTCTAGGATTCTTCTTTAGATTATCTAGGTGAATGTCAAAGGTCTTTAGGTCACCCTGTGTAAAAAAAATACTTTCCCCAAATGTAGGAGTATAACTTCTTAAAAAAATGTGGAAGGGATCACCTTAATGCAATGTATCCAAGGATGACCGAGAATCACATTATAGTTGGTTTCCTGGTATATAATATAAAACTCTATAAGAATCATATTGGGCCCCAGGGTAACTGGTAGCAATATGCCCCCAATCGATGTTTCCTTAAGGCTATCATAGCCTATTAGTGTGTTTCTTGTTGAAGAGAAATTGGTTTCTTCATAGCCTAACTTCTCTGGAGAAACGAGAAGGGGACAATACTTAATCGCTTCCCCTGTCATCGATCATTGTGTGCTTTACGTAGTTGTTGTAAATCCAAACCTATAGGTATAATATTGGATCACCTCTACGTGTTATCTCAAAGCATCCGTGGGAATATTATTGATGTTGAATACAAATATGAAATATCTTTCTAACTACCCGGAGAGAAGACATCAAATTCTATGTGATTTATTTGTGCTTCCGAAAGAGGAGTGACATTGATCAAATGTCCAAGACCCGATGCTTCTAATAAAGTAGCTCTATGAGTGGGGAGTTTTTCAACAAATCCAAGAAGGAGATGTGAGAAAAGGTCTTTGCCAAATCAGGAATGGCAAGTCGTGAATAGCTAAAATTGTTTGATGAATATCATCATAGATATAGTGTTTAAATAGGGTTTCAAGTTCTCATACGGTGTTTATTTGGGGTTTAGTTTCTAATACTACCCCACAATCTTAGTTTGTTAGTGACCATCCAACGGAGGTGCCACCAATGGGTTTGACAAAGTCGAAGCTTCATGATCATTTTTCCCATCGGATACCCTTGTTTGATCCATTGGGGTCTAACTCACCATATTTAAGACGCATGGGAAGAGGATCTCTAAAGATCCTAAGTAGTGTTTTTGAGGGGATACCGGCCCCATGTAAGTGTTCTGAGTTGGCGTTGTAGGATTCACCAAAACATGTTCGCAAAGAGTTTCCTTTGGTCTTTTGGAAAACATTGTAGAAATTTATTACACTTGACATGTTCTTACATAATACCCTCGAGATCCTATGGAAACTACAATATAGGTCAAGATCATAATCCCAAGGTCTTTGGTTTGTGTTTTGTTACGGTCCAAATTTTGATTTTTATTGTTTAACTGTTGGTTATTGTAATTGAATTTCAAAGCCCATTGCCCTTGATTTTGATATTGGTTTTGGTACCGCTCGGTACTGGAAAGGGTCTTGATTCTAAACTTTTGTTGTTATTGGGGTAGAGCATGATTAAAATCCATCACGTTGATCATAGGAGAGAAGTTGTTACTCCTCTTATTATTCTTTGGTATTTTTGTTAGCATCTTTTTTTCTTGGGGTGTTAACAACATTTGGCTTCTTTTCTTGGTCAGTAACACCATTAGTTGTAACACCGCGGTTTTTGTTGAGGACCTTAGGTCCTTGGTTTTTGTTTGATTTATTTGGGTAACTTGAATTACCCTAATTAGGAGTGATCAATCTCCCATTTGATTTGTAGGTATTTCAACCATTATCTATTGTTTCTTGATCTATATGAAGAGCACCTTCTAGTACCTCTTCATAGCTCCTTAGTGGGAACTTCTAGACTTATTCCTTTGTTTCTGGTTAAGAGAGTGAAGGAATAGATCACAGAGCTCTATCTGATCCATGTTAGGAGTGCTTGCAAAAGAGTAGAGGACCTGCCACCATCTTTGGATGAAATGTATAACAGACTCATTGTGCTCTTACTTTATATGTAGGAATTCCTTGATTCCTGTTCTCAGTAACTTGTTCATGTCAAAATATTTTATGAATTTAAACACAAGTTGTTTAAAAGAATGTATTGAGGCCTTAGGTATCTTATAATACCAATTAGTGATGCCTTCAAGAGTATTAGGTAAAAAAATTCTACAACCACATCCCATGGGAGTAGCTCTCGAGCAGCGATTTCATATGCCTTAATATGTGTGTTAGGATCCCCTCCCTTGAACTTTGGTAAGTCAAGAGGAGTTTCGTGGAAGCATCACACTTCATATGGTAAATTCCAAGGGCTCCTTGAGATATTCAACATACGTGCCCAATGCATAGGATTCTACCATGGACGACCCTTGATGAGGAGGTGGAGTAGGCATGGTAGGGGACTGATATGGCATAGCATAAACATTTATAGGGGCATAAGGCATCCCTTGTGGCTACACATTCGAACTAGTAAAGAGAACATGTCCCCTACAAAGAACTTGGAGTACATGTGTAGTTATGGAGGGAATTGTTCTAGTACGAGTTAGAGGCACAAAGCCAAGGAACATTGCATTACTAGTTGGGATGGCATTTGAGAATGCACTTCTAGATAGTTCATATTGGTTGTATATGTACAAGGTGTGGGAGGCATACCTAAGGTTCCTCACCCTATGAGGATGTCTTCGAGGATTGGAACACTCATGTAAACCAGAGAAGGATTTGACTTAGTTGGCATTTGGCTAAACTTTTTGGTTGATTGAGAATCTTTCCTTGCATAGCATAAGTCAAAGCATAATTATCCTAGGCAAGTTCCAATTCTCTAACCCTTTCCACCAATGTCAGATGAGCTCGCTTGATGATGGAAGGGTTTTTGCTTTAACACGCATTGTTAAACCTTGTTAAGTTCCAAAGGAGTGTGATATCCTGTCATAAATTATTCATGGTTTGGCCACCCCTCATTAGGAATATTTTTGTTGGAGGGTAGAGGTGTTATTATGAAGTAAGACATCAACATATCCTTACATCTATCCAGAGATTTGTCAATATTTTTCATCATTGTTTTCTTCGAGAAAAACATGTTAGATACTCCTCATCTATTAATGGGGGCAAGTTAGACTATTTACTAATTTGCGTTCTAAACAAAACCCTTTGGAGGTGAGCCTCGACTCTCTAGTAAATTTCATATTGTTGGAACTTGAGAGTTCATTTGTTGTGTATGTGTAATTTGATCAATCTCCTCCATCCTAACGAAGGATGTTAGAGATTTCAGGCATTAAGAGGGGGTGAATCAGTGTTGATAAAACTTACAATCAATTTCCTCTTTCTTTTTTGTATCTATTGTTGTTAACTATTATTGATTGTTATAAGCATGCAATATTAATCATGAGACTATAGGAATAAGAAGCATACACACATTCACATGAGGAGACCAGATATAATGTGGGAAACCCTTTCGGGACAAAAACCCACTGAAACCATTGCTTATATTACTCAAAGCAAGGACTTACAAGAATATTACACATCCTACAAGATTTGTTTAGTGAGGCACCAACCCCACAAGGAGCACCAACCCCTTACACCTTTTTTGATATTACGCACAACAAATAAATCAAGTGAATATAACATCACAAGAGATTTTTTTGGTGAGTTGTTGTATGATGGAAAAGTGACCAGCAAGCATGGGAATCTACAAGTAACTCTTCCTCGCACCTAACCTCTCGAGGTCATGTCGAGACAGCCGGTGGGGATGGATGTGGGGTGTGGATAAACTAGTTAGGTAGTCTTATGTCTTCAACACGCAATAATGGGATCTGTGAATCTAAGGCAAAGAAGGCCCTCCTAACCTGAATCGGTGTGATAGATCATTCGGTGAGGGCAAGGACATCGAAGGCTCAATCAATATCGAGCTCTACCATGATCCAATCTATGGATTGTGGGATACGTGGAAGATGACCTATGGGTGCTTTGTATATATCTCCCGAAAAGGTCATGAAAATGGAATGGCTAAATGTGTAGTGGATCTTTTGGTGTTTTATGGACGATTCTTTGGTCTAGTCCAAAAATCTTTAGCTTGATTAGCTGCTACGTTTAATAATGATAGTTGTGTGATAATGTCTGGTGGAAGTGGAGAGGACCTTAACACCAGTGTTCACAAGATGGTGTCAATACTTGATTGATTTGAAGGCCTATTGGGTTGTGGGACCTATAGATCACAACCATAAGTTTGTGGTTGTTGTGGACCTTCTATGGTCATATGAAGAGTCAATCCCTGATTTTGAGTATCCAGTAATCGTATGCCTTTTCGGCCTCTACGTTTAGAACTAGAAGTTACATGATTTTCTTGGAGTACCTAAAAGGTGTTCTCCGAACTTGGATACGTAAGCTGAGTGTCTATATCAACGAGGAGGTCTCATGCATATAGGCATGGGCACTAGTGGATCACAACCGAATGTTTTCTCTCTTTCAAGTTCTTCTACAGTCATACGGATTATCTATCAAGGTAAGTCTATAATTTGGCTAATTTGACAAGAATGTGTGTGCTTTTTCGTCTTCTATGTTTAATCCTCTTAGCTATGTGCTGATTTCTTGTAGGTCTGTTGTTGTTCAAAGACCAATTACGAGATTTTGGTCTATGTCGAGTAATGTTACAATAAGATTGGGTTGAGGCATGATTGGCTCAAAAATGTATTCCCTGGGCTCCCTAGGTCCTGTGATTGTCATACAAGATCAATATAAACCTAACTGAAATGAAATAAACTAATTATGCAAGATATATCTACAACATATATATATTCCTCTATTTTTTGTATTTTTGATAGAATTTTTAATAGAATCAAAGAGTACTTAATCTAATATATTCATAAAATGACAACTAATCTAATAACAAAATTAAAACAAGCAAGGTAGCAGCGGTGTAGCTACTTGCCTATGCAGTTGTGAGTTTATCCTAAATAACTAAATAGCTGATTAACTTAATTAAAAGAATCTCGATCCTACCTCAGAAGTGAGGAATGAATCATAGTTTCTAGAAACTATCAATCTCCACAGCTTCCCTGGCAATATCGAAAGTGAAATTTAACTGAAATGAAATAATTAACTACTCTATTTGATATGTTTTAACTAGAACTTTGATAGATAAAACCTAGAATTTGCAAAACAGTGGCAAATCCAGTAGTGTATGACTTTGTCCCCTCAGAATGATCTCCTTGTTCCTTCGTGTTCACATGAATCAAAAGAGTGTGTATATGCTAGCATCAATAGAAGACGGTATTTGAACAATGGAAACTTTGGATATAGACCGAATATAAGGTGAGTAGGAGAGGGACAACGCACGTGATAGAGCTTGGCGTATGTAATTCCTAGCGGGATTTATTGCGGGAATACAACAAAAGTGTACCGAGAGATTCTGGAATCTACCTTCTATGAAGAACACAACTGTAACTCTAATGGATTCATCTACAAATGACACTACTCTACTCTAAACTAATTTGTATGAACAACAATGAACAAGATGAAATAAGATAAGATCGAATGGCTTCTA
This sequence comes from Taxus wallichiana var. yunnanensis, assembly GCA_018340775.1. Classification (NCBI taxonomy): domain Eukaryota; kingdom Viridiplantae; phylum Streptophyta; class Pinopsida; order Cupressales; family Taxaceae; genus Taxus; species Taxus wallichiana. Next base: position 715,386,353 of record CM031242.1, on the reverse strand, counting down.
ATAGCAAAGGAAAACTAGCATGGATGCAAACATGAAAACAAAATGAGTTCTAAGCAAGAAATTGAAAGACTAAACAATGGAAATGAGAAGTTGAGGGGCCATTTGCTTGAAAATAAGATAGCTATTTATAGATTTCACATTCACCCAAAGGTGATTCCTATTAGAACTCTTTTACCATTAAACAATGAAGAAACACTATTCTAGGGAACATAAAACATTAATACGAGCTAAGGCGGTTGAGAAAAGTTGGTAAATGTTGAAAAATTACGCAAGTCGTGATCAAAGGAACATGTTGGAAAATGTGTGAAGGACCACCACCACAGACAGGGGCCATGGTTTTGTTCTTGAAGGTCAAAATGCATTAAAAAAGGGGGGTGAGGGATAAAACAAAGCACAAGGAACTTGGATAAAGCATTTAGGATGCTAACATATACTTCGTGAGCTTCTCTGGATCCCAAACACCTTGTGAGGCAACCTGTATCATCATTGGGGCATGTGTAACATCATTCTGGTGGTATAGTACCCTATAATTTTGGGTACGTACATATTGCCCCCTCGGAGAAGCGTTTTAACCATGAAGAGGCGTAAAACGGTGGGTCCGAGTATGGCGGTCCCAAAATGGGAAGCTAGAAATTATACCTGACATGCCCGTGTGTTGAAGTCACACCATCCAAATTCCTACTACCTGTAAAATGAAAAGAGGACTCAAGTATAGATAGATAAAATAAATCAAAAATAAATACTAAATTAGTATGAAATGAGGACTTACCATTTATGCGGGGATAAGAACTTACCTCTGTCGGCGCTCTAAACCTACGAAAGGGGCATTCAAAATGAGTCAAAACACCATATATATACAAAATAGGCTTATTTTCCTATTCATTTACGCGTGTCAATTTGATAGTTTTTGAGCTCTGGGACCCACGGTGATGGTTTTCGACAAGAGTATAGTCAAAACGTTCGTATTGAGATAGCAATCATGCCTCCGCGAGCAAAACCTCAACCCACGAGATCTCAGGTTAGTTCTTCTTGATTTAACATTTTTGCACCCAAAATGTTAAAATGATGAAATCTTTGTTGTGGGGAGTTATTTTTAGAAATGTCAATTTTAAATGTGTCTCTTAGGGGGACACCTAATGGGTAGGCTTTTGTTTTAGCTAAAATGGTCAATTTTTGCATTTTTAAGCATTTTTAGGGCATGCGACCCATTTGTAGTCGCGGGACAAGGCCACCACCCTAAGTAGGGTGGCGGTTGCACGGATCATCGCCTTTTAAGGTGGCGGTTATGGAACTACCACCCTGCTCAGGGTGGCGGTCCTCTACAGAGTGTTAAAACAACACTATTTTGAATTTATTTTTGCATTTTTAGTATTCCTACTTGCTTTAATGATTTTTCCAATGCAATCTTGACACTAACTTGCTTCTTTTTACGTGTTTTTGGGTGTTTTGTAGAAGAAGGAAGAGTACATTAGATGGATCCGAGAGAGGGAGTGTGATTAGATTCCAGCAGTGTTAGATGCACTCTCTCAGGTTGAGCAGGATACTCTCCAGAGGGCAGGTATATTGAGGATCGCACGGGTCCCCCACGTTGCACCTACCAGTCACATACTATGTGACTTATTTTCTTACTAGGATGTAGATCGGAACACCTTCCGATTTCCAGGTGTTAGGGGTGAGTGGAATATCACCCTAGAGGATGTCTACCGCATTTTAGGAGTCTCGATTATTGGGAGGAGACTTTCATTTGATACAGAATAGTATCCAAAGCTCAGGTGACTTAGTGGGCCACCTATATGGGAGACGCAGTTGTCTCCACTGGTTCAAATAAGGGGGTGAAGTTACATTTCTATTCTGTCTTTCCCATCCCTCGATCCATGAGCCATTATGGGCATCCTTGCTTTGATATTGATCGGGACAAGGGAGGGGATACTTTTCTCTACTGTTGGGCCCCCATCATCGAACAAATTAAGGCACATGGTCAGATTTATGCCTGGGGAGCCAATATACTTGGGACCACATATCACGACTTATACAGGGTGGTTCAATTATAGGGACAGTCGTTGAGCCATCCGACCTTAGTTATGAGTTGGGTCTATGAGCACATTATCCCTTATGGGAGGCGTAGAGGTGGAGGATCCCGGGGCCGTGAGGGTAGCTAGATGGATAGAGATGACGGTGCTTAGGGCACCACATCAGCCGGTGGCTTCATTGACCACTGTGGATATGGAGGCCACACCTTATCAGGCCATGGCAGGGTTGTGGGGTGAGGAGGTACACACCCTGGTTTCCTGCTCTATTATAGGGCAGCTTGTGGATAGGACGGGGAAGGTAGAGATACACCCCTTCGATCGAGTGCCTCAGTAGTTTGGCCTTACTTATATTGATATGCTTCCCCTAGTGGTGCTAGTGTTTAGATCAGTTTGGGAGGCTAGGGGAGGTCCTAGAGGCTGGGGTTGGACTGTTGTTACTCTTGGCATCCCTATTGCAGCCAAGAGGGTGGTACGCACTCGAGAGAGAGTCGGTGCTCCTTAGGCACCTTTACTTTAGATTACCATCGGTCCTGCCCATAGCAGTGATGATCCCATTGATATAGACTTTGATTCTGAGGAGTTCACAGAGGGAGAGATGAAGGAGGAGACCGAGGACATGGAGGTCAGTGAGTCAGGTGGGGGAGAGGATAGCAATCCCGAGTGGCATGACACTCGGAGATCTTATAGGGTGAGAGGGTAGATCGAAGCATGGAGAGGTTGACTTTAGTCTCAGAGGAGTTACTTTCTCAGGACCTATGCAAGAGGATGAATCCATGGCAGGACGCCATGTTGCCCTAGAATGTAGGAGGGGGACACCAATCAGCGGTGGCATCCATGGCAGGTGCATCCCAGAGATCCTTCTTGGAGGCCTAGAGATCTGAGTGAGTTATCACTCTTCTTTTGATATTTGTTTTAGCTAGAATTGCCTTAGTTGCTATCTCTCTTTTTGTTCATCCTTGGTTTCACCTTTTGATTATTTTCTAATTTGTTTTCTCCTTTGCTTGCAGAGACTATTGATGAGTGGTGAGACTTGATTCATTGGGTATGTACTGACACCCTGTTGCTCCCCACGAGAGAAGACTCGTGCTGAGCTATCCATCGATGTAGGGGAGCCTTTAGCAGCCGATAGGCATACCGATGTTTTTCCCCTATCTGGCATTCGGCCAACATCATGACCTCCTTTCGTGTCGAGGTAGTTGTACGACGGAAAAGTGACATGCGAGCGTGGGAATCTACAAGTAACTCTTCCTCACACCCAACCTCCCAAGGTCATGCCGAGACAGCCGGTGGGTATAGAATATGTATGGGATGCAGACAAACTAGTTAGGCAATCTAATGTCTTCAATACGCACTAGTGGAATTTGTGAATCTAAGGCAAAGAAGGCCCTTCTAACTTTGAACGGTGTGATAGATCAATTGGAAAGGATGAAGCTGCTCAAGGCTCCAATCAATATCGAGCTCTGGCATGGTTCGATCTATGGGTTGTGGAATACGTGGAAAATGACCTGGGATAGTTTCGTGTATGTCTCCAGATAAGGTCATATGGTGGATAGTGAATATAGTCGACTCTATGGACGGTTCTCTGGCCTAGTCTAGAACTCTCTAGCTTTGTTAGCTGCTATATCTAGTAAGGATAATTGTTTGATGATGGTAGGTGGAAGTGGGGTAGATCTGAATACTAGTGTGTGTAGGCCAGTGTCTATGTCTGATTGACTTACGGATTCGTTGGGTTGCGGGATTTGTGGATCACAACCATAGACTCTTGGTTGTTGTGGTCCTGCTATGGTCATGCGTAGAGTTAGTTCCTAATCCCTAACACCCAGTAATCGTATGCTTTCTCAGCCTCTATATTCAAAACTAATAGTTGTGCGATCTTCTCAGAGTGCCTCACGGGCGTTCTTGCAACCTGAATTCTTAGGCTGGTATCTATGTCTGTGAGAATGTCTCCTGTGTCTGGCTGTGGGACCAAAGGATCACAACCAAAGTTTTTTCTCTTTCAAGCCCTTCTACAGTCATATGAATGTTGCCTAGGGTAATCTGTAATTCGGTTGATTTGACCAAAATGTGTGCGCTCGGTCATCTTCTATGTTTAGCCCACTCAACTGGGAGTTGATTTGTTGCAAGCTTACCATTGTTCGAAAGACTTGGATCCTAAGATTTTGATCTATATCAATTATTCTTGTGATGAGATTGGGCTGAGGCACGATTGGCTCGAATACGTATTCCATGGGCTCTCTAGGTCCCGTAATTGTCATGCAAAAAGCAACAATGTAAAACGAACTACAATAAAATGAAATTTAACTATGTGAAATATATCTATAGCATATATGATTTCCCTATTTTTTTATTTTACGTGAACTATTCAAATGAATTTAGCAACTAATTTAATACATCTAGAAATTGATAGCTAAGATAACAATTTAAAAACAAACAAGATAACCGAGTATAGCTATTTGTGCATGTAATTTGTAGATCTACTCTAAACAATGAAATAACTGATCTAATCTATTTGCAAAGGTTCTCGACCCTACCTCGAAGTGAGGAATGAATCATAGTCTCTCGAAACTATCAATCCCCATAGCTTCCCTGGCAATATCGAGTAGAATTAACTGAAATAAAGTAATTAACTACTCTATTTGATATGATTCTAACTAAAACTTTGAAAGCTAGAACACGGATTCTGCACAACGTGGTGAAATCAATGATGTGTGTGATCTTGTCCCCTCAGTGTGATCTCCTCGTTCTTTCGTGTTCACGTGGATCCAGAAAAGCGTGTAATGCTAGCATCAATAGAAGTAGATATTGGGATAAAGGTAGCTTAGAATACGGTGAATATCGATGCGAGTAGGAGAGGGATAGCGTAAGAGTACAGAGCTTGGCTTATGCAATTCCTAGTGGGATCTATTGCGAGTCATGCAACATGAAACATCTAGAACCTGAAACTATCCTGTTTGAGGAGCAAAACCTGCAACTTTAATGGCTTCCTATTGATAAATAGACTATCCTATTCCAATGGATTGGATAAAATAACAACAGTACTTGCACAAGATGGATATGTGGCTTACTAACAGTAAAACAATGCTAACTAAGCATGCAATGAAAGAAACTAAGCATTCTAAGAAAAATGAAAACTAAATCTATTGCAAAGAGAAATCAGAGGCAAATTTGAGGGGCCATTTTCTTGAGCACAAGCCATCTATTTATAGCATTTGGATTTACCCAAGGTAAAAACCAATTTGAACTCTTAAACTATAAACAATGGCAAAACACTATTCTAGGGAACCAGAATCATAAATGCAAGCTTGTGGTGGTGAAAAAAAGCTGGTGAATCATTGATTTTTATGTGAGTCATGTTAAAAGAGCTTTCTGGAAAATGTGTAAAGGACCGCCACCCCAGTAAGGCGGTGGTTATCGATCGCCGCCCTATTCGGGCGGCGGTCACGAGACCGCCACCTGTCGGGCGGCGGTTTTTGTTACTTGAAGATAAAAAGGCCAAGAAAAGAGAGGAAAAGGGAAAAACAAAGCACGTGGGGCTAAGCGGGGCATGCGGGATGTTAACACACACTTGGAGATCTTTTCTGGATCCCAGAACACCTTGCGAGGAGACCTGTATCATCATTGGGGCACCTGTCACGTTGTTCCGCGATGCAGATACCTTACAATTTTGGGTACGTACATATTGCCCCCTCGGAGAAGCGTTTTAGCCATGAAGAGGTGTAAAACGGTGGGTCCGAGTATGGTGGTCCCGAAATGGGAAGTTAGAAGTTATACCTGATACATCCGTGTGTTGAAATGATGCCGTCCAAAATTCCCGCTACCTACAAAATGAAAAGAGAACTCAAGTGCAGATAGACACAATAGTTTGGAAAATAAACGCTAAAATAACAGGAAATGAGAATGTACCATTTGTGCGGGGATAAGAACTTACCTCCGTCGGCGCTCCAAACCTATGAAAAAGGCATTTAAAATGAATCAGTGTTATATATATGAAAGTGGGCCCATTTTCCTATTCATTTGTGCGAGTCGATTTGATTGATTTTGAGCTCTAGGACCCACGGTGATGGTTTCTTGCGTGAGTAGAGTCAAAACATCCATGTGACGAGATAGTGATCATGCCTCCGTGCGGAACATCAACCCGTGAGATCACAGGTTAGTTTTCTTCAATTTATCCTTTTTACCCCCTTAATTTTGAAATGCTAAAATCTTTGTCATGGGGGGGTAATTTTTGAAAATGTTAGTGTTAAAAGGTCCATCTAGGGGGCACCTACTGGGTAGGCTTTGTTTTTAGGTAAAATGGTCCTTTTTGCATTTTTAGGCTTTTTAAGTTTTAAAACCCACGTGGGTTTTCGAACCACGACCACCGCCCCTGTTCGGGGGCGGCGGTTACATGATCGCCGCCCTGTTCAGGGCGGCGGTTACATGACCACCACCCTTAAGGCGGTGGTTACAAAACCGCCTCCCTGCTCAGGGCGGTGGTTTTGCACAAAATGCAAAAATAACATCCCTTTTAAAAAAAAAATTCTTTTCTTTTCTAGCATTTCTACGTGTTTTCATGATTTTTCCAATGTTATTTAGATGCTAACTTGCTTTGTTTTGTGTGTTTTTGGGTGTATGCAGGTGAGAGAGGAGTATATCCGGTGGAGTAGAGAGAGGGAGTGTGATTGGCTCCCAGGGGTACTAGATGCCCTCTCACAGGATGAGGAGGACACTCTTCAGCGGGCTGGGATACTACGCATTTCATGCGTGCCCCATGTTACACCATCCAGTCACATTCTTTGTGACCTATTCTCATATTGGGATGCTAGATCGGAACACCTTCCGATTGCCAAGGGTCCGCGGTGAGTGGACTATTACATTGGAGGATGTCTATCACATTCTGGGGGTCCCGATCATCGGGAGACGACTCACCCTAGAGACAGCAGGTTCACGGGCCCAGATTGCACAATGGGCTACATATATGGGAGATGCAGTCATCTCCACGGGGTCGAAGAAGGGGGTTAGAGTTCGATCCATTCCTACTTTTCCCATCCCCTTACTTCGCCAAGCCATCATGGGGATCCTTGCCTCGAGACTGATCGGGGACAAGGGAGGAGACACTTTTTATCTTTGCTGGTCCCCCATTATTACACATATGAGGGACACGGTCGGATATATGCCTAGGAGAAGACATTCTTGGGACCACCTACCACGACTTATACAGGGTAGTCCGTTTACAGGGGTAGTCCTTGAGCCACCCGACCCTGGTCATGAGTTGGGTCTACGAGCACTTCATCCCCTATGGCAGAGGTGTAGAGGTGACAGATCCCGGAGCTGTGAGGGCAGCCAGATGGACAGACATGTTGGTGCTTAGAGCACCTCATCAAGCCAATTGCCTCCCTGACTACTACCGACATGGAGGCCACACCATATCATACTTATGGCGAGGCATATGGGGCGGAGACTCTTACTTTGATCTCTACTCCACTTTGAGGCAGCTTATTGATAGAGTGGGGCGAGTGGAGATACACCCCTTTGGCCGAGTTCCTCAGCAGTTTGGCCTACCCTACATGGGTATGCTTCCCCCGGTGGCGCCAGTATACAGATCAGTCCGAGAGGCCAGAGGGGGGCCTAGAGGCCGGGGTTGGACAATGGTTACTCTGGCGTTCCTATTGCGGCGGGAGGATAATATGTGCGGAGGGAGAGCCGGTGCACCTCGGCACCTTTGCTTCGAGATCACCGCGGGTCCTGCCCATAGCAGCGATGACCCCATTGACATAGACTCCGAGTCTGAGGAGTTTACAGGGGGAGAGACAGAGGAGGAGACCGAGGACAGGTGATCACGAGTGGCATGACACCCAGATATCATGCGGCAGCGAGAGGGCCGAGCAGTGTGCGAGAGGGTGACTCGGTTTTAGAGGAGCCACTCTCCCAGGGCCATGGGGAGGATGAGTTCTTTGCGGGTGCTACGTTGCTCCAACCACAGGAGCAGCCCTCGGTTAGCAACGGCATCCGTGGCGCAGTGTTGATCCTATAGATCCATCCTGAGGCACAGTGATCTAGTAAGTTACCCTCTCTCCCTTTTAATGTTTGTTTTTAGTTAGAATCTCCTTAGTTTCTATCTTGTATTTCTAATTTCTTGTTTGGTTTCTAATTTGTTTTCTCCTTTGTTTGCAGAGACCACCGATGAGTGGCGAGATTTGATTCGCAGGGTATGCACTGATACCCTGATGATCCCCATGGAGAGGACCCGCGAGAGCTATCTCGTGGATGCTTGGGAGCCTTCAACAGCCGGTAGACATACTGACGTCTTTGCCCTAGTCTGGCATGTGGCCAGGATGGTATCGACTCTCCGCACAGAGTTAGCGGGGTATAGGACGGCCGAGCGCCTGATGAGGAGCCATTCTCGTGGTGAGACTGCGGCTGCCCCTCGGGATCCTGAGCCCTCTATGCACTCAGAGTGCCGGCATAGCCGAGTCCTAGGCGTGGGCGTGCACCTTCAGAGGGGTCTCGTAGGGATTGAGAAGCCACTTGGCTCTCGTAGATTTTTGTACGATACATTCTTTTGTATATCCCGGGCTCTTTGAGCGTTTTGACCATGCTTAGTGCATGATGGCATTGTACATAAACGTTGATCATTTATATATATGTATATTTGTTCTAGATCAAATCCTTGGCATTCATAGCTTGCTTTCTATTTCTAGTTTCCTCATGTATACTATGATGTATGTTTATATGCTTTTTAGAATGTATGCAATGGCGAACAAATGATGCAAGTGTTTGAATTTCTTTTTTTTTATTTCATGATGCTGATATGTGATGATGTAGATATAATGTGATTTTGAATTTTAGCTTCTGCAAGCAATTTTGGATACTTCATGTTTGTTTTGGCAAAGTGATGCATATAAACCGGTATGATGAATAGATAAACCTGCCCCTACCCCCAACTCCACGCAACTAGTAAGATGCGAGGGCTTATCACCGAGAGTTGGGAAGGGCACAAGTTATGAGATGTGTTTGAAATGATACTGATGAAAGACAGACAAAGCTTTGGTGGAACCAAATTAGGATATCACAAGCCCACTCCACTCGAGTGACTTCATAGTTTAGAATGCTACTTACTTTGCGGTTTATCCAGACTTAGATCCTTAGATGGCCACATAGTAGACAAAATCTAGGTTTTTAGGATTTTGAGCTCCTTTGGAATTTTGGACATCTGATTCACTTGTTCTTGACCCAAAGACTTCGAGATTTGAATTGTTTTGCTTATGACCTTTTGCATTTGTTTGTCAAGAGGACCCCCTACACTTTGCCCCATGCTACTAGTAAGAAGCATGGGTTTATCACCGTGGGAAAAGCATAGGTGAGTAAGGGCATTTCCATCCTTTCCCAACCCTACGTCACTAGTAAGAGACATGCAAGCTCATCACCGAAGGTTGGTGGGGCAAGGAAATGTGTAAAATTAAAATTTTCTGTTTGATCAATGTTTGACTCGTTTTCTTGAGTAAAATGTCAGTATGTGCTTATTTCCAAAGATATATATATATATATATATATATATATATATATAGGATAGATGTGACACCATGAAGCTTCTAGAACAGACCATAGGCAAGACACCTATCCTAAGAAGAAACCAAAAGTGAGAACAAGCCCGCAGATCTTGGTATGGTTACCGTTTAAGACTTTGTCATATCTAGCTTTATTTGATGACATGATTCCGAGATAATTTGATGATATCATGAAAATGGAGAGGTATGATTAGAAAGTTTATGCCAACAACATCATGAGTTTGTAATGAATTTCTTTGAGAATAAAATTCCTTGATCACAATTTGTGTACGAAACAAGCGGACAAAATGATCTTAATCTATATGAAGATGCAATGTAAATATATATAAGTAGTGCTAGCTGCTTATGCGTAGAACCACTTGAGGTGCAGGGAATTGACTGTTTCACCAAATTCCTCACCTTCTAGCGTACATAGGAGGTATGCACCATTTCCATAGTCCTTCATGACTCGGTATGGGCCCAACCATTTAGGCCGGAACTTCCTTCCTTCACCGGTCTTCTTGTCGATCCGACTGTCTAATCTTAGAACTAGATCACCTTCATATATGTCACGTTCATAGACCTTCTTGTTATATTGCCGGCACATCCAGTCAGCATAGACTCTATGCCATTGTTCAGCATCTAACCTAGTTTCATCTAGGCTTTCTAGTTGGGAAATATGTGCTTCTCTGTAAGCGTATTCATCCAGAATCCCTTGTAATGAAATGCGGAGACTGGGTATTTCAACCTCAAGCGGGAGAACTGCTTCTGCCCCGAATACTAGCGAGAAAGGAGTTGCTCCCGTTGGTGTTCTTATTGAGGTTCGGTGGGCCCATAAGGCCGGATATAACTTCAGGTGCCAATCTCGTTTGTTTTCTTTCACCGTTTTGAGGAGAATGGATTTTAGTGTTTTATTTGTTGCTTCAGCCTATCCGTTGGCTTGTGGATAATACAAGGAAGCCGTATGATGGCTTATTTTAAATTTATTGCACAATTCGTGAACTTCATCATTCTTAAAAGAAGTCCCATTATCTGAGATAATGACTTGCGGGACACCGTACCTGCAAATGATTTGGTTCAAAATGAATTTGGTGATTACAGAACCCGGTACAGTAGTAAGAGGCATAGCTTCTACCCACTTGGTGAAATATTCGGTAGCCGTGATTATAAAATTATGGCCATCTGTAGATGAGGGAGAGAATTTCCCTATCAAGTCGAGACCCCACGTAGAAAAGGGCCATGGAGTAGCAATTGGTTGTAGAGTTTGTGCTGGCATGTGGATCTCATGGGAGAACTCTTGGCACTTATGACACCTACGTACAAACTCTACTGCATCGTGTTCTAGAGTGGGCCAGAAATAGCCCATTCGATGTATTTTGTGAGTGGTGGCATGGCCACCGAAGTGGCCTCCACACATTCCACTGTGAGATTCATGGAGAATCTTCTTGGATTCTTCTGCATCGACACATCTTAGAAGCATTCCATCGAATGCTTTCCGATAGAGCACTTGCTCTATAATGACGTATTTTGCTACGATAATGCGTAGCCACCTTCTGTGTTGTGGTGTAGCCCCTTCTGGATACGTATGGTCCATGATATAATTAATGATATCAGTGTACCAGGGACACTCAGAGATAGAAGGTCGGGTTTCGATGTAGTATACGCACTCATCTGGAAAATCTAGATCTACTAGATCGCCTCCATCTAATGGGTTATTAGCTAACCAATCTACGATGATTTGTCCCTTAACTGATTTCTGATTTACAAATGTTAATTTGAATTCTCCCATTAGGGTTATAAAATGTCCAACTTTCTTAGATAAGGACCCTTGCGTGAGAAAAGTTTGTAAATGGTCTATTTTTACCATGACCCTTGTTTCTTGATTTAGCATATAATGTCTTAGGCGTTTGGTTGCAAAGACTATGGTGAGGCATTCTCGTTCTGCTTGTGTATAACACGTTTCATAGTCGAGCAGTGTTCGGCTAATGAAATAAATCACACATTCTCTCTTGTCATCGTCTTCTTGAGCCAGCATGTAGGCTAGCGAGACATTGGTAGCTCGTGAGTATAAAATTAATGGGTGATCTAGCTTAGGTGGCATTAGCGTAGGTGGTGATAACAAGAAACACTTAACTGCGTTGAAAGCTTCATTGCAATCTTCAGTCCAATCAATGCTATAATCCTTCTTGAGTAAATTGTTGATTGGATGAATGGTGAAACTTAAGTCCGGATGAATCTCTAGGATTGCACCAAGTTTTCCAAGAAATGACCTGATTCTAGATTCATCCGAAGGTGGGACCATTTCGAGGACAACCCGAATTTTGGTTGGGTCAACATCTATTCCTCGTGACGATATGATGTAACCTAGGAGCTTCCCTCCTGTTACACCAAAGACATTTTTCTAGATTTAACGTGACTCCGTACTCAATCAGACGTGAAAGAATGATGCGGAGTACTTCCGGATGGTCACAACGCTTCTTGGCCTTAGCCAACAAGTCATCTACGTAGGATTCCATGATTTTATGAATTAGATCGTGGAATATATATGTCATAGCTCGCTGGTACGTAGCACCAGCGTTCTTGAGACCAAATGGCATAACAGCATAGCAATAGGTTCCCCAAGGAGTTATAAACGTGGTTTTAGCTTGATCTTGTTCAGATATTTTAATTTGATTGTATCCCGAGAATCCATCCATGAGAGACAAAAGTTCAAACCCAGCTGTTGCATCAACAATGACATCAATGGATGGCAATGGGAAGTCATCTTTAGGACATGCTTTGTTGATGTCTCGAAAATCTATGCAGATGCGTATCTTCCCATTCTTCTTGAGAATGGGAATGATATTAGATACCCATTGGGAGTAATCGACTGGTTTGATGAATCCTACTTGGAGGAGTTTCATTACCTCCTCTTTCACCATGAGAGCTACCTTGGGTTTCATGGGTCTTGATTTTTGTTTAATTGGTTTTGCATCTGATTTAGTGACGAGGTTGTGCACCACAATGTGGGGTGCAACCCCTGTCATTTCCTTATAATTAAATGCAAATGCCTTCTGATGTTCTTTGAGGATCCGAGTGTGTATTTCTACTTCTTCCGAGGTTAACGAGGATCCTAACTTCAATATCCTTGGTTCATCTTCCGTTCCGATGTTAATGTCAATCGTTTCTTCGATCAAAGAGGCGTTACCTTCTTCAAACTCAGGTGGGGCTGGAGGTAAATCCAAATCGCCCCTAGTTTCTACTGTGTATACGCTAGGTTCCATTTCCGAGGGAAGATCCATCATGGGATTTCTAAGTAGGAAGATGAATGTGGGATTAAGGACAAATCTATCATATGATAGGAGAGATGTAGTGCCGCATAGGCATTTAAGTAATTCAGAGTGGCCATATCACTATCAATGTGGTCTAGGATAGTAGATTCATTTCCATTTAAAAGAGAATTTGTCATTGTTTTTATCAATGGTTCATCACGAAGGGATACCATGAAATGGGTATCTTCTAACTTACTGTTTGGAGTAAAGCGTGATGCTCGAGGTTGCTATAGAATCGGAAAGAAGATTGTGTTCTCGTGGGATTGCTTCAATTGATATGAAGTCAAACTCCTTGCTTAAATCTAATACAACTGTTTTGTAAAGCTGTAAGTGCTCGGCTTTGGTTTCATATACCTCAGAGACTTGGTTTGCTACCAATTGTGAGTCTCCTAACACCCTGATATTATTAACACCGATCCTTTTGGCTAAAATGAGGCCAAGGAGGAGGGCTTCGTACTCAATGCCCGTTGTTTGTACATTCAAAATTTAGTTTGAAGGCGAAAGGTAAGACTTTTCCTTCAGGGGAAGTAAAGATTACACCTGCCCCCACTCCATAACGGCATCTAGCTCCATCAAAATGGAGTGTCCAATATTTGACTGGGAATATGGACGTTGGGATATCTGTTGTGTTTGCATATTCTACTTCCACCATACAGAGATCCTCTGCTGGAAGAGAGCCAATGCCTAGGGAACATCCCATGCCCGCAGAGTCAAATGGTAAGAACATTGGTAGATCTTGTTCTATTAATTCAACGATTTTTGCAGTAGTTCCTAATGATATTGTTTCTATGGTGCTAGCCTCATCTTTGGGGGTTGGGGTTGCCTTGGCTGGGCTCATAGTTTCAAGATCTGTCGTAGGTATCAACTTTTCTTTTGGTTTTGGGTCGTAGGTTTATTAAGTTGGTTTGTTGGGAGTTCAAACTCCGAGTGCACACCTGGTCTTTTCTTTAAGTCAGCTAGGTGTACATCGAATGGTTTTGGATCACCTTTGGCTACAAATATCTTTCCTAAGTGTAAAAACCTTACTTCTTGAAATAGCGTAGAAGGGATTGCCTTCATACGGTGTATCCATGGTCGGCCGAGGATCATATTATAGTTAGTTTCCCGATCTATAATATAAAACTCAGTCAAGATGGTTTTGGGTCCTAAGGTGACCGGTAATATTATAGTTCCAACCGAGGTGGCTTTAAGGCTATCATAGCCCCTTAGTGTGTTTCGAGTTGTGGAACAATTGGTTTCTCCATACCCTAGCTTTTGAAGGAAAGAGAAGGGAACTATGTTAACTACCACCCCATCATCAACCATTGCACGCTTTACATAGTTGTTATAAACCCATACTTGCAAATGTAAGGCTGGATCACCTCGGCGTGCGATCTCAGCATCTGTCGGCATTTTGTTTATCTCGAATATGAATTTGACATCCCTATCCGCCTACCCCGGGGATGAACATCAAAGTCCACATGATTTACCTATGTTTCAGGAGGTGGAGTGATGTTAATTAAATGACCTAAACCTAATGCTTCTAAAAGAGCAGCCCTGTGGGCAGGAGAGTTCTTTAGTAAGTCTAAAAATGAAATGTGCGAGAAGGTTTTTGTTAGGTCGTTAATTAAATCATAGGCACCCACAGGTTTTGCTACGATTTGTTGGATGTTATCCGCCTCTGGCAGGTGGCTTGGACTTGGCTGAGAGAAATACTCTTGTCCTTGTTATAGCTTCGATGGGTAGCTCAGCGTCTAACTCCACTAAACCAACTACCTTAGGTCGTGGCTGACTTCCTAGTTGTGGCGCAACTAATGGATTTAGCGAGGTCGAGGCTTCATGATCATTGTTTCCTGTCATTACACCCTTGTTCGTCCTAGTTAGATTTAGCCTGTTGTTATCATGATTTGGGAGTGGATCATTAAAGATCTTCAGGGTGTTTTTGAGGAAACTACCCTAAAAAAAGTATTTGATGTTGGTAACGTAGGATCTGCCAAGAACATATCCATGAAAAGTTGTTTTTGTTCATCTGCAAGCGTTGCATGAATTTGTTGTAGTCACGACACGTTCTAGTGTCATGGCCCCAATTTTGTGGAAACCACAATATGAATTAGGATTGTAATTCCTAGTTTGTTGGTTTGGCGTGTATTGTGGCCCAAAATTTTGATCAAACCGTTGTCTATTAAAATTTTGCGTTTGTTGTCTTTGGTTTGAATTCTGGTTTTGGTATCTAGTTGAATTTTGGCTCGGACCCTGTGTGGGGTTTTGTCGTTGTTGTTGTTGTTGTGGATGGTTAAAATCCACTGTGTTGATTGTTGGGGTAAAGTTGTTGTTTCGTTGATTGTTCATTTGTGATGGAGTATTGACAACATTTACCTTCTTAGGCTGGTCGGTTACTCAAATCTTTGTTACACCCCGATTTTTATTAAGGATTTTAGGTCCTTGATTGACGTTCATGGTAGTAGGATAAGTTGTGGTGTTCTGGTTGGAGGTGACTAACCTCCCATTTGCTCCATATGTTTTGCGACCACTATCAATTTCCACTTGATCTATTCGAAGAGAACTCTCAAGTACTTCATCGTAAGTTCTTAATGGGAACTTCTGGACTTCTTCCTTTACTTCTCTGCTAAGAGAATGAAGGAATAAATCACATAGTTCCATCTGATCCATGTTTGGAGCACTTGCGAAAGTAAAGAACTGTACGCCACCTTTGAATGAAATGGGCGACAGATTCGTTGTGTTCTTGTTTGATGTGTAAGAACTCCCTGATTCCTGTCCTTAATAGTTTATTCATGTCAAAGGCCTTAATGAACTCTGAAACGAGTTGTTTGAATGAATGGATGGAAGCCTCAGGTATTCTATAATACCAGTCGAGAGCGATGCCTTCCAAAGTTTTTGGGAATATCTTAGCAACAACCCCATCCCATGGGAGTAGTTCTCGAATGGCTGTAGCGTAAGCTTTGATATGTGCATTTGGATCTCCCTCACCTTTGTATTTGGGTAAATCGGGAAGAGGTCTTGGAAGCATGACGCTTCGTATGGTGAAATCTAAGGGCTCTTTCAAGTATTTTGAATATGTCCCTATCGCATAGGTTTCGACCATTGATGGTGCCTACTGAGGGAGCGGTGGTGGAATGGGTTGTTGATGTGGCATTACATATACGTTGGTAGGGGCATAAGGAAAAACCTGTGTTTGACCAAACATGCCGGAGAGGAGAACATATCCCCTTGTGGTGATTTGGAGTACATGTTTAAGTATGACGGGTACTTGTCCATGAATGGATTGTTTTGTACTAGACCGGGAGGAACAGTGTTAGAGATGGTGGGTCTAGTTGGCATTTTTTGTGAATACTGAGGAGTCATGCCTAACGTGCCTACTCCTGTGAGGAGATCTACTTGGCTAGGATGGTGTGGAGGATTGGAACTTCCTACTTGTATGAATTGTGAATTTTGACTTGCTTGGGCAAGTTCTAACCCTCTAACCTTTTCTATTAGAGTTGAAATGACTTCATTTGGTGAAGTCACGATATTCTGCCTTGGTGGTGTTGGTTGTATATCATGGTGTTGTATAGGTCTATGATACCCCGCTATGAACTGATCATTGCCCTGCCAAGTTTCCCCGAGGGTATTTCCTATATGTAGTGGGATGGAAGTATTTTCTTGAAAAGAGACCTCGGGTTGTATTTGTAAACCTCCTATAGGTGGGTACATATTTCGAGAGCGTTGTTCATTCCTGGCATAATATACCGAATGTTCATCATCTAAACCTCGGTATGAGTCTGATTGCCTACTAATTTGTGGTCTAAGTAGTACCTGAGGAGATGAACCAGATTCTCGGTGAACGTCATATTGTTCGAGCCTGAAGGCTCTGTTTGTTGCGTTTGAGCGAGTTGTTCCAACTCCTCTGTTTGGAAGGACGAGCTATATCTGATCCTTGGAGTTTGTGTCGACAACTGATTAGTTGAATAGTTGTCACCCCACACTGAAAGCGAGGGTGATGATTGTCTATTCTGTTGGGCGTAGTATGCCTCAAGACCCAAGAGGGGTCTGCCATATGCATCGAATCCCGACATATTCGGGGGGTATATGAATACCCGCAGAATAATGGGAGAGAGCGAAAATGATTGTGAAAGCCAATGAGGTGGAAAAGATGAAAAGTATACTAATTTGGAAGAACACGTAATAATATGACTCCGAACTAGAAAGTAGGAAGTTTCACGTCGGGTTCACCAATTTTGTACGACGGAAAAGTGACATGCGAGCGTGGGAATCTACAAGTAACTCTTCCTCACACCCGACCTCCCGAGGTCGTTCCAAGATAGCCGGTGGGTATGGAATATGTATGGGATGCAGAAAAACTAGTTAGGCAATCTAATGTCTTCAATACACACTAGTGGAATTTGTGAATCTAAGGCAAAGAAGGCCCTTCTAACCTAAACTAGTGTGATAGATCGATCGGCAAGGATGACTGCTCGAAGGCTCCAATCAATATCGAGCTCTGGCGTGATTCGATCTATGGGTTGTGGAATACGTGGAAAATGACCTGGGATAGTTTCGTGTATGTCTCCAGATAAGGTCATATGGTGGATAGTGAATATAGTCGACTCTATGGATGATTCTCTGGCCTAGTCTAGAACTCTCTAGCTTTGTTAGCTGTTATATCTAGTAAGGATAACTGTTCGATGATGGTAGGTGGAAGTGGGGTAGATCTGAATACTAGTGTGCATAGGCCAGTGTCTATGTCTGATTGACTTACGGATTCGTTGGGTTGCGGGATTTGTGGATCACAACCGTAGACTCTTGGTTGTTGTGGTCCTGCTATGGTCATGCGTAGAGTTAGTTCCTAATCCCTAACACCCAGTAATCATATGCTTTCTCAGCCTCTATATTCAAAACTAATAGTTGCGTGATCTTCTCAGAGTGCCTCACAGGCGTTCTTGCAACCTGAATTCTTAGGCTGGTATCTATGTCTGTGAGAATGTCTCCTACGTCTGGCTGTGGGACCAAAGGATCACAACCAAAGGTTTGTTCTCTTTCAAGCCCTTCTACAGTCATATGAATGTTGCCTAGGGTAATCTGTAATTTGGTTGATTTGACCAAAACGTGTGCTTGGTCGTCTTCTATGTTTAGCCCGCTCAACTGGGAGTTGATTTGTTGCAAGCTTACCATTGTTCGGAAGACTTGGATCCTAAGATTTTGATCTATATCAGTTATTGCTTTGTGATGAGATTGGGTTGAGGCACGATTGGCTCGAATACGTATTCCCTGGCTCTCTAGGTCCCGTAATTGTCATGCAAAAAGCAACAATGTAAAACAAACTACAGTAAAATGAAATTTAACTATGTGAAATATATCTATAGCATATATGATTTCTCTATTTTTTTTGTATTTTCGTGAACTATTCAAACGAATTTAGCAACTAATTTAATACATCTAGAAATTGACAGCTAAGATAACAATTTAAAAACAAACAAGATAACCGAGTATAGCTATTTGTCTGTGTAATTTGTAGATCTACTCTAAACAATGAAATAACTGATCTAATCTATTTGCAAGACTCTCGATCCTACCTCAGAAGTGAGGAATGAATCATAGTCTCTCAGAAACTATCAATCCCCACAACTTCCCTGGTAATATCGAGAGTAAATTAACTGAAATAAAGCAATTAACTACTCTATTTGATATGATTCTAACTAAAAACTTTGAAAGCTAGAACTTGGATTCTGCAGAACAGTGGCGAAATCAATGGTGTGTGTGATCTTGTCCCCTCAGTGTGATCTCCTCGTTCCTTCGTGTTCACGTGGATCCAGAAAAGCATGTAATGCTAGCATCAATAGAAGTAGATATTGGGATAAAGGTAGCTCAGAATACGACTGAATACAATGCGAGTAGGAGAGGGATAGCGCAAGAGTACAGAGCTTGGCTTATGCAATTCCTAGTGGGATCTATTGCGAGTCATGCAACATGAAACGTCCAGAACCTGAAACTATCCTGTTTGAGGAGCAAAACCTACAACTTTAATGGCTTCCTATTGATAAACAAACTATCCTATTCCAATGGATTGGATAAAATAACAGCAGTACTTGCACAAGATGGATATGTGGCTTACTAACAGTAAAACAATGCTAACTAAGCATGCAATGAAAGAAACTAAGCATTCTAAGCAAAATGAAAACTAAATCTATTGCAAAGAGAAATCAGAGGCAAATTTGAGGGGCCATTTGCTTGAGCACAAGCCATCTATTTATAGCATTTGGATTTACCCAAGGTAAAAACCAATTTGAACTCTTAAACTATAAACAATGGCAAAACACTATTCCAGGGAACCAGAATCATAAATGCAAGCTTGTGGCGGTGAAAAAAGCTAGTGAATCATTGATTTTTACGTGAGTCATGTTAAAAGAGCTTTCTAGAAAACGCGTAAAGGACCACCGCCTGAGCAGGCAGGTGGCGGTTACAGACCGCCACCTGTTCGGGCGGCCGCCAGTTTTCATTCTTGAAGAAAAAAGGCCAAGAAAAGAGAGGAAAAGGAAAAACAAAGCATGCGGGGGCTAAGCGGGGCATGCGGGATGTTAACGCACACTTGGAGATCTTTTCCGGATCTCGAACACCTTGTGAGGAGACTTGTATCATCATTGGGGCACCTGTCACGTTGTTCTAGCAAAGCATGTACAGTACCTTACAATTTTGGGTACGTATAGTAGTGGGTATAGAACTACAGGCGCCCGATGAGGAGGATCCGTTCTCATGGCGAGACTACAGCTACTATTCGGGATCGCGAGCCCTCAATGCACTCAAAGTGTCGGTGTAGCTAGAGTCCTAGACGTGATCGTGTGCCTTCTAAGGGATCCCATAGGGATTGAGAGGCCACTTGGATCTTTTTTTGTAGTGACTTTGTTAGGTTGTTTATATGAGTATTTTTGTACTTTCTAGGCTCATTGAGCATTTTGACCATGCCTAGTGCATGATGGCATTGTATACGAAACTTGATTTGTATATATATATATATATATATATATATATATATATATATATATATATATATATATATATATATCTTTGGATCTAGACTCTTGGTATCTTGAATTTTGTGACTCATTTTCTAAATGTGTTTTTAGATTTTTTTAGAATATTTGCTTTTCATGTTTCCAAAATGTATGCAATGGACAACAAATGATAGTAAATAGAATGTTTTACTCTATATGTTTTTGCGGTCTTTGATATGAGATTATACTTAACATATGGTAGTACTAAACTTTTAACTCTTTGGGCAATGTTTGTAATTCCTTCTTATATTGGAAAACGTGATGAATGCATAGTGATAAAGAGATGAACTTGCCCCAATCCCAAATCCACGCAACTAGTAAGACGCGAGGGCTCAACACCAAGAATTAGGAAGGGCACAAGTTGTATGAGTTTGATTGAATGGAATGATGAGAGATAGAAAAACCAAGAACAAGAACCAAATTTGGACCTACACACCCACCCTACTCAGAACTACTACCAAGCTTAGAAGGCCACTTACTTTTCAGTTTATCTAGACTTAGATTCATAAATGGCAACCTGGTTGACAAAATCTGGTTTTGAGGATTTGATCTCTTTGGAATTTGGATGTTTGGATATTTGCTTTCTCTTAACAGAATTTGACTTATGTTTTTAGTATACCAAGATTTGTTAGTTTGTGTGACTGGACCCCCCACACCTTGCCTCACGCCACTAGTAATAAGCATGGGTTTATCACCAAAGGCAAGATACATGTGAGTAAGGGTAATTCTTTTTCCTTTCCCAACCTCACATCACCAAAGAAGAGATGTGGGCTTATCACCAAAGGTTGATGGGGCAAAGAAGTGTGTAAAATAAAATATTTTTTTGCTTGGTGCTTTTGATTTCATTTGATTTTGACATTTCTGATCTATGACTTTGGGATATCCTTTCGTTCCAAGAGATTTTAAGAGGGATAGATGTGACACCAAGAAGCTTCCAGAATAGACCGTGGGTAAGGACAACTTCACCTAGTAGAAAGAAAGAGCAAAGCCAAGTATGTAGGTCTTGGTATGGTTTCCGTCAATGTTTGTCTGTCGAAATTGATGAGAAGATTTGAAAATATTTGATGATGTTTGAAGAGATGTGATATGAATATCTTTGCCAATATCCTCATAAATTTGTAATAGATTGTTTTAAGAGTAAGCTCCTAGACTATCATTTTTACGAAATGGACAGAATGAAGCAGCTAAAAGACTAATGCAATGTAGGTAGCTATAATGTACTAGCAATGACTTTGATGTTTTATGCGTAAAACCGCTTAAGGTGCAAGGAATTGATAGTTTCACCAAATTCCTCACCTTCTAGTGTGCATAAGAGATACGCACCATTTCCGTAGTCCTTCATGACTTAGTATGGGCCCAACCATTTGGGCCGGAACTTTCTTCCTTCATGGTTTTCTTATCAATCTGGTTGTCTAGTCTTAGAACTAGATCTCCTTCATATATTTCTCGCTCATAGACTTTTTATTATCTGCCGGCACATTCCGGTCAAAGCATAGGCTCTATGTCGTTGTTTGGCGTTTATCCCAGGCCTCATTAAGGCTCTCTAGTTGAGAGAGGCGTGCCTCCCTGTAAGCTTCCTTGTCTAGAATCCCTTGTAATGAGATGCAGAGACTGGGTATTTCAACCTCAAGTGGGAGAACTACTTCTGCTCCAAATACTAGCGAGAAAGGATTTACTCTTGTTGGTGTTCTTATTGAGGTTCGGTGGGCCCACAAGGCTGGATATAGTTTTAAATTCCAATCTCGTTTGTTCTCCTTTACTTATTTTGAGGAGAATAGCTTTCAACATTTTGTTTGTCGCTTCAGCCTACCCATTGGCTTGAGGGTAGTAAAGAGAGGTTGTGTGATGGTTTATCTTGAACTTGCTACATAACTCACGAACCTCATTATTCTTAAAGGACGTGTCATTATCTGAGATAATGACTTGTGGGACACCATACCTGTAGATAATTTGGTTCAAAATGAATTTGCAATCAATGAACACAGTACGATGGTGATAGGCATGGCCTCCACCCATTTGGTAAAATATTCCATGGTTGTGATTATAAAATTATGGCCATTGGTTGATGAGGGAGAGAATTTCCCTATTAAGTCTAGACCCCAAGTGGAGAAGGGCCACGGAGTCACTATTGGTTGCAGGGATTGTGCTGGCATGTGAATCTCGTGAGAGAATTCTTGACATTTGTGGCACTTACGTACAAATTCCACTGCATCATGTTCGAGAGTGGGCCAAAAATAGGGCATCCGATGTATTTTGTGAGTGGTGACGTGACCACCGAAGTGGCCCCACATAACCCACTATGGGATTCATGAAGAATCCTCTTGGATTCTTCTATGTCGACACATCTTAAAAGCATGCCGTCAAAAAGCTCTACGATAGAGTACTTAGTCTAAAATAACATATTTAGCGGTAATAATGCATAACTACCTTCTTTTTTGTGACATGGCACTTTCTGGGTATGTATGGTTCATGATAAAATTGATGATATCAGTATACCAGGGACATGTAGAAATGGGGGGTCTGGTTTTGACAAAGTATACACATTCATTGGGAAAGTCTAGATCCACCAGCTCGCCTCCATCTAGTGGATTGTCATCTAACCACTCTGTAATTATTTTTCCTTTAACAGATTTTTGGTTTACGAATGTTAACTCAAATTCTCCCATTAGGGTTATGAAACGGCCAACCTTTTTAGATAAAGATCCTTGTGTGAGAAATGTTCGTAAATGGTATGTCTTTGCAATGACCCTTGTTTCCTGGTTTAACATGTAATGTCTCAAACATTTTGTTACAAAAATTATGGCAAGGCATTCTCTCTCTACCTGTGTGTAACGTGTTTCATAATCGAGCAACATTCGGCTAATGAAATAGATCATGCGTTCTCGTTTGTCATCGTCTTCTTGAGCCAGCATGCAGGCCAGTGAGACATGAGTGGCTCATGAGTATAGGATCAAAGGGCGGTCTGGCTTGGGAGGCATTAGCATGGGTGGTGACAACAAGAAGCACTTAACTACTTCAAAGGCCTCATTGCAATCTTCAGTCCAATCGACACTATAATCTTTCTTGAGTAGATTGTTGATTGGATGAATGGAAAATCTTAAATCTAGGATGAACCTTGATTGCACCGAGTTTCCCAAGAAATGACCTGATTCCAAACTCGTTCGAAGGTGGGATCATTTTGAGAACAACCCGTATTTTGGCCGGATCAACATCAATCCCTCGTGAAGATATAATGTATCCTAGAAGTTTTCCTCCTATTACACCGAACACGCACTTCTCTAGGTTTAATGTGACACCATACTCAATTAGTCGTGAGAGGATGATACAGAGCACTTCCAGATGATCACGCGTTTCTTGGCCTTGGCCAACAAGTCATCCACATATGATTCCAAAATTTTATGGATAAGATCATGGAATATATAAGTCATTTCCCGCTGATACGTAGCACCAGGCGTTCTTAAGACCAAATGGCATGACAGCATAACAATAAGTTCCCCAGGGAGTTATAAATGTTGTTTTGGCTTGATCTTGTTCAGATATTTTAATCTGATTGTACCCTGAGAACCCATCCATGAGGGACAGTAGTTCAAATCTAGTTGTTGCATCAACGATAACGTCAATGGATGGTAATGGGAAATCATCCTTGGGACAAGCTTTGTTAATATCCTAAAATCTATACAAATGTGTATCTTCCCATTCTTTTTGAGGATGGGAACGATATTAGACACCCATTGTGAATAGTCAATGGGCTTGATGAATCCTACTTGGAGAAGTTTTACTACTTCCTCTTTTACCATGAGAGCCACTTTTGGCTTCATTGGTCTTGACTTCTATTTAATTGGCTTCGCATCTAGTTTAGTGACGAGATTATGTACCACAACTTGTGGTGCGATACCCATCATTTCTTTATAATTAAATGCAAAAGTCTTTTGATGTTTTTGAGGATTTGGGTGTGTATTTCTATTTCTTCCAGAGTTAACGAGGATCCCAACTTCAAAATTCTTGGTTCTTCCTCCATTCCAATGTTTATGTCAATGGTTTCTTCTATCAAAGAAGTGTTACCTTCTTAAAATTCAAGTGGGGTTGGAGGTAGTTCCAAGATTTCTCCATTTTCTATCTCATAGATATCGATATCCTTCTATGGAGGAGACTCTACCATGGGATTTCCAAAGTAGGAAGAGGAGTGTGGTATTAGGGAAATATCAACTATAGGGTGAGCAAGGTGTAGCTCTTCATAGTCATTTAGATATTCGAGAGTGACTTTATCACTGTCAACATGATGTAAGATAGAAGATTCATTCTCAGTTGTATGTGTTAGAAGAGGGTTCGTTGACATTTTCTTCACCAATGGTTCAAGATGCAGTGATACCTTAAAACTTGTATCTTCCAACTCATTACTTGGGGTAAAACGCGAAGCTGAGGTTGCTATTAAATCTACAAGAAGGGTCTATTCTCGTGGGATTTCCTCAATGGATATGAAGTCTAATCCTTTGCTTATATCTAATACTTGCTTATTTTATAGAGTTCTAAGTGCTCACTCTAGTCTCATATACTTCATAGACTTAGTTTGCAACTAATTGCGAGTCTCCTAACACTCGATGTTATTAACACTAATCCTTTTGCCTATGATGAGGCCAAGGATGAGGGCTTCGTACTCGGTGCCATTGTTGGTACATTCAAAGTTTAACTTAAAAGAAAAAGGTAGGATCTTTCCCTTAGGGGAAGTGAAGATCACACACCCCAGGCTCCATAAGCGACATCTAGCTCCATCAAAGTGGAGAGTCCAATAATTACTAGGAAAATGGATCTTTGGGACATTATTTGCATTTGTTTCTTCTGTTTTGATTACTTCTACCTTGCAAAGTTCCTCTGCTGGAAGAGAACTAACTCTAGGTACATCCATACTTGTGGAATCAAATGGTAGGAAAATTGGTAGATCTTGTTCCAATAATTTGACAATTTTTGCAGTAGTTCCTAATGACATTGTTTCTACAACGTTAGCTTCATCCTTGAGGGCTGGGATGCCCTTGACTAGGTTCGTAATTTCTAGTGTTGTTGTAGATATTAATTTTTCTTCTAGTTTTGATTCGATTGGTTTGTTAAGTTGGTTTGTTAGGAGTTCAAACTCAGAGTGAACGCCTGGTCTTTTCTTCAGGTCTACTAGGTGTATGTCGAATGGTTTTGGGTCACCTTTTGCTACGAATATCTTTCATAGGTATAAGAATATTATTTCCTGGAATAACGTAGAAGGGATTGCTTTCATGCGATGTATCCATGGTCGACCGAGGATCATATTATAGTTGGTTTCCTGATCTATGATATAAAACTTGGTGAGGATTGTCTTGGGTCCTAAGGTGACTGGTAATATTATAGTCCCAATTGAAGTAGCTTTAAGGCTGTCATAACCTCTTAGCGTATTTCTTGTTGTGGAACAATTTGTTTCTCCATATCCTAGCTTTTGAAGGAAAGAGAAGGGGACAATGTTAATTGTTGCCCCATCGTCAACCATTGCGTGTTTAACGTAATTATTGTAAACCCACACCTGTAAATGCAAGGTGGATCACCTCTACGTGTAATTTCAGCATCTGTTGGCATTTTGTTTATGTCGAATATAAACTCGGTATCCCTATTTGGCTGCCCTGGAGGGTGGATATCAAAGTCTATATGGTTTACTTGTGTTTTGGGAGGTGGAGTGATGTTAATTAAATGACCTAGACCTAGTGCTTCTAAAAGAGCAGCCCTTGGGCAAGATTTTTTCAATAAGTCCAAAAGGAGATGTGAGAGAAGGTCTTTGTTAATTCATTAATTAAATCATAAGCACCTATGGGTTTTACCAACGTTTGTTGAATGTTATCTGGCTTTAGTGGATAGATTGGATTTGGTTGAGAAGAATATTCTCATGCTCTTGTTATGGCTTCTATGTGCAGCTCAATATCTAACTCCACTAGACCAACTATCTTGGTTCGTGGCTGATTTCCTAATTGTGGTGCGACAAGTGGATTTAGTGAAGTTGAGGCTTCATGATCATTATTTCCTATCATTACACCTTTGTTCATCCCATTTGGATTTAATTTATTATTGTTATTGTGATTTGGAAGTGGATCATTGAAGATCTTAAGAGGTGCGTTTTGAGGGGAAACTGCCCCTATGAAAGTATTTGGCATAGGTGTCATAGAATCTGTTAAGAACATATCTATGAAGAGTTGTCTTTGTTCTTCTAGCAAATGTTGCATGAACTTATTGTAATTGCAGCAAGTCCTAGTGTCATGGCCTCAAATTTTGTGGAAACCACAATACAAGTTGGGATTATAACTCCTAGGTTGTTGGTTTGGCACGTGTTGTGGTCCAAAACTCTTATTAAACTATTGACTATTAGGATTAAAGTTTTATGTTTGTTGCCTTTGGTTTTGGTTTTGATATCTAGTTGAGTTTTGACTTGGACCCTATGTCTAGATCTGCATTGTTGTTGTTGTTTTTGTTGTCGTTGGGACAATTAAAATCCACTGCGTTGATTGTTGGGGTAAAATTGTTGTTTCGTTGATTGTTAACTGGTGGTGGAACATTTACAACATTTGCTTTTTTAGTTTGGTCAGTCACTCCATCTGTTGTCACTCCACGGTTTTTGTTAAGGATTTTAGGTCCTTGATTGGTGTTTGTGGTAGTAGGATAAGTCATAGTGTTTTGGTTGGGGATGATTAACCTCCCATTTGTTCCATATGTCTTGCAACTGCTATCTATTGCAGCTTGATCTATTCGGAGAGCGCTCTCAAGCACTTCATCATAAGTTCTTAGTGGGAACTTCTAGACTTCTTCCTTTATCTCTCTGCTGAGAGAATGAAGGAATAAATCACATAGTTCCATCTAATCCATGTTTGGAGCGCTTGTTGAAGAATAGAGGATTGTACACCATCTTTGGATGAAATGAGCAACGATTCATTGTGTTCTTGTTTAATATGCAAGAATTCCCTGATTCCTGTTCTCAACAATTTTTTCATGTCGAACGCTTTGATGAACTTTGAAACGAGTTGTTTAAATGAATGTATTGAGGCTTCAGGTATTCTGTAATACCAATCGAGGGCGATACCCTCTAAATTTTGGGAATATTTTAGCAACAACTCATCCCAAGGGAGCAGTTCTCGAATGGTTGTGGCATAGGCCTTAATATGTGCATTCGGGTCTCCCTCCCCTTTGTACTTGGGTAGATCGGGAGAGGTCTTGGAAGCATGACACTTCATATAGTGAAGTCTAAAGGTTCTTTCAAATATTCTGAATAAGTCCCTATCGCATAGGTTTCGACCATTAATGGTGCTTGCTGAGGGGGTGGAGGTGGAATGGGTTATTGATATGGCGTAGCATATGTATTTGTAGGGGCATAAGGAAATCCTTGTGTTTGAGAAAACATGCCGGAGAAGAGAACATATCTCCCTGTGGTGATTTGGAATACATGTTTAAGTATGGAGGAGCATTTCTCAGGAATGGGTTGTTTTGTACTAAACCGGGAGGTATTATATTCTCAACTGGAGTGGCATTAGAAAACACGGTTCTAGTTGGTGTTTGTTGTAAGTACTGAGGAGGCATGCCCAACGTGCTTGTTCCTATGAGGAGGTCTACTTGGCTGGGATGATGTGGAGGATTGGAAGTTCCTACTTGCATGAACTGTGAATTTTGATTTGCTTGAGCAAGTTCTAACCCTCTAACCTTCTCAACTAAGGCTGAGATGACCTCGTTTGGTGAAGACATGGTATTTTGCCTTAGTGGCATTTGTTGTATATCTTGAGGTTGTATAGGCATATGGTACCCTACTATGAATTGATCGGTGCCCTGCCAAGTTTCACCGAGGGCATTTCCTATAGGTGGAGGAATGGGGGTGTTTTCTTGGAACGAGACCTCGGGTTGTGTTTGCAAACCTCCTATAGGTGGGTACATATTTTGAGAGCGTTGTTCACTCCTAGCATAACGTGCTAAGTATTCGTCATCTAAAAATAGATATGGATCTGATTGTCTACTAATTTGTGGTCTAAGCAACACTCGAGGAGATGAACCAGATTCTCCAGTGAGTGTCATGTTGTTTGAGCCTAAAGGCTCTGGTTGTTACATTTGAGTGAGTTGATCCAACTCCTCTATTTGGAAAGAAGAACTATATCTATTCCTTTGAGGTGGAGTTTGTGTTGAAAATTGGTTAGTTGAATAGTTGTCACCCCATGCTGAGAGCGAGGGTGATGGTTGTCTATTTAATTGATCGTAGTATGCTTCAAGACCTAGGAGAGGTCTACCATATGCATCGTATCCCGACATATTTGGGGGTATATGAATACCCAGAATAATGGGAAAGAGCGAAGGTGGATGAAAGAAATGAAAACAGAAAGAGGAATATTATTTTGTTTCACATCGGGTTCACCAATTTTGTATGATGGAAAAGTGACCAGCTGAGCATGGGAATCTACAAGTAACTCTTCCTCGCACCTGACCTCTCGAGGTCATGCCGAGACAACCGGTGGGGATGGAATATACGTGGGGTGGGATAAACTAGTTAGGTAGTATTATGTATTCAACATGCAATAATGGGATCTGCAAATCTAAGGAAAAGAAGGCCCTCCTAACCTGAATCGGTGTGATAGATCGTTCGGCGAGGATAGTTGCTCGAAGGCTCCAATCAATATCAAGCTCTGTCATGATCTGATCTATGGGTTATGGGATACGTGGAAGATGACCTATGGGTGCTTCGTATATATCTCTGAAAAGGTCATGAAAATGGAATGGCTAAATGTGTAGTGGATCTTTTGGTGTTTTATGGACGATTCTCTGGTCTAGTCCAAAAATATTTAGCTTGATTAGCTACTACATTTAATAATGATAGTTGTGTGATAATGTCTGGTGGAAGTGGAGAGGACCTAAACACCAGTGTTCGTGTACTGGTGTCAATACTTGATTGATTTATAGGCCCGTTGGGTTGTGGGACCTATGGATCACAACCGTAAGTTCATGGTTGTTATGGACCTCCTATGGTCATATGAAGAGTCAATCCTTGATTCCGAGTATCCAGTAATTGTATGCCTTTTCAGCCTCTACATTTAGAACTAGAAGTTGCATGATTTTCTCGGAGTACCTAACAGGTGTTCTAGCAACTTGGATACGTAAGCTAGTGTCTATATCAACGAGGAGGTCTCCTGCATCTGGTTATGGGACTAGTGGATCACAACCGAATGTTTTCTCTCTTTCAGGTCCTTCTACAGTCATACGGATATCTATCAAGGTAGTCTATAATTTGGCTGATTTGACCAAAACGTGTGTGCTTTGTCATCTTCTATGTTTAATCCTCTTAGCTGTGTGTTGATTTCTTGTAGGTCTGTTGTTGTTCGAAAGACCTAAATTCTGAGATTTTGGTCTATGTCAGTTAATGCTACAACAAGATTGGGTTGAGGCATGATTGGCTCAAAAATGTATTCCTTGGGCTCCCTAGGTCCCATGATTGTCATACAAGATCAATATAAACCTAACTGAAATGAAATAAACTAATTATGCAAGATATATCTACAACATATATATATTCCTCTATTTTTTGTATTTTTGATAGAATTTTTAATAGAATCAAAAGAGCAATTAATCTAATATATTCGAAAAATGAAAACTAAAATTAAAAAATTAAAACAAGAAAGGTAACACGGTGTAGCTACTTTCTGTACATAATTGTGAGTTTATCCTAAATAACTAAATAGATGATTAACTTAATTAAAAGACTCTCGAATCCTACCTCAAAAGTGAGGAATGAATCATAGTTTCTGAGAAACTATCAATTTCCATAGCTTCCCTAGCAATATCAAAAGTGAAATTTAACTGAAATGAAATAATTCACTACTCTATTTGATATGTTTTAACTAGAACCTTGATAGATAAAACCTAGAATTTGTAGAACAGTGGCGAATCCAAGAGTAGTGTATGACTTTTCCCCTCAGAATGATCTCCTATGTCCTTCGTGTTCACGTGAATCGAAGAGCATGTTTATGATAGCATCAACAAAAGAAGGCATTTGAACAATGGCATCTTTGGATATAAACTAAATATAATGCGAGTAGGAGAGGGACAACACAAGTGACAGAGCTTGGCGTATGCAATTCCTAGCGGGATTTATTGTGGGAATACAACACAAGTGTACCGAGAGATTCTAGAATCTACCTTCTGTGAAGAACACAACCTACAACTCTAATGGATTCAATCTACAAATGACACTACTCTGCTCTAAACTAATTTGTATGAACAACAATGAACAAGACTGAAGCAAGAAGATCGAATGGCTTCTAATAGCAAAGGAAAAACTAGCATGGATGTAAACATGAAAACAAAATGAGTTCTAAGCAAGAAATTGAAAGACTAAACAATGGAAATGAGAAGTTGAGGGGCCATTTTCTTGAAAACAAGCTAGCTATTTATAGATTTCACATTCACCCAAAGGTGATTCCTATTAGAACTCTTTTACCATTAAACAATGAAGAAACACTATTCCAGGGAACATAAAACATTAATACGAGCTAAGGCGGTTGAGAAAGCTAGTAAATGTTGAAAACTTACGCAAGTCGCGATCAAAGGAATGTGCTGGAAAATGTGTGAAGGACCACCACCCTAAGCAAGGCGCGGTTGCTGCAGGGCCATCCATCCTGTCGGTGGTGGTCACAAGACCACCACCACCGTAGGGTGGCGGTTTCATTGAAAGTTCAAAACACATTAAAAAGGGGGTGAGGGATAAAACAAAGCACAAGGAACTTGGATAAAGCATTTGGGATGCTAACATATACTTCATGAGCTTCTCTAGATCCCAAACACCTTGCGAAGTGACCTGTATCATCATTGGAGCATGTGTAACATTGTTATGGTGGCAAAGTACAAGACCCTACAATTTTGGGTACGCATGGTCACGCCAACCCCACAAGGAGCACCAACCCCTAATTTAATCAACTACAACTGATCTTTTGAAGGGACCTACCCACAAGAGGTTGTAACTCCCATAAAATTCTAAGCTATAACTTAGACTTATTAGTTACACAAATTTTGATCATTTAGTCTTTGTGTTGCATACACAACTGATTATGATCACCTTGTTGTTTCATTCATTTACAATCACTCTTCAAAGTTAGATATGCAATGTTTTCTTTACCTCTTTTCTGGTCTCTCCTTTCTTCATTTAATGTATTATACTTTTCCTTTTCTCTACACATCAATTCCTCATATGATAGTATTATCTCCTTCTCGTCACACTCTTCTCTTTCTCTCTGCACTAGATCCTTATTATTTTTCCGCGTCTTCTTTCTTCCTCTCTGCAATGACTCTGTCCTCAGCTTCTCCTTGCTCTTCTCTTCAAAAAATCTGCATCATTTGATTGTATATTCTTTCCTTGCACAACTCTCTGCTCGTCTCTCCTTCATTAGCATTAGATGATTCAACAACTTCTCTGAGTCATTTCCTTCTCTGAAAATCTCCTTGGCTCAACTACACTTTCTCTCTCTTTTCTCTATTCTTCATATATTCAACTCTTCATCTCTTCATCTCATGAGAGTGCTCTTGTTGATTCCATGAATTTTAATGCATCTCGATCAAGTCTCAAACTCTGTTCTCATATTTGAATTACTTTGGCT
This sequence comes from Taxus wallichiana var. yunnanensis, assembly GCA_018340775.1. NCBI lineage: Eukaryota > Viridiplantae > Streptophyta > Pinopsida > Cupressales > Taxaceae > Taxus > Taxus wallichiana. The sequence goes on along the minus strand of CM031242.1, from coordinate 715,354,834 downwards.
TCTTTTCTTCTTTCGTTCCATTAGCTTGAATGCATCATTTTTCTCTTGAGCCTCTTCTCTCTTGTCGCTCCTTCAGTTTTGGTGCATCATTTTCCCACTCAAGAAACACACTCAAATGCATCCAATTTTCTCTATATAAACAATCGACCCTATATGCCTCTTCAACTTGCATGTCGTGTAATCTCTCTTACTCCATCGCTTGAAAATATAGATTATTAAATACATGCTGCTAACTCAGCATTTTTCTCCTTCTATATCCAAATTTGATTACACCTTCTTCTATGCATCTACCAGAAATTATTTATGAGACAACTCCTAAAAATAGATTTCTTGTATTTTTATGATTTCCTTGTGATCAGAAATAAACAAGTAATTTTCTTCTCTAATAGTTTATTTCACCTTGAAACTCGTGGTCTTAATGGAGAGTGTAAATAAATTACTTTGAAATCAACAAGCATTAAATTCTGATAGCTAGAATAGTGGACTTCATCATTCTTTGTGAAGTTTCATTTGTACACGCAACCGTAATCATCGAGACAATAAAATCACCAATGATTTTGAAGAACAAAATATCACTTATCCATGATTAAATCAATTTGATTAACCTTAAGCCTTGTCCAATTCATATTTCCTCAATCCATGGCTTTCCTTAACTACTTGGAACTTTTTCCTTATATCATGGATCTTTTCTTTGTCTAACATTTCTTCCTTCACATTGGCTTTTAGTTATCCACAATTATTTTATGCTTCTCACGGCTTCTACAATGTCTCGTGGCTATCCTCCTTGTCCTTCACCTTTCCATGGATTTTTCCTTGTACGTGGCTCTTTTATTTTTTTTTTTCTTCCTTCTCGCTACTTTGTTTCACGTCCATGACTCCATCCTTTTATCTCGTGGATTTTTATTCCCGTAACTTTCTTCCTTGGCAATTTTTCTTGTTACGCATGGCTTTCCCTTATGTGCAGCTTCCTCATAGCTTTACTCATGACTTCCTTTACTCAACGACTTCTCCTTTTCCTATCCTTGCTTTTGCAGCTCATCCTTTATGTCCTCCTTACTTGTCTGTTTCTATATTCATGTTCATAATTATTCCCTAACATCCGTGGTTTTACTTTTATCTCATGTGACTTGTCCTTTGGCTCCTTTTTCTTTAAAGATCTTCATTTATTTTCACATGGTGCTTGCTAAGATTCCACGGATTCACTTTTTATGCTTAGAGCTTGTTCCTTGACTCCTTGCATTTTGGCACATTATTCCTTTACCCGCATGATTCTCCTAAGCCTTAGCAGTTCTTCTTTGAGTTTCAAGCTTCATGTAGACTTTGTCGGCTATCTTTGAACTTCAGTGGTTTTCTCCTACTTTAATGGATATCTCCTAGTCTTCACGACTTTCCCAAAAACTAAGTCCCTTAGAACTTATCCTTGATCATCTTGAAGCTTGTTTTACATCTAATTGACCCTTAATGTCCTTATTTGAATTCTAACGCCCAATTCACTTTCCTGAGGCTATTCCATACTGATAAAATATTTATTTTCCTTCAATGCGATTATCATGCGCATCACCTTGTTCAATCCATATGCTTTCATGAGCTTCTTTCTCTATGATCTCACACTACCAATCAACCTTCATCTTCATTACTTTCTCACTTTACCAAATTGACTCCTTTTTTTCCATTAATGCCACTTGACATCAAATACTTTTGCCAAAGAATGCATCTTGACAACACTTATGATAATTACAAGGGTCTAATAGAAGATCCATTTTTGGGCCCTTGAGGAAGAGGAGTTTGAGATGCATGCAGATGATTTGAATATTTTTCCGCCCACTCGTAGATAGTGAGGGCATTTTTTCTTCCCATTTGATAGTAATACGCTTCCTGGACCCAAAATGGTTAGGTCGTGTTCCTTTCCTAACATATTCGGGGTATATAAATACCCGTAGAATAATGGGAGAAGGAGGAGATGGATGAAAGAAATGGAAATGAAAAGAGACTAGCTCTTCATGTCGGGTTCACCAATTTGTACAAAAGAAAATCGACACGTGACCTTCAATCATACTTGACCTCCCGAGGTTGTGTCGGGACAGCCGATGTGGAAAGTGTTGATGGCTAAGTGTAGTAAATATATGGGAATGTAGTATGTGGAAAAAAATATGTGAAAGGGGTGAACAAGATATCGAGGTGAAATGATGTCCTCAACGCACAATATCGGGATCTACTTTTCAAGGCGCTTAGAAGGCCCTTCTAACTTGAATTGGTCTCGATGGACATGGGCGAAATAATAGCTACACGGAGACTCCAATTGATATCAAGCTCCACAGAAATTCCTTCTAATGGCTATGGGATACGTGGATAACCAATGAGCACCTCCTAATGATTTCTAGATAATTTCATGGAATAACCAAGAGAGGTGTGGTTCCAGTAGCTCTATTGATGTTTTCCGTGTTGATCCAAAATGTGAGGGCTTGGTGAGATTCTTCATTTAGGATGTTTAACTTCCTAATGATATCAGGTGGAAGTGGAGATATTCTAAATACTAATGCTCATAATCCGATGTCTATGTCTAATTATCCTTCGGTCACGTTCGATTGGGGGATTGTTGGATCACAACTATAAATTATCTCTGTTGTGGTCCTTGTGTGGTCATGTGTAATATCTAAACTCTATTTTCAAGGGTAGTCTAGTAATCGTAAGCCTTATCGGGTTCAATGTTTAAAGCATTTAATTGTTCAATTTTCTCAACGTACCGTGTTGGTGTTCTAAGGATTAGAAGACAAAGTCCCGTATTTATGTTTGTGATTAACTCGGGAGCATTCAATTGTGGTACCCATGGATCACTTCCATATGTGTGTTCTTGTTGAGGACCATTGATGGTCATGTATTGCAAAGATATAATTTAATTAAGAAAATAACAACTAATCTAATTGAATTAAAACTATTCTATGTTTTTGGTATTTTTCAAGATATAAATGAAATAAAACAATACAAAGTTGTTATTCTAGTAAAAAAATTTCTTTTCTGGAATTTAAAGAAGAAATGAGGAAATAAAAGCTTCTACTCTAATTAATAAATCCTAAAACAAATAAACAACTGGATGTAGTTGTTTATCTATGCAGAAGAAATCTATTCTATTTTAAATAATGAAAGCTTCACTTTAAACTATGGATGCAATCTAACCCTCTACTTTTCCTCAGAAGCACGAGAAGAAATCAGAGCTTCTCATAAGCTTTTCTTCCCTGCAACTTCCCGAAAAGAGTAAAGAAGACTTCTATTGAGGATTTCCTATATGAATTGATTTACTATAACTATTGAATGATTGTAACAATGGAAATGCTTCTTTTCTACTCTATTTGATATATATGTATGTGTACGATTCAAAACATGTAATATGAAGAAATGAAGAAAGCTAACATCAACCCCGACCAGAATTACGAGTAGTGGAAAATCCAATTGTGTTATGCTTTTTCCCCTCAACTTATCTTTTCAATCTCATGTGTTCACTTGAGTCCAAGGGATTGGGAATGCAATAAAAGCAATAGTGAGAAGGTGTTGGAGCAATGGTAGCTTGATGGCAATCTAGTAGCAATGCAAATGGAAGAGAGATAAGAAAAGTGAACAGAGCTTGGTTATTCAATTTCTAGTAATAATGTGGCATCTTACCAATACAAGAATACACAAAATGATCTTCAGCCATTTACTTGACAACAAGAAATGAATTTATAGAAGGTTGGATGGGTTGTGCACAATAACACTTGGAAACCATGGGGTGCCACATCAATAATGAAGGCTTAGTTTGAAAAATCAATAACAACCAATTAAAAGTGAAGAAGAGAATGCCACAAGGTAGTCAAGTTTGAAATCAGCTAAAACGGTTCACAAAAGTGCACCAAAATCATCGTTGAAACTTTCTTGTCTAGAAATCTTGCGAGAGCCACATGTGCAACTTTGACCTTCCCTACAATTGAGACATATTTTGATTCCAAATAATAATAAGAGCCATTGGGTGGAATCATGGTAAGTTTGAGAGCCTTAGAGGACTTCAAAGGCATCATGTTGTCTGAGGCACCAGAATCTATTATGTAATTGTTCAGCACATATTCTCCAACAAGAAGGGAGACATAGAAAGGTTTAACTTTATCAATCTTTGATGCACTCAAAGAAATCATGTTCTGTGAGGGAGGTGTAGGTGAATTTGGTAGCATGCCTTTAAAACTAGAAGTCTACATTGGGTGTTAGACTACCACTCCTGATATATCAAACGAACCTCTCAAATTGTTCAGGGTGAGTCCACAAATATTTATTTTAGTAATATGCACTTTGGATTTGTTTGCATATTCTATGAAGTCAAAGGGAGAAGATGTGGACAAGGGGGGTGAAGGGACTAATTTTTGAGTCTGGATGGGATTAGGAGAAGGATTTGATGTTTGAGGAATGGAGGGTATTTTGAATGGCACACTAGGAGATTTCAAGGTATTAGATTTTGTAGGAGCATATTTAGATTTAGACTTGGAAGAGACATCGGAAGAATTACTTGGGATTACGGGAGTCTTCTTACTTGCTACAAGGTCAAGCTCCAATAATGCAGACTTCATGGAAGATGGAAGTGGGGATCCTTGAGTGATAAATTTTTTTGCATGGAGTCGCCACATGAGGATCATCAACCTTCTTTTCTTTTATAAAATGTAAGGATATGCTCTTTTCTCGATTGAGAACGAGTGAATACCGCATATGAGAAATCTGGGTGCATATTCTTTGTCTTCTTCATAACCTCCGAATACTCATAGAATCTGATTTTTGTATCGTTCTCAAACTCGTCACTTTCTAGGTAACCACCACCTTCACTTTCTTGTTCAAAATCCTCTTCATTTTCCTTACTCCTACAACTTGCATTTATCGAGTTGTGGATCTCAATTACTTTATCATGAAATGTGAAACTTATTGGAAAATACAAGAATGGTCATCGGTTAGGAGAATTGGCATCACCACCCAAGACCGGCATCGGTCAGGCAAGGAGGAACCAGCATTAGTTAGGGCTAACCAACATCGGTTACCTATGTGAGGATGTTTTAATTAACTCTCGGGAATTAGATCTATTTTTAGCATTAAAGTATATCTATTGATTGTAATTGCATGGCTAAGTGCCCTAAGTCTATAAATGACTATATAAGCATGAAAGATAGGGTTTAGAAGTAAGTATTAACAAGAATTAAGAAGAACTTGAAAAGGTTGGTGAGAGAGAGAATTCTTGGTGATGAAGAAAAAGCTTGAGAGAAAGAAAGTATTGTACATCTGAGAGGTGTGGAAGATTGTAAATCTTCATTGTATATCTTATCAAAGCTTTGGATAATAGATTGGCTTGTTTCTTGGTGGACATAGCCCACACTTTGGGTGAACCACATTAAATCTGGTGTTGATTTATGTCTCTTGTTTTATATATTTCTTCTAGTAGAATATCCACTTTTATTTGCATGTATGCTTAGATCTGATATATTATCTATAAAATCGGTGTGCTAACTAACCCAAACAACTAGTATCGAGCTTTATTTGAGGGTTTTGTGTGTTGACAAATTTACTCACGAGAGGGTTTTCTGATTGATTTAGAGCTACAATAATGGTAGAAGAAAACAAATACAAGGTAGAGAAGTTTGACGATAGAAATTATAAATTATGGAAGATGCAGATTGAGGATTATCTGTATCAAAGAGATTTTATTTACCATTGGATGAGAAGTCTAGACCTATGAAGATGACTGATGAAGAATGGAAGATTCTTGACAGAAAGGCTTTGGGATCTATAAGATTGAGCCTGACAACATCTATGGCTTCCAATATTACAAGAGTGACTTCTACGGTAGATTTAATGAAATCTCTTGCTAATTTATATAAAAAACCTAGTTCTTCAAATAAATTTTATTTGATGAAGAAACTATCTAGTTCTAATATGCATGAAGGTGGATCTGCATCTAGTCATTAGAATGATTTCCGATCTATTGTAAATCGATTAAAATCAATTGAAATACCATTTGATGATGAATTAAAAGTACTTTTATTCTTATGTTCTTTACACGATAGTTGGAATAACTTGGTAATGGTTGTTAGTAATACAAAGATCATCTTAATAATATTTTGAAGTTTGATTGTGGTTAGTATAATCTTGAATGAAAAAATTCACAGGAAGAGTACAAAGGAATCCTCATCTGGAAATGCTTTGAATGTAGAAAGAAGGGGTAGGTAGAAGGAGAGATCCAAGAGTAAGAGTAATGGGAAATCAAAGTCAAGGGATAGCAGATCTCAATCCAAAAGTAAGGGAATTACTTGTTGGAAATGTGGAAAGAAAGGACATGCAAAGAAAGATTGTTGGTCAAATGACAAAGAGAACCAACAACTAGACAAAGGTAAAGAAGTAAATCTTGCTTGTATCGAGGTAATGTAAGATACTCTTATTATTTATTTAGATAATAGAATTGAATCATGGGTTTTAGATTCGGAGCTTCTTTCCATGAACCCCTAATAAGGGTTATTTCAAAATTATGTCCAAGGCAATTTTGTGCATGTTTATTTGGGTGATGATGAACCTTGCGGTATTACTTGCTAAAGGGAAATTTCATCTAAAATTGCAGAATGGAAATACATGGGTATTGAAAGATGTGAGGTGTGTTCCAAGCCTCATAAGTAATCTTATTTCTGCAGGGCAACTAGGTGAATCTAGTTGCATGGTTACTTTTACATGAGACTCTTGGAAAGTCACCAAGGGTGCTCTTGTTGTGGCAAGAGGTAAGAAGGTAGGAACATTATATTTATCTACCTATATTACTAATTCCTTTTCTGCATTATCTACTTCAAATTCATATGCATGCATGTGGCATAATCGGTTGGGCCATATGAGTAAAAAGAATGCAGATCTTAAAGGCTAAGGGTAAGTTATCATGGATTTGAAAGATTTTGATTTTGATTTCTATGAGCATTGTATCTTTGGAAAGCAAAGAGAGAGTGAGATTTCTCAAAGTTGGGGTAACTAAGAAGGAGCATAAATTGGAGCTTGTACACTCGGATGTGTGGGGACCAACTCGGTAGATTCTCATGGTAGATCCCAGTATTGTGTTACTTTCATTGATGATGCTACAAGAAAGGTATGAGTTTATTGTATTAAATGTAAATCTGATGTTTTTGAGACTTTTAAAAGATGGAAATACCTTGTTGAGAATGAATCAAAGTCAAAGTTAAAGTGTATTAGATCTGAAAATGGTGGTGAATACTATTTGTAGCAAGGCTTTTAATGATTATTGTTCAATGAATGGGATATGTAGAGAAAGAACGGTTCCAAAACACCACATAAGAATGGTGTTGCGAAAATAATGAACATGACATTCATGGAACGTGATAGAAGTATGAGGATACATTTTGGATTGCCTTTGCAGTTTTGGGTAGAAGCAATTAATACAACGGTTTATTTGATTAATCGTGGGCCTTCAAGTTCACTAGATGGAGGAATACCAGAGGAATCTTGGACCGAAAAGAGGTAGATCTTTCTTTTCTTAAATTTTTTGGTTCAGAAGCTTTTGTGCATGTTGATAAGGAAAATAGGAAAAAGTTGGATGTAAAATCTAAGAGATGCACTTTCATTGGTTATGGATCTGGTGATTTCAAATTCCGTTTTTGGGATTTAGAGAATTCTAAAATTATTAGGAGTCATGATGTTGAATGGAATGAAAAGAGAATGTACAGGGATCAAATTTTGGTACCCAAGGATAAACCGGTTGAGAAGTTTATGAATGAAAATGAACTCTCGGATTTAAAATTATTACCTGATAGGTTACACGATGGCGGTGTCGGTTTACCCAGTGACATCATCGGTCAATAGAACCGATATCGGTTACATAAGATCCAATCCAAAGCGACATCGGTTAGTAGAATCGACATCGGTTAGAGGTGACTAGCGTTGGTCACTAATAGATTTGGATATGAATGTCCAGGAGGTCCAGATTGAGTCTCTGGTACCCCAAACTCCTATGAGAATGTCATAAAGGGTAAGTAAACCTATAGAAATATTTACACCTTCTCTATTTTATTTATTATTGACTAATAATGGTGAACTTGAAATCTTTGAAGAAGTAATGTAGGATAAGACCCACGTCTAGTGGGAGCATGGCATGGATGAGGAGATGGACTCCTTGGAACAGAACCAGAGTTGGGATTTGGTTAAGTTACCAGCAGTAAGAGAACATTGCAGAACAAGTGGGTTTACAAGATCAAGAAAGAAGAGGGTGGACAGAAAAGGTACAAGGCAAGGCTTGTAGTAAAGGGATTTACACAAAAAGTAGGTATTGACTTTGGTGAAATATTTTCTCATGTTGTTAAGATGAATTCTATTCATACTATATTAAGCTTAGTTGCAGTAGAGGATTTTCATTTAGAGAAAATAGATGTGAAGACGGCTTTCCTTCATGGTGATTTTGATGAATATATTTATAAGTAAGCACACTTGGGTATGAAGTCAAGGGTAAGGAGAAATTAGTGTGCATATTGAAAAAGAGCCTATATGGGCTCAAGCAAGCTCCAAGGCAATGGTACATGAGGTTTGATAGTTTTATGCATGAGCATGGTTACTTAAGATGTGAATCTGACCATTGTGTTTATTTCAAGAAGCTTGAAAATGGGATCTATATTATTTTTTTACTCTATGTGGATAATATGTTTATTACGAGATCTAGTATGTAGGAAATTGGTGAGCTTAAGGAAATCTAGCTCACACATTTGCTATGAAGGATTTAGGAGTTGCAAAAAATAATCCTTGGCATGCAAATACACAGAGAGAAAAAATAAGAAATTCTATGTCTCGGGAGGATTATATCTACAAGGTGTTGGAAAGGTTCAACACGTAGAATGTAAAACCTGTTAGTACACCTATGGCTAGACACTTCAAATTGAGCAAAGATCAATGTCCATCATCAAAAGAGGAGGTCAAATACATGACACGAGTTCCATATGCTTCCGTAGTTGGGAATCTCATGTATGCTATGGTTTGTACTAGACCAGACATTGCATGGGAAGTGGGAGTGGTGAGTAGATATATGGTCAATCCAGGTAAAGAACATTGGAAAGAATTCTAATGGATACTCAGCTATTTGAAAGGGACATCTAGCATGCAGTTATGTTATGAAGGTTTGGATATTTCATTATGTGGCTATGTTGATTTAGATATGGCTAGAGATCTAGGATGGTAGAAGGAGCACTACTGGATATATTTTCATAGTAGGTGGGATAGCAGTTAGCTGGATTTTAAGATTGTAGAAGGTTGTGGCTTTGTCTACTATAGAGGTAGAGTATGTTGTAGCTACAGAGGCTAGGAAAGAGATGATATGGATGAGTAGGTTCATGGAAGAGTTGGGAAAGGAGAAAGGTAATTGTAAATTGTTCAGTGACAGTTAGAGTGTAATTCATTTGGACAAAGAACTCAGCGTTTCATTTGAAAAGGAAACACATTCAGTTGAGGTATCATTTCATATGGCAGGTATTGGAGGATGGACAGTTGAATCTAGAAAAGATTCATACAAGCAAGAACCCTATGGATATGCTAACGAAGCCATTAGCAAAGGAGAAGTTGGAGCTACACTCCACTTTTTTTGGTCTTCGAGTTTGAGACTTGAAGAGGAAGAAACAGAGCTAAGAAAGGATCCAAGAATGATGTTATATAGGTATGGTACAGTAATTAATCTCAAAGTGGGATATTGTTGAGTTGTGGAGCTCAATTAATTCATTTTAGCATGTAATGTGAAACTTTCTGGAAAATATAGTAACCATCATCAGTTAGGGGGAACTGGCATCGGTCACCCAAGACCGGCATCATTCGGGAAGGAGGAACCATCATTAGTTAGGGATAAGTGACATCGGTTACCTATGCAAGGATGTTTTAATTAACTCTCAGGAATTATATCTATTTTTAGCATTAAAGAATATCTATTGATTGTAATTGCATGGTTAAGTGCCCTAATTCTATAAATGACTATATAAGCATGAAAGCTAGGGTTTAGAAGTAAGTATTAACAAGAATTAAGAAGAACTTGAAAAGGTTGTTGAGAGAGAATTTTTGGTGATGAAACAAAATCTTGAGAGAGAGAGAAGTATTGTACATCTTAGAGGTGTGGAAGATTGTAAATATTCATTGTATATCTTGTCAAAGCTTTGGATAATAGATTGGCTTGTTTCTTGGTGGACGTAGCCCACACTGGGTGAACCACGTTAAATATGGTGTTGATTTATGTCTCTTAATTTGTATATTTATTCTGGTAGAATTTCCACTTTTATTTGCATGTATGCTTAGATCTGATATATTGTTTGTACAACTTGTGTGCTAACCCCAAAAACATTGACAATTGGGGCCTCCAAGGCAAGCCTTCATGGTACTCCCGCAATCTATTTTTTTGCTTCTTTGGGAAGAAACTTGTTCAAATAATTCCCTCTTTAAAGATGCTATCTCATTCGCCAACTTTTGCAGCGATGGATTGGTTCTCTCATCTCCAGATGTTGGGTCTTGCCCTTTGACGGGTTCTTGATATTTCCAGAGAGGATCGATCATCATCAGTTCAATGGCACTCCACCGACCACTCGTGGCAAAGATTGCAAATACCTGCAAGAGAGGACTTTTTCTGTAGAGAGGGAAAGGGGAGTGAGAAAAGAGGTAGGAGAACTAATGTTGCAAGTAGGAAATTAGATTCCTGTACACACTAGTCAGAAGTATCATCACATGCATTTATGAGAAGAAACAACTTTGTAAGCATCATTAAGACCAAATGAAATTTGATGAACACAAAGTATCAAGAAATATCTTAGTCAAAGAAAGCTAGAAACTCCTTCTTCTTGTATTAATTTCTCAAACAAAAGTTATACATAGTGGAGAAATGGAGGAAATTGAGAAGGGGGAAGGAAGAATTTGGCTATCTCCTTTGTTCTCTCAAGCTAGAATACACTCTTGAGATTACAAAATTAATGACCAACCCTTTGAAATGGGAATGGCATTTACAATTTATAGAATGAGAGGTGATTTATCATCTTCCTCATGACCCTCCATATGCCTTATTTCTAACTTTAGACTATTCATATTCCTACAAAATATTTAAGTCCCTTTTATAAAATCAAGGTGACTTAATTTACATTATGTTTCTAAAGTCACTTTTAAGTGACTTAAAGGCATATCAAAAGTGCAAACCCCAATGAAGAATTAGAACATTTGAAGGGAGAGAAATTTGGGGGAGAGGGAAGAGAGAGAAGAGGAGAATATGTTTCCCGATGAAGTTCATTGATCCTCATTGATGGAAAACTCCAAATGCAGTGAAACTCTAGAATCTTCAAACTCCTTGCACACTATGAAACTCCTTCAAATCAGCTCATGAATGCTTGCCAAGTTGAGTGAATTGTTTCATTGATGACCACAACTCCTAGCCTACGTATGATATACTATTTTTAGTGAGAGGTGATTTTTGCCTCTTCTCGACCATCGTGATGTGATGAAATCCCTCATTCGATCATGTGCACACTACCCTTACCTCAACCACTTCTTTGGGGTGACTTACTATTTTTAGTAAGCACCCATATAAGGGACTTACTATTTTTAGTAAGTGGTCATTTTCACTTTTTTGCTCTAAACACTCATTCTGGCTTCCTCGTGATCTTCAATGCCCGTTGCCTTTGTCTTAGCTACTTTTGATGATGACTTTCCAAACATAGCAAGTCTATATAGGAAAACTTACTATTTTTAGAAAGTGTGTTTCCAATGCTCTATTTACGACAGAACATACTTTTTGAACTCATCTTGTCGTTACAATCACACCCTCTAAATTTCACATAGTTTTTCCCACCAGAATGATTGGAAATAAATTTTGAAATTTTGACCTGGCAATGGCTTCGGGCATGGAGCTACCATGGCGGCCATTAATGGAGCTTGAAATTTGTAGGTCTTGTTTTGTCTCCATTTGTGATGAAAACAACTCCATTGCGATAGGTTTTTTATTTGGAGCCCATGTGCAAGTTTTTAGTTCGTTTCCATTGCACGGAGTGATGGGAAATCCGACGAATGTGAGTCGTGCACGAAGTGAGGATTTTGTTGGAGAAAATGATTCTGGACACAATTTGACCTCTTGTTTGTTTCATCTTGATTTTCTTGCAAAATTTAAAATTATCAAAAGACGGCATCTCGATCTGACTTGTACTTTGCAAGATATGAGGATTTTTCGATCGGGTGGCTTCGTAGTTATCTAGCGAAAAATCTCCATTTTCTCTTCGTTCTTCATCATTTCACTCCATTTTTATCTGAGGCCTACATATTGTTGTGCATTCATGGTGTGGATAGTTTTGTGATCATGATGGAGCTAGTTTAGATCAGCAATGGCGGACCGGGTGTCTGAACAAGCTTGAGCAAAGCCATGACATGGTGAGGAGTTGTGGAGGAGAAATGAGAGGAAAAACGGCTAAGTACCGGATTTAAATTTTGAAAAAATACACATGAAGAGGCTGAGAACATTTTTTTCTCGACATCCCTCACCTCGGGATGTGAGGGACATCAAATTTCACGGTGGTCCTCTGGAGTGACACTTGTCCTCGATCCGACGGTAGGGGAATTTGCTTGAAAAATGCACAGGGTGAAAGAAAGATCACGTGGGTGACCAAAAGATTCCCCATAGAGGCGGTGGTGCATTTTTCCATGTTTTGTGTCCCTTACCTTAAAGGGATGTGAGGGACATCAAATTCTATGGTGGTCCTGGAGTTGGCACGTGCCCTCGATCCGACAATAGGGAGTTTGAGCTCCAAATATGCACTTGGGGCTGAAAGTCGGTCACGTGGGTGACCAAAAGACTCCCCATAGGGCTGGGAACATTTTTAAAGGGCTTATGTACCTGATCCCGGGGACTTCAAGGACATAAAATCTCTCCAGGATCCTGGTGCTAACAAGTTTCCTCCCGAAAAATGACTAACTCTTTAACTGTCTTTGAGAGGGTAACTTAGAATGATGATAACTTGAGCTCCCAGTGGAATTTATTGGTGAAATTTTATATGATCCTAATTGGAAATGGAATTTTTAATCTAATGGTGGGGGTCTCATGTCTTTATTCATCCATCTAATCCCTAAAAAATCAGATTTTTTATTTTTGACTCCACTTGTGCTTGATAAAAACTACCTGCAAATCCTATGCGCCAAGGTGTTGTGAAAAATATGATTTCACTATCATGTTGGTCTTGGAATCCTATTTCCTTCAATGTTTAGTTTTACTTCTTACTCCATCTGGAGCTCTCAAAATCTTTTTATGAATCCCAAAATTTGTTTTAGGCTTGTGTACTGCCTAGGCTTGTGAACTCTGTTTTTTACTCAGACTGCTCCAAGTCTTTCAGAACTTCCCCAAACCTTCCAAAATAATTTCCATGATGTTCTAAGGTCTTCAATTCACCTCCATGTTGAATTATGCCCTTCTATTCCACTCTAGGAGGGTTGATCCAATCTGGGAAGGCCAATGATAGCCCTTCCCAATACTGCTAGAAGATAGCATCTTTTGATGGACTCCTAAAATCACCTAGGGGGTTGATTTGAATTTCCTAAATCACCTAGGGGAATGAATTAACATCGATCGGGAGGTTACTGGACTAACTGGACATACTTGGGGTGTCTGGGAATGATAAGACATGAAAATTTTGGCATAGGGGTATAGTTGTTGTGCTCGGAAATTGTCAATTTCCTTGTTGCACATTTGCACGACAACAACTGGCTCTAGCTTGGGGACATGACATGGACTGAGCACAGTGAAGACATGGCATGAGAACTCCCAAAATCTCAACTTACAACATATTGACCAGTGCCTTATCTATTGGTCCCTGTGGAGTCACGTACAACTTACAACAAGAGAGGGAGAGAGAGAGAGAGAGAGTGAGAAGGAAAGACACACGCACACAGAAAGGAAAAGATGCACACAACAAGAAGGGAAACATGCCACAACATAAAGGGAAACACACCTAGCAATCACCTATGGTATAAGGTGGGGGACAACTCACTTTCACTGAAGGTCTTTTCATTCTTTAAAATTTACCCTGAGTGGGCAACACTGAGTGATGTTATTCTATGAAGCCATTGACTAGTTCTAGAAAGTATCCTCCTCTCCTCAGTTGTTTATGAAAGCCAGGTGCTTTCACAATTGTCTATGTACTTGGTATGAGTGAGTCTACATGAGCTTCTTGATGCTCAAGCCTTCACTTAGAAATTCCATTTCCTTCATCCTCTTTGAAATTGGTTTCATAGTGCCAGTTGCATTCCATGTTTATCCACATAGATGATTCTTCACGACATGCTATCACCGCCCCTGTATTGATTTTTGTCAAATTGCTTGAACATTCTGGATTCTTTTCTTTCCCAGGTCTATGCTCATTGACCTCTTTTCCATGAGAAACCTCAAACTTATCCTTTTCCTTTACTCCAATGTGAAGTGCTTGAGTACTGACGGAAGGATTAGACGTGACCTCATACTTGTCTTGTATGTCCACGGCGCAGTGAAGAGATCAATAATCAGCTTGGATTCTTCGCAACTTCATTGCATCCAATATTTCTTACACGGAGTTATTCTTCATCATTTCCTATAGCTCCTCTTTGTATGCCTTTGAAGAATCTTTATTTTTCATCTCAAGGAAACTATCTAGAGGGATTACCTCATCATCTTGGGAATCACTGCATTTTATCACTCCTTTTTCCATAGGGGCTTTAGCTTCAAAGGCCTCAAAACTTCTTGCTTCTATTTCTTCATCATGGAGAGAATATTCTTTTGTAAATGGGGAAGAAAATATCTCCATTTCGTCATCATTTCCACCAACCATTGGCTCAAGAGGGACATCATATTTCTCATCTAGATTAATTTCAACATAGCCCATCTTCACACTGGTTTAGGCTTCCAAGTCAACTTCATGCTTGTCTTTGAGATTCATGGCTTGCATTAAAATTTCAAGACTGATTTCAAGGTCTTCTATTTCTTCCAAAGCTCTTAGCAGTTCTTGCACAGATGGTTCTTTCCTAATGTTCGAGGGCTCATTGCAGATCGGCTTAGTCTCTTCCTGGGTGACATGATCGAGGGAGTATTCATCTTCAAATGGGAATGAGAATATCTCCTCATCACAAATACACACATATGCTGATTTTTCTACTTGAAAATCACCAAGCACCATTTCCTCTTCTTCATGGTTTACATCATCCGGTAATTCAAGGCTGCCCTCTTGTAACTCGAATCTC
Organism: Taxus wallichiana var. yunnanensis; assembly: GCA_018340775.1. Taxonomy (NCBI): domain Eukaryota; kingdom Viridiplantae; phylum Streptophyta; class Pinopsida; order Cupressales; family Taxaceae; genus Taxus; species Taxus wallichiana. The sequence continues at coordinate 715,339,579 of CM031242.1, read as the reverse complement.
CTCAATACTTCTTCAAAATCTAAATCTCTCCAGGAAGTCATGTTTGGACCTATCAAGATGGGGATATCCTCTTCCTCCTCGGTTTTCACAAAGTGATTCATTTGTCTGCTACCTTGATACAAGATGTTAGCTTTTGGGCTTCCGGACTTTTGTACCATGTACCTCATCTTCTTCTCGAGAAGAAATTTATCCATGAATCCCTTCACTAGGTATGGTTGCGGAAGACCAATTCATCTAAATTTTCCCTCCCAAGTCTTGGCAGAAATTTCTACTCAGTAACATTCCAAACGAGGTTGGGACATCTACTACCAAAATCATTGCTGAAATATTTTCTTCTAGAAATCGGCAAGAACCACATGTGCATCTTTGACAATCCCTACAAGTGAGACCTCTTTTGATTCCAAAGAATAATAAGATCCGTTGGGTGGAATCATGGTAAGTTTGAGAGCCTTAATGAACTTCATAGGCATCACGTTGTCTGAGGCACCAGAATCTATTATGTAATTGTTCAACACATATTCTCTAACAAGAAGGGAGACATAGAAAGGTTCAACTTTATCAGTCTTTGATGCACTCAGAGAAATCATGTTCTGTGAGGGAGGTGTAAGTGAGTTTGGTAGCATGCCTTTAGAACTAGAAGTTACATCATTGGGTGTTAGACTACCACTCTGATATATCGGATGAACCTCTCAAATTGTTCGGGTGAGTCCGCAAATATTTATTTTTAGTAATATGCACTTTGGATTTGTTTACATATTCTATGAAGTCAAAGGGAGCAAATGCAGACAAGGGGGTGAAGGGACTGATTTTTGAGTCTGGATGGGATTAGGAGAAGGATTTGATGTTTGAGGAATGGAGGGTATTTTGAATGGAACACTAGGAGATTTCAAGGTATTAGATTTTGTAGGAGCATATTTAGATTTAGACTTGGAAGATAAATCGGAAGACTTACTTGGGATTGCGGGAGTCTTCTTACTTGCTACAGGGTCAGGCTCCAACAATGCAGACTTCATGGAAGATGGAAGTGGGGATCCTCGAGTGATTTTTTTTTTTGCGGAGTCACCACAGGAGGATCATCAACCTTCTTTTCTTTTACAGCAGTGGAGGGAGATTCTCTTTTCTCAGACTGAGAACGAGTGAATACCGCGCATTAGAAACTGGGTGCATCTTCTTCATAACCTCCAGAATACTCATAGAATTTGATTTGTGTATCATTCTCAAACTCATCACTTTCTAGGTAACCACCACCTTGACTTTCTTGTTCAAACTCGTCTTCATTTTCCTTACTCCTTATTGGTCGTCAAAAGGGGTGGCGTTGAGAGCAATAGTCAGGGGACAAGAATTCCCTCCTCTTTAATGGGAGAGGTTCCCTTATTCAAAAGCAAAAATTATTTACATATGTACAATGTATAGTTTTAATGTGGAACTTGGATATCATGAAAGTGTTTCAAAATGAATGGATCATCAATACAAAAGTACAAAGGAATGAAGTAGTGGAAATGAGCAGAAAGGCATTCTCCAGAACTATAGATAACAAAATAATTCCTTATGCATGCCAGAATAAGATTGTTTGGAATAAAACCATTTGTATTTGAATCAATACGATGTTATTGCAAAGACATAAAGTTTCGAAATAACATCCACAAGAATACAAAGCTTCTTGACATAATGCAGACAAATGATTCAATAGTATTCAATGGATAGCAAAGAATAATAGGATCAGATGGACAAAGAAAGAAAATCCTTTTGTATTGATTTCTTTGCTACTTTTTCCACTTTCAAAAATAAACCAAGTTCCACCCTCGAAAATGGTGGAGAGAGACCATTATATAATTTTACAAATCAGTTACACTTGGTAACTACTTCTTTTAACTAAAATGTTTAGTTAAGGGATGCTTAACGCAAAGCCCCAACTAATTTACAATAAAACCAAAATGAGAGAGAAGGAGAGAGAAGCCAGGAGGGGAAGACAAGTGCTCATGACTGGGAAGGGCCCACTAACTTGAGGATCCGCTATCTAAACCTTTTCAAAGCCTCTGCTATGTCTCTACCACATGGAACTGATGTGTTGGCGAGCTTTAGGTCCAATATCTCAAAAATTCTCCATATCCTTGTCAAACTCAATGTGTGTATGGTCTCTTTATTTTCTTCCTCAATGGCACGTGGAGGGAGCATATTTCCTTGATCTTCTCCTTGGTGATGGAGTCCTCTTTGAACAAATTTCCTTTGATAAAAGCTCTGAATTGAGCTTTGATTTCCTACAGGGAGAAAGGTACACCTGAGGTCTCATCATGGAGGTGGCAGTGGATATCCTTAAAAGCATATATCACCAAAGTTTTGAAAGCTTCTCCCTTACGCCGATTATTCCTTAGTTCTCCTAGAGCCTCCTCCAAAGCTCGATTTTCCATTCTATTCAATACCCATGACTTTGACAAATTATCTTTCACATCATCAAAGACCTTGCTTGCCATCAAAATATTTTCATCAGTCTACCCCATGAGGTGAAGGTCTACTATGCAGCTGCTCCAAAGTTTGAGCTCTTTATCCATGTTTCCAATTGTGGAGGAGAGCTTTTGTTGTAGATTATTTACCTTCTCGTTGAGCTTGAAGGCTTCACCAATGAAATTTAACCCTGCAACAAGCATGTCATCCACCATGGCCTCCATAGCCCTCCCATAGATGGAGTACCTATGTATATCCTTGATGCTCTGGACTTCATCTTGACTGAGAATCACAGGTGGTGGGAGTGCAGTCAGTGGGGTAGGGTCTAGAACCTTATCTTTAGATAGCAGTGACTTGATGAAACTAGAAAGTACTTGAGCCTGCTCCTCCAGCTGCTCTATAGTCTACTGCCCTTTCTCTACCCTCCCAATGACCCTAGTGACTATTTCTTGAAGGTTGTGGATTTCACCTTCAGGAGTAGACTCTCCCATTGAGATCCTTGAAAGTTCTAGATCAGAGGTCTGCAAATCCTGCTCTGGCTTATCAACCTTGGGCTTAGCTATCTCAAGGAATTACTGACCTTGGGCATTAGATACTATTCTTGAAGTGGTCCCGGCTTTCTTGCAGAGAGCGTAGGAGTAGTGCCAAACAAGGCTGCCACACATCAAAATTGGGTCCTGTCAATCGAGAAGAAGACTTCCTCTTCCTACTATCAACAAAAGGTTGCACATATGTAAAAGAGGAGGAGGAGGAAGAAGGGGGGGCAAGAGGACCAAGAGAAAGGGAACTCATGGCACTCAGAGTATGTACCATTGTTGCCTCTAGTTGAGATGTGAGTGGGGCAAGCTAAGGCTTCTAGAACAGAGGAGCCAATGGTGCTTGGAAGCTCAGTGCTTTGAATTTCTTTATCTATATCCATTGGGGTTTCTAGGCATCTGCAGGAATTGGTATTTCATTATCTTCACTCTCACTGAGAACAATGATGTTCTCTAGCCCAGAAGGCAGTTTTGAATGCTTTGGTAGAGGGTTTTCTTTAATGGGCTCCTTCTTAACCTCCTTCACCTTCTTTTGATAGACTTGAGTAGAGGAGGAAGGAGTGGAGGATGCAGGGACTTTACTTGATGAGGCAGGAGGAGTGTATGCAGGTACCTCGGAACTGGGTGTTTGTTCCTCCTTCCTTGGTGTCAAGGTGTCTTTGGAAGAGGATTCTCTTGCGTTCTCCCTCATCTCACGAACCTTTCTATCAATCCAGACTTTGGTCCTTACTGGACGGGGCGAGGATTTCAGCCAAATCATCCTTTTCTTTTTAAACTAATCCATGTCCTCTATAGGAGTATGCTTGATCACAGTTTCATACTCATATGACAATAGGTCTATGTTGTCATCCTGAAGTCCTTCAAGAATTTGATACAAGTATAAGCTCTTGAACTAATCAAGAGGAAACTGCCATAATTCCTCCTTCTTACGGACTAAAAATCATCTATGCGATCACCCAATAATCTTTAGTATCCGCTCTATGATGGTAATTGATTTTGAGATTTTTCTCAATGAATTTCTTCAAGTCGAAACAGGTTATAGGCCTACAAAAATGGACAAAGTGATGGCAGCTAGGGCTCTCTCTATGTTTTGGGCATTCAGAGTTGTCTTGCATGTGTAGTTCCCCAAATATATGGGGAAGTGTAGACCAGTGATTTTCTTGTCTCTACAAGTTCTATGCAATTTTTCCAATTTCCTGCACACCTCAATTAGGGCCATCTTATCATTACAGAACATGGGGAGCTTGAGAGGGGTGCTCTCATAACTTGCTAGCCTGATATAAGAGAACCTTCTGAACTGAATGAAGTAGGCTCCGTACTTTGCTATCAGGCTCATGGCTTCATCTGAGAATCTCCTAGAAGTGTCACTCTCTAGGATCCTTACAATGTACATGGTGAAAGCATCATTCACCCTCCTGAAATTATGATTGCTAATGTTCAGGGTGAACTAAGGATAGTAATCATATATGGGATCATCTTTCTGAGCATCAATGTAGGTGAAGCCAAACCACTGTCTGGAAGCTACAAGGGTATACATCAGGTAGGAAGTCATGTAGAACTTTTTTGTTTGTTGTACATGGGACAGCTACTCTGTCAAATTCATGCAGATAATCTCTGCCCAGTTGATGTTCTAGGTACCTTCACACACTATGTTGATAAGTGGGCACATCCAAAAGTGGAACTCGTTAGTAGAAGGCAAGCCCATGACCCGAGCTAACAGAATTATGAAGTCTGATAACTCCTCATTGAAATCAGACCTAAACAAAGCCTTGGATAGTCGGGATGCCCCTTTCTTAGGGTTCTTCAGCCAAGACTTTGTAATTCTGGCTTTGTATTTTTCACTGTCTTGGTCAAAGAGTGCATGTGCTTGATTTTGGGAGATCACCACAGAATTATCCATTTTTGGGATTCTTAGGGCATTGGCAATGGCGGCGTCAAGCTTAGTGATGAGCTCCCCATGTACATTTGTTAATTCACTCGAGTCGGGGTTGAAGTGAGCCCCGTAGGCAAGTACCATGTCTACACATTACACCGAGATAGGAAAACCTATAGCAAATGCCAAATGCCAAGCCACTATTGTTAATCATTTGTGTCATTGGAGAGGGGTTCGGCCTATCAACTTGCTCCAAAATTAGCAAAGTCCAGGTGACGAACTTCATTGTCCCTAATATCGGGAACGGCAGACTCGAGTGGAGAAACCTGCTCCTAGCCTTGGAATTTAATCTTCATGTTAAAAGTACTTGGAAAAGCAAATGTATAGCTTGAATCCATGATGAAATTGTAGGGGAAATGAGGACGTGAGAAAATGGTTTCAATCGCAAGGGTATGAGTAGATGTTAATGAGAAAGTAGTGTGCAAAAATGCGTAGAGGGGCAGTCTATTAAATAGCCATTTAGGAGAGAGAGGGTTATAAATGCACATTAAATTCATATCCACCAACTCAAAAAGAAAGCATCGGAAAGAGCAAGAAAAATTATCCCGGATGGTCTTTGGTACATTTGGGACACGCGGGACTCGAAGCGCGATTCAACCGATGCGGGTGATGCAGGGTGATGTGGGGATATCGCACAAATGTTTTAGAGACATGAGGGAAAAAAATATGTGAAGTGCGCGAGGTGGCGCCACGGGCAGAATGGGGAATAGAGAGCCTAGGCGAACTTGGAACAGTTGGAACAAAAAGTTCCGATGAGCCCGCAAGTTAACAGATTTTGGAGAAAGCGGCCAATCGGTGAACAGAGAGCCCGAATGAACTTGGGACAGTTGGGACAAAAATGTCTAACAGACCCATAAATCACACAAATGACTCAAAAACATAGAATTTTCCAAACTTTTCGACTTCCCTCTTTACCAGAACATCAAAAAAGGTGCCAAATCAAAATTTTCAATTTTTTAACTTTCAAAGGAGGGGAAATTTTGAGAGGACAACACTCCTACAACTTGCATTGACAAGTGGGGCCTCCAAGGCAAGCCTTCGGGGTGCTCCTACAATCTGATTTTTGTTGCTTCTTTGGGAAGAAATTCAAATAATTCCCTCTTGAAAGATGTTATCTCATTCACCAACTTTTGCGGTGATGGAATGGTTCTCTCATCTCCGTGGATGTTAGCTCTTTCCCTTTGATGGGTTCTTGATCTTTCCATCCTTTGTTCTTCTACATGTTCCTTGGTTGGGCTCTTCAGAAAAAATCCTAATTTTGGTGATTGAGCATTGATGAAGAATATCTTGACATTATTTTGAGATGGTGTATCCTCTTCAAGTATCTGCATAAGCAACCATTCAAAACGAGCCACGAAGTCTCTCATTGTTTCATTTTCTCCTTTATGTATTTGATCCAACCGCACTTTAGAGGTCTGGCAGTCTTTAGTTGATTTAAATCTCTCTTTGAAGGCATCCTTGATGTCATTCCAACCCGTGATGGACCGGGTAGGTAGGAGATAAAACCATTCTCTGTGTTTTCTTGGAGGGACTCCATGAACAGTCTCACAGCAATGTCTTCATGTTGGACACCAAGAATTCCACATGATGTCGTGAAAGCAGCGATGTGTTCTTCAGGATGTTTTGCATTGTCACCTTTGAACTTTGGAAAGTTCTTGCGGGAACCCATTGGTAGATTGTGAAGAGGGGGTTCAAGAGAAAACAAACCTGTATTTATTCCCCATGGAACAATGGGTTGAGGTCTTTCTACTTTTCGACATCGTTGTTTCTATTTCAGCTTTTACTTCAGCCAATTCTTCTTCAAATTATAGCACTGGAAAAATCTGCAATAGGAATATGAAAAGACACCGTAGAATGTGAAAAGTCACGTGCAAAAATCAGCAATGTGTCTTTTAGCAATGGATCTTCGTGTACTCTTTTTTTTTTTCAATATTTGAATTTTTTTGAATTTGAGGACCTTGCGATCATATTTTAGGTGCAAATGTTGTTAAATATGCCCCACGGTGGGCGCCAAAAAATATTGGCGAGAAAAATTTTGAGGTGACAAACTTGTGGATTTCTTGCTAATGCTCTGGGAATCTAAGTCCCTCTACTTAATCGGTGCGAGTTTTCATATATGCATGCACAGAAAATGTGGATTTATGTGGTAGACTTTTGACTGAGGATCCAACCGGGGCACTCCATCGACCCTACAAAGAAAGCTTGTAAACACACAGTAAGAGAGGACTTTGTCTGTAGAGAGGGAAAGGGAGTGAGAAAAGAGGTAGGAGAACTAATGCTGCAGGTAGGAAATCAGATTCTTGTACACACTAGTTAGAAGTATCATCACATGCATTTATGAGAAGAAACAACTTTGTAAGCATCATTAAGACCAAATGAAATTTGATGAACACAAAGTATCAAGAAATCTCTTAGTCAAAGAAAGCTAGAAACTCCTTGTATTAATTTCTCAAACAAAAGTTGTACATAGTGGAGAAATGGAGGAAATTGAGAATGGGGGGAAGGAAGAATTTGGCTATCTCCTTTGTTCTCTCAAGGTAGAATACACTCTTGAGCTTACAAAATTAATGACCAACCCCTTGAAATGGGAATGGCGTTTACAATTTATAGAATGAGAGGTGACTTATCGTCTTCCTCATGACCCTCCATATGTCTTATTTCTAACTTTAAAACTATTCATATTCCTACAAAATATTTAAGTCCCTTTTATAAAATCAAGGCGACTTAATTTACATTATGTTTCTAAAGTCACTTTTAAGTGACTTAAAGGCATATCAAAAAGTGCAAACCCCAACGAAGAATTAGAACATTTGAAGGGAGAGAAATTTGGGGGAGAGGGAAGAGAGAGAAGATGTTGCCCGATGAAGTCCATTGATCCTCGTTGATGGAAAACTCCAAATGTAGTGAAACTCTGAATCTTTGAACTCCTTGCACACTATGAAACTCCTTCAAATTAGCTCGTGAATGCTTACCAAGTTGAGTGAACTGTTCCGCTAATGACCGCAACTCTCAGCCTGTGTATGATTTACTATGTTTAGTGAGAGGTGGTTTTTGCCTCTTCTTGACCATCGTGATGTGATGAAATCCCTCATTCGATCCTACGCACACTACCCTTGCCTCAGCCGCTTCTTTGGGGTGACTTACTATTTTTAGTAAGAACCCATATAAGGGACTTACTATTTTTAGTAAGTGGTCATTTTAACTTTTTTCTACTCTGAACACTCATTATGGCTTCCTCGTGATCTTCAATGTTATTTTCCTTTGTCTCAACTATATTTGATGATGACTTTTCAAACATAGCAAGTCTATATAGGAAAACTTACTATTTTTAGAAAGTGTGTTTCAATTGCTTGATTTGCGGCAGAACATACTTTTTTTGGACTCATCTTTTCGTTATGATCACACCCTCCGAATTTCACATAGTTTTCCCACTAGAATGATTGGAAATAAATTTTGAAATTTTGACCTGACAGTGGCTTCGGGCACGAAGCTACCATGGCGGCCATTAATGGAGCTTGAAATTTACAGGTTTGGTTTTGTCTTCATTTGTGACAAAAACTCCATTGCAATAGGTTTTTATTTGGAGCCCATGTGCAAGTTTTTAGTTCATTTCCATTGCCAAAGTGATGGGAAATCTGACGAATGTGAGCGGTGCATGAAGTGAGGATTTTGTTGGAGAAAATTATTATGGGCACCATTTTACCTCTTGTTTTTGCATCTTGATTGTCTTGAAAATGTGAAATTCTACAAAATATGACATCTCGATCTGACTTGTACTTTGCAAGATATGAGGATTTTTCGATCGGGTGGCTTCGTAGTTATCTAGCAAAAAAACTCCATTTTCTCTTCGTTCTTCATCATTTCACTCCATTTTTCTTTGAGGCCTGCATATTACTATGCATTCATGGTGTGGATATTTTTGTGATCATGATGGATCTGGTTCATATCAGCAATGGTGGACTAGGTGTGTGAACAAGCTTGAGTAAATCTAAGTGTCGGATTTAAATTTTCAAAAATGCACATGGAGGGCTTGGGTGCATTTTTGTGTCCCTGATGTCCCACACCTCAAGAATGTGAGGGACATAAAATTCCATGGTGGTCCTCGGAGGTGACACGTGTCCTCGATCCGACGGCGGGAATTTGCTTGAAAAATGCACCGGGGGTTTAAAGTCGATCACGTGGTTGACCAAAAGACTCCCCATAGGGTCAGGTGCATTTTTCCATGTTTGGTGTCCCTCACCTCAAAGGTATGTGAGGGACATCAAATTCCACGATGGTCTTGGAGCTAACACGTGTCCTCGATCCGACGGTAGGGGGAGTTTGAGCTCCAAAAATGCACTTGGGGCTGAAAGTTGGTCATGTGGGTGACCAAAATACTCCCCATAGGGGTTGGGTGCATTTTTCAAGGGCTGGTGTACCTGATCTCAAGGACATCGGGGACATAAAATCCCTCCAGGCTCCTGGTGCTGACACGTGTCATCCCGAAAATTGACTAACTCCTTAACTACCTTTGAGAGGTAACTTGGAATGATGATAACTTGAGCTCCCGGTGGAATTTCTTGGTGAAATTTTATATGATCCTAACTTTGAAATGGAATTTTTACACCAATGGTGGGGTTATCATGTCTTTATTCATCCATATGATCCCTAAAAAGTGGAGTTTTGATTTTAGACTCCACTTGTGCCTGATAAAAACTACTGCAAATCCTATGCGGAAAGGTGTTGTGAAAAATATGATTCCACTATCATGTTGGTCTTGTAATCCTATTTCCTTCGATGTTTCCTTTTACTTCTTACTCCATCTAAAGCTTGCAAAATCTTCTTTTGAAGCCCAATAGTTGTTTTAGGCTTGTGAACTTTGTTTTTACTCGCATTGCTCCAAGTCTTTCATAACTTCCCCAAACATTCCAAAATCATTTACATTATGTTCTAAGGTCTTCAATTCACCTCCACGTTTAATTAGGCCCTTCCATTCTACTCCAGGAGAGTTTCTCTAGTCTTGGGAAGGCCGGTGATAGCCTTTCTCAATCTTGCCGCGTAAGATAGCATCTTTTGATGGACTCATAAAATCACCTAGGGGGTTGATTTGAATTTCCTAAATCACCTAGGGAATGAATTAACATCAATCAGGAGGTTACTGGACTAACTAGATAGACTTGGGGTGCCTGGGAATGATAAGACATGAAAATTTGGCATAGGGGTATAGTTGTCATGCTCAGAAATTATCAATTTCCTTATTGCACATTTGCACGACAACGGAAGATTCTAGAAAAATTATGTATGGATATTGCCATGTGCAAGGCGGCAATTACTGAGACCGCCACCCAAGTAGGGCGGTGATTTTGTAACTAAAAGCCAAAACAGTGGAAAAACATAGCGGGAAGCTAAGGAAAAGCATGCAAATGCCAACTAAGGTAATCTAGGCTACAAATATAAGCTACAAGGAGGTTTAGGATCTCAAAAACCTTTGGAGAAGAATTGAATCATCATTGGGGACCTTTTATACCATTTTTCGATAATGTGGCACATGCGATTTTGGGTGCGTATAGGTACCCTATTAACTTCACGAAGAAATCAAGAAGAGGAAAAGAATCATCAAACTAGTTAGGATTTACTTGAGGCTCTTGCATCAATGAAATATTCTTTCACTCCCAAGAAGCACAAGTTTATCTTCAAAATTTTAGACAAAGAGCATGGAATTTGGTATGCTAACATGGCAGCACCAATTGTTGATAAAGACAAAAGGAAATAACTATTGTGGATTGTGAAGTCTCTAGAGTAATTCCCGTAAGTCAACCATGGAAAATGATGTTGCTCATGCTCGATATTTTCTTCCTTGATTTCGATGGTTTAAAATTTGTACTTTTCCATTCGTCAAAAAATTATATCAATAGGGATTAGTAACATAACAAATCCAATCAAAATAATTTAACACATGGACATCCAAGAAGGAGATCGTTAGACGTGTGGGAGGAAGGAATTTGGAGTCAAAATCCCAAGTAACTATAACATTTGTGTTGGCTAGATTTTATGCACACAAAAACCTAGGCAATCATGGGATAAATCCCCTTCATTTAATGGTGAAGCTCCCATGTAAGGTATTTATTTATTCTAATTATTTTTTGGGGGTATTAATTTAATTACAAAGCTCATGAACCATATCTTAGCAATTTTGTAGCAAGTAAGCAACTGTGTTTTGGGAATAGTGCGGGAAAGAAAAGGATGTATAACACCGATGAGAAAAAGAGAGGATGCACTTCGTAATAAGTAGATCATAGAGCTTTTTGCGGTCGTAAAAAGTAAATAAATACTTGATAAATGACACAGTTTTAACAAATGAACAAAAAAATAATCCATATGTAGATTTTAAGTAACACAAAGTTTACCATAAAATTCTCATGAGATGCACAACGAGACTTCTCAAACACAAAGTTCTCTAAAAATTCATCTTCTTCTTATTCAATTCCAAAATTCATACAAAGAAAATTCAAGAGTCTCAACACAAAGTTTGAGATCTTTAAATTCTTGCATAAAATTACAATAACTAGTTACCAAAAATTTCCATCCTCCTTGCTCGTAGGCTTCTCTCTCTATTTATAGCATCTAGAAAGAAGATACAAATATGATAAATTAATTGTGCCTTCCACACATGTTGGCTATAAATATGTAGGTAGTTGAGAATTTTCCTCCTCAAATATCTCATTTCTTGGCACGTATGATATTTGATTATTTTGATGTGCCACCTATTTATAAGTAATTGACTTTTTCAAACAACTTGAAGTAATGGCTTTTAACCGGATTACTTAAGTTTTAAAATTAAGCTCGATTACTTTATTACATCATCAAGAAAGAAGAAGAAGAAGAAAAAGAAGAAGATTCCAGCTGAAGAACTTCATTCTTGTTTTTCCCCTTTTTGTCGAAGAAGAAATATGCCCATACTGCATTAAATTCGGTAGCACTTGCTTTCTGAAAGTGTTCATTTCATGTTGGAAGTGTTTTTTTCATTTTCTCCCAAATACCCTTTCCAAAATTAGATTTTTTAGATTCCATGATGTAGAGGACATCAAGAGCTTTCCGGAAAGTCCAAGATCTCAAACAACGGGGCACCGGAGAAAATTTTATAACCAATTGGGTTGTTGACCCTCTATTACTTGTTTTCCGAGTGTATTGTGGGTTTCAACAACTACTTTACTTATTACTTTAATGAAGTAATAAGTTGTTGAAAACCTGATTATGCTTGGGAGTATTTTTACCATTTTTCACCAACTTACCCCCACCAAAATTTTATTTTCATGATTCCAAGGTGAAGAGGAGGTTGAGATCTTTCCAGAAAGTCCAAGATCTTAAAAAATGAAGCATCTAGTCAAAAGTTATGGCCAATCAGGTTTTTGACCCCCCATTACTACTTTCCTTTGTATTTCGGGTTTTAGCAACTGCTTTACTTATTACTTCAATGAAGTAATGAGTTGTTGAAATTTCCTTTGTATTGTGGGATTTAGCAATTGCTTTACTTATTACTTCAATGAAGTAATGAGTTGTTGAAATTTCCTTTGTATTGCGGGATTTTGACCCCCCATTACTTATTACTTCTCATTAATGTGTTGGAGATGTTTTTTCCATTTTTCTCCCACTTACTCCAACCAAAAACTGATTTTCATGATTCCATTGCGTAGAGGACGTCAAGATATTTTCAGAAATTCTAAGATCTCGAAAAAGCAGCACGGTAGCAAAAGTTATAGCCAAAATAAGTTGTCAAAATTCCCTTCTTTGCGTGAATTCAACCCCCCATTACTTATTACTTGTAAAAGTAAAGCAATTTCTCTTTGTATTACGTGAATTCGACCCCCAATTACTTATTACTTGTAAAAGTAAAGCAATTTCTCTTTGTATTACGGGATTTCAACCCCCATTACTTATTGCTTGTAAAAGTAAAGCAATTTCTCTTTGTATTACAAGATTTTGACCCCCCATTACTTATTGCTTGTAGAAGCAACTTCTCTTCTTTTTCCTTCTTTGTGGGATTCCGCAACTGTTTTTTTTACTTAGTTACTTTTAGAAGTAAATCAACTCCATTTTAATGCAAAAGAAATCGAAATTTTTGAGCAACATTGCTTAATTACTTTAAGGAGTAAAGTAACTATGAAAACTTGCCAAATGTGAAGTAGTGCAAATCGGGTTTTAGAGGACGACTTATTGCAACTTTGAAGTAAAGTAATTTGAGAAACTCAATTACTTAATAGAGTAAGTACTTAGATTTTTAGGAACTTCAGGACATTTTGGGCAAATGGGTATTCCTCCAACTACTTCCAAGCAACCTTTTGCAACCTTCTGGAGAATTCTAGAGCAAATCTGCAAAAAAATTAAAAGGGGTATCCCAAGATTTCTAAGTGAAATCTTTGGGGACACCAATCTGACACAATGGAGGCAAGAAGATAATATACATTGAAACAATGACCATGCAAAGCTAAGAACGCATGCAATTTTCAATCAAAACAAGACATGCAAATCATTTTAATATTTCAAGTAAAAGGGTGCGAGACGTAGTTTTTGTAATTCACTTTTTGTGCATTTCTTACAAATGGTAAAAATCTTTAAGAGTCATTAAAATGAGCCCATTCGGACTTGTACGAAATGATTTTGAAGCCATAGAAATAAGGACAAATGATGAGGTTAACATAAAACCTCGTGTTAAGAGAAAAGTTAGAAAATCCATCTTAGACGTGAGGTGGCGCAACTACAAGAAAAAAGTCCACAAGGCCTAAATTTGGACGTGAGTGTTGCAATCAAGACATGTGAGATGGTATATCAATGTAATCATTAAAAGGGATAAATTTATGTTGTAAAAGTGAAAATTTAAAAAAATCTCATTTTTCCTCTTTTGTGTTGAACCCATAGGCAATAACAATGACACCATGAGTTTTGTTATGGTTGTTTATTTTTCTTCTCTTTTTCTTAAAAATGTCAACATCCAATAAAACGGCATTAAATATGAGTTCAAAGGTGTAACACACACGTCACATTCGTACTCATTGTGGACTACAACCATATAAGACACTAATCTAGGTCACATTAATATGGGTCAATTTTGTGACAGGACTCGGTCTGAGGATCACACAGTGTTTTCTCAACACCTATACTACAGCAGCAGTCCACCACAAGTAACACCTTCCCAATGTGTAGTCATGCCTTGAGATTTTAAGTGTGTGTGCGAACACTATGACCTCGAGAAGAGAGGTGTCTTTAACAAGAACAATGAGCTCAACCTCTTAGACACTCCTGAACACATTGAAGAGCTACTTTGAATTCCAAATACAAGGAGAATGTTGAGATCACGAAATATTCTACACAACAATATTGGAGGAAGACTCATTACGATGTTCCAAAGTCGTGAACAAGAGTTGGTTAGTCACATAGAGGACTCACACCATCGTATCCCCAAAGAATTGCATCGAATAAAGTTCGAGTTGAAATTAGAGATATGATCACCTTACTCAACAGAGTGTTTGGCATCCTTTCTACGCATTATTTTAGGCCATAGATGTACAAGTTCATTTGTGTCATCATTGATCAAAAACTTCACATTGATCGGGCTATGATCATTAGCGACACATTGCACAAGCAATTGATTGAAGTGAAGATGATAGACCATTTCTACATGACTTCTTATATCATTTATGGTGTGGCATGAAGAAGAATCTTCGATGGCCTAGAAACTAGAGGCACTATGGCACCACGTCAAAACAAGTGCTTTTCACTTCTACCCACAACTAGAACTTAGAGCAAACATGCATAATTTCTAACGGTTCAACGATCCTTTCTTCTTCTACGTCATCAGAATGCTCAAGAACAAGCCACATGAAAGGTTTTCACATCAGGCCAAAGAGGTGATTTCAAAATGGGGCACATGGTTCATTCAATTTCCTACATTTTCATACATATGTGTTTGTGGATACAATGGAGTGCCCTTCAAATTGCCAAAGTATGTAAGTGATAGGTAGGCACTCATGGAACTCTCTCGACAACTGCATCGAAAAACCGTTTCATGGGTGAAAAACATATATTTGGTGTATGTTTCCCTATCTCCATTGGTGTGTATAAGTGTTCGTCATTTTGACAATGCAAAGATAATGGATAAAGATATGACCGTTGTAACACTACACCCATTCATGAGAAGGTGGGAATTTGACATTTGTGGATTCATGGAGAGAATTCTCGATCTAAATACAGACATCGTCGTCTAGAGGTGGAGGACTATTAGGTCGATTGTGTAGATGAATTTGAGGTTCGACATCATGTGACTACTCCCGAATGACTCTGAATCAAATAATCACATTCAAACTGAAAGATGTCCCACGAGGAGTTAATGACAATGACATCGACATCATTGATCATGCATATGTGATTTGATTGCATCATCACCCCTTCCAAAATTCAATTGGTCTAGAGAGATGACACATCACTCAAAGACATAATTCAACAAGTTATCAAGAGGAGTCTCGCTTGGTATGAGAGAGAATTGGCCCATGTACTACAAATGAAATAAATACACATGAAGATCATAGGCCAACCAACCAAAATGAGAAGAGAATTGCAAAATTCACTCAATCATCCTCTCACCCCGCCACACAAGCTTCATCCCATACTCAAGCAAGTAAGAGGCAATGGAAATCAAATTCAACTCATGATCTACCTTCGGTGACTAATGAACCTAAACAAAGAAAAGAAGACCTTGAGGGAAAGAGCATGTTTTGGGATCTCACAATAAATCCAACACTCATCAACTCATAAAAATTCAAAGTTTCAAGGGATGATTAAGAACACTACTCTCAATTTGAGGTATCGAATCAGTGTAAGTTCTAGCGATTCAAATCTCCAATTCACCTAAGCTTTCACATCCTAGATATATTTCAGCACATTCTCCTATACATCGTGAAGTTGTTGTGGCAACTCCTCATCCTCAACATGAAGACTCCATTCAGCCTCACCTGATTTGAGTATTCGCCACCAACACATGAGCAACTCCACCCAATGCAAGAGTTCTATGTAGTGAGTTGATTGAAGAGGTGCCCTATTAGCTACACGAAGAAATCAAGAAGAGGAAACGAATCATCAAACCATTCAAGATTGATCTTGAAGCTATTGCATCAATGACAAATTCTTTCACTCCCAAGAATCCCAAGGTCATCTCCAAAATTGTTGTCAACGAGCATGGAATTTGGTATGTCGACATGACAACACCAATTGTTAATAAGGAAGAGGGAAATGATTGTTGCCGATTGTGAAATCTCTAGAGTAATTCTTGGCAATTCAACCATGGAAAATGATGTTGCTCATACTCGAGAATCTATTGATATAATTTTAGGATGGATGAAAAAGTACAAATCTTAAACCATCCAACTCAAGGAAGAAAATCGACAACTAATTTCATATGTACAACACCTCATCAACCCGATTTCTTCTACTATTTAAGTTCTTACTACAGTAGCAGTACCAAATCAAGAGACCCTTGTGTTATCCAAAGAAATAAACAATATGGGTCGTGCAACCAAAGCATGGATTGACAATGTTCTGATACAAGGTTTGAAGTCATTGATGAAGCTATGAGAATCTATGATAAGGTTCATATTTATCTAGATTCAATTCTACATTTCCAAGAGTCTCTCATATCAAGATAACCACTCTTGACAAGATTTCTCTTGATATCTAAGAACTTGCACAAATGGGCTTTTCATCTCTTGTCAGTGAAGGAATTCTAGATTTCATTCACCGTGGGCTTCACATTGAGTGGTTGAATTTTTCCAAATTTAGAAAAATGGTGCTTAATGATGTCAAAGTACAATTTGATGATGTAAAAGACAAAGGAGAATCAATCATGTGCACAATTCAGGAATTTATTGAGGAGATTCCTTACAATTTCATTGAAGAGCACAATCAAAGGAGATTTGTACAATTTTTCAAGGAATAATTGACTAATCTAGTCAAGAATTAGTATTCTTCACCAAATTTCATTATCTTGATTCTTTGGAAAGAATCATTAAAAATATGAAACTTTTTTGCCAACATGGAAGAGAAAATGGAGTTTCATACGATGCTTGGTAGAATTTTGGAAATGTTCCGTTGAGGATAATGGAATATTTAGTGAATTTCACTAGAAATTCAAAATTCAAAATGGAGATGTTGGACTGTGATTTTCAAAATGATGTTTCAATGCTTTGATGAGTTTTCCTTGGTGATCAATGAGTTCATTCTCGTACGATCGAGATAGGCGGACTCTTGGCCCAATGGATAAGGCACTAATCTTAGGTGTCATGTTAAATCTATGTGTCAATGTTTGATCTATGTGTTTGTCATGTCACTTTCTAGTGGGGTCCACATGTACCCATTTATTTGAAATATTTAATGATTTTTATTAAGTCATTCGAATCATAAATTTATTTTAATAAAGTGAATTTACTTTATTAAAATAAAGTTAATTAATTAAAGTGACTTAATTAAGTCCTAATATGATGTCATAATAACCCTAACTACTTTGTAACCAAATTTTGGGTTATAAAAGGAAGTTATTGGTCATTTGTATGAGACTGTCATAGGAAGAAGAAAATATTGCTTTGTAGAGAGGTAATATCAAATTGTGTTCTTGTGTAAAGAGAAATACAAAAGCATTTATGGAGAATGGTGTCTTGTGCTTGTTTCTTTTCTTAGCATTTGTTACTCTTATGTTTAATGAATGTGAAAGCTCTTGCTCTCTATGGATTTTGCATCTTTGATTCAATTGTCACTCACTATGTTAGTTTCTAAAGTGCATTCAAGTTTATGATTTGTGTTTGATTAATCTTGCATGCACCCTTTCTTACTTCTTCATTCGCTTCCTCTCACTTTTTTTCCTCTTTTCTTTTCTCCTTCCTTTCTTCCCAAAAACCCAATAAACCCCAAATACAATTTTAAATGTATAGTTGTATATACCTTTTTGGTTTTCAATAATGGAAATGTCACACATTATTGAGGCACTCTATCCCCTTTACATTGTTGCCATATTTTGCACATGTGCAAAATTAAATGTCAACAAAGTAGAAGCTCAACTTTGCTTAAAGAACAATATTATGAAGAATGCATTAAAAAACAACACCACCAAGATACTTTGTGTATTAGATTTTCCTTACTAAATGCTTACTTTTATACTAGTTTGGAAATTCCATTTCAATGTTTCTATTACTCTTGATTTACAAACCAACTTTGCAATCTAGAAGATACATTGTTTCTTATGTAACATATGATACCTACACATATTTCTCTTGTCCATGTACAAATACTTCGAAGGAAAAAAAAGCCTACATGTCAAGGACGAAGCAACAATTTTTATGAAATAGCCATGTGTCTCGTAGATGACACTAGCTTCCTACTGACTAGTTTTGACTCAATGGACACCCGCTTGCAAAGCAAAAACATTGTTGACGAAAACGATTTCTTAACTTTTTACTTCACTCTTTAAAAATTACAGCACACCAACCATATGTGTACAATAGGCCACAATTGTAATTGATGACACCCAACAAATCATTTGAGACAAATATTATGAACATTTCTATGCAAAATGACCCAAAAATAACAACACTTACATGGCCCAAGATACAAATAGAATTTCTACATCGACGATTACACTCTGCAAAGCACACTAAAGCATCATGCCATTATCTGAAAAACAACATTGGTTGTATGCTCTACCACCACTACACACATACACTACACAATAAAACTCCAATTTCATGGTGTACCCTTGCACCCCTTAGGGAGCAACTACTAGTAATATTCTAAAGGAGAAAATGAAGGCTACCTAGATCAATAATGGATGCAACATGGTCATAGAGGCGAGAGGACATTAGGCATCATCCACTCATCAACATTATGGTCATGGCCCTTACTTCATTAAGGTTATTGATTGTTTAGGGCACCACAAGGATAACGATTTTAATTCCAAATCCTTATAAATCTTATTGAGAGTAACCCAAAAATGTGGTGCAAGTAATGACAGATCACCCATATGTGTGCAAAGCTAGAGGGAAGTTGATTGAGGTAGCCTGAAACATATTTTGTGGACTCCTTATTGTGTGCATGCTATGAATAATGCACTCAAGGACATGGAAAAAGAGGTCATTAATGATGCTAGAGATGCAAATGTTTATCTACAACTACCACACTTCACATGCACTCTTCAAGATTTTCTCTAATAAGAAATTTTTGAAACACAGTAAAGACTACATATACATAGAGATGTGCATATGTTTATCTACAACCACCACACTTTACATGCACTCTTTTGGTCCTTCTCCAATAAGGAAATTTTGAAACTTGTAGAGACTATATATAGATTGTATTTGATTCTCTATAAAAAAGGCCTAAGTTACGAGGCATTGCAAGTAATGGTCATAACAAGAATGAAATTTGTGGCTCAATTCAACGTCGATTTAGGCGAAGACGGTGAAAGAGATGGTGAAAAGTGACAATTTTTGAGTTGATGCAAAATACATTGTCTCCATCATTACTCTAATGTTCAAAGTTCTCGAGATATGGCGACGAGGAAGCACCTACCCTTGGAGAGGTGTATGAGTGCATTGACAATATGCTTGGCCAAATGAAGGTCGTTGTACAAGAGAAAGACCCCATATTGCAATTCTACAATGAACATATTCATTCATCATTCATCGAGAGATTGGGAAAAGATCAAGTCCCTTTCCATGGTTGCATATGCATTGAACCAAAAGTGGTACATACAAAGGTTTAGGAGAGTTGCCCTCATACAAGATGTTGAGGTGAAGGCGGGGTAAAGCTATTTAGAAGATGTACAATTCTACAGATATTGGCATCATTCGTACTTGGTGGTCAAAATTTGCCACTTTTAGGGGATATCGAGAAGAAGCCAAGTTGATAGAGAGATTGTGGCATAAGGACCTAATTTTTGGGAAACTATAGATGGGCCTACATTAACCACCACACTAACCATTCATTTGTTTTCCCACATTTCTAATTCTTCTATTGAAAGGAACTGGTCTACTTATAGCTTCATCCACTCTATTAAGAGGAGCGAGTTACCTCTAAGAGGGCAAAGAAGCTTGTATGTATGCATAACACCTTATGTCTTATCGATTGCAACACATTTGTGTATAAGGAGAGTCCAACAACCCGGTGGAATGTAGAGCTAGATGAGCCAACACAAGTTGATGTGGCACAAACAAAATTGGTTGGTATTGGTTTGGAGGAGTTTTATCTCCAGGAGTCCAACAGTTCGAGTGATGAAGAGATTGGCACGAACTTTGAAGATGATTCTTAATTAGAGGCATTGGGCCATTAGCCAATTGTATTTAAAATTTAGATGTAATCATCATTTGAATATAAATATAACTAATATTCAAATTTTCATTGTTCAACGCAATGTGTTTTATAGTTCAAAAATTCATTTGTTATTCCTTGTACATTTTTATAACTAAATCCCCAAACCTAAGCCCTTGGTGCCCTCGTTTCCCCATTCCCACGTCCCTCTGGTTTGGACTCCATGGAACTATGGTGAGAAATCATCCATTGACTTCTCAAAATCCTCTTCACTAACTATACTCCTTTGGGTAATTTGCATAAATAGGAAAAAAAAATTACAACACTCGACCTAATTTTAAGGTTTTATTTGAATTTTTGAATTTTTTGTTTTGATTATCTTGACTAATTAAGGACTACCACATCAAAAAAGTCCAACAATCAACCAACCACCAACTACAACTTATCTATCAATTGTTATCGTTAA
The DNA here is from genome assembly GCA_018340775.1 of Taxus wallichiana var. yunnanensis. Taxonomy (NCBI): domain Eukaryota; kingdom Viridiplantae; phylum Streptophyta; class Pinopsida; order Cupressales; family Taxaceae; genus Taxus; species Taxus wallichiana. Next base: position 715,318,878 of record CM031242.1, on the reverse strand, counting down.
TCGCCAACCACAAGACCATTTTGTAAACCACTTGCAATCTACATATCTTGCCACACATGACCACAAGAAATTGACATTTTCCCACATTATTTGATTCTAAATCATTGCACTAAAAGATCCCCAATAGAATCTTTGGCACAAATATAATTTTTCTCACTCAACACAATAGCAAAATATTATTTTTGGCAACTAGGGCAAATAGCTAGGGCAAACTGGGTTGATTTCAGCCAAATCGACTAGGGTTTATGTGCAAACACACTCAAATCAGCATACAATAATTTTCTTTTACTCCCAAACCCTTGGAATAACCCAGGAGAAATTATGGTGATAACCCTAGGGCAAAACAGATTAATTCTAGGGCAGGTCGACTAGGGTTTTGATGGAAAAACTTGCACAAAGGCTTCAAAAAAATTATTTCTTGGTTTCAGATTGTTGCCAATATTTTTAGGAACACATTCCAATAAAAATCAGAATTTTTGGGTGCTTAGAAAACTCAAAATCGGATATGATTATAAAAGCGGAAAAAACCCTCTAAAACCCTTATGAAAATTTTGAAACTCGGCTACTTTTATTCATAAAAATATGGAGAATTTAGCCAATAAATTTCAAATGAAAATACCTCCAAAATAATGCCCAAACAACCCCAAGACAAGTCGAACCAATAGAATGAAACTCTTGCAATTTTATTCTCTAAAATACTTCGAAAACACTATTACAAATGCTCTAAAATCTAATTACAATCACTAGGAAATCCTGAGTGAAAATCCCTCTCAACTCTTGGGGTTTTCTTCAACAAGAGATTAAATTCCTAAGGGTTTTCGTCCTTGGAATCTTATTGCAAAAGTTGAAGCTCTATGTAAGGAAAACGATAGACAATATTTCGGATGATGGAAAAGGCAAGTCGACTTCCCTTTTAAAAGAAAAAGGCAAAAACCAACCTCTAAACCAGCCAATGAAATTACATGCTCATTCCTAGACCAAGTCAACTTGTCCTAGGAATATTTTGTCACACATCTATTTTTCCATTACAAGGGGCAAGTCGCAATTTTCCTAGATGTCACATTTATTTTTAAATTGTTTTGACTTTGCCCAACTCTATTAATTTATTAAGCTTTATTATTTTATTGTATGTGCATTATAATTTTATTTAATATTTTGCACAATACAAATAAAATAAATAAAACTTAGTCACCCTGAAAATCACCCTTTGGCCATTGGGTAGAAAAAAATGGGCCAAAGGTCTTCACTCAAACTATTCAGGAAGAGGGACATTATAGTCCTCCCTTCCCGAGATTGCTTGCCCCCAAGCAATCACAAGTAGCAAATCTCCATAATCATCGGACCACTGATCCCGAATCACCTAAGTTTTTGAATGGCTTCACATGCACTATACAAAACTGCTCAAAGGCTGCAAAAAGAACTTATGCAACTTACTTGTCAAAAGTGCCACAATCCTCCTCATGTATGCTCCAAATTTGTCGTACTCTTCATCATGTACTTGTTGTCCCATGCTGAAATGTAGTGAAAAATCTTCATATTTGTCTTCATTAGGTGATTCCTTGTCCACAACTATCATAGACATGGTTGTCATTTGATGGGGCAGCGTGTATTTGAGTGCTTTCATGGATGTGTTTCCCTTCATGTTGGAAACTCAACTCCATAGCTTGCAAATCTTGGGTGACTCTTCCCAATGAATGAAGCCATTGCATACCAAGCACAACATTGTTATCTTTCAAATCAATAACATAGAAGTCATCACAAAGTGTGTACTCACCAAATAGAATGTTGACTTTGTTCACTTTCTTCTTGCAAGGAATAGTGAGACCACCTGTTGTAGTTACATCAAAGCCATCAAAATGATCATAATGCAAACCTCTTTTGTTCACCAATCCTTCATCCATGAAGTTATGTGTGGATCCACTATCAAGAAGTGCCATGATTTTACACTCGAACATTGTACCTTCAAATATGAATGGATTATACCTTGGTGCTCCTAAAAGATAAGTGATTTTACCTTCATTTTCAATGTTTGGTGTTGGTTGCTCCTTTTCCTTTTCTGAATCAGTATCATCATCCACATCTGAAATAACCTCTATGAGATGTATCTTGCCTTTACCAAGGCAATTATGTCCAGGCTCCCAATGATCCTTACAATGAAAGCAAAGCTTCTTCCTCCTCAACTCATTACGAGTCTCTGATCCATCTTTGGTGTAGACTCAACCTTTGAAGAAGTGGGCTGCTCACTTCCATGTTGCTCTGATTTCTCATTCTTGACATTCTTCTTTTGGGGCTGAAATGGAGGGGTAGTATCCAAGTCCATGGTTGTCTGAATAGCTTCATGCAAAGTCCTAGGCTTAAGAGCCTTGACAAAACCTCTCAATCTATCATGAAGCCCCTCTATGAAAAGCATCACTACCCTCTTCTCAGGCATCTCTAGCACCATCACTATTATACGTTGAAATTCATTGATGTATGCATCAACGTGTCCCCTCTGGCAGAGCTTTGCTAAGTCTCTGTAATAAAGCTCTACATCCTTGCGATCAAATCTCGCAATCAACCTCTCACTAAACTCCCTGTAAGACCGCAGAAGATCATGATTCTGCATGACTAGCCCATGATGCCACCAATCGTATGCTACTCCCTCAAGGTGCAATGTGGCAAACTGGATAGCCTCTTGCTCCTGCATAGGCTTAAGGGTGAGGTATGTGTCAAGCTTATGAATCCATGCTCGCACACGATCTTCCCACTACCATCAAAGGTGGAAAGGGTCACCTTGTTGGTGGCTTTGTTGTAGCTCCATGTTTTGATGTGCTCTAGGTCTCCGATCCTATTTGGCCCTTAAATTCTCTCCTCTGAGCACAATACTGATGAAGGGGAAAGGCATCCCACACCTGTTGTGGTAAAGCCCTCCACTCATCATTGGTTGCCATCACATTGTCCTGAAAGTTGTACCCTCAAGTGGATCCTCAACCTCTGATGGCTCGTCTCTAGGCAAAAAGCTAGGCTGCATAGGTCTATTTGCAATCCCAGGTAGATCTCCTCTCCTCTGTATGTGTGTGTCTCCTCTCATGGTGAGGGAATCCCTCATGCTACCAATCTTTGTAGGTGATCTATTGTGTCTCTTGTGACTACTGACAATTGATATAGACCTATCCCTCCTGTCATGTCTGTCTCTTGGCCTATTCAAGGCCAACCTGTCCAGTGTAGCTCCCATTTGTTCCATGGACCGAATCAATTGTTGTTGAGTGGCGACCATAGTCCTGAAAAGTTCACGATCCAGATCTACCTGCTCATCCCAAGGAGGGCTACGTGATCCTTCTCTTCTATCATCCATGATTTCAGCTCTATTACCTGTATCCAAATCAGCTACAAGACGTGCTTGTCTCCTTGTGTAATACTTGTGTGGCCCAACTTCTCTTGGTTGCATCAATCAAAACCCTCCAGGTGGGAGGAACATTGCTCTGATACCACTGAAAGATCCCCAATTGAATCTTTGGCACAAATATAATTTTTCTTCACTCAACACAATAGCAAAATATTATTTTTGGCAACTAGGGCAAATTGGGTTGATTTCAGCCAAATCGACTAGGTTTTATGTGCAAACACACTCAAATCAGCATACAATAATTTTCTTTTACTCCCAAACCCTTGGAATAACCCGGGAGAAATTATGGCAATTACCCTAGGGAAAAACAAATTAATTCTAGGGCATGCCAATTAGGGTTTTGATGGAAAAACTTACACAAAGGCCTCAAAAAAATATTTCTTGGTTTCAAATTGTTGCCAATATTTTTAGGAACACATTCCAATAAAAATCAGAATTTTTGGGTGCTTAGAAAACTCAAAATAAGATCTGAAATCTGATTATAAAAACTGGAAAAAACCCTCTAAAACCCTTATGAAAAATTCTGAAACTCAGCTGCTTTTATTCATAAAAATATGGAGAATTTAGCCAATAAATTTCAGATGAAAATACCTCCAAAATAATGCCCAAATAGCCCCAAGACAAGTCGATCCAATACAATGAAAAGCTGATTACACTTTTATTCTCCAAAATACTTCGAAAACACTACTGAAATCACTATTGCAAATGCTCTAAAATCTTATTACAACCACTAGGAAATCCTGAGTGAAAATCTCTCTCAACTCTTGAGGTTTTCGTTCACAAGAAATTAAATTCCCAAGGGTTTTTCGTCCTCGGATTTTATTGCAAAAATTGAAACTCTATGCAAGGAAAATGATAGACAATATTTACGGATGATGGAAGAGGCGAGTCGACTTCCCTTTGAAAGGAAAAGGGCCAACAACCGGTCAATGAAATTGCATGCTCATTCCTAGACCAAGTAGACTTGTCCTAAGAATATTTTGTCACACATCTATTTTTCCATTACAAGGGGCAAGTCGCAATTTTCCTAGATGTCACATTTATTTTTAAATTGCTTTTGACTTTGCCCAACTCTATTAATTTATTAAGCTTTATTATTTTATTGTATGTGCATTATAATTTTATTTCATATTTTGCATGATACAAATAAAATAAATAAAACTTAAGTCACCACGAAAATCACCCTTTGGCCGTCGGGTAGACAAAAATGGGCCAAAGGTCTTCACTCGAACTATTTGAGAAAGAGGGACATTACACACTATCTATAAATAGACTTAATATTTCATATATATATATATATATATATATATATATATATATATATATTGCAAGAAAAATGGGAGGGACCTATCCACAACAACATCATTTGTTATTGCTAGGGCAAGTGAAAAAAGGTAACCATCAAAGTTATTGTCATGGCAAAAACAAACGGTAATCACCAAAGAGATGATTATGGCAACAACAATCAAGATGGTAGTGCCTTCCAATAACAAATGCATAAGATTAATTCAAGGTCATAACTAGGTTGACTTTGAGTTTGACCTTGACTTCAACATCGATGAGTAATGGATGCTTTCTATTTTAGATATCTATCAACTCTTTTTAAATATATTTATGAGGTCAAGCTTTCACCTCGGGTAATTAAGGGGCTCTCATACTACGGGGCTCGATCATAGGTCTTATACAATAGGCTTTTGATGACTAATTATACATCTTTAAAAAAAAACATTGTCAAACAAAAGCAGTATCTTGATTCTTTAACCCTTGTTCCAAGTAAATGGGTAAGTTCTGTTGTCCCAAAACATACATATAAAGTTCATTTTATGTAACATAGCATAGACCAAAACTAAAGGAGATAAGATAATTATATTAAATTTCCAACAAGTGACCACAAAGATAGGTCAATGGGACTGTACAATACAAAGCAAAGCAAAAACAACAGGGAGAACCCAAGATGGTCTCGAAGCAACAAAAGAAGAAGAAGAAGAAGAGAGCACAAGGGATGAGAGGAAGGTGGAGGGAAAGGCCTCAACACCAACCCTCACGACTGTCGCCCAAGGTCCGCTGAAAGGAAATTGGTGATGTGTTGTTATCTGGTGTCAGGGACTGAAACTGTTAGAAACACCCATGTTCCATGGAATGTTGAGCTCTCTGGGTGGACCTAGTGGTCCGTCGTTTAAAAGAGGGGGCTCTTGGTACGTGCACTAATCTGGAAATCTTTGGTCAAGGAAGAAGCTCCTCTAATCCTAACAAATCTAGCCAAGAGATCTCCACAAGGGTCATGCCCCCGCTTCTTGCCCCTCATGCCCGGGAGCAAATCAAAGAAAGATGTGATCTATCGACTAGTAGCCTCCCTCGAAAGGAGGATGGAGGGACTGTCATGGAGCTTAATGGCTTCCTGTAAATAGAGAGCGAGACACCTCGATCATAAAACTGAAGAAGGTCGTGAGCGTGGATGTTCATATCCTTGTCTAATGATTTCATTGAATTATATGAAACCATGGTTGGGTTACGGATTCAACTTGAATTTCATTCAATTGGTTAACATTAGCAGACAACTTGAAAGAAGCATCATTCAATTTTTAATGGCACAATTATCTCTCAACTTTCTACATGATCTCACACAAGTACTCCAAAAATAGGAAGAAATCACAAATCGGATACGACTTTAGTACATCGTGTTTCATAATCTATGAAAGCACAATGATGTATATAATGCTATGTTCCACGGGGACGCGTCCCTGCCCTTTGTATCTTGGGGCGTTTGAAACTTCGAGGATGGGGACTTGCAGCCCTTGGGCATTTCAATGTAATTATTATAGTAATTAATACTTCAACCTTATTATTGTAATTAATACTTCAATTCAGCTCCAATTTTATGTATTAAGGTTCTATATTTGAAATTTTGTCGTGTGTGATGAGTGATTTATCAATGTTATCATATAAATATTTGAAATTTCCTATATTTTTATATTTTTCTTTATTTTTAATAAATTAATAGCCGTCCTGTCGTCCCTAAAAAGGCCTCCGAAAAAATCCATCCGGAAACGCATCCCCCGCCCCGTCCCGTCCCGAAAACTTGGTGGAACATAGATATAATGTACTCCTTGTTGGATTGGTCTTTTTGTGCTAACATCGCAATTATGGGGCAAATCAAGCCCCCACTCACTTTATATTGTCGCAATTGAAGCGATGTGGCTTGATTGACCCCAATCACATGTCAAGTTGATCCATCTTCTCGATTTAGCAAACTTTATATGGAGCCTTTTTCTGCTGCATGGATGTGTAGGAACTGTGCTTTATAGTGCTACCATGTTCACCTTCAACTTCACCAATGTGAAAATGTGACTTTCACCTTTGAGCGGATGCAATGCTTTTAGCCAGTTCACTTCATATTTTCCTTCAAGAAAAAGACTGCTCTCAAAGTCAAACCTATGAAACCAGAAAGGGTAGAATTGGAAAGATGCTAGGTGCCTCAGACTCAGGGTCTCCCCTTTGTCATAAACATCTTCATTGTATGGAGGTGGGGCTGAGATGGCTGATGTGTTAGAATAGGCAGACCTGGAAATGTATGCACGCTCTGACTGGGGTGCTGCACCCTGATCCATGTTGTGCTCACTGTCTGATGGCATTCTCCACTCCTTTGTATTCCATCATCACTACAATGGAAGATGTGTCTGGGAAACTTGGTAAGTCTTATCTCACAAGTCTGTCCTAATGGTCATTGATGCCAAGTGATGCTGCCGCTCGCTCGAGGCATCTACCACCACATTCTACTTTCCTTTTATGTATTCAATATCAATATCATATTCACACAAGAAATTCATCCAGTGCCACTGCCGGGAGTCGATCGGTGGAATGAAAATATACTTGAGGCTGAGGTGATTCTTCTCGAGGAAAAAAAGGCCCAACAGAAAATTCCACTGATGAAGACACAAAAGTAAAAGCTTAAACTGGGTCTCCATGAGGTCATTATGCACAATCTGAACATGACTAGCCACTTGATTTAGCTACAGCTGTGGTATCTGCTTAGAGGGGAAATTCTTGCCTTAAGACAAGGCGGGATTTCAAAAACAGAGTTTGTCAAACTAAAAATCATGTACAAATACTGGACAGAAAATGCACCTATTTGTTAGACGTGCTTGCAGACAATCAAGAAGAACACTAAATCAGCAATGCAGTGTCCCCACCAGTATCTATAAGATGGTCTCTTGTCAGCAACATTTCTCTGGATTAAACAATGTTATCAGATGTTAAACTACCGTCCTTGGTTTATAATACAGATATTGAAATCTTTTGTATATTAGAGGCTACCGTCACGGATCTAACCAGCATCTTATATGCACTAGAAGCTACTATTACAGATATGTTCTTGGAGCAACAGTACAACTGACAAAAGGAAAGTGCGTAATATTGCAGCAAAGGCCACATGAATAGAAAATCCTTTATCTTCAAAATAAATACAATAGAAAATCCTTTATCTTCAAAAAAATACCACGAAACTACTTAATGAGAGACAAAACCTATTAAATATCACAGATCCTTCTTGAATGAATGACTATATTACATCCTTGTGAAAACAACTGTACATAGAATTTATATTGCCGGAAGCACCACAAAAAATTAATGAATATAAACAAAAATTGAACAGCCTGATTGTCAGCACCTCAAACAATCCCTCGGATCAAATCATTATGTATGTAGCTGTACCATCTGATACAGGCCTAAAACTCCATTCAATAACCATGTGTAATGTAATAGGTTACAGGCAACTAAAACTATATGCCAGAACAGAAACAATACTTCCAAAGAAAGAGAATACTCAGCAGGTTTTACACTTATTCCTTAACTGGCATTCATGTAACCTGTTACACACACTGAATATGTCCAGGGACCATGATAATCAAACTTTACCAGCAAGATGGATGGAGATGGTTGATCTTCTGAACAGTAACAAATCACGCCATAAAATATTTTCTTGGTAAGCCCCAAATGTGATGGAACAGGAAACAACCATCCAAGTTGGTCTTTGGTTCAAATCAGCAAGGAATAAACCAACGAAGAAACCATGAATAACAGGAAGGCCTGTCGTGTGTCAATTCAGCACTCGATCATTTTTATTGTATGCCTCAGTCTAGAGACAATTCATCCAATGTCTGAACAACCAAACCATGTAAACATAACTTCAACCTAAAATATTCACCCAAAGACAGCATTTACACCCACCTTGAAAAAATATAAACTTATGCAGTTCATCAGATATACTATTTTAAAGATAACACATAACACTTACACGAACAGCTTTCTTTAGAATGTGAAGAATGTCTTTGCACTGTTTTCTCCTTGCTGATATATCATCTCGTTCCTTGAGCATTTCTGCAAATAAGTTTTCCCTTCACATACAAAAAATCAGAATAGTTGTTAAGAATACCTACAAAATGCTCCTTCTGGCTGCTGTATAATGGGATCAACTAAAAATAATAATGTTTGACAGTTACCTGTACAAATTTCTTATGAGGACACTGTATAATTCACGCTTGACATGGTTCACCTGGCAATACAACATCAAAAAAATGAGAATATCCGCTTTCTCTGAGAAAGGTATCACTATCAATCATGAGAAAGAATACAAAACTATATTCAAAAGTTCTTAGAGTCCTGAGGTCCTAAAGTTTTTTTCCATCCATTGCAAGACAATTTCTGATAGCGTAAAAATATCATATTCATATAAAAGCTTTCAATCATAAAGGAGTGAACAGTGAGAAGTACTAGTTTCCCAGAAATCGTAGAATCAAAAATACCCAAGTACAGAGACAGAGGAAAGAGTTGAAGCCAAGTTAACCTCCCAAATTGAGATAGACCTGCGATTTTTTTATGTTTTTAAAGCCACACAACAATAAAAAATTATAAATTCTTCTAATCTAAAACCTAAAAGCTACCTCTAAACAATAAAACAAAAGAACAACACACAAACAAAACATAAAGCAAACAAACTCACATTGTGGCTCTCCAAAATTGCATTGTGTTTGTCTAGGGTTTGAGGAGCTATTGCTAAGCTTGTAGGAGTGTGAGGAGCTATTGCTAAGCTTGTAGGAGTGTGGGGAGCTGCAAAGGAGGATTTGTGAAGGATTTGATTTGTGGTTTACTAAGTGAAGGTAAGTTTTTTTTTAATTTCTAGCCTTGTTCCTCTATTTTTTTTTTTATTTAATCTTTCACACATTACATTTTTTTGCTTATGTTCATTTTTATTTTGCTCTTTCCATTTAATTTTTTTAATTTTCATTGTTCAATCACAATGCAATTGCATGCCATTGTTTTCTTTGCTTAATTTTTTTTTAAACCTTGTAGGTATTTCTACAATGGCAACAAGTTCTGCTTCTTCTGGGCAATCTTTGGCCAAAGACTTTGACCCAAATTCACCGTTATGGAGGCACGTAACAATAGTTCGACAACTTGCAGGTGGTGGTTGTTTTGAATGGAAATGCAATGAGTGTGATGGACTATTCAAAGGCTCTTACAAAGAGGGTGAAAAGCCACTTGTGTGCCATAACGGGTAATGGTATAAGAGTATGCAGGGGGAGGAATAATGCTGGGGTGCCAAAAGCAAATGTTTTGGCATATATCAAAGAGCAGGAGGATGCAGAGGCTAAAGTGGCTATGAGAGCGGGTCATCCATTGGCCAAAAGAGGAGGTTCATCTCGTTCAGCAAGGCCTCCAGTTGCTCCATCACCTAGTGGATCCCCAATTGTGGCCATGCCACATCCATTTGTGGCTCCTATCTCCACAGATGAGGATGTTTCCCTTGCGAAAAGAAAAGTAAGACAAAAGGGCCATTGGAAAAGGCCTTTCAGAATGAGAACAGGGAGATTGCAGATGAATGCATTGCAAGGTGTGTATATGCTAATGGGCTTTCTTTTAATGTTGTGAGATCACCTTATTGGCATGAGATGGTGAAAGCCATCAATGAGGCACCAAAAGGGTATAAACCACCAGGATATGAGAAGATCCGCACCACCCTTTTGGATAGACAAAAAAAAATATGTGGAAACCTCCTTGCAACCAATTAGGGACTCATGGACCAAAACTAGTGTGTCCATTGTTTCTGATGGATGGAAAGATGCAAGAAACCGCCCTTTAATCAATGTGATTGCAGTATGCCCTAAGGGGGCAATGTTTTTGAAAGCGGTTGATTGTGAGGGGCAAGTGAAGGATGCCCAATTCATAGCCAACATTCTCTTTGAGTCCATCGAGGCAAGGGGCTCAAAATGTTGTCCAAGTGATAACGGACAACGCCAAAAATTGCAAAGTTAAGGGGATGCTAGTTGAGGCACGGTATGGGCATATTTTTTGGACACCTTGTGTTGTGCATTCATTGAATTTAATGCTAAAGAAAATGGCAAACAAAATAGAGTGGATCCAGCAAGTGTATATGCAAAGTCAAGAAATCCAAATGTTTGTCACCAACCACCACATGTCACAGGGCATTTTTAGATCATTCTCGCATTTGGAGCTACTGAAGGTAAGGAAAAGCTTTATTTCTTTCTTTCTTTTTAATTTAAAATTTAATATAAGTTTTTTAGTATTCTTTTAGCTTTCAATTTTATAATTTAAATTTTATTTTTAATTTTTGTTCCTCGTTCTTATTAGGTTGCTGAGACTCGGTTTGCATCACACACAATCGTCTTGAGACGACTAGTGAAGGTGCGAGAGGCACTCATGAGGATGGTAACATCCAATCTTTGGTCTGTATGGAGGCAATCAAACACTCAAGGGGCTCAAAAAGTGAAGAACTTGATCTTAGAGGACCCTTGGTGGGATAGAGTGGGTTATCTGTTGAGTTTTACGGAGCCCATTATGAGCATGATCCGGTTTACTGACACGGATCAACCATGTCTAGGAGAGATATATGACGGCATCGACTCAATGATTGAGAAGATAAAAGCCGTCATAAATGCAAAAGAACAAGATCCCGAGGAAATATTTTTCAAACAAGTGAAGTCAATCCTCATTGAGCGGTGGAACAAAATGACCACCCCATTACATCTACTAGCTTTTGCATTGACTCCTAGATTTTATAGCACAGAGATCCTTTCCTTGCCAGGGAGGGTAGCACCATACAGGGATGCGGAAGTCAGTGAGGGATATATGGCGGCATTGGCTAGGCTCTTCCCTGATCCTGAGGCCCAAGACCAAGTTATGGTAGAGTTTGGCAATTTCATAGCAGAAACGGGTCATAGCCTTCTCGCTCTTCGGAGCAAATACAAGATGGATGCACATATGTGGTGGTACCTCCATGGTACTTCATCGGCTTACTTGCAACCTCTTGCAATCAAGGTCTTGGCACAGGTAAGTTTTTAATTTTTTATTCTCTTTTCTTTTAGTTTTTTAAAATTTAAGTTTGAGTGTTTAAATCTGAAGTTGAACTTTGCATTGACTTTGAAGTTTGGGTTGCCTTAATAGGTCAGCAAGTTCATCTTCCTCGAGCGCAACCGAGTACATATAATTTCATCCACTCACGTAAAAACGCAACATGATTGGGGGCTAAAAGGGTCAAGATTTGGTATACATACATTCCAACTTGCGCCTTTTATCCCACAAGCAGCCAGAGTACAGTACAAGGAAGGGTCAACAAGACATCGGGACATTGATCCAGAGATAGTTGACTTGATGCTTCCATTTCCCACCATGGAGCATATGATGATGAGAGGAGTTCTCAGGCACCACGAGACCTACATGCACAAGGGGTGCAACGGCAAAGGGCCCTAGTGCGAGTGGTTTGAGCCCATGTGGTTCTAATGAACCACATAATGATGATGATGTAGTTGGTTTTGATCCTCTTGATGAAGAGGAATATGATGAATATTGACAATGAAAGATAGTTTGAGCTTTGAATATTGATCTATGATTGAATTTAATATATCATGAGATTCATGACATTCACATTGTGTTCGATTTAAGTATTTTAAATTTTAATTTAACTTTTAAGCTTTTAAGTTTCTAAGTTTTATCGGTATCCTAGCTTGTTTGTTGTGGTTATTCACTTATTTAGCTTATAACTTGTCTTTTATCTTGTCTTTCATATGCATAATATGTGGTTAATAATTAAATTCCTATTTAGAAGGCTGAAATTTATATATTTTTTAATTTTTATATAGTTTTTGATTTGTCAAGTCGTGTTAAAACCAAATACAAATATTAGCTAATGTCACAATCATCAAATCCATGAGTGTTGATCGCATGGGAGGAAAAGTAGAAGATTATACTAGTTTTTACTTGGTAAAAGAGATCTGTTCCATGAAATTAATCTATTCAGGCATAACATTTTCAGATTCATGCTAAAATTGGAGAATTTCACAACCATTGCGAAGGGAATTGAATGGAATCAACACATTACGCAGACTCACAAGAAAAGAAATAACACAGATATTGCCAAAAACACTGAGATATGAGGTGCCCTTAGGCACCAAAATGCTTCACTAAAGATAAAAACAATTACATATTGCTTAATTACCGAATGATGTGTGATCATGTAGGAGTAGGGGTATTTGTATCTCACATTATATTGGCATGAATCCCAATATTTGGTATGCCAACATATTAGCAGTCCATTCAATTAATACACAGATCACTTTAAGAGTCGGGCCAATTACAAAATATAATCTAAACACACTAACGTTGGCCATAACCAAAGTGAATGACATTTCAACATCCCCACTTAATCTAAACAGACTCCAACTGATTTTGTATGCAAAAGGTATAGTGATTCTTCGATTGCCTTGAGCAAGAGGAAAAAACCAGTGTTACGTGAGGACATGCACCCCCATCTTCAAGCTGTCCCAAACATCTGGGACGTTTCAAGTGTTTGGGGACGAGGACAAAAGCCCACCCCAATGTTCTGTCAAAAGAAAAAAACGAGGGAACATCCCAAGGACATTCCCTAAGTTTGGGGACCCACTTTAGACCAGTGCTGGATTTTGCAAGGCGTTTAGACAATTTTGGTCACATTTTAGATGTCAAAATACAGCCACTTTTATGATATGACCATCATAGTTGACAGGTAAAAATAGAATTTCAACGTCAATATGACATGTATGATCAAAATTCAACCACCATATATATATATATATATATATATATATATATATATATATATATATATATATATATACTTAGAAAATTGCCAAATTAAGTATTACACTACATATTATGAATTTGTGAGATTTATGACAATTAATATCAACAAAAATGGAAACTTTGGAATTAAAATAATAAAAATATCTTAATATCTCATTGATAAAATAGAAACATTTATTAGTTTTGATTTTTAATTAGTTTAATTTGATTTGATTTTCTTTGATTTTTCTTTGTTTGATTTCTTACAAATATAGATTAAACTACAAACATTGGATTTGGGATTTTGTAAGAAAGGTGAAACTTGAAGGTTGAACTTGGAGGTCTGAAAGTTGGAAGTTAGAATTCATTTTCTATAGAATTGCAAGCTTGCACTAGTGAGTTCTTTCTTTCAATTATTGTAATATTTTTATTTTGTAATTGTAATTTGAAATAGTGTTTTAATGCTCTCACAAATGTTAATGGTGTTTCTGGATCTTTCATTTGATTAGTGAAGATCCAATTGATTAGTGTATAATCAATATTTATAAAAATAATTGTATCTTTGATAAACTATGAAATTGATTAGTGTAGCATAGTTTTTGTTGGTTTATAACTATACAACAAAAGCCCAAATATTTATAAAGATTAAGTTTGTTAAAATCATTTAGATTCAATCAACTAGAGAATCCCACATAGATTTGTAATTATAATGCAATTCAAAAATATAATAGATGGAATCTGCAGTAGAGAAAAACCCACCATAAAAGTTTATGTAAAAGGTTTTTAAATATTACCAACATTGGTTGCAACATATAACTTTTATTATCAATTAGTTACCTATTTTTTATGTCCATGTCATTGTTTCCACAACGAGAATAGAGTGAGAATGATTAAATAGACATTTTTGGGTTAACAATGGGATGGGTAATAGTTGTTCATGGAGGTGTAAGGATTGATTTATGCCTACCTATAGATCATAGCAAATAGGAGGTCAAGAATTTATAAAACAAGTTATTTATTTTCAATCTCCCAAATATATAATTTAAATTAATTTATGTATTTGTTAATAATTAATATACATTTTTTTGACATGCATATTAAATTTTGAACATCAAATGACATTCACATAATTTTTGGACCATCACCTAATTTTATTGTGACATGTAACCTTGGACATAAAAACCTAGCACCGCCTTAGACTTTCTCGAGTGCTCTGATTGGGGCACGGTCGATGGATGTCCCGGTGTCCCCTACAATATGTAAGTTTTAAACATTAAAAAAAAACACTTTTAAAATTTAAAACACTAACCTAACCTTAGTTAAAGTATAACTCTTTGGGCCATCATCGAGGAAGCTCATCACCGCTCTTCCAAGGTTTTTTGTTGCTTTGTCGACCTTCGGAAAGCCTTTGACTTTGTTCCATGGGAAGCTCTTTTCCTGAGACTCAGAGAGATTGGTATTTCCGAGACTCTTTTAGCTCATCATGCGCCTTTATGAGGAGGTTTTGGGCCGTCTTCGTACTACCATTGGGTTCTCTGACTTCATTAGGAGTACCATCGGGGTCAAGCAAGGTTGCCCTTTATCTCCTACATTGTTCAATATCTATATGGACAAGCTGGAGGAATTTCTCAAGGATCACATCCAGGAGGGGGATGGTTGTCTTCTCCACCATGTTTTGATCTATAATCTTCTTTTTGCGAACGATGTGGTCCTTGCCTCCTCGACGAAAGGTTTACAGAGACAACTAGATGCTTTAGCCCTCTTTTATGACTATGGTAGTGGCGGTTAACCTAAGTAAGACCAAAATTATGATCTTCATACTCACGAAGACATCTCGAGTTTCATTTCTTCTACAGGAGGAAGAGCTTGAGATCACCAAATTTCTTACTTACTTCGGGAGTTCTCTTTTTGGACCTCAATTCAATTTACGACCCGGCTCTTGACCTCGGGTTAATAAGGGCTATGGCTCCTTGGCGATCTTGGAGAGACAATGCTTCCGCCATCACTTCCAGGACATCTCGTCCAAGTTATCCCTCTCAGATTCTCTTGTCAGGCCCACAGTTCTTTATGGCTCGGAGGTTTGGGGACCCTCTTTACTCGAGTCCGACCACATCTACAGTGGAGAGAGTTCAGATCCTTCTTCTCAGACATATCATCAGATGCAAGGAGACTATTCCCCACAATATTATCTTGGCAGAATTTGGAGCTCGTCCCTTTAGGTTGGAAGCAATTTTTGGCCTTGTCTCCCTCCTACATCGTATTCGGAAGCTTGTTGATTCCTCTGTGGGAAGGGACAGTATCCCTACCTGACTTACTATTCCTCTGAGGCCATTGCTTCAACCGATCACTCTTGTCGATCTTGTTGTTGGTATGCCGAAGTGTCACAACTTCTTGAGTCTATTGGTATTCAAACAGATCACCTCCCTCCATACAGTTTTTCCTTGGACGCTCCTACCCATCTCCTTTCGGGCAAGCAAGATCTGAACAAAATCATTAGAGATGATATCTACAGCAGCTTCATTCAAGTACACCTAGACCAACCCCAAGGTGGGCTACATCCGAAGATGGCCTTCTATGCTGCACATTTTCTTGAGGTCAACAATGGCATTATCTCTCGGCCCAGTTTATTTCCCGACATTGGATGCGCGCCCTTTGCATTTCCCTAGGTCAGTTCAGGGTTGGCTCTCATAGGCTTCGGGTTGAAAGCGATCATCAGATTGACCATTCCGAGCGGATTTTCCAGCTTTGCTCCCTCCGAGAGATCGAAATGGAAGAGCACTTCATTTTCCGGTACCCCATATACTACGAGATCAGAGGTAGATTTCACTGCCTATTTAAAGAGCGTCTAACTTTCACAGACTTCTTCAGATACTATGACCAAAGGTGCCTTGCTCTCTATCTGCACGAGGATCTTAGGCTTCGGGAGGAGACCCTTCGACCTCCTCGAAAGACGACTAATCAGCAAATCACTTCCTTCTTTACAATGCTCTCCCCTGGGAGGGGCACTAAGCGGCAGTGATACCAACCCTGATTACCATACGAGATCAGTCCGGACTCGAGGCATTTTCTCACAGACCAGGGACACCCAGAGACACATACGAGGTCAAGACCATCTTCTCAGAGATGGCCTTTGAGATCCACCTAATGTACATGGAGAGCTCCTCCCCGCCGGGCATCGCACCCCGAGATCTTCCAAAGCCTCCTGTTCGGACATCGGCACATTACTAGCTTCTTTCATTCGGCCTTGGATGCTAGTTGAGGGGGTCTCCTTCCTGCCTCCTCTTTCTTCCTTTTCCTCTTCTGCATGTTCGGGTTCTGCTGATCTCTCAGGGCTTTTTCCGGCCCTTCTCTTTCTGCCCGTTCTTCTTTTCCTCCTACTTCTTCCTCTCTTTTTTAAGTTGTTTTCAAGGACCTTTTGGTTCTCTGGCTGGGTTCTCTTCACTTTGTATTGGCGCAATCCCATTGACCTACTTTTGTGGTCACTCGTTGCACATTTAATATATTTATCTTATCTTATCTACTTCCCTAACTATAAACACATCAAAAAACTTATAAAAAGCACAACCCACACTCATTCTAATCACACTAGTAGATGATGTCAATAGTTCCAGTGATGAGCAATTTGCAAGTATTCCTTGAGCACTCGATTAATGAATTGCAAAACTATGTTTTAGACATTTATTTTTTCCATTTGGGTTACAACTTACGACATACATGAAGGTATTTTGTTTTTAATTGTCATATTGTTGAGGCATCATTGTGTCATGAACCAACACCCAATCGGGTAGGGTGAACCCTCTTGTCGAGTACGTAGAGGTGATGGCAACTATGGGTCTTATTGAGCCGAGTGTTACATGGAGACATGTCCCCCAAAACCAGGAGTCTAGGTGATGCGCCCAGAATTAGCAGGAACTTGACAAGGTCATAACTTGAGCTCCGGGTGTCCGTTTGAGTCCGTTTTTTTTTTGAAACCACGTGTTTCGATGAGACAAACATAGCGGCAACCCACCCTACCGGTTGGGGCAAGTTTTCGACACATTTTCGGGCCCTAAATCTGCCATCTTGAGGCCAAAAATTAGGATTTAAGTTATAGTTCGGTTTTTTCCTATTTTTGGGCATTAGTTAATTTTAGTCTATTAGTTACATTATGAGTTAGAAAGTTGGCAATTCCTCTAATTTAGGGATGTAGAAGATGCGTGGCAATTTTTGTGCCCGTACGAATAAGCATGCGAACTTACTAAGAATAGCAGGTTCTAGTAAACTGCTAAAAATAGTAATTTCCGCCACCTAGAGTAGATTTAGTCGAGTTAGTTAGAGTTTGCTTGGCAACTCGAGTTGGGAGTTGTTTTCCTATTTAGGAAACATTGTAATTCATTATTCGATAACAAAGAAGGAGATCTATTTTCTTTTGGAGTTCATATTATTTGCAGTATATCAGGTTTGTTCATAATTTGGCTACATTATCTAGTATCAGAGCTGGTTCGAAGTATTTAAAAAAAAATGGCAAGAAGAGGAAGAGGAAGAGGAGGGAGGCAGAGATGTTGCCTAGATGAATAGAAATATGCAAGATCTGCAAAGACAAGTTGTTGCGCTTGCTGCAATGATAACCCAAAGAGTAAATCAAGGTGGAGATGACACAGATGAAGAAGTTTGTGAAGAGGAGGAAATGCAAGCACCACCATTAGCTTTTGAAGAAAGGATGCTTTGAGCATTAGAAGGAAAGAATGATGGGATAAGAGTTGATGTTTCAGAGTATGGTGGTAGTCTCAAACCAGAGGAGCTGATAGACTGATTGACTAGTATGGGAAAAAATTTTGAGTGGAAGGCTATGTCAGAAGAAAAGAAGGTAAAATTTGCATGCACGAAATTGAAAGGTCATGCTATGTTATGGTGGGATCACCTACAGAAAGAGCGGTCAAGAAAGGGGAAAGAAAGAATTAGGACGTGGAGTAAGATGGAGAAGAAGCTGAAAGATAAATTTCTCCTGTGGATTATGCACAAACCCTTTACAGGAGGTTTCAGAATCTCAGACAGAACTTACAAACAGTGCAAGAATACACAGATGAGTTCTACAAGTTGTCCATTCGTGTAGAGCATGAAGAAACTGAGGAACAAATGGCTGCAAGGTATGTTAATGGATTAAAATTTTCTATTCAAGATGAGATAAGTATGCATAGGATTAAAAGCATGGAGGATGCCTATCAATTAGCCTTAAAGGCTGAGGAAAAACAAAATCGTCAAAGTTTTAGGAGATCACCTGGAATGAATAGGGGGGCCTCATCTTCCTTTCGGGGACGAGCTGGTTTTAGCCAAGGTAGGGGAGAATCATCTCGTGGATTGGAAAAGCAAGAGGATACGAGACAAGATTTCTAGAATCAACAAAGAGGCAGAGGATTTTCTAGGGGCAGAGGATATGCTGGCGATAGAGGATGGGAGGCTCCACGAAGACCATTTGTTTGTTACAAATGTGGTGAAGAAGGGCATCGGGCTTTTGAATGCCCACATACTTATACACATGACAAAAGGCAAGGAGATGCTCCAAGAGTAAATCTTGTTGAAGCTGAACAAGTAGAAGATGAACAGGACCTGGAAATTCCACCAGATGTTGGAGAAACTCTAATGATCAAGAGGACGATGATTGCTCCAAGAAAGGAGGTCAAGGGGATGCATGGCTGCATACAAATATTTTCAGAACAAGATGCACTTCAGGAGGAAAGGTATGTAATGTTATTATTGATGGTGGTAGTTGTGAGAACATGGTTTCAAATGAGATGGTCGATAAATTGGGTCTGCATTGTGAGAAGAATCCTAACCCTTATCGTATTGCATGGTTTAAGAAGGGTAATGAAGTTATTGTTGATAAGAGATGTTTAATAAGCTTTTCTATTGGGAACAGTTATAAGGATGAGATTTGGTGTGATGTTATTCCTATGGATGCATGTCATATGCTAGGAAGACCATGGCAATTTGATAGAAA
The DNA here is from genome assembly GCA_018340775.1 of Taxus wallichiana var. yunnanensis. Classification (NCBI taxonomy): domain Eukaryota; kingdom Viridiplantae; phylum Streptophyta; class Pinopsida; order Cupressales; family Taxaceae; genus Taxus; species Taxus wallichiana. The sequence goes on along the minus strand of CM031242.1, from coordinate 715,299,403 downwards.
AGTTATTCATGATGGGGGAAAGAATACTTATACTTTCTGGAAGGATGGCACAAAAATAGTTTTGCTACCTCTTAAAGAAGAGGGGAAGGCTGAAAATATGCTTTCTGCAAAGGAATTTGTGAAGGAGGCAAAGGCAACCGGTTTTTGTTATGCACTAGTTGCAAATAAGGATGAACCTATGATCGAAGATCAATCTTCGAAAAATAGATAGCTCCATGTAGCTCATCCAATAGCTCATCTATGCGAGGAATGGGATACCTATTCTTGATAGTCTTCTTGTTGAGAGCACGGTAATCAATGCACATCCTCATGGTCCTGCCCTTCTTCTTCACCAATACAACTGAAGAAGCAAAGGGGCTAGAACTAGGACGAATATGTCCCATATCTAAGAGCTCTCTGATGGCCTTCTCTATCTCATCCTTAAATTTCTTAGGATGGCGATAAGACAAATCAATCACGGGCTTGGCACCCTCCTCTAGCTCTATGACATGCTCAAATCCCATGTCTAGCGGTCTACCTGGAGGAATGTCACTAAAAATTGGGCCATGCTTATCCAGTACTAATTGGATATCCACATTAAAGGGCTGCCCACTATCTCGATGAAGATTTAGATGAAATGAAGCATGGGTTCTGCAACCTCTCCATGTCTGACAATGGACTCCATCCTATGTGTTGAAACAACTCTAGGCCCACCATCAGAAAGAGCCCTAAGCACAATCTTCTTCCCATCTCGCCATAAACTCTAACTCCATCCTCCTGAAATCCTACACATACCTACCAAGGGACTATAGCCACTAAATGCCCAACACTGTATCAATCTCACCAAGACCAACTACATAGAAATCATCGGTCAATGTGTAGTCCCCCATCTGGATGCTAAGTTGAGGAATTCTCTAAGAGCAACTCATAGCAAATACGTATGCAACTTGTACACTAAATCCCTCAAAGTCCTCAACCTGTAATCCACGCTTCGCAGCCCAACCCTCATCTATGAAGTTGTCGCGTAGCTCCACTGTTTATCAAACAAACAACCCAATGCCCCTTAATTATTCCTTTCACCGACTCCTGAAAGTGAGGCAATAGTGATATTGGATGAAACCAATGCCTCGTCCTCTCCAAGCTCAATCTGGGGCTGCCCCTCATGTACATCATGACCGCTATCGCTGCCCTCTGAATCTGTATCCGGTAAGTGCTCATCATCCACATCCGAAACCACCTCAATGAGGTGCACCTTGCCTTTACCAAGGCAGCGATGTCCAGGCTCCCAAGGATCCTTACAAGAGAAGCAAAGCTTCTTCCTCAACTCATTACGAGTATCCTGGTCCATCCTAGGAGGGGGTGCACTCTTCTGCTGAATAGTAGAGCGTTGAAATGGTCTGGAGCTCGTGGGAAACTTCTTATTGGGCTGATAAGAAGTGGGGGATGTGTCCAAATCTAATGCCGTCTGAATGGCATCATGCAACATCCTAGGCTTAAGAGCCTTGACCAATCCTCTCATCCTATCATGAAGCCCCTCTATGAATAACATCACTACCCTTTTCTCGGGCATCTCCGGAACCATCATTGTTATGCGCTGAAATTCGTTGATGTAGGCATCAACATGTCCACTCTAGCGGAGCTATGCCAAATCTCTGTAGTATAGCTCCACGTCCTTGTGATCAAATCTCGCAATCAATCTCTCACTGAACTCCCTGTAAGACCGCAGAAGATCATGGTTTTGTGTGACCAGCCCATGATGCCACCAATCATATGCTACTCCCTCAAGGTGTAGAGTGGCGAAACTGAATAGCCTCCTGCTCTTGCATAGGCTTAAGGGTAAGATACGTGTCGAGCTTATGAATCCAAGTTCTGGCACTTTGATCTTTCCACTACCATCAAAGGCGGAAAGAGTCACCTTGTTGGTAGCTGCTCGCTCTACTCCCTATTGTCGCTGTGATCTAGGCCTCCTATCCTATTTGGACCCTCAAACTATCTCTCCTCTCGTGCACAATCTGCGGAAGGGGAAAACATCTCTCACATGTGGTAAATTCCTCCACTCGTCACTTGGCTGCCATAAAATTGCCACCCGAACTCCACTCCCTCGAGTGGATCTTCAACCGCCAGAGGTCATCTTTAGGCAAGAAACTAGGTTGCATAGGCCTATTTGTTGTCTGGGTAGGTCTCCTATCATCTGTATGAGTGTGCCTCCTCTCATGGCGAGGAGATCCCCTCGCAATACTAATCTCCGAAGGTGATCTACTGTGCCTCCTGTGACTACTTTGGAAATTTATATGGATCTCTCTCTTGTCATATCTATCTCTTGGCCTATCCAAGGCCAACCTATCCAGAGTAGTGCCCATACGTTCCATGGACTGAATCAGCCATTGTTGGGTGGCTACCATAGTCCTAAAAAGTTCTTTGTTTGGGTCCACTTGATCATTCCGGGGAGGGCTATGATGATCTTCCTGTCTATCACCCATGGTTTCAGCTCTAACACCTGTTTCTAGACCAGCCTCTTGTTGTGCTCGTCTACGTGTGTAATATCTGTGTGGACCAATCTCTCGTGGTTGCATAGAATCAAATCAGAACCCTGCAGGCTGGCAGGATCATTGCTCTGGTATTTTTTTATATTCCTTCTCTCACATGCTGGGAGAATACACTGCTCTGATACCATTGAAAGATCCCTTCCTATGCTGCCCTTATTTTTTCTGATTGATTTGGGGCTTGGATCCTTGCTTACAACATTAGATAACAACAATAAAGCATATATATGAAAGAGTAGATAGATAACACAGTATGGAACCCAAAATAATGCTTTTCCAATATCAAACAAGAGGGTTTTACAATAAGAATCAGAACTGATATGCTGTTGGTCTGTTTATGACAGCCAATGATTACAATGCAATTTTAATATTATTATCTCAAATAAAGAACAATGGCATACCCGGAAATTAGGGGAAACCCCTTACAAACAAGAATCTGCTTTGATGCCCTAGTCGTCCCTCTTGGAGAAAAGCATACGTTGTCTTAGAACCCTCAGACAAACCCACACACTGCTGTCCACACACTTCTGCCCTAGACGTCTCCTTTTGGGGTTGTATTCTTCCCCCAAATCGATCCACAAGCTACTCTCCAATGCTGTCCCAAAACTGATATAAAAATCTCTAAAACCTTATTGTAGAATACCTTTCACACCCTTGCAATCACTGAATATGAATGCCCTTCATATCCGGAGGTTTCCGTCCCCAAATACAAGTATCCAATAGAGGGTTTCCGTCCCCTATGGCTGAACTGAAAGAGGGTTTCCATCCTCAACCAATTTCATCTGAAGCACTGCTCCAAATTTGCAAAATCTATTTTTTGAAGAAATGACATAATACCCGTATGAAATGAAAGAGAAAAATATATAGATTCCAACGAACCAACCCTGGACTCCAAATTCCTCTTAAATCTCATTTTATGAACTTTAGGTCTCCAATATGGGTCGCCCCTCTTTGGGAAAAATAGTATTTTATTTCACTTTTAATATTTGCACTTTATTTTAATAAAGTCACTTCAACTTTATTAAGTCACTTTAATATTATAAAGTCACTTTATAAAATAAAGTTATTTTAATAAAGTCACTTTCATAATAAAAGACATAAAGTGAGCTAAAGTGACTAAACCCATGTATTTTCCACAAAGCATTCCCTTACCATCTCCATTAGCCTACGGGAATGCGGTAATAGGCCAATTTGAATAACCAAGTGATCTCTTAGGAAGAGAGGGACATTACAAATCTAAGGCTGCAGATTGACTTTATTACAGCCTTGTGGCTGCAGTATGTCAACTAAATCATAAATCCATTATGCAGAGCAACGGTTGTGTACATGCTTGTATTCATTAAAGATTATATTCCCCTTCTATGCTTATATCAACATGTGACTCTTCTTTATCCCACAAGAACAATAGCGTAAACTGATTCATTAACTTCAGTAAAAATAAACTTAGCTTCTATTGGCTGCTGTAAATAAGTACTATGCTTGCAATCAACCCAACATATCAACTAGATACTTTCTTAAGCACTTAATTTAAAATAGAAGTTGCATGGAATGAATGGTAATTCGGTAAGAAAATGAATGATACGCATCTGAAAGAGAAATAAACACAAGGATTTAACCGGTTGAAACCCAATGTGGTAAAACTCCATAAGAGTGAAGCCATGCTTCCTCATCTCCACTATCACCTTGCAAGTTTTTACAAGGCAATTGCTCAATTTGAGCCCTCAAATTGTAGCTTTTAAAAAGAATGGAACTCTACATGATTTCCTAACTTTCCTTCTTGTGAATTGCTTGATAAATGCTCTTGGTCATTCTCAATTGTCCATCCATCTTCTACCTCATGAACTCTATTCTAATGCACTTGAAGGCCTAAGAATCTGAAATGCCTCCCATTAAAAGAGACAAAGGAAGAACCAATTCAACTTCCTTTTGATCACTCGATTCTGCTATTTGGTCTAATATACACTGTTGATTTAAACCCTACCCAAACTCATCTAGAGATCTTGTTCCAAGATGATATTTTTCACTGCCATCATAACCATCACATATGACCTTTCATTCAAATCGCGTTGCCCTAAAATGTCCAAAATCATCTCTAAGACCTAAAGTGCGCACCTGTTTTACCTATTCTAAATTTGACTTTGCATATTTGCCTTGCAAATTTTGCCATAAGTGAGGTTAAGAGCATGCCTAAATCCCTTCTTTAGTTTCCACACTAAACTAAGAAGTATAGCTGACCAACTCAATCAACTAAATTTAAATGATTTTTTGTGATCCAATTTGGATCACATTACGATGACATATTCAATTACTCTACAAAATTTGAGGCCCTTGTTGAGAATCGGATTGGCAAGTCCATTCAAATATGTGGAACCAATAATGTGGAAGAGTATGTCAACCATGGCTACCTTAAATATATATCGTAGATATAATAGCAAAGAGTAGGAGAGTGTATTTCTCCTCTACACCCCAATAAAATGGGATGGCTAAGAGCACACACAAGAATATGTACAAACACAAAATTAATCATTTTCGGTTGATGTAATATTGCACATGAACCTAGATGCTCCATCATACACCCCCTGTAAGAAAAGGTGTAAGCAACATGCTCACGCATGCGCGCTAAGTGGTAGAACCACCCTTTCGACCTTATGACGGCTTGCGTACCTACATGCCAATGGGTAGTCCCTAAATTTAGACTATTGGTGGGCAATTGGGTATGGGACTAACCTCCTCCTTCAAATGTGCATATGTGTAATTGTACCCCAAGCCTTTCCTCTCCTCGCAGACCTCCATTGTTTTGCAAAGGGGGAGGTGTATCCTTCTTTCACAATCTTTCCCCCTCTTGCGCAACATTTTTCTATGATATTGTGCACTCATTTCCTACATCTTGCAAGACTTGTCCCTTTCATGTACCGCCAAATAAATTTGGCCTGCAACTTTATCTCCTTCCTCAGCAACTTCAAAATGAAACTCTCTCCATCCTTTTGTTTTGGTATTGTATTGGCTTTCCCATCATACATCTCTCAATCAAATTGTTACATTTTCAGATTTGGTCTCCCAAGAAAACATGACATGCCTCCATCGGTAGGGATATCACATAGAACTCTATCCATAAACGGGCCAAGTTCCATTTCTACATCGCATTGCTCTCACACAACACCAACTTGTCCCTCTACCAATCAAGTTATCCTATAAGAATCTGGATGTGATTTGTGCTCCAATCCCAACTTTTGCACCATCTTTGCAAACACCAAATGGTTACGTGCTTGCACTATCAGATCACCATTAAGCACCATTTACCTCTTCCCTTGCATTTTGTTCAAAAATTATGTCACCTCTCTCTACACAACTCCTCTCTTTCTAAAGAACCTTCAAGATTTTCCTCATCCCAAACAACATCTCTCCTTCCTCAAGTTTCTCCACACACCCCTTATCCTCTACAATGACTTTCAAGCGTCTTCTTAAACAACTTGTGTGATCCCTCTCTTCACTCTTGTCACCATGTGCATGAGGCCACTCAAATATATAATGTCCAACTTCACCACACCTAAAGCATGTAGCGTTGAATCTTCCACCTCAATTGCAACCTCTCCCTCTTGCAAAAGTACTTCTTCCTCTACCTTATTGTCCTCAAGCGCATTGTTTGCGCCTTCATTACTATCCTACTCACGCATTGTTCATTCCTTACCACTATTGAGCTTTCCTTTGGCCTTCATAACAATCCATTTGCACACCAACTTCTCCTTTCTATCGGTATGCCTCTTCCATTTTCTATATCTTCAATATTAAACCTCATCCTAGATCACCCATTGTTGTCCTCGATATACCGTGAGATACCTTCTCCTAATCCACCTCACTATCACCAACTTAAATTGTGATCTTGTAAAATTCCTCTTATGTATTCTTTCACACTTAACTCATTTTATCGTGAGATTCTACAATCCCTTAATAGATCCAACTAGTAATCCCTAGGTAAAAATTTCCCTTTCACCTTCGCAACCATACTCTCCCATCGGATGATCTTGTCTTTTCCCTTCCTATTCGCACTCCAATTTAACTTCTTTCCACCACAACGCCACATGAACTTTCAACTTGGCTTCGCACACACTTTATCTTGCACTCATTTGCCACCTCATCAAACTTAGAATATTCTTCCATCTTTGTGAGCCAATCAATTATCTCCTTCATGTTTCAATGTACCAAAAACATGGAACCTCCATGGGCACTTCCAATCTCCGACATGGCTTCAGATAAGCCTTTTCTCCGTCATCTAGATGATCTTGTGCTAGATCTTCTTATTCCACTACACCTTCGATTATTGTTTGCATTTCCTCTTCCACATCCCTCAACATGAATCCTCTTTTCTATCTTCCTCTCCTGCACTCAATCTGATCTGCACCGTTGCGCAATATATTCCACGATCTCATCGGCCTTCCGGCCACATTAGCTACTAATGCACATCCTCGCCCTACTCTTCTTCGGGGTGGCATCTCGTCTTTTCACAACCACGGACTTACGCTGCATCCCTTTAGGTAGCAATACTTGCTTCCTTCTCCTCCTTCTATACCCACCTCACAAAGGATGGAGAACTTCAGCTCTTCGCTCTCTCAACCTAGAGATGTGCCTCATCATGATTCCCGATACCAAATGATGTAGTAGTTGTTTGGGTTACCTATGACGTGATGCCTTAGACCACGGAGCCTTTGGACAAACAACACAATTACGCAATGCAATTACAACAATAACAACCTTCTTTATTCATTAAAGAGAGAGATCACAAACACAACCTACCAAATTTGGATTACAAAAGCACACACAATGCACACAAGTTTGCAAACAATTCAACATCACTTCTTAAGAACGGGGAATTTTTACCCCAAGTGTCTCATCCCTATAGTCCTACCCTAGACCTACGCACAGATCTATATTTGCAAGATACTTGTAACCGCACTTTAGACTCTACTTATAGGATTTATGAATACATTTTTCAAGTGTAGTGATGTGTTTATATAGATATACAATCAGCTACTTACAATATTAGGCTCAACTACATCCTACCCATAAACATATTAAATGAGTTGGCAAATATTAAATGTACATGAAGGCCCAAACGACCCATAACATAAGCACAACTCGATACAAACACAAGTTGGCCCAAAAGCTGAATATTGAAATTAGGTGATTCATCACGGGGTTCCATTTATAATCTTGATGTGCCCAACAAGCCATGCCATCATTTGCACATCCTTGACATTGTGTGCACTATTGTGCAAAAATTCTATGCATGCCATGTCTTCAAGAATTTTCTACACAAAATTCCCAATGACATAACAGCCTCCCATTAAAAGAGTAGGAAGAACGATTCATCAAGATGAGTATCCTCCTCTAATGCGAGCCTTTGATGGGAGAGGATGGTTACGAAAACCATCCTCCAATATTAGTTAGGAGTAACTAATTATGCACTTAGCAAATTGTATATGCACTCACTCAATACCAGCTTGACTAAGTAACCTCCTAAATAGAACTTAGGCTTCTTAAATCCCTCATTAACAAATCACAAATCTAGACTGACCAACTAAATAAATACATCTAGTTTAATTTGAACACACCAACACCCTCCTTAAGAGAAAGTTAGGAAAAGGGAAAAAGAAGACAAATCAAATGTCGGTCCCGACTAAGGCCTAATAAAGTACCCAGTACAATTAAAGAAAACAAAGGACTTATGTTGAATCCCCCGAATGGACAACTTCTTTCACACCAAGCATCAATCACAACTAAAGACAACGAGGTGCTGCGGTTTAGTGAAAATATGCGGATCTCAATATGTTTTACATGCTCATGCTTAACTAGGTAGCGAAGAGATATGAATCGCATGCGAGTTATCACGCCAAAGAATAGTGGGATTCTTTTGCAAAAACCAAACTCAAGTAAATTTAGACTATTGGTGAAGCCCTAACTAGAAAGAAAATAACCTCGATAGTTTGCCTTAATGGAGGACAATGCAATAACAATTTGTTTTTGGCAAACCCATGCAACTAGACCAAAACCAAGGTTATAAACAAAGCCGAAAGCGGACTTTGGACGCACATCATCACATCCTTCGACCTGATCTAAATTGATGAAGCCCTCAATCTTAGAAGATCATTGTGATGTGTAGTGAATCCCAAAGTGTGAAATGCCCCAATGTAGCAAATACACTTGGTTGATTTCCAATGACTCTCATGAGGATCAAGGGAGAAACAATAGACAAGACTAACTGCAAAAGAGAGATTAAGATGAGTCTAGGTCAAATACAAGAGACTACATGTTAATTGTCGATCACGAGGTCAAACCACCTTAATGGCTTCTTCACATTTAGTTGTGAGAACAACTCTTGGTTGAAAAGGTGTGGGGGCACCTTCTCAATCACCCTCTCCCAAACGATGAAGCAAGTCAAGTATACTTTTCCTAGCAAATGCAGATCCCCTCTAAAGAATGGTGAATTTGAATTTTAGGCGAAATTGCTCCATCAACTTGTGCTTGACATCCTAAACGTCAAGCATTCACATACAACAAAAATTTAGGGTAAATAGTGTTTCCACTATGGTGGAGATAAGCATTTTATTAATCTTCAAAACAAGTACAGCCTTACCACTATTGTTGTCTTACTTTGTTAACCCTCGAAAGCCAAATTACACATATTTATTGATTTACCTTTGTACTATATCTTCAAATCCAAACTACCACATCACTTCCTTGAACCCAATTCTCATACCTTCCTAACCCCTATACATGCCCCTTCAACAATATTTTGTTTATTATTCCTAAGCCTAAGCTTTCACACTTAAGACTTTGTGATCAAGTACTAACATCCCTCATGGAGTCACAACTACCCTAGTGAGAATTAGATCACCAACATAGAGGACCAATATCAAATGATTATCCCCTTGCTTATGGGTGTATCCCACTTTTCGGGTGTGAGACATTAGGACTGGAATGGCAACGAATGAGATCAGATTTGAGCAAAAATTGCCCATCTTCTATTCTTACATCTTTGTGAGCCCAAGGAGCTTGCTTGAGATCGTACAAAGAACATCAGACCTCCATGGGCACTTCCAATCAAGTAAAACGCTTTGACATCTAGAGATCTTGTGGCTGCTCCATAAAGATCCCCTCTTCAAGATCACCAAAGAAAATCATTATGATATACCAACCAATTATGTGATGTGGCAAGAGAAAGTACAAAACAAATAGAGTCCATCTTGGAAACAGGGAAAAGGTTTAATGCACACTCCTTCAACTTGTGAAAACCCCTTTTCTACCAAACGGAAATGTACTTATCCCTATAGAACCATCAGCTACATACTCCATCTTATAAAACCACTTCCAACGCACTTCAGTTTTAATACTTTAGGAAGAGGCACCAAGTCTCAAGTATGATTCTTCATCAGTGAGAATACTTCTCTTGGATAGAAACATCCCATTCCTTAGACCTACATTTCGCCTAAGAAAACAATAGTGGATCTTTTGAATAGCATGGCTCAAAAAGACCAACTCCAAAACCAGAGCAAGTACGGTTAGGCTCAAATGAATTACCAGATAAAAGACCAGTTACATGCATAGTATTATAGGCCCACTTGGATATACACAAAGTAGGTGGTGATAGGTGGCACCTGCAAGACATCATTAGTGGCATCATCTTTAAGAAGTAGGGAATTTTCGATCATATGGAGTGAGTGATGGAAGAGTAGTAGCTGACAACTTTATTGGAATGAAAAATTTTCATCAACCTTGACATTCTGTCAAAACATAACATCATGAGTGACAAGGTCAAAGAGGAGATAAGCTTTAACACCCTCATAATGGCCAAAAAGATGAGTTTTGGCTCTTCTTCTCCATGGAATTGCAATTGCCATCAAGAACAAACACCTGCCAGGCCTTACTTCCAAACACACAAGATCCAAACCTACATCAGGCTTGATACCTCCTCTAATGCGAAGCTTCTTTAGGTGTCTTGTTCTCCAATGCCTTGTGGGGTATGTGATTTTGGATATAATTCAATGCTTCTCACTCAAAATTCGGGTGGCTTGTCCTTGGACTGAATCATGCAATTCGCCATCTCTTTCATGGTCATGTTCTTTTACTCAGCTACGCCATTTTGTTAAGTATAAGGCACTATGAATTGATACAATATGCCATGCTCAATACAAAACCCCTAAAAGGCTTTACTCACATACTCCTCCACTTGCCAATGTGTATCTTCTTAAGTGGAAGAGACGATTGCTTCTCAACAAAGGCTTCAAATGCCTGCTGCTTAAGGACTCAAAGACTCCATTCTTGTACTAGAGAAAGTACACACGTCCTTTGAGAGAAGTCATCAATGAATGTGAGTACGTATATTGTTCTTAGAACACAATTGAGTGAGAAATGTCATAAGATGGTTGATCCACAAGATCTTACTAAAGAGAAAACCAAAATGAATAATATTTGTCAATACATCGCACATCGTACATCAAAGTGACACACTAAATAATTCACTCAATAGTAATTCAATGCAATAACCTAAATACATTGGTTGAGGCCCCAATATATAGCTGGGAAAGTTTGTTTCACAAAAAAACAATTTCTTGTAGAAAACCAATTATTAGTTAGGAATGACTAATGTCATGTCCCTTTTCTCCAAATTAATAGCATAATTGGAGTTGCAGAAATTCTTCTCCATGAAATGAAAAGAGAAAAGCAAGGAGAAGACTTATAATCAGTCTTTTATTATTTTATGATGTTTTTAGTAAAGTTGAACTCAAGTATATGGGTCGGCAAAGACAGAATTTTACAATAGGATCCTTAGTATTTTTATATATATGTCTTTTAATAAATAATTATAGAGTGTATGGGTCGGCCATGGTGGAGAAAGAGTGACATGAAAGGTCATGAGGCATATGAAGGGTCATGCCTTTTCAATTATGGCATATTATAAATAAGGGTGAGAGACTTCATTTGTAGATATGGACTAGCATTGTAATTTCCAGATTTTGAGATAAATTCTCTAAAACTCCATTTGGGACGAAAACCCCAATTGAGGACCAAGAGAGAGACGAAAACCTCTCATCTTTGTCTTAAAACATTTCAGATTTAAAGAATATTATTTATTGAAGCTCTTTTGGTGCCAAATCTGATTTTTACTGTGTATTTTGCCAATTCGACTTGGAAGTGATTGAATATTTAATTGTTGTGAACAAATAACTCCAAATAAATCATCCAAATCAAGTCGCCCCATATTTTCAAGCACAAATCTGAGTTGCACGCTAATCAAGGCACTTTCCTAGGTGAATTGAACCATTTTCAAGGGCTGTGATTTCCAGAATTCACTGTTTATTAACAGCAGTTCAATTTGGCTTAAAAATCATTTCAATGGTGTTTGATAATCATTGCTAAGTGTTTCCAGATAATTGTTGAAGATTTTTGACACATATTTCCATAAAATTTCTTCACTGCAATTAGTTATCAGTCTGCTGCAATTATTTTTCCAGATTTCTGGAAAATTCATTAAATCCCTAAAAGGACATTACAACTAATTATGCACTTAACAAATTGTAAGTGCACTCACTCAAAACCAGCTTGACCAACTAACCTCCCTAAATAGAGCTTAGGATTATTAAGTGTGAACAAGCAAAAATATAGACTAGTTAAATGAAAACACAAACATTCGTTCCTAACATGTCTTATGTCTCTCTCTTGTGTCCATCTATGCAAATTGTCAGCAACTTTACGTACCATTGTTTAATGTTTGCACTTAGTTTCTTTTTAAAAGATTTGTTAATCTTCATTGACTAGAAGTGGTTTTATCAAATTTTGAGCCTATACAAGATTTTGTTGTGGCCAATTTAGTTATTTCTATTTTGGGTTATATTGGAAAAGTTCTTCCACTCTCACCAATCATATTGAGAACAAAAGCCCTAAGAAAACCATCAACAATCTGCCCCAAAATGGACGCGATTATACTACAATTATCTTTTATGGCTTTAAGTGAGATAGTGATATGTGATGGTCATTACAGCATTTATTGCATGTTGTCTTTTATAATCATCATCATCGGTTGTAATATGCAAATTATCACAGATGCCTTGTACAAATGGGTATGTGGAGACAAGTTAGAGTGCTTGGTACGCCATTTTTCAAAAAAATGGAAGATAGTTTCAAGGAGACAACAATATATATGTGTGTGTACGACAATTTTAGAAAAATAATATTATACAATATTTAGAATCAAAATGCACTAAAATTTAAAAATAACTATACTTTTGAAAGGAAATCAAATGTCGACAAAAGATGAGTAATTATATTGATATTTGATATCTCACATATCGAGGAAGAGTACATTGTAACACCAAAATGCCAACAAATAGACACACTAAAAACAAAAATCACAAATGTGAACCTAAATCATATCTCATCTGATACAAAGGGGTCAACTGTCACATTAATTATGTCCTCTAGATCCTCTGCTAGGATGCTCTCTAGATACTCATCACTCTCAAGTTGTGGCTCCTCTGCAGGCAATATAATAGGGGGCAAATCATTGAGGCCATTTGCCTCAAGCACATCATCCTCTACGTCTATTGCTCCATCAAGTGGAATTTGGTCCCATTTTGTTGAAGGACCTTCTTTGTACCCTGGGTCTACACGAGTAAGAAGACGAAGCGTGCTATGAATGTAGACTAGGTTCTCTGCCTTCTTTGACCCTAGTCGGTTCCTCTTCAATGAATGAATGAAACCATAAGTACTCCAATTCCTCTCACAAGATGAAGAACTAGCTACTTGTGAGAGTAATCTTATTGCAAATGATTGCAATTCAAGTGCTTCACTGCCATGGTTCCACCACCACTCTATTGGGTCCTTCGCATGCATATCATAGAGAGCTTCCACTGTAGAAAATTGACCGCGACCACGTGAAAACATATTCCATTGAGTCTTGATAGTAGAAGCTTCCTCTCCTCGACCATAAATCTTTTTCACTGCAACCCAAAATTCTTTCATCACTTCTTTGTCCTCATATGGAGCCCTTTTATTGGTGACTTCTATATCATACCACTTTGGATTTAAAGCATAAGCAGCACAATGTAGAGGTGTGTTAAGCTTGTTCCATCTTCCATGTACCTTTTCCTTAATCAAAGGATATAGAGAAGGATCCTTTGAATCTGTGATTTTTCTTATTCTTTCACACAGAATCAATTTCTTCATAAACTTCTCCCAAACATGGCTTGTCTGAATCAGCAAAGCGGATTACCTCACAAATGGGTTGAATGAAGTCAACAACAAATTTCACATCAGCCCAAAAAAGGTCATCAAGGACCATCTTCCTCACCTCAACCGTAGTCTCTGATGTAGATTGTCTCCAAGCTGCCCATGCATCACTAACTACAATGGAACATAAGGCCCTTTGACAGCATAAAGACGATCAAGAAGTATGAAGAAAGATGCAAATCGTGTGTCTGCAGGTTTGAGAAGCTCAACCTTCGCATATCTCCGATAAATAGCTTGCGTTTGGTGATGATTGCATATGAACATTTGTATTTTTCTGCCCTTTTCAATAAGCTCAGAAATCCACTGAAACCTGCCAATGTCTTTGAGTGCATTGTTCAATGCATGCACACAACATGGTGTCCAAAATACATGTTTGATTTTTTTGCACCAACAAGCCAGCTACTTTATAGACCAAAGGCAATGTTCTGTAATAACTTGGACAACATGTGATGCCCCACCTCCTCAATTGCATCACATAGTTGCTTCTCAAGGAACTCTGCATTTTTCTCTTGCCCCAAACAATTGATTGCCTTCAAAAAATAAGGGCCTTTAGAGCAAGTTACCATAATGTTCAGAAGTGGACGGTTTCTAGTATCAGTCCAACCATCCATCACAATGTTGCATCCTTCTATAGACCACACTCTTTTGACTGGTGCAGTTTGTTGCTCTATCCTTGTTTTCTCTTTGTCAATAAGAGTTGTGCAAAGCTTCTCATATCCAGGTGGTTTATAACTTGTTGGCCCTTTGTTGATTGCACGAACCATCTCCTCATAATAGGGTGAGCGAGCAACATTGAATGGTATTCCATTCACATAGAAAAAGCATGCAATCGCTGCATCAACTGCATCTCGACCATGCACATCGAACATGTTTCCAATGGGGTTTGAACTACCCATGTGTGGTCTCTTACAAGAAGACCCCTCACCCTCTGCCACATGTCCAAAAGACACACCTAGCTCTGATTTTGTTTCCATCCTGGTTCCTCTGATAAGATGACTCTGTGTGTGATCTATTGTCGAAGCATGAGAGCTTAAGGAAGTCACTTTTCCTTCAGCACGTTCTTGTGCCCTCATAGCTTCATACCGCTCTACCTCATTCTTACAAGGGTCAACCCTTTCTGTACTAAATGAAAAATGGGCCTTCACCCTTGTGTAAGTGCCTTGAAAGCACTTCCCACAAATATTACAAGTGATATCCGCAGTACCACCATTCCCTTTACAAACGCGGTTGCAATAATTCCAAAGTAGGTATAATCCTTTCCTCCTCCTAACATCCTAAACCAAAACAAATTGAAAAGTTAAAAATCAAATTGAAATGATATGTAAAATTGAATTAATAAACTTTAAATTATTTATATCATAGTTCACGAGAATCGTATTCAGTAAATACTCGACAAAACCAAATAAAATTGACTCAAACCCAAAAAAATTTAACTCGGCAAATATTCGACAACTTAAAAATACACAATTCTTTTAAAAACAAACAATTTTCAAAAACTCACCAAAAAAAAATTAAATCTATCCAAAAGGCATGAGAATTACAAAAACTCGCAAGTATTCGCCAAAAACTCACGAATATTCGTCAAAAATTGGATGTAGGTTCTCGCGAATATTTGACCAAGAAAAAAATGGCGAGTACTCATCGAGTTTACGGACTATGATTTAAATAATATCAATTTCTTAATTTATTATTAAAATAAATTTATAAAAATATTATAACATTAAAAAGCACAATAAATACTAAATAGTGCGGTTATACGATTAAAGTTTAAGCTTAAACATTCAAATATTAGAAAAAACCATATTTACACAAATTAAAAGTTAAATCTGATTTTAACATTAATACAAATTAAAAACTAAAGACTACAATCAAAGCTTTAAGGCTAAAGCTACAATTCAATAGTTTATTAAAATAAACATTAAAAACTAAAAATTAAACTTTAAGATTACACGAACATAAAAAATTAAAATAAATAAAAGCTACAACATAAATGATAAAAGTAAAACATAAAGCTTTAGTTTTAAAACCTAACATGAAGACTTTTAATTAAAGCATGGTTTTTAAAAAGGCAAGGGTGGAAGCCATGCCTTGCGAATCCAAAGTGCCCTCCACCTGCCTTAGCATCCAAAGTGCTTGCAGCACTTTGGACAACATGTCATGGCTTCCACCCTCTCGTCCGGGTTTCATACATAAGAAACCACACCCAACAAGCAGGCAAGGGCAGATGTAACATACAGGTGGCAACGAAGCAAGGCTTTGCCTCAAAAATAATCAAAAAAATCAATTTTGCAATGCGAGATAAATAATTGGTTTTTACAACGCAGCAATATTCAACCTCCTTGAATGCAAAATGTAAATTGAACTCTTGAATGGCAAATGCAGACTTGTGCAGCGAATGAATGAATGAAGCAAGACCATGAAGCGTATTTAACACGTAAAATGCCGCGTTTTAGGGTTTCGAAAATGTTTTTAGGGTTTTTCGACAAAGACAATTCTTTTGACTAGGAACGCGTGCGGCATTGAACAAAGGTCTCTGCGTATGGGAGGCGTCTCCGTAAGCATCTCTCGTACTAAGAGATGCATGCTCAGACGGAGATGTGTCCCAGTGGTGGTAGACACATCTCTCTCAGAACATTGATGTTTACATACACAAAACGTTTCGAGTACAAAAATGGATAGAGAATAGCTAAGAAGTCTTTCATATGCACTTGCTCATAAGTACATCTAGGAGTGACAAAAGTAGGTCAATATGACTCAAAATTACATCTAATTATGATGAAACAAAGATTAGTGTCTTAAAGGATCAAAGCACAAGAAGGATAATCATCATCCACCACCACCATATGACCAATGCAAGATTTGATAATATCCATCGGAGGATGTCTTGAACTAGGGGGCAATCGGACAATTATAATAGGAAGCATGACACTTCCCCAAGGCCTTTCCTAAAACCAAAGGCCAACAAGACCCCAAAGATGGAGAGAAAACTAGCAATATGTGTTTCCCTCCATGTCCGAAGCTATAGACAAGAACTAGAACGTTCATGATGCTAAGTCAATATAGACTCACAATGCCTACTTTGTGAGAGAAAGGATCAGGATATCCTAATAGTAACACGCGGTGAAAGAAGATCTTTTGGAAATAATATCCTCATACTAAGTCTAATATTCACCACTTTAATATTGGTGGTTGTAGTTTATTGTAAATAATGCAGACCCAACGGAAGTCGAATGGTCATCCAAAAGATGAACCGAAGAATGTCTTTTTGTGGCTATTTATGGTTGCATGCATATGTGCATCAAGTAGAGCTTTATTGAATACATGAGAGCTTCATTGAATATTTTCTTCTTGTCTAATTTCCCATCCATTTCATTTTGTCAATCTTTCTCTTGCAATTTAATTCCGGACTTTACATTGGTATCAGAGCACAGGCTGCTGCATTTTTATTACTTCTAAACCATTCTAATTTTTGCACAAGTCATGTGGCGTTGCTACACATAAAAATTGAAGCACTGAAAGTTAGCATATCTATTGTGCAAAGTTTAATGCATTGACTTGGACAACTATTGAATGCGTTTATAACTGCCATGTGAGGATACTCACATCTATTATAAGGTGCAATTAATATATTCCATGAGAAGACTGTATCGTTCAGTCATTTGGTCAAATACTTTGTGAACAACAAATCAACATGGCATGTGCTTTGGTCTTTGTGGGGCGAATTTGTCTTGATAGAAATGTGTTTTGGCTGCATCTAAAATAAGTTGAAGAGTTGAGTTGAGTGTAATCTATGGGGCAGCCTAGTGTTATCTACAACATTTGACAATTTCCGTTTAAGGCTGCACGCTGCCAAAATTCCTTGATGTTGGCATTTCACTCCTACTACTTTGGGCATTCCATCTACCTTGCACCTGTTCATCTCCTTTGGAACTACGCCATTCAATTTTGCAACATCCAATAGTGTAAGGATTGAAGTATTGGCATTCTCCTTGAACACCTGACTTTTGGCGTACTCTGACTTGGATAAACTCGTCCTAGCCATCTTCTATTCGCCTAACATACCCCCACTTGCCCGTGGAAGTTAAAGGTCGGCCTCCATTTCCCTACCCGGATCGGATTAGCTCTCCTTAGCGAATTCATTGGCGGGACAGATTTGAGCCTCAAG
Source organism: Taxus wallichiana var. yunnanensis (assembly GCA_018340775.1). NCBI lineage: Eukaryota > Viridiplantae > Streptophyta > Pinopsida > Cupressales > Taxaceae > Taxus > Taxus wallichiana. The sequence continues at coordinate 715,281,433 of CM031242.1, read as the reverse complement.
TTGTTGCTTAGCATAGACTTTCTCCCTAACTGCAGTGGCTGTGGACAGCATATTCGAAGCGTTCAAGCCCTAGACACAAACTCGTGAGTGTAAACCCTAACTCAAACTCCAACTAGATAAAAGATAAGTTTCTACAATCTACAAAATCTTTGCTTGGCAAGTGGTTACTCTAGTGCCCACCTATTTTTGTATTCTCATTTTGAGTTATATCGACTCATTGTATCTAGATTATCTATATTGACAGCGATATTACTTCTATGTTATATTGTTTTGATGTGACATTGTTTCACGATATGGTTATTTTTTAGCACTAGGATGCTAACTTTTGTTGACAGTTATCGATAGGATATATGCTCGGTTATTTAATGATTTGATTAATCGGCTTATTTATGTTGAGACGTTATCATGATTTGATTCGAACATGATCTTGTGTCGTTATTAGATCCATACTTGATGCATGGTCGTAAGCCTTCTTACTATGTTGATGATTCGTTTTATGATATACTGCTTAGCTAGCATGATTATGTATGGATAATTGATTATGATGCATTTGGATATTATCGTATTTCGATTATTGTGTTGAATGATAAAGTAGGTCATGGGAGAACGTGGGATTCGGGAACATATTCCAACTAGCACAAAAGGCCCGAAAGGCCAAACCTTTCCTCTCTTATTGATGGCCAAACCTAAGACATCTCATTTCGTCATGTTTATACCTTGTGATATGTTGGATCTTCTTGCTTTATGTGATTGTTGGTCTATCTTCCATCATTGTGATATATGCTCATCTTGTATAGTTATATGATTTAAATTCTAAGTCTTCTTGGCTTAGTACTTATCTTGTGTTTAATGTTGCCCCTTTGTGGTTTTTGGCATCTCTTGTGGCTTGGGATGTTGTGTAAGGGTTTAGGAGGGATTAGGACACCTAATCATGGATTAGGTGAGCCTAATTGCCCCTCCTAAATGCCACATCTTTCCCAAACTCAGATTTGGGAAAAATGTGTCATTTAGGAAGGGTAAATGGCAAGCAAATGACCTCATTTGCTTTGAAAAGAGGCCCTAGCCCCCATCCCTATGGGTGGTGGGCTCTTTTCAATGCAAATGAAGCCCATTGGCTCATATTGCCTCTTCCCACACACTTCTAATTTATGAAATTTTGATCCTTGGGAATGTTTTGGGAATTTGGAAATTCTCATGAGTGTTTGGAGTCTAATTTTGTTTTCTTTTCTTTTATTTTAGATGCAAGTTTTGGAGGGTTGGCATAAGAGGAAGTTTTGGTGGAGGGTGACACTTGTCACCCTCCCATTGGTTTGTTTGGGTGGCTCCTTCTCTTCATAATCCCTCATGTCCATGGTTAGGGGTTCTTTTTGCTTGGATCGGAACATCTTTGAGGGAGTTATGAATTTTGAAGTTGCCATAATTTTCTGCAGACTAGGGTTTCAAAATAAATTTATTTCATCCTTTTCGTGCATCAAAATCTGTATTTTTCTTCATATTTGGCTTTATAAAATTGAAGGATTACATTGGAGTGGACATATCAAGGTTTAATCGCTGATTGTTGTGAGTTTCCTTTCATGCCCTAGTCGTATTTTTCCATTAAAATTCAGATCTGCATAGTAAAAATCTGATCTTAATTTTGTGAGCTTGAATTTGGTTTTCGGATTTGCCTAAAATCCAACTAAGGGCAAAAATATGTCCATTTGGGGACATTACACAATTGGTGAAGGAATTATAATTTTTGTAAGCCTAGGAATGTCGGAATGAATTTCCTTCAAACCCTAGTTGTTGCATAAATAAATAAATATTTTCAAATCTAATTATGCATGGCAAAATCCCTTCAAGTTTCAATGTAAAACCAGATTTCACCCTTATAAATTATATGCACTAAGATGGTGTAATCAAAACACATAAAAACCCTTGAATACTTCAAAACACCATTCAATGATGGTCGCCCTTTTAGAACAGCCAAATAATGTACCAAATCACTCCACTTTGAAGGAAGCCAATTTTGCATCAATAACAAAAGGAAAGCAATATCTTCAATATTTGACCCAAAGAGCTCCTTAGGGCAACTCACCTAAGGCTGAAATTAAGATAACAGCAGCAAAGAAATCCCTCAAGGGGTGGAGACTCCCGTGTTGAAGTCTTCCCTAGACTTGGTGAAGGGTTTCGTCCTCACACAAGACTCTCCAAGGGTTTTCGTCCTTAGGAGAGGTAGAGAGATGCTTCACAAGCAATCTTTCCAAGAGATAATAGAATTCACATAATAATCAAATGGCCAAGCAACCTCCTTTTATAACAATAAGGGGTGCTACATCATAACTTATGGCCGACCTTATAATAAGTACCTTTTAATTATCTAATTTGTATTTGGAGCCTACATGCTCAAAATACTTTATATTCTAATTAAATGAGTTCATCTATTGGAGCGTTTGGCTTCCCAATAGGAATACATGATAATAATGAAAATATCTATTTAGAAAATGTCATCCAAGTCTTCCCCTTGCTTCTTTCCTTAAACCCACGGGGAGGAGAATGGGTTAAGGTCTTCAATTCCGCTAATCTCCAAAAGGGACATGACATACTTCATAAATTGTAGATTATTATTGTTATTGCAGCATATTGTTGCATATCATGCACCATAGCTTGTGCACTACAATGAGTGATGATCAAATTAGCATCCGATACATTAGAGATTGCACTTCATTCGGATCACTATGCATGGAGTCAATTCATCCAACTTTAACACAATTTTTCTACCACAAGAGCAATTTTTATGTTTCCACATGTACCTCCATTTTGAGAGATTTGTGGACAATAATTAGTTCACATTTTCATCTTGACAGAAAGTCGGTTCATTCAAGGCGCTTCAGCACACTTTTGGGTTATGCATGGGCACAATCAGCTGTGTTGGCCAATTTTCAAGAAATATAGTGTAGTTATAGCACACTTGGACTACTCATGGGCACAATCAACTTGGGTTCTCCAATTTTCACTCTCTTTGGCACATGGTTTATTTTGAGCATCATCTGCATCATGAAAATTGCAAAGGACAAACAACACATTAGACTTAGTCTTACGGGGGTTAGAAATAATATCCTAATACTAAGTCTAATATTCACCACTTTAATATTAGTGGTTGTAATTTATTGTAAATAATGCACACACAAGGAAGTTGAGCGATCATCTAGAAGATGAATCGAAGAGTCTCCTTTGTGGTCGTGTATGATTCTATGCATGTGTATCATCAAGAGATTTGTTAAATACATGAGAGTTTTATTGAATACATGAGAGCTTCATTGAATATTTTCTTCTTGTCTAATTTCCCATCCATTTCATTTTGTCAATCGTTCACTTGCGATTTATTCTCGCCTAACAAATGTCTCCTAAATCCATTACCATGTGCAAACAAGCCAAATCCAAGGGGCAACTAACACCCCCAACATCAAGATGACGAAGGCGAGGGATAAAAATCTCGAGTCTGTATAAATAGTAATACCTCCCTTGGATTTGCTTTCAAAGAAAGACAACTGAAAATAATATGTTACTTGTTCTACGATATGGAAAGAATAAAATGGCAGATCCTAACCCCTCAAGGAATACGGTGGTCAACATATGTGTTCAACTTGCCAATCTTGAAAGATATGTCTAGTTCAAATGCATGGCCTTTTCCCAAATCTACTTCATGTAAAAACCTTTTGGTTTTATGGTCTAATATATAAATGAGTTTGATTGTGTCCTCTGTTTTTATTTCTGTTTTCGATTAAATTTGAATAAATCAATTTAGAAATTTTAAAATATAGCTTGTGTTGGCTAGATTTTCTGCACAATAAAACCTAGGCGATCATGAGATAAATCTCGCTCATTTACCGGTGAGGCTCCGTGTAAGATTTTGTCGATTATATTTCCTAGTATTTATCATTGTTACTTTAATTGCATAGCTCATGGACCATAACTATGCAATTTTGCAGCAAGTAAGCAACTATAAGCAATATGTTCGAAAGGAAAATAATTAAATAGGAGAAAAAGGAAAGGAGATGTGCGGCCCGACCAATAGTTTACAAAGTTGATCACATGCACATAGACGAAACCAATAGATCTTGAAATGCGAGAATTTAAAGCAAAGGAAAGTTTTAGATCTAAATCTAAGACAACACAAAGTTTATGCAAAGATCTAAAAAGAAATAAGAAACAAATGCATAGTTGACACAAAGTTCTCCGAAATTTGTCTCTTCTCTATTCCTCTCGCTTGCAGAAAGCTATCAAGAGTTTCAGCTCAAAGTGGAACACAAGAATGCTGATTACAAATTTTGATCCTTTAACCCGTAGGTTCTTCCTCTACTTATAGTGTGTAGAGGGGAAATTACAAATGGGAAACTACAACTAAACTAGAACATGAAGTAGTAAAGGGAACATTTGGCAATCATCTTCCTAGAATTCCTCTCTTAGTAACATGCATCAGAAGTTTAAGCCAAAATTGTGCACATCTGTCACCTATCTTAAAGAACCTTTCCAAATAACTTAAAGTAATGGTTTTTAAACCAATAACTTTAATCTTACATTTTCATCCGGGAACATAAGAAATAAGAGAAGAAAGAAGATTTGTCAGCTATAACACCTATACTTTATTTTTGTTCTGATATTGAATATACTTGTCAAACATGTAATTCAACATCTTCCCATCTATTTTAACAATAGCCTCTCTCTCGGTTCTGAACTGCAACAACCCTTTGGACAAAGCAACAGTGTTAGCCTTTACCTTCTCTAAACCAGACCCATACCCCTCAACATTTGCCTGAAGCTTTATGAGTCTGCCAATTGAATCTATCGTGAAAGGTATGGTGGCTTCATCAATTTCTTTCTGCACAACCAGAATAAATTCCTTATGGGAAGCAGGTAATTCATCTATAATGGTCTCTGACACTTCTCCCATCTCATTTTCCAAAGAATCGCATCCTTTTCAAAGATAAGCTTGAGGATCTTTACGTGGAAGGAAACTGAAATTTCTAACTACTTCCCCTTTCCATCAATCCACTAGGTACAATCTGCTCTGCAATTAGCACATCCTCTAGTAACGAGTGTATCTTAGTTTGAAGTATCCAAATGACTTTCAAGAACTATTAGCCGAGATCTTTAGCGAATGTGCATATTCTCCAATTCAGTTGGTATTCTTTCGAATTGCTCTGAAGCTTGGTGAATGATTTGCTCTTTCCATTGAGCAATAGCTTTGACCTGGTCCCCTGCATCTTCCACCTCTTTAATCAGATGATTACTCACCTGCTCATGTGCTAGAATGGGCTGAGAGGAAGGCTTGACAACCTTAACAATGATCTCACATAGTTGGGAAACTTGCTTTTGAAGCTTGGCTTTCTCAACCTTCTCTTTGTCAAGCTTAAGGAATAAAGCGTTCATTAGTGTCTGTGTATCCTGCTTTAATCCTTCTGTGGTAGTTTGACCTATTAGCACTTTGGTCACTACTATATCACCGCCGTTAGCTCTCCTTGTGTTTTCCTTTTCTTGGGCCCGATAACTCGAAACTTTTGTCCTGATTCTTCAATAATCAACCTAGAAGTTATTTTGGCAACTTTAGGTCTTCTATCTCTTCCGCCCAAACTCAGGAGCAACTGAAAGTCGTGTTCCTCCAGGTTGATCTCCTCTCTAGCTTCTGGGATTGTCTGCAAAGCCAACCATGATAAAAAGTTGCTTCTCGGGAATGAGAAGTCACTAAGTGCACCACCATCTCATGCTCTGATTCTGCTCTATCCGAATTTGCCACCGTGTTGTGACTGCCACCCTCTGAATTGTCCAAAGACAATGCTTTTTCAAACTCCGCCATCTGTGCTTTCAATTTCTCCGCATGGGAGAGGTGACGATCTAAGTGGTTGAGGAGAAAATACAAATGACGTTGGATTAAACAAAGGAACGACAAGATCTCTCTGGGGTTTCGGGGCTGCTGAAGTCTTTATGAGTTGATGCTGGAAAAGTTGGAACTAGCACGATAGCTGTAGATTTGGCCTTCTCCTGTGCGTGAGACTTCTTGTGAACTTTAAGTTTCTCTGGCCTTCAGCTACTTTCACCTTCGTGCTTTCTTTTGTTGGAGTCTCCTACGGTAAAATTACCTGTGATCTGATTCATCAAAGCTTCATCCAAGCAATACCCCTTTGTCAACAACCAATTTGAGGTGTTAACCAGAACCACGGAAGATCTTTCCTCAATCGTCTGGCAGCCACCAATGTTTTCCTAAAGAGCAACTCTATCCCCTCCCATCTGATGATATGAGTCAAGTATCACATGCCCATCATCTGCGAGATCTGCAGGTATCCGTGCTAAACCATAATCAGACACTTGTTGCGCCGATAACTTGCTGAAGTCTTTCTTCCTGACTTCATACTCGTTTCTGCACTTCATCCAGAAGTCTTCCAACGAAGGTACATGTGAGTATTCCTGGGAGATTGTCTTCCTCGCTACCCCATATGGATCAAAGTTCACCGTCTTTGGGAAGAACTCATGCTCATATTCAGAAAACATTTCGGCTTCGATTCCTCTAGCTTTGTGGATGCTCTAACAGTTGTAATAACCCACTGTGACCGGAAAGAAACCCGTAGACTTGTGCCGCTTTGATTGTAAGTCATGCATCTCCACGAGTTATCTGCACAACTCCATGATGACCCACTTGTCGCTTGGATACCTCGGCAACTTAACTAGTTCTCCCAAAAGCGGTTACCTTGAGATACGTGAAGTCTGCAAACTAGATGAAAATACAACCATGTTGGGATACAGCTTCCCAAGCTTCTTTGCTTACCCTGCTGGTCTTCAGATCACTATTTAATTTGCAGATGAATCCATAGAAGAACCCATCATTGACCACCTTGTAATCTTTGTGGCATTCGAAACTATCAACTGTGGGAAGCACTCAAAAATAGGATCTTTCGCCAGTATGCCCCGTCTATCCAGCTTGGAAAATATACCCTGCGAGGTTGTTGCATATACCAGGTATGAAGTCATTTTGAAGTTGTACGTCTGCCTCACACTCTAGAGTTGCTCACCGATGTTGTCACTGATGATCTCCGCCCAATTGATTATCGAATCAGCTTTGTTGATCTCAATGGTCCTCACGAAAGCATACATCCATGAGCGGAAGTTGTGAGTATTGGCTTCTCCACTTAACCTGCAAAGCAATTTAGTAATATCATCCACCTCCTGCACCAAATTGGATCGCAAAAGAGTCCTCAAGAACTTTGATGGAGACCTGGGCTTCTTCATATATCTGCTATTCATTATGCCCACGCAATCTGCTTTGTGTTTCTCCCATCTATTGCTAGCATCCAACATGCTAATTGCAATCACCACCGTCATGTCGGAATCTTCAGACAATAATTAATAAACTGTGCATCCAGCCTAATTATTGTCTTTCCCACAACATCCCAAATTGTTTTGGAAAGAGGATGATATGACCTTGCACACTCCATAACAAATTTGGGCAACTGAGTTGTGACTTGGAAATGTTGATGCTTGAATAATTCCACTTGCTTTTTATTGCCCACATGAGAGATGTCTTTCCGGCCCTGGATCTGTCAATTATTTCGGAGATGGGTTCAAGGCCTATGTCCGTGTCATTGATATCAACAAATCTAGAAGCTATGCATGATTTTGTTGATCCTTCTCTTTCATCACGCTTCATCATGGCTGGAGCAATCTTTGTCTGAGAATCTTTGTCTAAGTTCTTTTTCTTTTAATCCTGCCGGAATTCCTTGCAATTGGATCAATTTGTGCAGATCTAGCAATTTCTTGATTCGAAAGATATATTCACTATACGACATTGATTTGAACTCCCTTTCACTTGTATGAACACACTGTAATGAATACCTGCAATTAATTCAGACAAAGATGGAGTCCAGGGCATGAATACTTGATTTTTGTCACCAAAATCTGCATATAAAGCCTGCTGCCCTAAAATTTGAGGCTTTGCTTGCATGCAAAGCAAGCATAAATATTTTTAAATTCACCTGGGCACTTATACCAACATGCAGATAATTATCATAGCAAAAATCAAGCTATTCCAACCCTAGGCGCCAAACTTTGAAGCTTCCTGGCAATGAAAAACACCTTTTGATGCACAAAACCTCCTTTCCTTGGCGCCAAAACTGTCTGGGCTGCAATCCTTAGCAAAAAGAATTAATTGCTTCTTCATTATGGCAGCCCATGCTTATATAACCCTCAGCATACTATTTTTAATAATTGTCCTTCCTATTCCTGGCAATTTAATTAATAAATAATCATGTCTATTCACCCAAATTGGGCGCCCAATTATGCATGTTGTTAATTGTTTTTAAATAAATTTATTTTATTTATTTTTAGCATGCATCCTTCAGTTATCTTTGACATGTCTTCTTGCATTGACTTTTCTTCCATACATGGCGCCAAAATTAGGTGAAAAAGCCATAAATAAATATCATTAAATTCATTGTTTAATGCTAAGGTGGGTCACACTTTTTGGCAAGGGTGATTTCTAAAAATAAGAAGTCAACTTTGATGGGAATTTCTACCCTACACTACAGCTCCAAAAATCCCCTCTTCAACTTAAGTTATTTGACTTTCATAATGGGAATTTTTACCCTGCAAGGCAGGTAAGAAATTCCCGCCTGCCTACCACTGCCAAAATTCCCACTAGCAAATTAAAACATCTCCCAAAAAGTGCGACTTGTATTGAAAATAGCTTCCTTTGATAAAGTGCGACTTGCATGGGTGAATAAACCTCTTTGGTGGGAAAAGTTAGCCTGTTAGGTAGGCAAAAAATTCCCATCGGTGCTTTAAGTGATTTTTCTTTATTTTATAATGGGAATTTTTACCCTGCAAGGCAGGTAAGAAATTCCCGCCTACCTGCCGCCTCTAATATTCCCATTGCAGCTTAAGTGACTTTGACTTCATGGGAAAAAGTACCCTGCAAGGCAGATAAGAAATTCCCGTTTGCCTGCCACTACCAAAAATCCCATTGCAGCTTAGACCCATTCATTCCAAAAAGTGCGACTTGCCTAGGAGAGGCTTTTTGTGCATGACTTCATCTTTTTGGTCAGAAGTTTGCTTTCTGAGGCTGATTCCTTCTGGTGTTGAGGCCGTAAATGATCTCCAGATGCTTCAGGCAATTAAACAGACTATACAGAACAAAGAACGGACCCAGGGGAATTTAACAGACAAACTATGGAGAAAACCGGAGAAAAACACAAAAGAAATAAATAAAAGCGAAAAATGTTGCCAGAAGTTGCAAACAATGCTCTAAATTCATTCTGGTGAAAATCCTATTGAGATGTGTGAATACTGGCATGCAAAACTTCAACAGGGTTCAACCGGAGCACAATTTACTTCAAACAGGGCTTTATTTATTTAATAAATAATTAAATAAAAATTTCCTGCAGACAAAACTTGGCGGAGGGATAAAATGAGTTTTAGCATCTGGGTATTTGTCGAAATTGGCTCATATGATTCACTGGGAATATCTTAACGCATACTCTGAGATATCTTCTAGCAATAAAAACACAAAAAGACCTGTTATTTTTAAAAAATGAAATTTTTATTCAAATGGGTGGTCCCAGATTTCAAGGTGAAATCTGGGACACCAAACTTTTTTACCCTTTTTTTGGCATTCTTTTACTAATTTTATCTGATTTCTATGAATATTCAAATTACGCATGTCGTAACCTGTTTCCTTAATTTTTCAAAGTAGCATCTCCAAAACCCTTAAGCATTTTAAGAACTGTCACCCATTTCCTTGTTTCCGCTGACTTAGGCATTCATACTTATATTGTTGAGGCTTGTGTTGCATGTTAAAGTGCTTTTGTGAGATGAAACCAGATATGAAAAGAAACAAACAGATGATTTTGTAGTTAGTAGACACAAAAAGGCATCGTGGTCCTTTGCATTGACACTGAAGTCCAATGTAAACAGAATTGGGTGCCAAGTCTCATATTATTAACAATTCATATCAAGAACTGGAATAGGAAATTTCTTGTATCCATGGGCCAGAATGAAAGCATTTTCCTGACAATTCATTTGAACTGACCTTCACAAAGAAACAGGCTGCTAAAGACCAAGGTTAACCCATGCAAACCTTATTAGTTGGAATGATTAGCATTTCAAATTTATAGACAAAAGTTCACCACAAGGGCACGACGCCCCAAGAAAGATCCATCCTTGATAGAAAATATGAAATGCTGCTCATGGCCACAAAAGTGTCGGTAGATGTAATTGATCAAAATTTACCCAATGCCCAAAACAAACTAGAAGACTTTTTCAGAGGTTTTCAACAAGTGACCATTATAAAACAAAATGCATTCATCTTTTTATATAACCTAAAGATTTTTATGAATACTGGTTTTATAATTCTATGTTCTCCAGTGCTCTCCCTTAAATACCATCTTTGTGATTTTCTGAATTCCAAGAGTTTTAAACTTATCTCATCCTCCATTTTACTTTTCCCGCGCATTAGTACTGATTGAACACACATAAAGACTAGGAAATGGCATCTAACTTCAACTTAAAAGCATTTACAAGAAAATAACTACACAATAGGAGGACCCCTTTCTGACAAGAACAAGATGCTCCAAGGTTGTTAAAGAAAGTACTTCCCATAAAGCAGGCGCCATCTGCTTGATACATATTTCAGTTCCATCTTGTATATGCAGTTGAATCAATCACATTTCAAGCCATTATAAGATGATAGACAAAATATTAGCCACCAAAACTTTTCCTTACCAGGAAGTGCATGATTGCTTTAGGCACACGGTCCTGTATATTTTTTCTGACAATATCATAATAAGACCTCAGAAGTATTTTTGTCACTTCTATTCCAATGGTTATGTGCTCTGTTTGTGCTTCACTGGGTATCAATACAGCAGGAGGCTGGACGCAGGAAAAAAAAAAGCTCAATAATAAATGAAAAAACTACAAACTGCTTATTCAGTTAAGTAACCAAAGTCCTCTACTATGAAAGCATATCAGTTTATGATATCATATAAAGTTTACCTCTTTCAAGTGAATTATGGAAGATACATGGGTGGGCTCCACATTATCTACAAGCTCAAATATTTCCTTGGTTTCAGAATTACCATAAGCAAAAACTTGAACCAAGATCAATAGATGGAATTCGCTCCCCACAAGTAGCAGATGGAATTGCCTCCCCAACATAAGAAGATGGCATTGCCTCCCCACCATTTGCGGATGGAATTTCCTCCCCACCATTCGCGGATGGGATTTCCTCCCCACCATTTGCGGATGGAATTGCCTCCCGAGTTCAAATATGGAAGATATGCCCCAACTTCCCCGAAATGTGTACCCTGATTGTATTGTCATGTTAAAAGAGACTCCGTCTATTTAAAAACAACTAAATGAAAATGAAGGGGGAATCTGAAACATTTAAATAGATGGTGAAGGGTATACTGCACACCATTAGCTCCAGACTTATCGTTCCATCTAACCTGCTTTCGTAGTCGAGAAAAAAAAACAATTTATAAATTTGTAAGAAAAATCAAAAATGCCTAAAGAAATGAAGTAATGTCATATGTAGTTCAGTTTTGTTATTTTACAGTTCCATACATACATGGTTTGTGATAAACCGAGATGGACTGGCTCTTGCAAGTATAGCTGGTAACTTTTGAACTTTATCCGTTGCCGGCACTCGATTAAAATCAACATTCTCCTGCTTCAAGAATCAAACTCTTAACTAGAAAAAGCCATAAGCAATATCGTAATGCCATATAAACAACCTTCATGGCTTACCCAGCCAATGGTTGAAAGCGAGTTACTCAATGACTAACCTTGGTTTTAGGTGTGGGCATTGATAGCATTGGAGACCTTTGCAGTTGTCCTGCAGCTGCCATTGCTTTGCTCCCACCAATAAATGAATGATGTGAGGTATTGATGTAGTCCATCTGCAAATCATAAGTCCAAACATGCACTTTACATTGTCAAAAACCTGCATGAAGTAAAAATCAAAAATACATTGATAGTAAATCATACAAAGCCATTTAAGAATGCAATTGAAATAAATGTTTATATCCTTTCAATACCTCCATTTCAATGAGATGTGATACCATTGTCAAAGCTGATTCCAAGCCTTCACGCAAACAAGTGCCTAAAACTTCTTCAAGGCACCTTCGTAGCAATGGAAATCGAAACAGATCACTAGTCTGGCATCTATTTGCCAGCTGCAGCACATGCAGAATGTAATCAATTAAAGAAATTAGACATGCTACATTAGAAATAAGAGAATGTTCAAGAGCAAAAACAACTACTCAGCAAATATACCTTTACTAGCTCATCATATATGATGTGCACACACTGAAGGCTTGGATCTAAAAGCTGAGCAATCTTTTTCCTTAGTAGAGCTTGAAAGGGAACCTATCAAATTCAGTTTCATTTAATCTAGTGATCAGTTACAGTAAATCCTTATTTCTTACATTTTATACACAAAAATAATAGCAACCATCTCACCCGCCCGGTTGAAGACTATAACTCCGGTATCCCCTCCCTCCGTTCGGGATATGGGCCAGGATTAATTGGTCGTAGAAGAGGCTCTCCTCGCCCCCTGCCCCTGCACGGGTAGAGGCAAGGAAGAACATTTAATCTAAACCAAAAACAGACTCTCACAATTTGGCTGATATTATTAAACTCGATTGTTATCTTTCAATTGCATAATAGATTTAATAACTAATAAAAAACTGTGTCTTCTACACTACAAAGCCAAAGTTGGCAGCAAGTCTCTAATGAAGTTGCATGCACTTCTAAATAAATGCATCCAAATTTGTACAGAATTTACAAAATAGTTCTTTAGAACATACAGATGCTTGAAGAGAATTTGATCCGATAAACAAATACGAGAGAAGCAATACTTCACAGAATCTTTGAGATAAACAGAAAATAGAGAAATGGCATACACAAAATAACACAGTACACAAGATATATCCTGGGAAACCCTTCATGCATCCAAAGTTGTACAGAATTTATAAAACAATTATTTAGAACGTATAGATGCTTGACGCAGAATTTGATCCAATAAACAAATACAAGAGAAGCAATACTTCACAAAATCTTTAAGATAAACAGAAAATAGAGAAATGACATACACAAAATAACATAGTACACAAGATATATCCTGGAAACCCTTTCGAGAAAAAACCCAGCGCAGTAACTTATCTCCTTATTGTATTAACTCAATTGTTTTACCATACAATAATGTACTTCCTCAGTTCTGCTCTATCCTACTACATGTCTAGCTATATTTAAGCACATCAGTAGGTAATTGTCATAGCAGTATTACAATACAATGGGTACCAAAACCATGGGCCAAGAATACAACCCATAACGGTTCCCCATAAACATGAGTTATCTAACCACCCATAATAACATAGGTTAAAATTACCTATACGGGCCAAAATCCTATAAAGGGGAGCCCAAAATTTATTAGCGGGGCCAGCCCCCAAACCCCTAGCCGGGCAATGCACCGACCCATAGACCGTGTCGGGCTAAACAATCTAAAAGAGTGTAACTCGTGGAAAAATACACAACACATTTCCAACAATGCTTAAAACATATAACAACCATTTATAAAAAATCATGCAGGCAAGAAGCATGCAAAAAGAGAACCCTAAAACAGAAAGTTGGGAAATGCAAAAACAAAATGTAAGTGAGGGCCCTAATTGTCAACCATAGAGCCAACTCTATTTTGTCCCTTCTACATCAATGGGTTTGCCACCAAAGCCAAACTTTTCAAGATAGGACTCCATAGTCGACTTCCAACTGCCAAACCAGGGGCAAAAAGCCTATGATAGCATAAGATTTGGTGAATTCCTCTTAAATGAAGTAATCTTAGTGTTTGCTAAGCAATTTGGTTCCAGGCCAACACGGTTGCAAGGCAGTATTAAATGAATACGAAGTAAGCCCCCACATCTAAAAGATATTGATAGTAAGTATGAGGCGGTGCATGTTATCTACTAGAATAAAAGAACACATTGGATGCAATCGCTTGCTATTTTAACAAAAGGCTCTCTAGGAAAGGATCATGCATACTTGCTGAAATAAATGAACAAAAAAAAAAGATTGGCACAAAAGGGAAGGGTTGAAGGAAAATTTCCAACTCCGAAATTCTAATCAGATTGTTTTTGTACCCTATCCATGATATCTTTCCTATTTCTGTCATGGTCAAACTAGGAGTAAAGCAGGTATAAATTGGTTTCACATCATGCCAAGAATTTTTTTCCTTTTTGTTAAATTTAATGTTTGTACCCTGCCCTCTTGACACCTTAAAAATCATGTCAAATTGTTCCCGGATGGACCCATTGGGTGCAAAATTTGAACATCTCCAACTTTTCCTAAAAACACCTTTGTTCGAAATGTGTTTTGGGGCATCAACACCCAAGGCGCATTTTCAAAGCGTCAAAAGAAGTACAATTGGACAAGATTGGCACCATCGGCACATGTCAGTCAAATGCAAAAAGCAAGTTCAAAATGCACCAAGGGCCCTTATGCAAAATTCAGGTCAAAAGAGTGCACATGTCACAAATTCGCAGCTGATCAACAAGTCACTAAAAGGCACCCAAGGTATGACGAAAGCAAATCATGTATAAGCGCCTTTGGTGCAAATCGTGTTACTTCCTCGCGACAACCGCAAGGGCGCCAACCACATCAAATATCAAGTAGAGCACCATGGGTGCATTTGTGTTCACTTCCCCATAGCTCGAAAAGGCACCAATTGTGCAAGTATGGAGTTTGTGTAAGGAAGGGGGTGCACTCAAGACAATTTTACTTCTTCTTGGTCAAGTGCTAAAGGGTGCCTAAGGCACCTATCACAACAAACATTGCAAGTAATGAGTACGAAGCACCTAATGCATGTTTTAAGAAGCTTCCTAAATTGGCCTAAAAGGAGCCGACCATGCCGAGTCTTAGAGCAATAAATGGCGCTTTTGGCACTTTAGGGAAAACTTTCGCAATGGGCTCAAAAAGGCAACAGAATATCCATGTTGCAAAATAAGTGCTTAAGGGGTGTTTTAAGAACCTTCCTAACAACGTCCACAGAGATCAAGTTGAGCACATGTCGCGCATTAGCACCGACTTCACCTCCAACTAAAGGCACTAGTTCAAGTTGAACAAAGCATAGATTGTCGAGGTTGATAAGTCATCGATGGAAGAATGAAGTGTCCCGACGCATGCGAGGAAAGGCTCAATTGGGCGTGATTTGGCAAATCGTGGTGCATCAACAAAGAAGTGCGCCTTTAGCCCATTGGAGAGGATTTTTACAAAGCAACTCGTGGGGCAATAAAGAGTACTTAGTAACTCGAGAACGTGTCGAGCACCTAAGCAAGGCCGAACAACTAAAGGCTCTAGAAGATTGGTGAAGAAGCACCATGAGCAACGAGGATTTTAAGGGGCATCGAGTTCAGCATAACAAAGGCAAAGCACCTAAGTTATGGGCTCATGAATGTCACACGAGAAAACAAGCATGCCGACTATCCCAAACCAGCCATCACGAAGAGTTCTTGATCTATTTGGGTGCCTCCCCATGTAATGTCCCCATTTCTGAAGACCCTTAGCCTATATGTCCCCGTGGGCTTCGGGATGTGCAAGGGGAACATTTTTATTAAATAATTAAATATTATTGCCTGGAGCAATAATTATTTAATTATGAAGATTATTTAATTTAATTCCCAAAATATAAAAATTAAATGGGGAATTAATTAAATAAATATTTTAGGTGGCTTTTATTGATAAAATCACCCTTTGAAAAGGGGACGCCACACCTAGGGAAAACAAACTGCTTTTATTTAATATTTTCCCTCTCCTAGGGTTTTCGAATTTTGTGCCTCCTTGCTTATAAAAGGAGTGCTAGGGTCATTATTATTATTATGTTATGATGAACTTATTTTGATACTCCATGCTTGGAGTTGGGATGCATGCCCATTGATGTTCTTTCTCTCTCTCTTGTGTGGGAGGTTGTATTGAGCTGGTTTTGTGATTCAACTGAAGTATTTATTTGTGAGATCCGTGTTTGTGGCTTTGGCAAATATTTTGTTTAAATTTGCTAGTGAAAATCGGTCTTTTTCTACTGTAGCGAATCACTGTAGCGACGTCACTGTAGCAGCTGGGTTTTCGTGATCAAATCAAAGTATTTTCTATGTGCTTTGCAAGTCAATTTGTTGATGTGTTCCTTCTCTAAGCTTTGGTGATTTGTCATTAATGTTGTGAGCTGTTTGCATACCATTTATTGTATGAAGTCGACTGGCTGAGTGTGTGATTCTGTCTTCTAATTACAGCGAATTGATTGGGCTGATTTGGTATTAGATTCATGTGCTTAGAAGTCTGGATCTGATCTAATTTGACTGTTGTTCTTTCCTTGCCAGCGATCTCACCTAGAGAATTATATTTATTAGTTAATGGGTCTATCTCCTTTCCTAACAGCGACTCAGTCTGGGAGTGAATATTGGATGTTTGATGCTTGTTAGTGTTCTAAATAGTCAGCGAACTGGATGTTGTTAAATTACTAAGCTACAGTGATTTGTTCAAGGCAATAGTTGTTGGAAAGCTCCCCTAAACCCTTGCTGGTTGCATATATTATTCGGTGACTGTTTTGAGGATAAAATCTGTGCAAAAATAAATACATGGGCAGCGATTTCTATTGGCTAACATATCCTTCTTTGTGGCTGTTACATCCCAGTTTTGGCGACTATATTTTGCATGTGTTTGAGGTCCTTACTCGCTGATTCAGTTATGACCCACTGCTGAAGTGTATTGATTGGTTTAGCATATGTTTTGAGCTCTCTAGGGCAGCGATCTGGGTGATGTTATTTGGGTATAATATTCATTCCCTTTTGGCAGCGATTTAATATCTTTTGCAGCGATGTTTGATCTTCATATTTATGGGAAGCAATCTGATTTTCTGAGTTTAATTGCTTAAGCTATTTAGTAGAGGCCATTAAACGCCTATCTTGGGGTTTATTGAGTCATCTATTTGACTGGTTCAAGTGGTTTGTGGTGTTTTGCAAATTTCAATGGATTAGAGTATTGAAGGGTCGTTGATTTGCATATCTTCTATTGATCCCAGAAGTGGGATATTACACCCCAATACTCCCTATAGATGGTATATGGGCCCTTGGGCACGGGTGTATAGCCCATACATAGATAAACACAATATACAAAGTGCCTGTGGTACAAGTGCGATAGAGGTCACATGACACCATAAGCACCCCCAATACCACTAATTTTCTTCAAGTACCTCTCGCGTGGGTTTCATACTTCCGCATGTTCATTGCATGAGCACTCAACACGACGTCCCCACCGCCACACCTTGACCTAAAAAAAATACATAAATTTGCTCACTTCCACTTCTCGTTGGCTTTCTCACCTTTGCTATTCCAATCAACTTCACTTCCTCCCATGCCATCTTTAGTGCCATCATTTTTACAAAGTGTGTTTTCCTTTGTTATTGTGGTTCCCAAGGCACCGTCTGAGAGTGAAATTCGCATTGTTAACCTAGACACATAAACCCGCTGCAACACGCACCCCTTTGGTATGCCTCAGTTTTCAGGCCATTTTCAACACTTTTGCAATCCCTTCACAAATACATGACCATTGTGCTTAATTTCGTTGCACCCTCACATCACTGGTTTCTAGACCCATTTTCTCTAATTTTCAAGTATTAGCCAAGGTTGTTCTTGAATGAGCTCTTTGCACCAAGATGAAATACCAATATCATGGTTTCGAACCTAACGACTCCCTAGAGACCGCACTCAAGTGAAATTCTTGACACTAAAATTGGGCATGTGGACATTGGTAATTTTCGCGCTAAGCTCCAAGCTCCTAATAAGTCTACTTGCATGCAATGTTTGTTTGACAATGAACTCCCTACGGGGCCAATATTCCCATCTTTGTGCAATATGCCAATTTGGTGTTGAGCATCTAGAAAGGCGTGAAGTCAAGACAAATTATTGCTCACCTAAATAGTGACGCATCAAGAGCACCTTTAGAATGTCATTGACAGTTTCGTATGGAGACTTTTTCATATCCCGTGTTGAAGCCTATTAGGAAGCTCGACTTGTCGATTTCAAAAACATCAATGAGTGATAGTTGAAGTAGAAGAGACCAAGGAAATCCAAGTTGCTAAGCGGTTGCACCATTCTAACTTCAATGATGACATCTCATATACCATCACCTTGCTCAATCGGGGTTGGTAATAAGTGCGCAAGCGAAATCTACCCTTGGATGTTCTTGTTCATCCACACTATTAATATGGGCATGGAATTCATAGACTAAGGAGTCATCGTGACACGCAACACAAGTAATCAACGAGCTAGCTACAACGGGCACCTTCTATATGGCATCATACTTGTTCTAGTTCATCGCACAAGTGAGAAATTTTTATGGCCCTAGATCGAAGAAACCTATGATGTGACCTCATGAATGCGGTATTACTATACTTAGCTCACTCTACAAGAGAGTGGAAAACACTTCATACAGCATCAATGATGCCTTCACAATGTTCGTCTTAAGAACCTTCCAAGAAGGCTATACTTGTCGAATCTCAGCTACGAAGCCAATTTGATGAAAATATATAGAAGCTACTTCATTCAGTTTTTGTGTTTCTCGTATGTCCGCAAAAGAGGTTTCAATGGTGCCCTATATAAACTCCCTATGTTTAAACAAGACAAGGTGTTGTTGATTGAGATATGTAAATAACTGGCCACAATCCATAAAATAAGCAAGCAATGCAAAAAAATTGGAGTTCACTTCCCATCTCTCTCGGTCATTATACTTGTTGGACCTCGGTGATGTTGCAAATGTCGGTGCAAGGCATAAGCAAAGTTTCAAGATGACTTCTTATTCAAGAAGGACTTCCTTCAATAGTAAGGGCTTTATGTAGAATTGCCTAGGCTTGTCCTATGTATGTTGTCCAAAAATTTTGACCAGCAAAATTTCAAAAAAATAAATTTTTCCCATATTAATGTGCTTCATTAATAATTTTACCGTATATTTTAAAGGTCCTTGTTTCCCGTCCTTACAATGAGAGGATCATCATCATCAATTTTATTTTTCCCGCCTTGTTCCCGTCCTCTCGCACCCTCACTCTTCGCCCTACATATCCCATGTTTCGTCAAACTAATATTAATAATATTAATTAATTAATTAAATAGATGTTATAAAGTCACCGATTTAGTTAATATTATTAATTTAATTAATTACGAACATTCTTTCATTCTTAAATTAATCATATTAATTTCAATTAGTATTATAAATTAAGCATGATTAAATTTAGAATGAATGTTATATGTTGTTATGCACACATTAATGGTTGAATGATTTATGATTTAAGTATGCAAATCTGATTTGGTTAAGGTTTTGTAAGGACTGATTCACCCCTTCTCGGTCAATTGTGCTTCCAACACAAGCTAGTGTCCTACTTTGTCAAAATGAAGTTCCAATATGTCGGATACGAACTCATTTCCTCTATGGAAACCTCAGTCCCTAAAATAGGGGACTATAATATTAAACACATGGATTTAACCGATTTTTGGGCCAAAATGAATGATACTAGCCCAACCATATAAGCTCGGAGAAATTTGAATAGTGATGTAGCTCATGCGGGGGCTTTCCTACATCTCTTCAATGTGCTGACATAGTCCTCGCTTGTGCTTCCTGTTTTGACCCACAAACCAAAGAATTTAAGGATCCTCAAGGGCAAATCATTGCACAGTTAGATGCTCATCATATCAACTTGGACTTGGGTATACCTACTTTCGAAGGATCTAAGATCTTAACCAAAGCTGATGGCCAAAAGGAATTTGACCTCACCCCAAACAAGTACCAATCCATGATTGCCAAATCTTGGCTAAAGGTCAAAAAGAGAGGGCCATCAAAGTTGCCTAAGACTTTCTACAGGATTGATTTTGTTGAGGAATTATCAGTTATTATAACACTATTGGCAAAAGTAATGGACCTATCTTCTACTCAAGAATTCAAGGACTAGATGTGCATTTACATCAATTTGATTTGTGAAGGCACGCAAGCATTAAATTGGGAAGAATTTATATGTGAAAATTTGACTCAGCAACTCACCCAAATGCATCAAACCAAAACCTTCTATATGACTTCATATCTGATGTACACCATACTTGGGTATAGGATATGGATTGGCTTGTCAAATGAAGGGAGCAGATAGAATCTTGTTATCTATGATTTCTACACTTAGTTGACTTATGAGAATAGTAAGAGTCATCATAGAAGGGTGAATGATGCCTTCACAATGTTTCTCGTAAGGTTGTTGGAAGGAAGTGTAACAAACAGGACTTCACATGAAGCTAGGCAGCTGATCTTTGTTTATGGTAGTTTGTTTATCCAATTCAGAAAATTTTCATTTATCCGGACAACAAGATTTGAGGGAGCTCCTTACAAGCTTCCTATTTATTGTAGTGACAAAATCATTTTGGTTGAACTTTGTAGGTAGTTGGACCTCCATAGAACTTGCAGGGACAAGAAGATCTCAGGCATCCAATTTCCCATATATTTGGGTAATTACCCATGTAGATCTGCCCTTGATGCTCGAGAATGTTAGAGAACCATCTATCCTTTCAACCTGCACCCTTATTAGAAGAGGGCTTCTTTTGATAGTAAGAACTTTATTGGTAATAATCTCCGACTCTTTTATCATCATGTGCCCGCATTTGAAGACTATTGGGCAAACTTTGTGAGGATGACTATGAAGTCAGAAAAAGAGCTTATGACAGATTAACTTTGCAACAAATTCAAAATTTCAAGTTGTACACACGATCAAAGGATATGGTTGATGATGGCCCGGATCTGTTTTCTCCTTAATTCACCAATTCCATTCAATACACTCCTCTTCCTACCATTGATTGGTCTCAAAAGGAAAAGGATAATCCAAATGATCTCAACACTCATGTTCTTCTAAGGACAAGGCATTGGTTTAATAAAAAACTAAAAGAATTCAATGCCTCTCAACAGGGAGTTTTTTTCAAGAGGCAACTTCTTTGCAAAAGCTACTCCTCACCAAACTCCTCTCCTCTCGGTTAGACTTTGTAACCCTTGATTCATAAAAACTAGTATCTCTAGGCCCAAATTGGATGTAAGAAGACCCTCTTCTTCCCTTGTAACCTCTATTGTATCGATCTTAGTCTCTCAGCCCCTTCCTTCAAAACTTGCACTTACCTTGCCTCCTTCGGGAAGATCATCAGGTGATTCATTTACTTGGGTGCAACCTAAGGTTGATAGCAACAAGAGAAAAGCTCAATCCAAAGTTGAAGTCCTTAAATTCATGCGTGTAGTTTCCCTTCTTGGTACTTCTCCTCCTCCTATAAAGAAAGCCAAGATTGTTTCTCATCTTGTTTCTGATTCTACAGGCAGCAATTCTTAGAAATAGCCAAACCAAGGGGAGACAAGAGTGAAAAAGAGATTTTTGTATCTGATTTTGACTTGACCAGGATCTCTTTGGGAGAGTCAACCCCTAAAGGTGAAATGCACAACCTTAGAGAAATTGTTTCTAAGGTTATTAAGAGGGTTGAAAAACATAAACAAACTTAGGAACAATTAGAGGAACAAGTGCAAGTATTGGAAAACTTCATAAAATTCTTCCTATCATCGGATAATACTTCATTGGATTCAACTCCTTATGCACTCCCACCAACTATAGTGATTGTTGGTATTGATCTAAAGGCTATAGCTGACATACATAAACATGCCACTCTTGGCAAAGCATCTAAAGCCTGGGTAGAGAAAATCCTAGTCACATGATTGGAGTTTATTGATGAAGCCTATAAAACTTATGATAATATTATCTCATCTCGAAAGTAGATCAGTTCGAGGATTGACAACATTGATAAAGAGATTAAAATTTGGGCAGATGGTATCTAGGATCTCCGTATCATGGCCCTTACAGATGAGAAAATACTTCTTTTTGAGAAGATTTTTGATGACTCTAAAAACAATCTATCACGAACTTGGTCTTTCAGTGTTGAGTGGAGGATGAAGGTTCTTGAGGAAGTATCTCTTGAATTACAAAATGTGATCGAGAAAGGAGAGTCCTTGAAAATTGAGATTTTTGGAGATTTACGAGGTCTCCATTGTGACCTTTTCAAGGACAATTCATCTAAACGGAACTCGGTTGATCGTATTAAGAAGATTTTAATAAGCTCATCAAGGAAAATTTATTCAAGATAGAGTTTGTTAATAAGGACAAAATGGAAGACTTGTCAGAGCTTAACAATGTGATTGTAGAAGTTGCAAAAGGACTGTCTCAGTATGGAGGCACAAGTTCAGAGATGGAGAATTCTTTGCGAGCGTGGATGAGTAATTTACCCAATACTATCGCGCAAAGGGAGAAAGAAATCTCTGCTGCAATCACAAGGTTTCGGATGCATGTTCTGAAACTAAAAGTTTTTGCCTCTTTTGTTTCCTCTCTTCATTCTTCTTCAGGCTCATAATACTACTAGTTCTATTTTTTCATTGACTTTATTTTGTAAAAATGGAAAATATGTAATATAAAGTCATTTGAATGTAACTCATTTAATTAAGTGTTTTATCACTTAATTAAAGCAACTAGTTAGTTAGGGTGGTTACTCCTCCCCCTTGCCTATATAAGGCTTCATTTTCTATGGTAAAGGGGTTGGATGTTGGTGCATTTTGGATGTAAGAAATACTGATTCCTGAACCCTTCTCTACCTCTCATTTCTTGCTTTGTCTGCCTTCATTTACTCTTTAATGTTTCTGTATCATATTATGTATTGTTTACATTATTTGGATGTTGAAACTTTGTGTTCTTACTCATAGATCAAGAATTATTGAACTTTGATTCAATTTAAATCTTGTTCACTATGATAAATTCCATTATGCAGACATGTATGTTCTCAAGTTCTATTGATGTGCAGGAGTAAAACAAGATCTGCATTCTTCTTGTTTGAAAGTGTTGTTATTTCTCTCTCATTATTTTCATCCATGTAGGTGTGGTGATCTTGTATGACCAAGAAGGAACTATGTGTCTCAAATTTGTTTGTCTTACCAAAAATGCCTACACTGCTGCATTCTTCTTATTATTCTTTTCCTAACCCTTCTTTTGTATTTGAAATCATGAAATTAATCATTTCCACCAACATCCTCATTGAAACTTATTAGATTGTAAATTTGTAAATATTTTAGAGTTCCAGATTTTGGGTTTAAATAAGGGAACAACCCATTAAAGAGGAGGGATTCTTGTTCCCCTGAACAATTGACTGTGCGTTCAACTACAAATTTTTCAGCCAACACTCAGACATGTTAATATAGGCCAATTTTGTGATAGAGCATCAATCTGAGGGTCATACAGTGTTTTCTCAATGCCTGTACTACAGCAGGTTGCCACAGGAAATAGCTTTCCCAATGTCAATTCAATGCCCCAAGTTTATCATTGCATGTGCAGAACATTACAACCCTAAAAAGAGAGGAGTTTTCAATAGCAATAACGAGCCTATTCTCCTAGTCACCCTTGAACACATTGAGGAGCTACTCCGAATCCCTGAATATGAGGAGACTGCTGAAATCACAAAGGAATCTGCACAACAGTATTGGCATGAAGACCCACTACAATGCTCTAAAGTCATAAACAAGAATTGGTTGGTCACTAAGAGGACTCACGCAAATCGGCTTCCCCAAGAATTGTCCCGTATCGAGTTCCGAGTTGAAATTGGTGACATGATCACCTTACTGAGTAAAGTGTTTAGCATCCCTTCTGCATGTTATTTCCAGCCATGGATGTACAAGTTCATTTGTGTCATCCTAGATCAAAAACTTCACATTGACTGGGCTACAATCATAAGTGACACATTGCATAAGTAGCTAATTGAGGTAAAGATGACGGGTTGTTTCTACATGACTTCCTACCTCATCTATGGTGTGACACAAAGAAGAATCTTTGTTGGTTTGGAAACTAGAGGCACAATGGCACCAGGTCAAAATAGTGCTTTTCACTACTACCCGCAGCTAGAATTCAAGGAAAGTATGCATCACTTCCGACATATCAATGATGCTTTCCTCTTCTACATCATCAGAATGCTCAAGAATAAGCCACAAGAAAGATTCTCACATTAGGCCAAAGAGGTGATCTCAAGATGGGGCACATGGTTCATTCAATTTCCCACATTTTCATATATTTGTGTCTATGGATATAATGGAGTGCCCTACAAATTGCCAAAGTATGTAAGTGATAGGTGGGCCCTCATGGAACTTTCTCAACTTGCATCGATGAAATTGCTTCCTAGGTGACAAACATAAAATGGGTGTACGTTTTCCTATCTCCATTGGTGCATACAAGTGTTCGTCATTCCATAAATACGAGAGATGATGGATAAAGAGATGACCATTGTGACACAACACCCATTCGTGAGATGGTGGGAATTTGACATTTGTGGATTCATGGAGAGAATTCTTGTCCTGAAATACAGACACCGTGCAAAGGTGGAAGACTGTTGAGCCGGTTGTGTAGATGAATTTGAGGTTCGACATCGTGACTACTCCCAAATGACTTTGAGTCAAATAATGATATTCAAATTGAGCGAGGTCCCACGAGCAGTAACCAATAGTGGCTTGAACATGATTGATCTCGTTTATGATCCGATTGCATCTTTACCTCTTCCTAGAATCAATTGGTCTAAGAGAGATGATACATCACTTAATGACAAAATTCAATAAGTGATCAAGAGAAGTCTCGCTTGGTATGAGAGAGAATTGGCCGAGAGTACCGCAAACGAAAAAGAAACACGCATGAAGGTCATGGACCAGCCAACCGAGAAAGAAGAGAATTTCAAATGCTACTCAATCATCCTCTCATCCCGCAACACAAACTTCATCACATGCTCAAACAAGTAAAAAGCAATGGAAGCCAAAGTCCAGCTCATGGGCTGCCTTCTATGACTAATGAACCTAAATGGAGGAAAGAGGTTAATGAAGGGAAGGAGCATGTTTCTGGGATTTCACAATCAAGCAAACATTCATCAACTCATGCCAATTCTAGTTCTCAAGAGTTGATTAAGAACACCACTCTGCAGTTCATGGTATCGGATCAGGTACAAGTTCCAGTGATTCAAATCTCTAACTCACCTGAGCCTTCACATCCTAAAGACACTCCACATGCAACTTCCATACATCGTGAAAATATTGTGTCAACTCCTCATCCACAACATGAGGACTTCATTTAGGTCCCACTGAATTTGGGTATCCGCCACCAACACATAAGCAACTCCACCTAATGCAAGAATTCCATGTGGTGAGTTGGCTGAAGCAGTGCCCTCTTTGTTGCAAATAGAAATCAAGAAGAGGAAGAGAATCGTCAAACCCATCACAATTGACCTTGAAGTCATTGCATCAATGACAAATTCATTCACTCCCAAGAAGCCCAAGGTCATTTCCAAGGTTGCAGTCAACGAGCATGGAATTCGGTATGCCAACATAACAACACCAATTGTTGATAAGGACAAAAGAGAAATGACTGTTGCTGATTACGAAGTCTCCAGAGTAATTCTTGGCAAGTCAACCATGGAGAGTGATGTTGCTCATGCTCGGGAATCCGTTGACATAGTCGTGCAAAGGATGGAAAGGTACAAGTCTCAAACAATTTGGCTCAAAGAGGAAAATCAGCAGTTAATAGCATATGTGCAACACCTCGTCAATTCGATTTCTTCTTCCACCATTCAAGTTCCTGCTGCAGTATCAAGACCGGATCAAGAGACCCTTATGTTATCCAAAGAAATAAATAATATGGGTCATGTAATCAAATCATATGTTCTAATATAGGGTCTGGGATCATTGACGAAGCTATGAGAATCTATGATAAGGTTCATACTTATCTAGATTCAATTTTGCATTTCAATGAGTCTCTTGGG
The DNA here is from genome assembly GCA_018340775.1 of Taxus wallichiana var. yunnanensis. Classification (NCBI taxonomy): domain Eukaryota; kingdom Viridiplantae; phylum Streptophyta; class Pinopsida; order Cupressales; family Taxaceae; genus Taxus; species Taxus wallichiana. The sequence goes on along the minus strand of CM031242.1, from coordinate 715,255,526 downwards.
ATCATGATGGACACTATTGACAATGACATCCGAGAAATTTCACAAATGGACTTTTCGTTTCTTGTCACCGAAGAAACTTTATATTTCAAGCACCCTAAGCTCCACATTGAATGGTTGAATATGTGCAACACCTCGTCAATTCGATTTCTTCTTCCACCATTGAAGTTCCCGCTGCGATGTATCAAGACCGGATCAAGAGACCCTTATGTTATCCAAAGAAATAAATAATATGGGTCATGTAACCAAATCATGGATTGAGAATGTTCTAATATAGGGTTTGTGGATCATTGTGAAGCTATGAGAATCTATGATAAGGTTCATACTTATCTAGATTCAATTTTGCATTTCAATGAATCTCTCGGGATCATGGTGGACATTATTGACAATGACATCCGAGAAATTTCACAAATGGACTTTTCGTTTCTTGTCACCGAAGAAACTTTATATTTCAAGCACCCTGGGCTCCACATTGAATGGTTGAATTTTGCCAAATTCAAGAAAATGATGCTCGATGATGTCAAGATACAATATGATGATGTAAAAGACAGGAGAATCGATCATGTGTGCAATCCAGGAATTCGTTAAGGAAATTCCTTGCAATTTCGTTGATGAGTACAATCAAATGAGCTTTGTGCAATCTCTCAAAGAGCAACTTACTAATCTAGTCAAGAATAGGAATTTTGTCTCAACAAGCTTCATACCGATTCTCTTGACAAACTCACCAAACTCCAAGTCTATTCACCAACATGAAGAAGAAATTGGTGGAGTTTCATATAGTTACTAGTAGTATTTTAGAAGTGCGAGGCATTTGCGAGACTTGCCTTTCTCCTCATTGCTTCCCTAATGAGTCGAGAATGATGGAATCACTTGGAGAAATTCAAGAAATTCAAAATGGCAAGATGCTTGGACTGAGATTTTCAAAATGATGTCCAAATGTTGTGATAAGGTTGTCCTTGGTGATCAATGAGTTCGTTTCTTGTACAATCAAGATAGGCGGACTCTTGGCCCAATGGATAAGACACTAATCTTAGGTGTCATGTCATAATCTATGTGTCACTTTTATGGTCTATGTGTTTGTCCATGTCACATTTTAGTGGGGTCCACATGCACCCACTTATTTGAATTATTTGAAATATTTTGTATTCAATTTGGTCACTCAAGTCATAAAGTTATTATAATAAAGTGACTCTAGTTTATTAAAACAAAATTAATTGAAGTGACTTAATTGTGTGCTAATATTATGTCATAATAACACTAACTACTTTGTAACCAACTTTGGGGTTATAAAAGGAAGTTAGTGATCATTTGTAAAGGACTTTTGGAAAAGGGAGAAAATACTTTTGCAGAGAGATAATGAGAAACTTTGTGTTCTTATATGAAGAGAAATAAAGAAGCATTTATGGAGAACTTTGTGTTTTACCTATATTTCTTCCTTTAACATTTATTACTCTTATGTTTAATGAATGTGAAAGCTCTTGCTCTCTATGGATTCCACATCTTTGTTTCGATTGTCACTTATCACAATTAGTTTATAAAGTGTATGCAAGTTTATGATCTGCATTTTCTTAATCTTGTGTGCTCTCCTTCCTCACTTTTCTATCTTTGTCTTACAACTTCTCCTTTCTCCCTCCCATTTTCCTTTCTTTCTTCCCAAAAACCCCAAAAATACAGTTTCGAATGAAGAGTTGTACATATCTTTTTGGTTTTCAATAAGGACAACCTCGCCCATCATTGACGAGGGACTTTATCCCATGCATTGTTGCCATATTTTGCATATGTGCAAAATTATATGCCAAGAATTTCCATGGGCCATCAATAGAAGATTATAGAGAGGACTTTGCATGAGATGAATATGACATGTGCAAAAATATTAAGCAAGGATGATTCTAAATCAAATTCAACACATATTGAAGATATGGGTATACGAAGGGATGCTTGACAATGGGGCTGATATGCTAGAGCCCAATTATGTTGAAAAGATCATGTCACAATGCATTACTCCTATGAATTGGTCTCTTCCTAAAGCCTCGAGATATCAATGAAAGAAGCCAAGATGTTGTGACAAATTCCATCAATTGGTTTAATCATAAGGTTTCAATTATTTGGCGCTTGAGGTTATTCTAGGCACAAACATGCCAAGGCCCCACCGACCTCGATTCCCACACACCTCGGGTTCTTCATGTCACAATGCAATACTCCCTCTTGACAACAGATCCAAAGGAGGCAATGAAGATCAAAACAAGAATAAGTTGCGAGAGAAGACTTGTGTCACCCAGTAAGAATCAAGTTGACTCGAGAGAAAGGGTCCACGCTCTTAAGAAGAACCTATTGCTTTTGAAAGTTCTCTCTCTTGATCCCTTGGAGAGCGATGTCCTCGTCTCTAACACTACTCAACAAATCATGGCTTCTAAACAAAGTGCAAACACAAGTCTAGGGTAGTGCGATGCAATCTCTAAGTCCCCCTCCTTACTCTCCTTCGAGAATTTCCCTGTCGATAGATCAACTCTTCCAAGCACTTTTCCTTTGCACTGACCTACTCCCACGGGAACTTCTAGATCAACGGTGCAAATGATATGCTGAAATGCTCAAACTATTTGAATAGTTCAAGCCACTAGTGGCGAAGGCGGAAGATGACTGTCGAACTAACTTAATGTAATTATAATGTCCTCTCCAGTCTCCAAAGCACCAATAAGAACAAAACCATATCTAGAACTATAAGCTGAATCCTTAGGGAAAAGGTTCATGAAAATTTCCATACCGAAAAGGGATAGCCTCGAGGGTGAGCTTTAGTTTGAAGATTATGAATATCAATGGATTCTATCGGGTGTCTACTACAGTGGTGGCATCCATGATATATAAGAGGTCATTACTGAGTGTTTAGTCATATGACCGTGGAGGTGAACATAGAATCGAACTAGAAGAGAGAATCGTCGGTGGAAGGAGGTCGTGCAGCTTTGTTTGCAAATTCCTCTTGGTTCAACAATCACATTAACCCCATCCCTCTTGAAGCTACGACTTTGAACAATTTGCGGTGAAAGTGTTACGTGAACTCAATTGCTTTGGGAAGACCCAACAATATTGGTTGGAAAGCTTGTTACTCAATGGGATGGAGTTCATTAATGATGTGATGAAGACATTGATAGGTTGAAGCCAAGAAATTTTCTCTTGAAAGAACCATTGCAGGTGTTGAAGTCGAAATTCCCAGGTGGGAAGCTGTGAGACCAGATGTTAAGGAACCGAGTCTCACGAATACGAGATTGTTAGTAGTTGAAGGTGTTCTAGCAAAGGTAGCAAAAAACAAAGCTTTTAACTGGTTCACCAACATCAAGTGGAAGAAGCGGTTCCTGTGTGGAGCCTTAAATGAACTACAAGTACAAAGTATGGAAAAGGATAACGAAGATAGGCCCACTGAAATGTGCATCGACCTATGAAATCTAAGGCGCCTTCTTCAAACCCAGCAGTTCCAAGAACTTCACTATGGCTAAGATTAAAGAGAGTTTCAAGAAAGTGATCAACGACGATCTCTTCCAGGTAGATGATTTTGATGTTACAACAATGAATAGCTTGAGTGCCATCAACACAGCACTCTGTCATATGAAAAATGAGTTGCCTAATTCAAAGGATACCAATCAAAATGCGCCAAACAAGAGAAGCCTGGATTGTTTGTTGCAATAATACTATTGTGTCTTATCAGAAACTCATCGTGGATACTCTCTGCCAAGTTTCATCCTACATGACTAAGAAGTCTAGAGGGAAAAAGCAAGGCAATTGCTAATATAGCTGAAAGTCACTCAAGTCGCTTTGAAGTTACTTTTCAAAAATATAAAGTCACTTAATGGTGATGTTAGTACTCCCTTGGTGTTGCTCCTAGCACTACATTGTCTATTTCTCCATGTTTCACTACTGCCCCTAGTTCCCCTATTTTATCACCATCCACCACACCTTCTAGGGAGTTCCCTCAACTACGTTTGGGAGGATCTCCATTCCAACTCATTCATCTCCTTCCATTTCCTCCACAAACCCACAAGCTATCCTTTCCACTCTACCCCTCACATGACCACAACCAAGGCTTCTAGTGATATATCAAGAGGAGAACGTCTTATTTTAAAGGGAAAGATTTTGAGATCAAAGGTCATAGTTCCAGGAGTTTTGTCATTGCAATCACTCTTCCTTCCATGCATTCCTCTTCTCCTCCACCTTCCCTTTCTCCATCGCTCGCTCAATCTTCTCATTTCCTCACTAATGTTTCCAACCACGGTGTGTCCATTCTTCCATTTGCTACAAATGGTCCTCTCTCTTCCATGATCACCTACTCTTCCCCAATGACTAGTGTTATAGTGGGCACTTTAGACACAGTTGTTGCACATGATACTTCTCTGATAACACACCAAGGTTAGCTCAACATGCAGTTGGCAAACACACACGAGTCTATGTAAGCTCCTCCTAAATCAGTTTCAGGTTTGACAAACCATCAAAGAGCTTAAAAAGTATGACTACAAGAAAATTGCAACATGGTGAGCATACCATCCTTTTATAGAGTGAGTTGAGTGTCATTTTTTTGAGTACAAGAAAGAGAAAGAGAGACTCCTCAGAAAATGAAGAGGTGTAAGCAGATAGGGTCTCTATGGTGAGATCAGTTAACAAAATAACAGATGTGGTGGTAGGTTTGCAGGCAAAGCTTGATCAGTTTTGAGCTAATCTTAAGATTCCACCCACCATCTTTATAGAAGTACGCAAAGTACTTATTGATCTCTTTCATATGTTCATCAGTTTGGAGGATGCTATGGCCAAAGGAAAAATTGTTCACGGTAATACACATTCTATTCTCTCATAGATTCTATAATGAAAAGACCAATTGTCCACTACTTTTGGTATGAACATATTGGTAAAGACAATCCAAAGGATAAAAGGGATGAGTAATTCAGTGAACCTCTCTTCTAAGCAGGTAGATATTTTTAACCCAGTATCCTCATTGTTCTCTAGTGCAAGGTTGCCATCGATTTATACACAAGATGATTCTTTGTGTTCTTTGAGAGAGTTTACACTTCTATTACAGTCAACCATGGCCAATTTTGATGCACAAGTGGAGTCAGTTGGGAAACAAAGAAATGAAGTTGTTCACAGCTTTATAATTGACATTAATCGAAAAATGGAGCAAGCCAAGTGCATAAAAGAGTTTCTGAATCCACTATTTGTTCACTATCTTAAATCTGTCAATTCATTTTCCCCAAAGCTCGGGTCTCCCGTTTTAGACACTAAGCGCATAGAAAGGGAATACAAGCTTTGCATGGTGGCAAAACAGTGTAGCAAGCAGCCCATGGCATGAAACTAAATGCATGATTTGTCTTGGGTTATCAGTGGTTTTATGTGGTTTATCTGTAATGCAGGTGGTGCAAATCTGGAGTTATCAAGTGTAGGCATTATCATTAGGCCTAGCAGAGTTTATCAAGTGTTTTAAAAGTGCATGGTTTTAAAAGAAATGTATAATATTGGAAAGTCCCAATTTAATTGGGCAAAACAGTTTTGAGACTATTTTTATGATGTTTTAGTTTTAGTATTTTTCAACTCTATTATTAGTATGCATGGAAGGGGAAGATGAAGCAGTTGTCCATCTCTGCTTACTATAAGTATTGTAACTAAGTTTTGTTTTAATTTAGATTAATTTTGCACAAGCAGCAAGCAAAGAGTTTCAATGTGATACTATATAGACTTGTTTTGATTTATGTATTGTCTTTTCTCAAGTTATTTAGATCTTTCTTAATGCTTTGAATAGATGAAGAGTTAAAACACTTATACTTCTGTTAAATTGATGAATACAAATTGAGTTTACGCTAATTTGTGTGGTTCAAGCAAGCAATTTGATCTCAGTTTATGTATGAACTGTTGGTGTGCTTAGGCAATTTGTGACAGTGCAGGAATTGAATGTTAGATTGTGGCTTTGGGTTAAAATCATTAAATCTTGTGAATATTGGTTGATTTGAACAACTGTTATTTCAACTGTTATTCTTGTTTTATAAATTGTGGTACACGAACTTAAGTTGTTTTCATGATTTAATCTTATGCATGCAAGAATTATATTCATGTTCCCTCATACTTATGCATAGGCTTAATATTGATTGATTTGAACAACTGTTATTTCAATCGTTCTTCTTGTTTTATAAATTGTGGTACACAAACTTAAGTTGTTTTCATGATTTAATCTTATGCATGCAAGGATTATATTCATGTTCCCTCATACTTATGCATAGGCTTTGTGAGAATTTGAGTGTTTCACTAAGTTCTTTAAATTATGGGATCTACCATCATAAGTTGACTGTACTTTCTCTGAGTTGTTTCACGGTAAAGCAGAAGTATGTAGTCTTTTATTATCCTATGTTTTTAAAGATAATCACAATTCTTCAAATGCAAGCCATGTCAAATTTTATAAAATATCCTATACTGCTCAGAAAAAAATTAGTTGGACCACATGAAGAAATAAATATAACTAGTACAGATATCTTAAACATATCTATCTAAAAATCACTGATATGTATCAATCTTGAGGTGCTTATCTTGGATTTGTCACATAGTTTCACCCACTGAAAAGTTCCACATTGATTAACAACTCCATCATCTTCTCTGCAAATTTCCAACTGATTGGTGATGAACGGCTTCAATCTAGCTAAATCATTGTGTTGGGCTTCAAAGTATCTTTTCAAGAAAAACAATGGGCTCCAAACTCCATCGCTTACCCAAAATATTGTGATTTTTCTATCACCTTCTTTGAGCAAGGAAATCTACCCCGTGATCATCAAATGGACATCAAATTTAAGGTTGGCTACTTTTATTGACATCTCACACTATTACACCTGCTCCTCCCACCCCATGGATTGCCATGGTAGGTTATGCCTATCGATGTAAAAATATGTAGCAGAATGCAATACTTGCCAAGCTCACAAAAGTGAATCAGTTTCATAGCCTAACTTATTACAACCATTATAAATTTTGAGCAAAAATGGGAAGCACTTTCTATGGATTTTATTAACGGTCTTCCAATTTTACAAGGCAATAATTAAGTCCTTGTTGTCAATCGTCTTGCCAAGGATGCTCGTTTTATTGCTGTGAAAAAGGCATCTTCAACCAAGAAAATCACTCAAGTTTATGTTGTAAATCTTTATAAGTTACATGGACTACCTAAATCAATTGTGTGTGATCAGGATCCCGTATTTGCAAGTAACTTCTAAAAGGTGTTATGTATTCGAACAGGTATATCGTTTAGATACGATTTTACTTACCATCATAAAGCAGATGGTCAAACAAAAATTGTTAAGTGTTTGGAGGGATATCTTCAATGTTTTCCATCCAATAAACAAACTCAATGGCATAAATGGTCGCACTAGACCAAATGGCGGTATAACATTGTTTATCATACATCTACCCAAAAGGCATCATTCATGGTTTATATGGAACTATGAACCTGCCAAACTTGACAAATTAATGCATGTTTGTAATTTCTCGGAGGAATGACAACAAATAAACCATATGTTGCAACAAAATCTTAAATGAGTCCGAATCAGATGAAACAACCAGCAGGTTGGCTTCATTCTAAATGAGAGTTCCAAGTTAGAGGTTGGGTTTACATCCGATTACAACCTTACGAGAAAATGTTACTCAACCAAAGTAAGATGAATTTAAAATTCTCTCCAAATATTTTTGGTCCTTATCGTAATTCGTAGAAATGTAAAACCGATAGCCTACATGACAGTTATGCAAGGAAAGGAACGATCCCGGCGGTTTGCGAGTCCAATAGAGCGGAATGAAACACAAAGGTCTTTTCTATTTCTTGATGGCCTTTATGGCATCTACATACACTACTCTTGTGGAGCTTATAAACTCTCTAATGAAGCATTTACAAACTTTTGGTGCCTCTCGAAAGGATCTAACCTAGACTAGTTTCCTTGTGCATCACAAGCACATTCAAAAACTTTGACTCTAAATGCGCTTGAGCTACTTCTGCGCCATTTAGACGTCCTTGTCGTCCCAATGTTGACTGGTTGTTGGGCTCCTCGACCGTTAAGCCATTGTTAGCCGCCTTGATCGGACAATTCTTATCACTTTTATTGCTTCTACCAACCACCTAGTCTACTACGCACTTCTAGCTTTCTTCTTTTTGCCAAGCCACTTCACAATTCTCGCGTGCATTCAAAGCATTGAGTTGCACCTGGTCTTTCTTCCACGCACTAGTCTTGAACTTTTGGGCCTCCTTAGAAACATTTGTGCTTCCTTTGCTTTCCAAGCCTTCACGCAATACCTCTCTTCATACATTTGCACCTTTCGCACACTTACGCCTTTGTGAATAACCTTTCGCGATCTCTGCATGCCTCGATCTTGTCATTTGAGTCAAACTTCTCTGTTGTGCTCCCAAAACCCTACTCGCATCGCTACACAAAATTTATCGACGCATACTCTACTTTGCGTAACCTTTCACAATCCTATCGTGCGCTAATCACACACCCGCTCCTATGCATACTTTCTTTCCTTCTCACGTGGCCTCAGACTTTAAACACGTACCCCTACTTAGCCAAAATTCGTGTAGAATTTTCTTGAAACTGGATGCTCCTACATCAAACACCCAAGATACATAAACTTGAGGTCCACCTCAAGTTGGTCGAGTGAGTGCTAGAATCACCCTTGAAACCATTAGGAGTGATAGTTTTGGCTCCTTCGTCCTTTCATCCTTATCCTAGCCTCGTTGTTTCTTACGACGTCTCTTCCATCCTTTGTCACTTTTTGTGACTCCTCCAAGCTATCCTGCGCACTTTGGTGAGCTGAAACTCGCCACCGTCCGATGACTTTGCCCCCGAAATGAATATTTTCTCTTGATCCTTTACGCCCTTCACTTGTGCAATCCCTCTTCTCTCCTACTGGCGTCTGCTGCTAAGGCTTTGTTGCCACAAACCATCCTCTTCCTCCTAAGAATGTGTTGTCGAGCCTTCTTCTTTGTCGATCTTTGCTCGCTTTGACTTCCTTTACGAGTTTATGCTCGTTAATGTCCATCCACCTCCACCTAAAGCCTTGAGGCTTTGCTTCCCTTTGCCCACTTCATCTTTGGGCTTACTTTCTTTTCCTTTCTCTTCTCACACATTTTCCCTTACGTCCTTTCCTCGTCGCCTTTTCGCGAGACCTCCTCTCCTTATGCATTTTCCTTTTCGCACTTGTTAGCTACGTTGTTCTCAACGCATCCTTTCTTCTACATGCCATCCATTTACCTGTCTTCTCTTGCTTTCTTTCCTTTTGTGCATTCATCTCTTTGCACACTTGTGAGTTTGGACCCACTGTATACCATCTCGTTAGTCTCTTTCTCTGCCTTCGCCCTTCTCCGCTCAAGGTTTCTATTATTTGCGCATTCCTCCCGCGCATATTTTACCCTTGTGCCCAATATCTCCTTGCGGGGCTTCTCCTTCACTTCTCCTTTTCTTGGCCTTTGTTAGACCGCACTCCATCTTCAACACCGTCAGTCCTCTGTCTCGCTCGCTGATTTCTCTTTCCACTTCCTCTTGGCTACTCCACCATCTTTTCCTTGTCTTTGGTGTATTTCCTCTTAACATCATTCTTGCTTCTTCTCTGCGCGTTTGGTTGTGATGGTCGTCGCCATATCTTCTTTCCCTATTTCGCAAGCAACTCTTCCCGACCACTATCTTTCTTCGCTCTTTCGTAATGCTCCCTTCTTTCCTTTGTTTCCTTGAGGCAACCTTCGCATCTCCCCACGGTGTCTCCACACTTTACCACTCCCTTCCGTTTTCGCTCGTTATTTCTTCTATTGGCCTCTCACACCATACACTTCGCAACCTCATTCTCAGCCCGCTCCTCCTTGGTTGCCTTCGTGGCAACTTCTATTATAATGTCCCCTTCTCAATGTTAGTCCTCTTTGAAGGGCTTGAGCCCATTCCACTTCTCGTGGGAAAAAGGGAATGAGCAAAGGAAGTTAATATCATGTTTTTCAATTGTTTTTGTGAGCTTTGCATTTTTTTTAGTAATTTTCGAAGTATAGTCAGGTCGATTGGGTAAAAGAGAAAAACCAAATGAAAAATAGAAGAGGAAAAGGAACTATCATGTCCACAAGGAGGTTGGTCCTCTTTAGAGGATTCTAATTGGTTTTTGGTGACACCTCTAGCTATTTAAATGGGCCTTTGGCTTGGAGGAGGTTATGCATATTTTTGGAAATTATTTCGCTTGGAATTGAAGCATGTTTGCTTTCGCTCTCTTACATTGAGGACGAAAACCCTCTTGTAAAACCTATTGAGAACGAAACCTCTCAATAGTGGGCTGGTTTGAGGATGAAAACCCAAAAACCCACATGTTGTATTCAGTTTTGAAGGCATTTCCAGCCCTCTCTTCCTCTCCTAGGGTGGCGACTTTCCCAAACAGCGCCTTCAAATTCGGCCATCATTGTGTTTCTCCTATTTTTAGCAGCTGGAATCTACATTTGTACTTCAATTTGGGGCTTGGAATCCTTCATTTCCAGCCATATTTGTAAGGGTGTTCACTGTTATTATATTTAATTAAATAAATTCCAATTGGGGTTTGAAGGCTCATTTCTTGGTTTATATTTGTTCTAAAATATTTCTAAAGTTCCCTACATGCTTTGGATTGTGTAAAAGATGCATTTTTGGAGAGATATTGCATTTTCCTTGTTGCTGTTATAAAAAATCAGACTGTTGTACCTTGCTGTCATAATTTTCAGTTTACTAACTATTGGGGTTTGTGCAATTTCCCTTTTGTTTCAGTTAGAGCCCGAAAAAGGCATTATATATGCATCCTCGAGCAGTTCTTCCTTCCGTTTTGAAATGTTCCTTTGTTTCGAACTAATCCAAAATAAAGGATTCCTTGCCTTTCTTCTTTCTGAAGGCAAGAAAAGGATGAACAAGGGAAGATCGTGAATTATATTTCAGTTTTCTTCATTCATATTTATGTTTTTATCTTTGTAATTCCCATTATAAGGGGTCGGCTGGGTTTGGTGCATTTTAAAAGCCAATTAAAAGATTATAATGACTTTATATGGGTCGGCCTTACCTTTTTGGCCTTTGGCGCCATGTTGGGGATATAAAAGAAGATTAGAGACTTCATTTGCACACATCTACTTTTGGGAATTTTATCTAACTTAGACCTTTGGGTTGTTTGCTCATTGTCTTTCCACTTTTGGGCGAAAATCCAATAGTGTGGTTGGTTGGGGACTAAAACCCTTTTTGTGGTTGGTTGGAGGACGAGAACCCCCATCCTTGGTTGAAGTGAAGACATATTGAAGACCTTTTTGCAGATTTGGACAGTGGAGGATCAAAGAAGACATCTACAGACATTTGCATGCATTTTAGAGCCATTCCTAGTTGGAGCGACTAGGGTTTGAGGGTATTTGGGTGCCTTCTAGGGCACAAGTTGCAAGTTTGATTTCATATTTTGATTCGGCATAATTTATAAGGCCGGAATCTCCATTTTGGTGAATTTTGGCAAAGGTTTACTATTTTTCCTAGCCCTCGGTTTTGGCTAGTCTGTTGTTGTTCTAAATAATTAATTCCAACTGTGAAATCAGATATTCCTTCAATCTTTTGATATATTTATGATTTATAAATATTGTCGTGGCTAGATTAATTGTTTTGTGGCATTCTTCATTGATTTGCATAGTGAAAAGTGGACTTGAATTCCTTAGACAGTTCGCTGCCCTTGGAGATTGCTGATTTTAGATTGGTTTTCAGTTATTATTAATTTATTGTGTGAATAATTAAAGGTGTTTCAAGATCAGATCTGTTCGGGACAGCCGGTTAACCCCTTTTCTCCATTTTTAGTCCCAAAAGGGATATTACACGTTTGGACTCTTCTTCCCTAGCACACTCCTTTCCATGCTCCTCTTGATATCTTCACGGATCTCTTCTATCTCTAGTATGCTCTTTTTCACGTGCGGTCTCGCAGTCTCCTCTGTGGACTATTTTACCTCGATTGCCTTCGAGGCAACCTCTTCCTCTCTTTCCTTTGTCTCCTCTGTGCAATGATGCTCCCATTACACTTTACACATTTCCAATCCTTGGTCCTCACTCTTTCCTTCTTCTTGTCCTTTCGCTTCTATATGCGGTTTCACACAATCCTTTGTGCACTTATGGCCATCAACGAGAATCTTCTCCTCCCCGACAACTTCCTTCTTCAACACAATATTCTTGCACACTTTGCCGCATACCTCCAGTGACTTTGCTCAACTCACGAGCTCTCTTCATGCACTATCTTTGACGCATTCCTCGGCGGGCGTCCCCTCGTGTGCTTTCTCTTCATTCTTGGGCTCGTCTTGCACAATCTCTGGTTGTGCCTTTGTGCACGCCTTTTCTTCCTTTTGGCTCTCTACTGGCACTCTCTTTGCACAATCTTCTCTACATTGTTGACTCCTCACCGAGTCTTTCTTCTTCTTCAGGGCTTTCCATGCCACACGACCACTTCTTCGTTGGTGGTCTTCTTCAACACTCTCCTTGGATTTTAGGAGATTCTAGACGAAGCACTTTGCTTCCTCTCAAGGTCTCCCAACCTCGCCTCTCTGACCTTAGATACTCCCCGACAAGCATATCAAATCTTTCACAATGATTGTTGATGGCTAGATGCCAATGGCTCGCTTTTGCAGTTTTGTGGCTTGTTTTTGAAGTTCGTGGCTCGTTTTTGCAGTTTTGTGGCTCGCTTTTGCAGTGCTAGGGCACGCTCGGCATAGACACGAAGGACTTTTATCAGTCATGAAACCTCGGTCCTCTTTCGTGGCTCGTTTTCACAGGTGTTGGGACTCGTCCTCCACAGTTGGCTCATGGTTCTTGTTATCCTCACGAATGGAGAAAGAACAGAATCTTTTGTCCTTGTTTTTGGAGAGGATGCCCTCATTTTTTCCTTAGCAACTTCTGGAATGGTGCTTTTCACACGATTTCTAGTATTTATCACCAGAACCCTTGTCGTGCTCCTAAGCGACTTCACATAGGCGACGTGTCTGTGCTCGCTTTCGACTCTCCCTTCACCAATGCACACGACTTCCGCAACTATGACTTCTGCAAATCTGACTTCTCAAGTCCACTCTAGTCCAACATCTCCTCCTCTCAAGTCTTCTACTTTTTTTTCATCGGTATAATCTACTATATTTGCGACTAGTAAAATCGAGACTAGGGTTCTTCATTGCCCTCATTTTTCTTGAGTCTCTGGTTTGTGGTTCGTTTCTCTGGTTCATGGTTTGTCTAATTCGTGGCTCTCCCTTTGTCATGCAACTCAAGAACGATTTTGTGGCTGCTTCTCTTTCGTGGCTCTCTGTGGTTGAACCCTCAACAATTTTCTGGTTTTTCTGTACATCTTGGCTCTATCCGAGCCTGTGGTGGCTCTCTTCGCAATCTAGCTTTTTTGAGGCTCTATTTTTTTGACGAAATGGGGATCCCTTCACCGATGTCTCCTTCCACTTCCATCGTTGCAGTAACCCCCTCAGCTCGGAAAAACGAACCAGGGCAGCAAGGTTTACCCAACATCATAGCGGAATTACTACTTAGGCTTGAGGTAGTGGAATCATCTAACAAAATGCTATGAACTGAGGTATTTGAACTGACAACCCGAATGGAGAGAGCTGAAGTGAACAACATCAAACTGCAGGAACTTACAAATATCACGACCCAGGCCATTCCTATAGGTACCAACAACCAATTACATGCAAAAATTTCAGACTTGAAGAACAAACAGGAAGAGATTCAAACCCAACATGAAAATCTCAAGAAACAATCGGATTCATGGGCACAAATAGTGAAAGGTAGAGACCAAAACACCTCTCCTCTTACCGTTGTGGAGGAAGTTGTGCAGGCAAAACTTGTGGAAGAAAGAAACAGGCGAGCAAGAGAGCTCAATCTCAAGGTAAGAGGGCTGCCCACACCTCCTCCTTCTGATCCTTTCGCCATTGCTTCTGATTTCATCACAAATAAGTTGGGGTTGTCGGAAGTGCAAATTGATAGGGCATGGCTTGGTCTTGATTCTACCCTCTTCCTTCGCTTCAAATCAGCAGATGACAGGCTTCGGGCTCTTAGGGCTAAACGGAGACTATTCTCACTCCCGGATAAAATCTTCCTTGATGAAGATCTCACTAGAGCCCAGTGGGCAGAACTCAAACAGTCCCGGGAGTTAGTCATGGCAGCCAGGAAGGCTGGTAAATGGGCGGTGATTCGGAACCTCAGACCAGTGATTCGAGACACTTTCCCTCCTGGTTGGGCTCCCGGTTGACGGTCCCAGGGAGTGGCATTATAACAGGGCATTTCCATGTCATGTTGGATTGGAAAATAGGTCTTATTGGTCCTAGCACATGGTCTTCTATAGGATGCGTGGGTTATCCAGACTCTTAGTTCTTGGGCATCGGGGCTCCACGAAGTTACTTCTTGCCAACCTTGTTTGAGTGGTGATGGTGTTTGGGTGTTGCTCCCTCTTCCACCCGTTTGGGTCCTCTCACTTTAATGTTCTTTTTGCTTTGTACTCTACGGTCCCATTAACCTACTTTTGTGGTCATTTGTCGAACATTAATATTATTATCGTATCTTATCTTATCTTATCTCCATCGCCGTTATACCCTTGACTTCCTCCAACATCTCCTCCAACCTTTTCGTGATTGTTGCATCCAACACATCCCTTCTCCTTGACGGCATCTTGCCTTTCATGTGCAAGATCTAAGTCTCCTCTGCGCACTACACTTTGGGATCTTCTTCGCATCCTCTACCCACCTTTCTCACAGTGGAGAACACAAGAATTTCACTAGTTGTCTCACATTCGACATTTTGCAAAAGATTTCGGTTCTTTCACACATGAAAGAACTATGGCTCTGATACCACTTGACGGCTACAGGAATCAAAACGACCTTGGGCCATTTGCGAGTCAAACATGGCAAAATGAAACACAAAGGTTTCTTCTATTTCTCCAATGGCCTTTACCAAATTTGCATGCATTTTCTCTCGTGGAGCTTACAAACTTTTGGTGCCTCTCCTAAGAACCTAAACTAGACTGGTTTCCTTGTCCATCACAAGCGCATTCAACAACTTCGGCTCTCAACCTTTTCTCCATTGGTGTCGATTAGGACTTTTGTCGACTAGCCTCTAAATGGTGAACTCAACCCCCTCTTATAGTCGTACCTTCCCGCTTCTCTCTCTAGTTGGCTTCTTCTGACACTTCCAAATTTTCCACTCAAACTCGAGTTCGATTTCAAGCTAATAAATGCATTGAGCTACTTCTATGCCATATGGCGTCCTTGTCGTCTGCAATGTCGACTGGTTGTTGGGCTCCTCTAACCGTTAAGTCATTGCCCGCCCACCTTGATCGAGCAATTCTAACCGCCTTTATCGCTTCATGACCACCTACTATGTGTAACATCCCTTTCGAGGTTGAAGCGTAAATCAAGGAAATCACACAAACCCCAAGTGAAGTAAATTCTGATTTTTATAACAGCAACTCTAATATTCCTTGAAACCCTAGCAGCAAACTGTATAGGGACTTTAACTCACCATACAACCATGCACAACAGCTGAAAATACTTCTAAATAATTATTTCAAGTACGGCAACAATTATACATCAAAGAAATGGAGAAAACAAGAGATGATACCCAATTGTAATTAAATTTATGACAGCAGCAGGGCAGCCACAAACAAGGGCTGAAAATGATAGATAAACTCCTCCAAAAATAACCAAATTGTAGATTCCAGCCTTATAAAATATGATAAATCCAAATATCAAAGAATAATGAAGTTTTGTGCCCTAGAAGGCACCCAAATCCACTTCTACCCTAGTCGCTCCCTAGGAGAGGGGCTTCAAACAATGTCAAAAGCCTTTGTAGGTCTTCTTCTTGATGCCCTAGATCCAAATCAGCAAAAGAGTCTTCAATAGATGTCTTCAATTCACCAATATGGAGAGTTTTCGTTCTCCACTATGCCACAAGGAAGGGTTTCGTCCTCCTTGGATGCCACACAAGAGGGTTTTCATCCTCAAGTGGAAAGGTATTGAGCAATCAGCCCAAAAACCAAAATAGTAAGTGTATATGCACCAAAAGATGATGCAAATGAGGCCAAACAACCTTTTATATCCCTTGGTTGGCACCAAGAGCCCTTGGGTGAGAACCGACCTCTTTAAGCTTCACTTTATCTTCTATTTTCTTGTTGGGAGTCTTATAACCCCAGCCGACCTGCCTTAGGGAGTAAAACACCAAATAAAAACATTAAAAATAATAAAAAAAAACTGAAACGAAGCTCAATTACTTCCTTGTTCACTTATTTTTCTTGGTCACGAGAAGATAATGACAAGAAGTCTCCATTTGGCATTAATTCAAAAAGGGAAATTACACTCTGCCACGGACTTCTAGCTTTCTTCTCTTTGCCAAGCCACTTCACAATTTTGTGCGCATTCAAAGCTTGAGTTATACCTAGTCTTTCTTCCATGCACTAGTCTTGGACTTTTGGACCTTCTTAGAAACATTTGTGCTTCCTTTGCTTTCTAAGCCTTTACACCTTTCACGCACATACCTCTTGGGCATAACCATTCCATGATCTTTGCGCACCTCCATCTTCTCGGATGAGTCAAACTTCTTTTTGTGCTCCCAAAACTCTACATGCATCGCTGCGCATTATTTCTTTGCACCTACTCTACTTTGCTTAACCTCTCACAAGCCTACAACGCACTAATCATGCACCTACTCCTATTGCATATTTTCCTTTCCTTCTCACGTGCCCTCCAACTTTCGCACATGTATCCCTACTTAGCCAAAATTTGTGCGGGATTCCCTTGAACCTTGGATGCTCCTGCATCACTACACCCTTAATCTCACAAATCAAGGTCATAATCATGATGTTTTTCACGTGTCTTGGTTGAAATATATACCACGCAAAAAAATTCCAATTCGAACAAAGCTTCCAATTATAGATGGAGTTGGGCTTGTTTTGGAACCTAAAGAAATTTTACAAACTCAAAATAAGTCATATTCTAAGCAAATCACCAAATATTTGGTTGAGTGCAAAAACTTACCTAGTGTAGAAACCTTTTGGGAAAACAATGGATTTATGGAAGCTCACCCTTTCTACTAATGCTTTGAAGACAAAGTATTTTGAGATAGAACCAAATACAAATCTAATTGTACAAGTAATTATGAAGAGTTGTGTCTTTAGTAGTTATAACCTAACAAAGGGGATGTACCCCTCGACTCGTAACATTAGAATCATCTTTAATATTTACTCACCTCACTCTTACTCACCAACTCAGCATATATCTCTATATATGCTTTTTTGGAATATCTTAGATTCTTCATAACCACCAATATAAAGAATAAGATTTTAAATCATATCAGCCAGTATGTTAATGAATAGACTCAATTAAAAAAGGAGTTGTTTGTCTTCCAAATACATCTTGAGATAAAAATATCAATCAAATTTGGAGAACCCATATTGACCACAAAAAGAACAATTGTTGTCTCTCCTACATAAAAATCTTGCCACCAAAAACGAACTTTGTAAGGGAGAATATAATATCGTGCATTCCATCTTGGCAAAGGTGGGGGTGTGGGTGTAAGTTTATCTCACATCTCTTTTGCTTTTGTCCATCTTTCTTATCAGCTTGTGAGAAAATAAACAGACTCGAAAAAAAGGAGTTGCTCATCTTCCACATACATCTTGAGTTAAAACTATCAATCAAATTTGAAGAACCCTTATTGAGTGCAAGAAAAGGCATTTGTTTTGTCTCTCATACATAAAATTCGTGCCACCAAAAAAAGAACTTTGTAATATAGGAGGACATAATATCACATGTTCCTTCTTTGATGAAGGTGGGTGTGTGGGTGTGTGACGCATCTCTTTTGCTTTTGACCATAGACTAATTTGTATACTGCTCGGTTGAGAAATCAGCAAAACCATTGCTGTTTGATCAGTCAAGATGGAACTTTGCACTTTAATGTCAAAGAATAGTCTGTCACAATTCATAAAGAATGGGCACTCTCAAGGATTGGAATTAATTTATACTTATCTACAGATATCAATCATTCGCGTTGTTAGCATAGTTCCCCTTCTGGAGGATAAACAATTTGTGTACCACTGGAAAAAATTCTCTTCAAAGAATACCCAACAGAAATACCTCCATCACCTAGGCCTTTCTGAATGCTGCTATAAAATGAACTTTGGAAGTTGGGAGGACATAATATCAGATGTTCCATCTTTGGTAAAGATGTGTGTCTTTTGCACCTTCTTTGCCTTTCCCCAT
This sequence comes from Taxus wallichiana var. yunnanensis, assembly GCA_018340775.1. NCBI lineage: Eukaryota > Viridiplantae > Streptophyta > Pinopsida > Cupressales > Taxaceae > Taxus > Taxus wallichiana. Next base: position 715,237,276 of record CM031242.1, on the reverse strand, counting down.
AGCCCAGTTTGCCCAGAACTAGTTTATAATTTTATAAACCTGTGAGGCTGTTGCTTTTCCATCAATTGGTGGAACTTGCACTTTCATTTCAAAGGGCGGACAATCACTTTTCATAAATAATGGGAATTTTTATGCTTATATACGGAGATCAACCACTGACGGTAACTTTTGGAACACTTAACTTCCACTCCAGGCCTTGTTAGCATAGTGCCCCTTCAGGGGGATACACAAAGTTTTCATGTACCGCTGGAAGAATCTCTTCAAAGAATACCCAACAGGAATACCTCACCTAGGCCTTTTAGAGTGATGTTCTAAAATTTACAACCCTTCCCCACCACCACCCCAAATAGAAAATGCCGATTGCAAATACGGGTAAATTCTGCTCACTCCACAAACATACAAACAATGAGAAAATTGTATGCATTAAATGGTAATGCAAATATGCAGTGCAGACATTATCCACATTCCCAACCTATCAATCAATCATATCAGTCACCATTAAACAGTCATGAATGCTGATTCCCTATAAAAAAAAGAAAACTTGTTTCACAATCTCATAAAGACTCTTCACAGGAACGCACATGACAGCCGAATACAAAAATATCACATTCAGTATACACTTGGAACATCCAAAAATAAACACTGCTTAATCCTACCCTAAAATATGGTGAAGATTCTCACCTCAGGCACAAAGAGTGCACTTCTGGAACCCATAGCATTTTGAATGGCTGTTTGAATATCTTTATCAGAAAGGCCTTCACAGGGATCCACATCCTGTCAAAATATAATAAATATACAAAAACGTTTTTCTGTAGTTAAAAACTTTGAAAGGATTAAAAAGAGAACATGTTCCAAAAAGTAACAAAATAAACTCTATAAAACTGAGCAGGTACATGTGCAAGTGGTAGACAACATACCTCTAATCTCTTGACAAAAATTGACTGAATAATGTAGTGGATTCGTGCACCTCCAACCAACTCAAAAGTCGTTTCTTCATTTTTCCCCTCAATTCTAGATCGAAAGGCTATCAAACAAAAAAAGAGCAAAAAAATATTTACCATATTGAATGTATCATTGTCTGAAAACTACAAGTGTAAATCTATTGTAGCTTAGTAGTGTCACTACGGAACTTGTTCACTAACCTCGGGAACAAGGTTCTAGAGGGGAACTTGTTCCAATAACTTGGGAAAGTGTGAGAAATTCTCCCACATCCCCGAAGGAGGCCTCGGGAAACGCATCCCCTACTTTGGTACCCATTCCCTAAAAGGAGGCTTCTTGGGAGGTTTCCCATGTTCCCATTATAGGTAAACTCATCCCAAAATCAAGAAACTTGTCTCCACTACGAAAGAAACACTAATAAAACTAAAATAAAATATGAAAAATTCTTAATACAATTTAATGTAGAGAAAACAATAATACATAATGAATTATCCATACAATATTTTAAATATAGACACAATAATTAATTACACCAACAGATGTAACTACAGTGGCAGCATGGGGTTGTAATGGTGTGATATATTCACAAAAACCTCGATGCAGCTGACATAAAAAATATATATTCACAAACCTGAGTTACAATAATTCGTGTATTGTTTTGTGAGTAATAGATATAACCTTAAATTCTTTATTGTAAAACTAAATTATTTTGGTAATAAACTTACGTAGCCGTCGTCCCTAGGGACAGCAAGTACCCGGTTGTCACGAGACTAGGGACAACAAGTAATCTCTTTGTGGTTCGACGTCCCTAGGGACAACAGGTATCAGCTTTGCAGTCGTCCCCCGATGCGGGGTTCGGTTCTGGTTCCACGGGGGATACGGGAAGGGTTCTTCCTGCAAGGCCCAGGTACGTCTGTGGACCTACCCGGGCATACCCAAGCCATTTAGGAAGAACCCTGCCCATACCCGAACGTACCCGCATGTATTCACGTTTTTTTTTTAAATTGATTTTTGGTCCAAAAAAAGTCAAACCAACTTTTTAAACAATAAATTATTCTTTTAAACCCTAATTTGTGCCCCCAAACTCTATAACAAGTCATTTACCTCACATTTGCATTCTTGCCTCTTATTTGCATACTTGACTCTCACCTTCAATTTTTCCACTATTTTCAATTGCTTAGGGTTGATTTCAAGTGCCATATAGTTGAAGGAGCTTGCAATAAGTGCCAAGGAGTTCAAGGAGCTTGCATTATTGGTGTTGGGTGTATTGAGGTAAGTATTTTGTGATTTTTTTAAAGTATTTTAGTTTGTATTTAATATTTTATTATTTTGTAGTTTTTTTTTGTTTGTTTATTGTTATTGTTTTAAGCTTCATTTTTCTACATTTGATTTCATTTAAATTTTAATTTTAAAGTTTCAACATTTTCTCAAGACTAAATTTGTTTTCATTTTTTTTAAATGCATTGTGCAGTTAAAATGGCTGCGAGTTCTAGTTCTGTGGGTCAAGGTAGTAAAGGTCTCCCTAACAAAAGTGATCCATCCTCCCCCCTTTGGAGGCATGTCAAACAACTAGAACAATTACCAGGTGGAGGGGGCTTTATTTGGGTTTGCTCACAATGTAATATGCAATTTAAGAGCTCCTACAGTCAGGTGAAAGCCCATTTGTGTGGGGCTATTGGCCACGGAATTAGAACATGTGGAGGGTTGGATGGAAAGGGGTTGCCACGTGCAAAGACCCTTGCATACATCAAAGAGAAGGAGGAAGCAGATGCAGCATTGCATTAAAATCCAAGCATCCTATGGCAAGAAAAGGAAGATCACATAGCATTAGCAAGCCACCTGTTTCTCCTTTGTTGATGTTGTGGCCCCAGATCACCCATTTTTGTCTACACCTATTGCAACTGGAGGGGAAGAGGATTCACCTCTTTCTCACAAAAGAACAAAAGATGTAGGCCCATTGGAAAGGGCATTCCAGAATGAAAGCAGGGACATAGCTGACCAAAGTGTTGGACGCTTTATTTATGCATGTGGTGTCCCATTTAATGTTGTTAGATCACCATACTGGCAAGATATGGTGAGATGTATTAATGAAGCCCCTAAAGGGTACATTAGCCCAGGGTATGAAAAGGTGCGCACCACCTTATTGTCAAAAGAAAGAAAAAAAGTTGAAGACTCATTGTTACCCATCAAGAATCAATGGCTCGAAACATGAGTGTCCATCATGTTTCGATTTGATGGAAAGATACAGAAAATAGGCCATTGATCAATGTGGTTGCAGTGTGTCCTAAAGGGGCAATGTTTCTCAGGGCTATTGATTGTGAGGGGCAAGTGAAGGATGTTCAATTCATTGCCAACATCCTCATAGAATCTATTAAGGCGGTGGGGCCTCAAAATGTTGTCCAAGTTGTAACGGACAATGCAAAAAATTGTAGAGCTGCAGGGTTGTTGGTTGAGGCATGGTATGGACACATATTATGGACACCTTGTGAGGTTCATTCCCTCAACTTAATGTTACAAAAATTGGGCAAAAAAATTGCTTGGATCAAACAAGTATATGAGGCAAGTAAGATTCAAATGTTCGTCAGCAACCACCACATGTCCGGAGCCATCTTTCGTAAATTCTCGACATTGCAACTATTGAAGGTAACCCATAACATTCTTTTTAATTTTTTAAAATAATTATTAGTTTTTAAAATTCATTTTTATAAATTCATTAAATTAATTTTATAAGTTTGTAATTTGTAGAATTTTGAATGTTTTAAATTTACTTGTCTTAATTTTATTTCTTTTGATTTCTTATTAGGTTGTTGAGACTCGATTTGTCTCGCACATGCTCGTCTTGAGACGGCTTATGAAGGTGCGAGAGGCATTGAGTGGCATGGTTATCAGTGACCTTTGGAGTGTATGGAGGCAAGCAAACAGTGAGAGGGCTAGAAATGTGAAATTGTTGATCTTGGATGAAGCATGGTGGGATCGTGTGGATTACTTGCTTAGTTTTACTTGAGCCCGTCATGAGTATGTTGAGATTTGTTGATATATCATCATCCATGCATGGGTGAGATTTATGATGGAATTGACTCAATGATTGAGTCAATTAAGACCATAAATGCCAAAGAGCAAGATCCTACAAAGACCTTCTTCAAGGAAGTGCAACATCTCAATGAAAGGTGGAACAAAATGACTACTCCATTGCACCTTCTTGCTTTTGCCTTGACTCCAAAATACTATAGCACAGAGATCCTTTCTTTGCCTAGTACCATATAGGGATGTTGAAGTTAGTGGGGGTATAAGCATTTGTTAGAATCTTCCCGCATCCGTAAGTAGAAGACATTGTTAGAGGTGAGTTTGTGAATTTCGGATCCGCGAGTGGATCACTCCATTAGCACTCTTCGTGACAAATACAAGATGGATGTTTATTCGTGGTGGTACCTCCATGGACAAGCATACACCTACCTCATGCCACTTGCAATAAAAATTTTATCACAAGTAAGATTTTAATTTTTTTAATTTTTTAACTCTTTCTTTTTTACTTTTATAAATTTAAAATTTTAATTTTGCATTGACTTTGCGGCTTGCCTCAATAGGTTGCAAGTTCTTCTTTAGCTGAGAGGAATTGGGGTACATACTCATTTATCCACTCGGTTAACCGCAACAAGTTGGGAGCAAAAAAGGCGGAGGATTTGGTCTTTGTGCATTCTAACTTGCGCCTTCTATCACATAAGAAGGATGAGTACAAGAAAGGGCCAACAAAGTGTTGGGATATAGACCCAGAGACTCCAAACTTGGATGTTCCCATTGCCCAACTTTCATTGCTAGACCCGGACCTAGATAGTACTTTGCGTGAGCTGCAAAGTGGGGCTAGCGGGAGCGGCATTGCTGATGGTTCTGGTTGTACTCTTGATGCTTGTGGTTCTAATGAACCACGTGATGGTAGTGATGCTCTCATTGAAGACATTGGAGAAGATGCAAAGCCATTAGACTATTACTAATTAGAATGTTGATGTATCTTCATTTTTGTGTTTACAATGTTACATAATACATTGTAACATTTTGATTTGAACAATGTACTGCTTATAAGTTCGAACAATGAATTATCAATATGTTTTAACTTTTGTGGCTATTTCACTTATGTATATTTCAAATTTGTTTAATCTATGCATGTAGATAAGATAGATAAGATAATGTTATTAATGTCCAACACATGACCACAAAAGTAGGTCAAACTCCAGTACAAAGCAAACAAACCCAGCAAAGAGGACCCTAACGGGTCACCCAAATACAATGAGAGAAGGAGAGGAGGGGAAGGAAACAACAAAGGCCGAGAGACCAGAAACGAAGAAGAGAGAGATGATAGTGTGGGGAGGGAGCGAAGAAGGAGCAACATCCCCAACAACATCACCTAACACTCAAGGCCGGATGGGAGTAACTCGCAGTGCGTCGACGACAAGAAGCAGAGACTGTGGAATGCCTGGGGAGCCGGTGTCAGGAGGAAGGCGGTGCCTCAAAGTAGGCCCGGTGGATCATTGTCTATGCAGAGGGGCCCTGGGACATGCCTGAGATAGGGAGCCTCGGGTGGAAGGAACGGAGTCACGAGACTGACGGACCTAGACTGGGGTCCAAACACGTGACCAAATGCCGCTTAGCACCCCTCATCGGGAGAGCAATAGGAAGAAGGAAGTGATCAGTCTAGTAGCCATCCATCGAGGGGGAGGATGGAGGAGCTTGTCCCGAAGCCTGATGGCCTCTTGAAGGTAGAGAGCAAGACATCTCTGATCATAGTATCTGAAGAAAGTTGTGAAGGAAGCTCGTGAAACAAGCAATGGAATCGCCCACGAATCTCATAGTAAACAGGACATCTGAAAATGAAGTGTTCTTCGGTTTCAACTTCTGGAGAGAGCAAAGCAAGCAAGTCCACTCCGAGCGGTCTAAGTGATGATCAGTCTCAATACAAAGTCGATGTGAGCCCACTCGAAACTGACCCAGAGAGATACGAAGGGCCTACAACCAATGTTGGGAAATGTACATGGGTCTGAAAATGACCCCATCACGGATCTCAAGAAAGTGTGCCGCATAGAGTGACATCTTCGGCGCAACCCGGGGTTGGTCCATGTGTGTTGGATGAATTGTCTGTAGATATCATCTCTATTATCCTATGAAGATCCTGTTAGTTGGGTAGCAGATGGGAAGGGGCATCCAGAGAGTAGTCAAGGGTGGGAGGCGGTCCATCTGGATGCCAATGGACTCGAAGAGGCGTGAAACACAGGCATACTAGCAGCGAGATCGTCTATTGTGATCCGAGGATGCAATAGCTTCAGAGGAGCAGTAGGCAAGATAAGTGTACCTGTCCTTGTCAACAAAAGAACTAGAATACCCACGAATACCATGCAACAACAACACAAGGCTGAAGATGGTCTCTAAACGAAAAGGGCAAGCCCCAAACTTAGTAAGGATAATTTTGTGAGGAATGATTCTTTGCACCTAATAATACGTCTTGAGCATGAGGATCTCGAACGCGCTCGATAAAGGGCCCAATCTGAGTCCAAAAGAGGGACCCCAACTTCCAAACCATACGAGAACCGTGGGCCTAACCAGGAATCGAGAGAGGGACATCTTGGAAGGAATGTCCTGAAAGTGGTGGCAAAACACTTGTCTCTCAAGAATCGCCAAAGAACCATAGCCCTTATTAACCCGAGGTTGGAGAGCAGGACGAAGGCTAAAACGAGGCCCAGAGAAAAGAATCCCCAAGTAGGTATAAGAGCAAGTGATCTCAATCTCCACACCCTTAAAGAAGAAGTGGAGGTCTGAAGTCTTCAAACAATTGAAAACCATAACTTTGGTTTTCCCAAGATTCACAATCAATTGTCGATGATCACAGAAAAGGGCTAAGGCATCTAGCTGCCTCTGGAGACCCTCAGCAGAAGAAGCAAGGAGAACTACGTCATCTGCAAAGAGGAGGATGTAAATCAGAACCTGGTGCAGAAGGCACCCATCACCTTCTTGTATGTGATCCCTGAGAAAGTCCTCAAGCTCATCGATATAGATCCCAAATAAGGTAGGAGAGAGGGGGAAGCCTGTTTGACACCAATGGTACTCTGATGAAGTCGGACAAGCCAGCAGAAGTGCAAAGGCGGCCAAGGACCTCCTCATAAAGGCGCATGATGGCTATAAGAAAAATCTCGAAATGCCTATATCTTTGAGCCTGCAGAAAAGGGCTTTCTGTGGAATAAAATCAAAGGCTTTCCGAAAATCCACGAAAAATCAGAAAACTCTGGAAGAGCGGTGGTGAGCCTCTTCGATGATAGCCCAAAGAGTGAGGATGTGGTCGGTAGTCTGGTAAGTCGGTCGGAAGCCTGCCTGCCCCTTAGCTCTACAATGGTACTGATCGAGGAACTCAGAAAGCTGCAAGTGAAGAACAGTAGCATAGAGCTTGGAGAATGTGTGACCCACCATGATAGTCCTGTAATTGTTGGGGTCGGAAGTGGGCCCTAACTTGTGTATGGGGTGGATGATGTGGTGGGACCAAGAGACTGGAAAACTTGTACAAACCACCTGATTGAAGAGGTCCACAAGATAACTGAGGAGCGTCTTCCGACCATACTTGAAGAATTCCGCATGGAACCCTTCCTCATCCCCTGCTTTACTGCAACTCATAGCAAGAATGGCATTCCTCACATTGGTGTGGGTGAAAATATGGCAAAGGGAGGGAGGGGAATGAACCTAGATGTGGGGTTGGCCCGGGAAGTCATAAAGAGTGGAGGTGTGGGTGAACATAGAATTGGGATCAAGGTCCAAGGGTAAAGGCGAATGATGGGGAAGAATCGTGCGCCAAAAATGTTTAGGAGAGTGGATAAGTGACAAACGAAGCTCACGACGCCTATGAGAGATAAATGTGTTTTTCTTATGTCGAAGGAGGCGACGATAAGTTGACTTTAGGGAGGGCAAGGAGGGAAGGGCATGCAGTAAAGCAAAGCAGAGTTTCCGATGGAAGGCTTTGCATTCCTCGTCATACCATTTGTTCATAGGGCATGTACCATGGCGTGGGGTGGAGTGGGTGACGTGGGGGAAGGAACTCGTGGCCGCCTCAAGAATAGCGCAGGAGAGGGTATTAAACATCTAATCCGAGGTGAGTGAGGTGAAGTGGGGAATGGGGGGAGAAGCAAACGAAGCCAGGAGGAAAAGGTGTCGGGATCCCTGTGTCAAATTTCCAAATAGTACGTGATATGCAAGGGGAGGGGGTGGGGTCCTGGGGGGATAGCCTGGAGGGAAAAGGAGAGGGTCGCATGGTCAACAAGAGGGATGGGGGAGACACAAAAGTGGTGTAAGGAATCAAGTCGGGGGTAGTCATGACGTAATCAACCACACTGCCCCACCATAAAATGGTCTGCAGGTGAAGAACCAGGATTCAGGAAAGCGAGGAATGCCATTCAGGATCAGTAGGTCATGAGATTCCCCTAATTGGAGAAAATGTCAGCCATAGGAAGTCAGGGGCCCTGTCGTGTCCTCAGAATCAAGTTGAAACCAACTCTGGATCCACCTCAGAGGTGCAAAGTACATCATCGGTCCTATCATGCCTCGGAATCTACATGTTTTTGGTACGGGCATTGAAGTCCCCTAAGATGATGACCTCCCCAGAGCCCGAGAACTGAGATATACCAGCATAAAGGTCAAAGAAGGGGTCTCCATCTGGGCCGTTGTGGATGGCAAATGAAGAGGAAGTTGGAGGGAAGTAGCAGACCGCAATAAAGATGTCTCTCAGGAGGGGAGAATTACGTCTGATCCGTACCCAAAGAAAGCGGGCAGACTCATCCTCAGCGACAATAGAAATCCTGCTCCGAAGAGTGTCTCTGACTAAACAAGCAACCCCGCCAGATCCTCTGACGCCGCCAGAACTCCGAGTCTCCTGTCTGCAAACAGAAAGCCAGTAGTAACCACTGATGTTCGGGAGAGGGCGAACCGGGCTCGCATGTGTCTCCGTAACAAAGAGAAGGTCCGAGAGACCTAAAGCATCATGCAGGAGGCCAGGAGAAGACCAAAAGGACCCATTTCCATTCCAACATGCGATGGAGAGGCCCTGCTTCCGAGCCTTCTCCGTCGGAACCGTCATCTGGAACTAGAGTTGGATCCGGAGCCCAACCAAGGGGAAGGAATCCCGAACCACTGGCCTGAGGTTACAAATCACCGCCCATTTCCCTGCTTTTCTGGCTGCCATGACAATTTCCCGAGATTTCTTGAGTTTGGCAACTTGTTCTCTAGTAAGATCTTCGTCAAGAAAGACCTTATTGGGTAGAGAGAAAAGTTTCCGCTTGGCTCTGAGAGCCTTAAGGCGGTCATCAACTGACTTGAAATGGATAAAGAGAGTAGATTCCAGACCAAACCAAGCTCTATCCAACTGAACCTCGGGCAGCTCCAAGTTATCTGTGAGGAACTTCGAAGCAATGGCTAGGGGGTCGAAAGAGGGAGGAGTGGGCAATCCTCTGACCTTAAGGTTCAGCTCCCTGGAACGTCGGATTCTCTCTTCCACTAGTTTGGCTTGAACCACTGCTTCAACTGTTGTTAAAGGAGGATTTTTATCTTTACCCTTGACCACTTGGGCCCAAGAATCGGTTTGTTTTTGAAGATTTTCCTGCTGAGTTCTAATTTCCTCTTGCTTATGTTTTAAATCTGAGATCTCAACCTGTAATTGATCATTATTAGCAATAGGTGTTGTGTCTGTGAGTTGTCTTCGCAAGGAGATGTTATCAGCTTCAACCTTTTCCACCCGAGAGGTTAAATCAAAAATCTCGGTCCGGAGGGATTTGTTGGATGATTCCAGAGTCTCAAGCCTTCTGAGAAGTTCTGCAATGATGTTAGGAAGGTTGCCATCCTGCTTATTCTGTTTGTTTGACCCAAGACTGAAACCACCTATGGCAGCGGGGGAGGAGGGAGACATCATAGCTAGGTAGACTGCCTGGAGAGGAGAAACGATTAGAGGGATGTCTGTTGAACCTCCAAAATCCCTGCCTAGATTATTGTGCATGTGTAAGGCTGGAACTTTGCTTATCTTGTTACTTTTCAAAATATTTGTAATATTTTTTATGCATATTGTATTGTCGTACCCAAGTGTCGTACCCGAGCCCCAAAAAAATTTGTCGTATCAGCGTGCAGATCCTCGCACCCGTTACCCGCACCATACCCACATACCAGCTACCTAGTAATAAACAATGTGTTGAATTATTAAAATCATGAATAAAAAATAGAATTATAAATGGTGTGTTGTTTGGAAATAATGTAACCTTACTATTAATAGTAAGTTACTTTGGTGATAAACTTTGTGTTGCATTTAATAACCATGAATAAACAATAAAAGGTATGTTCTTTTGTAAATAATGTAACCTTCGTTTATTTAATATTGAACTAAGTTACCTTCGTCATAAACCATTTGTTGCATTATTAAAACCATGAATATACAATTAAAGAGACGACATTCAAACAACACAACTTTCTAAAAGCAATATAAAATGGAATGTATAAATAAGAAATGAAAATGAAATGGAAAAAACATAAATACAATTTTTTAAGTATGTACCACAAAAGAACAATGAAGAGAATATGACTAGCCTAAGGTTGATTTTAAAAAAAAAGCAACAAAGAGAATATCAAACAAAATATGCCCAACAATATATGAAGACAACAAAACGAACAAATGACAAGAGGAAAAAGAAAACATTGAAATGAGAATGAAACAAATGACCAACATGCTGATGAGATGATAACATATCACACACAAAAATCTCAAGATGATCAGCATATATTAGGAAGACAATTGCAATGAGAAATGTATTTAGATCAATTCACTTAAATAGAAAGACAACTACAAGAACATAATCGTGAAACAGTTCAAAGGCAGTGTCACTTAAATGCTAATGATTATGTTAATTTTGAAGTAGTGATGATAGATCGTGTGCTACGGATGCCAGAGAATAAAGTCCAATATGCAATGGATGAGGATGTTGGAAACAAAGTACAAAATAATGGTTCACAATAGCATCCCAACTGAGAAGATGAAGAGAACAAAATACCCTTGATCCCAATGGAAAAGTTGGGACTAATTTACAATAGATGTCACCAAGAAAAAAATCATCATCAAATAATACAATCCTGGTCTGCAACTGCCAGAACTTGCAAACTTAACACAAGTAAAGGAGGCATTGACAACATGAATCAACCCAATCCTATAAGCCAGGCATGCAAATGGAAGTCAATATAAATATGGACATATGGTCTATTTTCCACAAGAAGTAAAAGAAATCACTAAGATTTTGCCATATCAAATAAAGATTTGTTGATCATTATTGTTTGAAGGAGGGATCAACGTGGAACAAATTACAACTTCACACTCAATAGAAAGAAGGTATATAACCCATTTAAATACAAAACAGAACATGACAAGTTGATTGATGAAAATGCACTTGGTGAATAGAACTATTTAGATTGATGAAAATGCACTTAGGGAACTTCCATCTAATTCTGACCAAAAAAATCTTTGACCAACTAAACCATGTCCATATGGAGTTTGATTCAAATGCGAATGAATGTGTATTTTGGGTCCAATGATGGAGAAGGATGAACGAGAAACTGCAAAAGATCTTCTATAATGCATTTTAGTAGCAACAATTGAGGACATGGAGGTAAGAGTGTTGATTCGCTCTTTTACTTCAAACTTTCACATTGGCTCTGATCAACATGCAATTCTTTTGATTTGTTTCTTTTGGCCTTCACTACTTTTCTTTCATTTCATCTATTTTCCGTTGGCCTACACAACCTGCAATTTTTTTAATCCATTGAATACTGAATTTCCTATCTTTTTGTGGGTTGGAAGTGTGTAATTTTAATCTAATGTATAAGTTTGTTTATAATTTAAAATTGATAATTATTATTAATATATTCTTAATTTATAATCTAGATTATTATAGTATTTTAAATATTATATATTATGTCATATCCATATCAGGGGGCATTAAAAACTAGTCGTATCTGTATCCTTGTCCATATCCATATACATGTGACTTTGGAACTTGAAAATTGAAATTCGCAAGATTCAAAGTTGAAACAGTAAATTCAAATTGAAGTGACAAGCCCAATATTGATAATATATCATATGCATCCAAAAATATCATAAATTATAAAAGATAGTTCAAACCCCAGCTATGAAGCCAAACTACCAAATAGACAAAAACTATTGATACTATCCTTGTCCAGATCCATATACATGTGACTTTGGAACTTGACAATTGAAATTCACAAGATTGAAAGTTGAAATAGTAAATTAAAATTGAAGTGACAAGCCCAATATTGATACTATCATATGCATCCAAAAATATCATAAATTATAAAAGATAGTTCAAACCCCAGCTATGAAAGTGGTAAGGTATTTGCAAACAAACTACCAAATAGACAAAAACTAGAAGTCCCACAAATAACAAAAAAACGAGTAAGCCTAGTGTATCCTTGTCCATATCCATATACATTTGGAACATGAAAATTAAAATTCACAAGATTGAAAGTTGAAATAGTAAATTAAAATTGAAGTGACAAGCCAATATTGATACTATATATCATATGCATCCAAAAATATCATAAATTATAAAAGATAGTTCAAACCCCAGCTATGAAAGTGGTAAGGTATTTGCATAGAAAAAAACTAGAAGTCCCACAAATAACCAGTAAGCCTAGTGTATCCTTGTCCATATCCATATACATTTGGAACATGAAAATTAAAATTCACAAGATTGAAAGTTGAAATAGTAAATTAAAATTGAAGTGACAAGCCCAATATTGATACTAAATATCATATGCATCCAAAAATATCATAAATTATAAGAGATGGTTCAAACCCCAGCTATGAAAGTGGTAAGTTATTTGCAAACAAACTACCAAATAGACAAAAACTAGACAAATAACAAAAAACGAGTAAGCCTAGTTAATGGCTCACGTGAATAACCAAAAACATGGGTTTAGCCTAGCCAATGGCTCATGTGTGTGCAACCTCTACTGCTCTCTCCTCGACTTTCATGTGCTCAAAACTTGCCTCAAGGTTCAAGCATCATACATGCTAATGTTATCATCATTCCCAGGATCATCAAGCTAATCAAACATGCTCAAGGACACCCCAACTAATCCAAACTTAAAACCTAAACCCTCATTAACTTGTGGGACATCATTACCTAAGATCAACATCCCTATGTGTCCCTGCAAATACTCTAAGGCTTCCTATGTTGAAGACACAAACCACTATGAACTCCAACCAGCTTCTCCATTCTCCACTATGTTCTGTGTGTATATTATGCTAACATTTTCCTTCGACAATTAAAACAGCATTTCATATTCATCCAAATGCATTATATACGCTACATTCAATGTCAATTAATTAAGCACTTCATATACATCCAAATAGGTAATATGCATCACATTAAATGGAAAGTAATGCAGCATTTCATATTCACCCAAATGGATAATATATATCATATTAAATGGCAATTAATGAAGCAAATCTCGTATTCATCCAAATGTGAAAAGGATTATGAGGCATTTCAAAGAATTTTTTTCTCAATAGACATAAACGGAACAACATTATTGTTTTCCCAAGAACTTGAGTCTCTCTTCCTCAACTTTTTGTTTGGAGGTTGTTTTCTCATTTTCATTTTTTCATAGTGCTCGCATGAAAATGGAAATAAAATTTTGAGTACTTCAAAGGACTTTGCATGCAAGATAGCCACAAATGTTGACCTTCCTCATTCTTTTTGCCCAACATCGATTGTTGCTTTGGAAAGAGTTAACACTTGTGATTTGTGTATTGTCAATGCCCAAGCCAATCATAAAGGGTAGTTAGTGTGTGCATCTGCTTTGTATTGGTGTAATCGAATTGCATGTGGGGTCGTGACTTTAAATGGAATTCCAAAGTAACTGTCAACTTCCACCATAACTTATATTGGTGGTTTTGGTGGGTCGCTTCAGGTTTTGTATATTAAACTTCAAATATATCCTAGAGCTCCATTCCCATAATAGCTATGCACATTTTTACTAGCATACGGTGGTTTATCAATCACATACTGCAACTGTCTCAAATCTCCTACCAACAATGGTCGATCTACCTCTGAAACTCGTGTTTGCATTTTTGAGAAATTCTTGACAAAGTTGTGCATCCATTTTTGCAGCAACTTATCTCCAATGAAGCTCATTTCATCATCAATATGTATTTTATACATCGGATCTCTTCTTGGAAAATTGCGAGTCTCGTTCCTCCTAATTCAAAAAAATCTGCAATTTGATTTTAAGTGTTGAATTGGTCATCGAGGCACCAATATTGTATGTGGAGTTGCATCTTCAAATGGCATTTTGGAGTAATTGTCAGATTCTACCATTCACATTAAATTGCAATTAGTGAAGCAAATCTCATATTCGTCCAAATGTGAAAAGGATTATGAGGTATTTCAAAGTTTTTTTCCCTCAATAGATATAAAAGGAATAACATTATTGTAGTTCCAAGTCCAACGACTTGAGTTTCTCTTCCTCAACTTTCAGTTTGGAGGTTGTTTTCCCATTTTCATCTTTTCATAGTGGTTGCATGAAAATGGCGACAAAATTCTAAGTCCTTCAAAGGGATTCACATGCAAGATAGCCATAAATGTTGACCTTGCTCTTTCTTTTTGCCCTACATCAATTGTTGCTTTGGAAAGAATCAACACTTGTAATTTGTGTATTGTTTATGTCCTAGCCATTCATAAGTGTAGTTGACGTGTGTGTCTGCTTTGTATGGGTGTAATAGGAATTGTATGTGGGGTTGTGACTTCAAATGGTGGGTCATTTTTCAGTTTTTATATGGCACTTGGAATATATCTTAGAGCTTTGTTCCCATTATAGTTGTGCATATTTTTACTAGCATATGGTGGTTGATCAGTCACAAGAGGTAACTATCCCAAAACTCCTACCAACATGGTCAATCTACCTCCAAAATCATGTTTGGCTTTTTCAAGAAATGTCTCACGAAGCTGTGCATCTATTTTTGCAGCGCCTTTCTCGAATGAAGCTATTTTGTCAATCAATATGTATTGTATATGTCGAATCTCTTCTTGGAAAATTGTGAGTCTTGTTCCTTCTAATTCAAAAAATCTCTGATTGGGATTCAAGTGTTGAATGGTTTGTCAAAGCACCAATATTGTATTGTAGAGTTGCATCTTCAAATGGCATTTTTGAGTAATTGTCAAATTCTACCATGACATAGGTTGGCGGTTCTTGTGGGGCACTTCTTGGTTTGTATATTATGCTTTGGATATATGCTAGAGCTCCATCTACAAGTCCCGCTTCTATCCCCGGATTGGAGGTTAACATAACCCTTGCATCTTTAACAATTATTAATTCACATCCAGTTCATTGTTTTGATCTTTTGATGGATTTTTACTCTCTATTTTGGTTGCAATGCTACATGCAATCAATCATTTTAATGTCTGCGATTTCCTTTTGTTATGGTTATATGTATTATCATTTGTTGTGAATAGTTGAATAGCATTGTAAAATTCTTCCATGGTTATTGGATCCAATGCATCATCAGTTTTTCTCATCAATAATTTTCAATCGCCAACCGTTGAATGTGCATCTCTCAGATTTGTAAAAAGTTGACGAAACCTTTGTTAGTCCTTTTTTCCCTTCATTACAAAATACCTTATCCAGAGTAACAACTGTTTTGAATTCCTCATATAATAGTTTTGCACATTTGATACTCTCATATGGTGGTATATCACTCACAAAAGGCAATTGTCCCAAATATCCTACCAAAACGATTGATCTACCTCCATAACTCACGAATGCATTTTTAGGAAATGCCTGATGAACCCATGTGTCTATGTTTTGCAGCAGTTTTTCTCCAATGAAGCTCATGTCATCAATCAATATGTATTCTATATGCTGGATTTTTTCTTGGAAACTTTTGAGTCTTGTTCCTTCTAATTTAGAAAAATCCTTGATAGGGATTCAAAGTGTTGAATGGATCATCAACACACCAATATTGAATGTTGCAACTTTAGCTGGTGCAAGTAATAGTAGGGGAAACATTGTGGTGATGATTTGTCTTGAAGGGCTTCATGAATGGTGCCAATTAGATATGTTTTTCATGTTCTTGTTGTTCTTTGGACGATCATGCATAATGGCAGTGAACTTTGACCTTGATGATGATGTCTCGTGATTATATTAAATGCTTGTTTTAGTTTAGCACCTAAAGTTTCATAAAGCATATTTGATGTTGTATCATCGAGTATGAGTAACCCATCATCTTTCATGGTGCTTATGAATTTTATTGCTGAAGTTGTATATTCTTATCCTCGATATTCATTATTCCATGGCGGTTGTATATCAAGATCTCTTCTACCAAACATATTATCTGCTATAGTTATATGTTCCATATTCCAGGGATTATAATTCAATGACTCCCAATTTGATGTTATTGTACTGTCATCAAGTCCGATATCTCTTCGTATATAATCAAATGGCTTGTAAAGAATAACTTTGACCTAAGTCACAAGGTTCGAGTTCGCGTTCATGTTCGACGAGGATAAAGTTCGGTTCAAGTTCACCAAGGGATAAAGTGGAAAAAACGTCTTTAAGTTCGAACAATTTTTTTCTATCATTTTTATTTTTTGAAAAAAATGCATAAATATGTCAGAAGGACAGAGTGGAGAGAGCTTTATATCCACTACTTTCAGTCGGTAAATATATATATATATAAACATTTTTAAAATAATGCAAAATCGCATCAAAAACTTCCCATGTAAAAGTAATGGATAAAGTTCGAGTTCATGTTCGACGAGAATAAAGTTTGGCAAAATTCGAACTTTTTGATAAAATTTGCCGAACCTTGTGACATAGACTTTGACCAACAAAAATCAACCCATTTTTCTGATTGGTCCACAGGTATGGTGGCAATGCTTGGGAATACTGTCACAATTGCCGCCATACTCATCATCTCCCATTTTATCATCTCTTATCTTGGAAGCATATGTCCACAATCTAGCTGTATGAATAAGTGAAAGACTTTCCAATGGTATATGACCTATTCATGTATCCATCAATGAAAGATTTCAAGTGTTTGGCATTATCATGTTTATCAGTGATCCCTATATTGAAACAACAATTTACCAAATTCATGTAGATGTACTCGTCTCAATCGTGGTTCCAACCAATCATGTCTTCCATCAAGAAATAATGTGGGGAAAGCCATCTCAAGCAGCCCTACTGTGACATACTCCTTTATAGGAGATGCTCCAAATCATTTTTGCCTTTTGAAGGGTTTTTTGTTGATTTTTTAACTGTTACATCAAATATGAAAATAGTTGTCGTGCTTACCATATCCGATTGTATCTGATACAGCACAATTACGGGTTTGTATCTAGATACGGTTGGGTACGGTATCTGAGCCATATCCGAGCCATATCCATATCCAGCACGCAGATACGCGCGCCTAGCAGTACTAGCGAAGCATCCGGCAACACTGTGTGGTTCATTCTATTCTAATTTTTGTTTGATTTTGTATCATCAATTAGTGTCAAATGATTTGATTGGAAAGTTAAAAGTGAAATTCATTGTATCTATAAATATTACCATTATAATTGTATGATGGTGTATAATTCCTTGTATCTAAAATTTAGTCTTTTAACTCTATGATAGTATATAATGATTTTATCCTGATTTTATTCATATTATTTGTTCACTTATCTTCGGTATTTTGTGTTCGATTACTTCTTATAACCTAGGTGCTTTTTAATAAGTACTTTGTAAGTTTGTTGGCCTATTTTGGTTATTTCTGGACATTAATATAATTTCTTTCTTTTTTTCTTCCTTTCTTTCCATGTTGACACAACCTTTATTCTCAGAGTTTCAATTATTATGTCAAAGTTAACTATCTTCATCTAGTTATCTTTTTACCCTAGCACTTATCTTTTATACTTGATTGTACTTTCCAGTTCTGTTGTCCTATTTTGGTTATTTGTATACATTAATATGATTTCGTTCTTTCTTCTTTCATTCATTATCTCTATGTTGTCAGAACCTTTATGCTCAGTCTTAAGATTATAACGTTAAAGTTTACCATCTTCATCTAGCTTCAACTATCTTAGATTCATGATATATAAGCATTGTCTAAGCCTTAAGCCAGTGATGTCAAACATTTCAAGTTCCATTTGTAATTTGGTTAGATATTTAAAGATTTGTATCTCCACTCCATCAGAAACCAAAAATCTGGTTATGAACTAGTTAAATTCCTCTGCATGTGCCTCAAAGGAATGTCTCAAATTCTGTCAGATGTATTAACATTTGTGTAATTCCCTCATGTGAATAGATGGGAAAAACTGCTTCTTTATAATGTGTTCAAATCTTTCCCATGCCAAGGGAACTTAAGGGGCTCAGACTCACATTTTCAGTTGAGAGTCGGAATATGCTTGCTTGCAGAAGAATGTCTCCAGGTACTTGCAACTTACTACCAACTTTTTCAGTATCAAGTGTTAACTTCACAGGTCCATATCTCCAGCTTGGTTTTCAACCTTGTAGCTAGCATTTAATAATTTGTGAAAATGGTAATATGCTATCTAATATACAGTATGTGTGTTACCAAAGCTCCACTTACAGCAATAAGAGGCACCATTATAATAGTTGCAGGCACTCAAAGACAAGCTTTGCATCATTGGCATGAGCTCTGAAATTTTGTCAGCAAAACCCTTGTGCAGTTGGTGTGAGTTCTATGACATTCTCAATGGTGTCTACCATTTTTCTCTCTTTACTGACTGTAACAGACTCATACAGCTATTTTATCAGTGCTACATTTCTATCAGCCATTTGTAAAGATCCTCTATGTTCTGGCATCTGTGAATTTAGTAATGTCATACATTACTCCTAGTATTACACAACCTTTTCCTGGCCATTCAAAACTTTACAAACACTTGGCTTTGGTTTCTCATAATTTTTCCAGCTAAACATTAGTCTGCCCTCTGGCTCTGATATCAAATATATAGTCCATCAACAGGTACTACTTTGATACCAAAACATGATCTCGCTTAAATATGGATTAGCTACGGGTATTGAGAAACATTAATAAAGTTTTTTATAGTTGAGACAAATTTCAGGATAATACATAATGTATATATTAAGATACCTTAAATGGTTGAATATACATACATATTTCATTAGAATTGTCTTTGCTCTGGCACGTTTACAAGAGAAGGGTACCAAGATCCCAAAGCTTGGTTTATGGCAGTGTTCCCACATGTGTGGTACGCCTTGTGGGGGATACCACACACACCTTGGGACATCCCAGGTGTAGCTGGGATGGGAATCATGTCTGGGGCGTGATCCCCCAAAAATTAGTGCATTTTCTATCATGAAAGAAACCATAAAGAATTTTTTTGAAGGGAAAAAAAAGTGAAAATATGCTTTTCAAACATTGATAACTGTGAGTTTACAAATTGAATGACTAATCTATAATGTTTGCATTGGTCAACTCATTATCATTGCTATATTTTACTGTCTGGATTTTCTGATTTTTTTGTGAATTGGATGTGTACATACTACATACGCACATAGAATTTACTTAACACAATACACATATACACTCTCATACCAGGGTACCAAAGATTTTGGGGTACGCACAACATTCATCAATGTACCCACTCCCTGCATAACCACGCATCCTCTAACCCAAGTAACCTAGGTTACTACTAAGTTCCAACTAAACTTTTCATGGTGAAATTTTTGCATATTTATTATGTTGGTTTCAAGAGTTATTGTTCATAATAATTCATACATTGTAAATGTTGGGCCTTCTAATGCTATTTGCATAATTTGCTACACATTTTATACCTAGTTCTAATGATTTTTGCGTATACATAAATTAAAACATACAACATTATTATCATAGTCGCTCAGATATCTTAAATATATATCTAAAAATGCCAAGATGGATCAATTTCAAGCTGCCTATCTTGAATTTGTCATATAGTGTTGCCAAAAAAGGTTCCACACAATTTAACAACTCCATCGCCTTCTCCATAACTTTCCATAGGCATGGTGATAAATGGCCTCAGTCTAGCTGTACCACTATGTCAGATTCAAAACAATATTGATAGGGGGAAAAAGTGCTCCAAACTCCACCATATGCACAATGTCAAGTCAGAAAGGGAAAACCCTTTTGTTGGGTACATAGAGGCAAAGAAAATTGGGTTTTATCAGGCACATGCGACAGCAATCCCCTTGCTTCTGTCCCTATGTTAGTGAGATCCCGGGTCGGTGGGATCACATACAGACTGAATACGACCGTTGCTGTAGTGCACGTTCGTGGGGTAGATCTACATGTGACTGTAGGGAGACCTCCCTAATTGTCAAGGTAAGAACTCGGAGGAATGCAAATAACCAGCACAAGCCTCACCCCTAAGTGTCACCTCTTAAAATCACATCTTTATTTTTCAATCGTCTTCTCCAAGCAAGAAGAAAAACAGCCCTGTCACAGTCAAATGATCATCAAATTAAGGATTGGCTATTTTTATGACCACACTCATGGATATTAGACTTCACCACCACCCCCAGCTGCCATTGTAGGTAACACCTCTCGGCGTAATTACATAAAATATAATCCCGTTCCAGCATACCTAAGTTTTTGGGATTCCACATAAGGCTCATCCATATACTCATATCCTGCATAATCATGCATCCTCAAACCCAAGTAACCATGGTTACTACTAAGTTCCAACTAGTTGGAGCCCAGATCTACACCCTTGGGGATTTGAGGGAAGGAACTGAGATGGCTTCTTGCAGTGAGGTGTTCCTTCTCAAATCAAGCTTGATTTGAGGCCAACAAATGAGGTGGTTAACTCTTTACTCTTCAAGCTCTGTGAGACCTAGGGAGAGATCCCCAGAAACCCAAAAATATGAAAATAGCAAAAGATCATCATGACATGTATAGCAGACCGAAATAATAAGCCTAACCACTATGATTTCCCACCCAATGTGCTGTCACTAGGAGGAAAAATCATGAAGTTGTTAAAGATGGGGAAAGGTTGCAAGCACAAAGATGTTTATAGCAAATATTTCATAATCTATTAGCTCATTACACTTGGAACAAGCAAAGTGAACAATGAAGAACTTACAGACCTGAATCCTTAGTTATAATGACAGAAATCTCAAAGGAATTTGCAAGATTTGATAAAGATTTCGGTAGGACACAGATTTGTGAAAATAGTGTAAAGGTTTGGTCAGATTAACCATGATTGGTGCCTAAAATCCAGTGGGCAAAGAGTTTCAGGGATTTAAACAGATTGAACAAGCAACGGCCAAAGAGACACAACAATTAACACAATTGTTGTAGAATCCACCACAATTCAAACTCACACAAATTTCCCTGTATGCATCAATATAATGTATTACACAACATTAAAGCAAACCTACAAGACAATATGCTGCAAATTCAACAAAATTGAAACCTCACATGGCTTTTATGATCTTACTATCAAAGCATGATTACACATCACAAGCAATAGCTCAATTACCAAGAGATAAGTTCATATTTAGTGACCTTCAACAAAGCTGTAATACTCCCCTAACCCTCTACAACACATTACACCTCAAATCAAAAAGGCTATCACTCACGATTGCTCAAATTTATTAAAAAAACAGAACTGCTTTTTTAGGAAACTGGATTTGTTCATGAGCCAAAAGACCAAGATGAAGGATTTGTCCTCCAATATATAGCATTTCTCCTTCTCTGTATAGAATTCAAGAAGAGGAATGCAAAGGTACTCAAAATATTTCAAGAAGGATTATCGGGAATTGAGAAAAACCCAAATCGCAGTACATTAGGAGATCAAACATCCAACCAATGAGTGAAGAGAATAGAGCATGTTCAGATCACTCAAAGATTTCCAACTCCAAATTGAGGAGGGAAACACAAATATTGCTTGAGAACAAGCCAATAATACTCCAAAAGAGTACCTCAAGAAAACACAAATGGGTCTCCAAGGATATGGGCATGTGTACTCCATTGAAATCGGGGATCTGAGAGAAGAAGGGGCTGCCACTTGTTGAACAAGTTGGGGTTTCGCAAAAATAGCCCATAAGGAATCTTCATTTGCACTCCCTTGAAATCAGGGAGCTGAAAGAAGAAGGAGTTGCCACTTGTCCAATAGATGTGGATTTCGCAGAAATAGCCAATAAGGAATCTTCATTTGCCCCGGGCGGATTTGTGCAATTTCTCAATTGATAACAAATTGGAGGGACAGTCCATTTACCACAAGAAACCAAAGACACCTGAAGTTTTAGTCATTAATTGCTCACAAATTCTTCATAACTCCCTTCAAGATTATAACCACTACAAGGCTCTCTAGAAAGCTTTCCAATGCCACCAAAAATCTCAAAACAAAGCTCTTAGTCAAAAGTTATGGCTAAAAATCAAAGCTTGTACCACAGACCGTGAAATTAAATATGGGCAAAATATTAAAGTTTGCAACTATAGTCGGTTTTCCAATTTTCTGATTGCACCACTTGGTGCATTCCGATTTTCCACAAAATGTAACCTAGCGAGCTCTCCTCATCCACGTGGCTAAACCACCATCAAGCTTTCCCCATACTTGCCTCTTCACCTTATATCTCTCGGGTTTTGAATGTTGCGGGTCTACGAGATTGGACCACACGTCATAATCGTGTATTCCTGCATTCCACAATTTTCACTTCCTTGCCTCGCTTCCTCTAGGCTCAATACCACAGAGTGCGGGTATGCAAAGGTGCAACATGTGTCACCACCTCATAGCTGCAAACCACGAGCATTTTTTACCTTCACGGGCTCCTTCCCAATCTCTCTGCGACCGTGGGTTTACAATTTTACGCCACATGGCATTAATCCGCATTTTCGGGCTCCAAAACTTTCTTTCTATCCTCCTCCAATTCTGATATTTCTACAGAATACAAATTCACATATCTATGATACATGGCTACATCTCAAAGAGTTTCAAATCTCGCTTCATGCTTTAGCCATTTTCAGCACTCCTTGAATTCGCAGGCACCATATGAACATGTGAAGCATTACTAGAGTCTGTGAATCACTACTAGGAGTCTGTGAATCTACTAGGGGCCGCCAAGCGTTGTTACAAACTACGTGAAGCATTAAACTTGAGTCGCAAAGTACAGTCCGAGCCACGAAGCATAATTAAGAACTCGCGAAGTCCTTTATAATTTGAGGTTTGTTACATAACTATCCATCATGCTTACTGAGTAAAATGCCACATCAACCCAATGAGTGACTATACACTTTGTGTGTCGTGCACTATTTATGTAATGCCCGCCCGATGCACTGGTCCATGTGGATGTGGGCCATGTTTCACGGAAAAACATTTTGCATCCAACTTCAAATCGGGCGGTGTGCATTGTTTCTCATCTCTGGGCACATTCGCAAGTGGTAACATGAAGTAATCAAGGTTATCTTCAAACATTGATCAAATGTGTACATCCTCGCCGATGTATTGTTTTGTTGTCATACTTGGTCGATAAGCCAATTCACAAATCACCAATTGGGTTAACAAATTCTTGTACGCTGCGTTTGTGCGATCCTGTCCATCAAACCCTCGAGGAGACATAATCGCTCTGAGCCACAATTACCAAAATAGGATAATAATTATTCTAATAACATCGTTACTATCATCGCTTTTATTAATAAATATGTATAACAATAGTAATAAGAATAACGATTTAAACGATTAAAATTATCAATCAAAATTTAAAATAATTACGTTTAAAAATATATTGATATATAATACTTGTAAACGGAAATAATAATAACGCAGCCATAAAGTTACGAAATGATAGTTGTGTGAGAGTTTGTTCTCCTTACAAATGAATGGAGATCTTCGAGTCGGCGAGGTGGCTTCAAGATGTAATTAAAGGGGAAAATCCAACCTTGGTAGTAAAATGCATATAAGATAATAAATTTTAAACCCAAAATTTAGGTTATAGATAAAATAAAATATAATAAATCTAGGAATTAAAAAAATGAAAAGAAGGCAAAGGAGGCCATTTAGGGTTTCTTTTGGTGGTAGCGTTTTTCTTTTGTTGGCTTTAGGAATTTTTGGGAGGGGCAAGCTGGTTTTGGTGGAGGCACCATGGCAATGCCAAAAATGGGAGATTCGGTTTGTATAGAGTAAACCTTTACGAAGGAGGCACTTCTTATTCTCTCCTACACACAAATCTGTACATATTTACAATGGATTGAAGACCTATGTGTCCAAGAAATCCTGTTGGAGTGGGTCAAAGGACCACGGAATTTGGTAAGCGCTTAGGAGTTGTGGAAATGCATGTGGTTGTATTGGCACGCCCAACTCGGCTTGATAGGTTGGCATACACCAGACACGTGAACTGTTTGACAAAATGGGTTCTCGTGGACAGCAATGTTTGCATGATATGCACAAAATGGTTTTTCTTCGAAAAGGCTTCGAAACTTTCAAACATATGCAATTGGCGAGTTTAAAGCCAAATTCAACAACCCTTGTGAGCATCCTACCTGCCAGTGTCAAAATGGAGGTTTTGGAACAGGGTATGGTGATCCATGAAGAAATAGTAGAAAAGAAGTGACGATGGCATCTTCATGGCAAATGTTATTTTAGACATGTATGCAATCGGTGGGAAGCTTTTACGAGGCACGTGCACCGCTCGACTAAGTATCTCTTTTCGTAGCTAGCCAAGAACCGGTCAAACACCGCCATTCATTCACCGCCTCATGTTTGAACCAGGGCATGGCGTTCTTCCTCTTTCTAGTATGCTTCTCGTATTGTTGGTTTTCTCTTCGTAATTGCATCGAATTTAAAATCAAATGGTGAATATGTTTTTGGTTAAATAAAATGACTTTTGTTGTTTAAAACGTAAAAAGATAAATTGTTCCCGCATCGACCAAAAAGACCGTTTTGGAGTGTTTACCCCACTCACGAAATGTGTTTGAGACTAATTGAAAACTAAGATGAGTAAAATTGGGATTCGTACCTCCAATTGTGAGTTGAATGCATAGTTACCATTTTTGGGCGAATAAGGTCCATATTCGGTTCGGACCGAATTTTTAGACAAAACCGAACTTGTTCGGTATGTTCGTTGTGGCCTTTATTAAAAAAACGATTTAAAAATAAATAACGAAGTTAAACTTAAATGCTCAACCCTAAACCGAAGCATTGAAAAGTAAAAGGTAAAAACGTTGAAAGAGACATTAAAACCACGATTTGAGAGGCATACTTGTGGTAGTGGAAGGAAGAAGAACTCCAACAGTGGCAAAATGCACCAGACGCAAGACAAAAACTCCTGCCTAACGCCACTCGCGAGTTGTTTTGCTCGAGCCACTTTAACTAGACGCCGTTGATTTTTTTGCTCAAGCCACTTTGCCGTCGGTATGTTATATCAAATATATGATTTGCTAAATTATTTTAGGTTTATTATAGTATGGTTAATCTTCAGTATTTTAGTTTTATTATTTTAGGTTTGACGATTTAGCAATGTTCAACTGCAATAAAACTTAATTTTTTTTTATTTTAGGTTTCCATTTAACTATGTTTTAGTTAGTTTTAGATTTAATTTAATAATTAAATTTTCTACAAATTGGTAAAAGTAAAGTGTAAACTACGATTTAAGTTCTTAGTTATTAAATCATTTAACATTTCTTTGTATTTATTTTGGGATCATTTACTATTTAGTTTTTTTATTATTTTAATTTTAATTTTTAAATGATAAAAAATTAAGTTGTATTTAGTATTTAATATTTATTATAATTCATATAATAGGTAAAATATTAAGTAAACCGTAATATTTATTTATTAATTAAATTGTAATTGTTATTTATTAATTTGTTAGTAAGTAAAAAATATGAAAAATGTTGTCCTAATATTTGAATTTTGCAGGTTCAGAGGGTAGTTGGAAGGTAAAGGGAAAGACAAGTGGATCAAGATGTCTAGCAGCAATCGTTCCTTGGAGATGAAATACATCGTCCAAAGAGATGATAATAAACTACATATGAGATGCACCTTGTGCAATGGGAATATTACAGGCAGTGTAACTAGAGTTCGGTACCATTACTTGGGAGGATCCAAAGATGTCAAGCAGTGTCCAATAGCAAATGTGAATTCAGAGGAAGGTGAATACAAAGATTTCATACATCGAGTTCAAGCTAAATTTAATGTGAGTCGTGTTGGATCATTAGCTTCAAAAGCAAAGAAGGCTAAAATCCAACACTCTATCTCACAAATGGGCTCCTTCATAGTTCAAATCGCTCTCCATCACCATTTTCAGAAGGAAGTGGAAGTGCAAGCAGAGTGGAAAAGTCACAAGGTTCATTGAAGTCCATGTGGAGGCCACAACACAAACATGAGGTAGACAGGTTGGCAGCTAGATTGTTTTATGCAGAGGCCATCCCTTTCAATGTAATTCGTTCCCCACATTTCAAGTCTTTCATAGATGCAGCAATTGAGTTTGGGAAGGGTTACACATTGCCTTGTTATGAAAGACTAAGAACTAGTCTTCTTGAAGAGGTGTCATCCATATCTAGTGAGCTAGATGAAATGAAAAAAGTTGGAAAAGAACAGGTTGCACAATAGTAAGTGATGGATGGTCAGATTCAAGGCGAAGGCCACTCCTAAATCTTTTGGCAATATCTCCTCAAGGTGCAATGTTTATAAAATCTATTGATACAAGTAATGAGCAAAAAACTTCTCTTTTCATTTCCAAATGCATTGAATCAGCCATTTTGGAGATAGGAGAAGATAATGTTGTTCAAGTTATTACGGATAATGCAGCCAATTGCAAAGGAGCGGGAGAGATACTCATGGATACATTTCCTCATATCTTTTGGACACCTTGTGCAGCCCATGTGTTGGATCTTTTGCTTGAAGATCTATCAAAAATAGAATGGGTAAGTAATATTGTGACTGAAGGAAAACAAATCTCTAAGTTTATCCTCAATCATCGGTTGACATTGAACTTGTATCGTTCTTTTGCAAAACATGAGCTTCTTTCCCCTGCCGAAACAAGATTTGCCACCAACTTCATTACTTTGCAAAGGGAGGTAGAGGAGAGGACAACATTAAGAAAAGTGGTGGTTACTTGATGAATGGGCAGAATCGAAGCTTTCAAAGAAACCCATTCAAAAGAAATTGAAAAAATTATCTTAGGGGACACATTTTGGGAGGGTGCTAAGAAGGTTGTAAATGTGTTTGAGCCACTTGTTCGAATTTTGAGAATGGTTGATGGTAATCAGCCATGCATGGGTTTTGTATATGAGGGCATGGATAGAGCAAAGGAAGAAATCCAAAAGATACTAGCAGATGATGTTGAAGAAGTCAAGCGTATTTGGGAAATCATGGACAAACGATGGTTCATGCTACACCGTCCTCTACATGCAGCAGCTGTTATTTAGATCCTAAATTAGTAGAGGTAGATCATGATGCAGATGAGGAGATAAAGAGAGGTATACTTGCAACCATAGACAAGTTGGTACATGATGAGGATGGGAAGGAAAAAGCAAGAGAACAACTTACTATTTTCAAGAACCAACTCAAAATGTTTGGTGAAAAAGAAGCAAGGGCAAGTAGGATGACGTGGGAACCATCTAAATGGTGGCAAACTTATGGGTCTTCTACTCCAGATTTGCAGAAGCTTGCATGCGAATTTTCAGCCAATGTTCTAGTGCTTCTGCTTGTGAAAGAAATTGGAGTACACATGATTTAATCCACACAAACAAGAGGAATCGATTAGGGGCTCAAAAACTCTCTGATCTTGTTTTTGTGCATAGCAATTTACGATTGCTTACTCACTCTCTTGCAAATGAAGATGACAACTCTCGTTGGGAGAAGCATGTTTTGGAGATGAAGAAAATGTTGTTGATGATAACCCTACTACTGCAGTATTAGATGAAGATGCTAGTGATACTTTTGATGTAGAAGCAGGATTTGATGTTGCAAATGTTTAAAATTGCATTTTAATTTTTGGTTAATGCTCAAAACTTTGAAGTTTGAGCAATGGATAATTCTCATCGCTATATATTATATCAATATGTATGAACTATGAATTTTCATTGTTTGAGTCATAAATATAACTTGTAAGTCTTAAGTTTAACATGGATTTTGCTATACATTTATATGTTTTAAGACTTTAGTATACTTGTATGTTTATTTATTTGTATGTGTGATTGATTTTTTTGAAGCAAGTATGGATAATTATTCAGTTTTATATTTTTTGAAAATTTATATTTTTTTGAACCATACCGAACCAACCATTTTTGCAAAATTCTGAACTTCCAAACTTTTTTCCATGTCCGAACCCGAATTTTTCGAACATTGTAACTATGGTTGAATGTGAATTTCGCACACAATCATTTTACCGGTCAAACACATTGCAAAAGTTATTAAAGACACTTAAAAATCAATGCACAAAATGCCTCCTTGACTCCCGGAGAAAACGTGTCAATGGTTGACCATGTTTCTGGTGACACGAATGTCACACCAAGCCTTAAACCAACTCTAGATGATCATTTGACCACTTAACGGCACACGTGTATGAGGCCGGTTGGCTATTTCGCAGCTTGGGACAGCTGTAAAATGTTAAAAAAATTATTTTGGTTTTGGCTCGTGGTTTGGGGATCCGTGTTGGGAAATGGATATCTACCACCACATACCTTTAGTTTCGAGAAAACTATATTGGGAGCTAGTTTTGCAAGTGGGTTTCATAAACCGACATTCTACAACAAGAGTGAACTGGTGCATTTACGATAGTCAGCTTCGGAAAGGTAGTCATGAATTGAACCCTGGTTGTCGAAATGAGTTCTCTCGATTTCGAGAGTTTCCATACATATAGGGGAGTGGATGGGAATTGACAGAATGTGTGTTCAAGTCTTGGACGTTGGTTTTCAAACTCAATTTCATAGCCACTCTAGCTAATTTGGTCACTTTTGTAAATTCGCAACAATAACTGGAAAATTGTTATGGGACCCCCTTAAAGCTTAATAACTGTTGAGAGACCTTAGAACCCTTCACATGACTACTTGTTGAGAGACCTTACAATACCTTCACATGACTGTATGGAACCTCTAATAGTCACTTGCATTAAGAATTTTGCTTCTGGGAAATGTTCTCTCTCTCTCTCTCTCTCTCTCTCTCTCTCTCTCTCTCTCTCTCTCTCTCTCTCGATTGTAAATGCAATGAAACTAAAAATGTATTCCTTATCCCCTCTAACTACGTGCAAAGTGTTTGATATCATTATGGATGTAAAATACGCATACATGATATATGTTAGATTATGTAGGAGATTGCCATGACAACTTCTAGGGCTGATCATGCTTTTGGTTGCAGGTACCTTGGACAAAAGGATTTTAATAGCATTATTTTGTTGTTTGGCAGTAGCTTGTAATCTTGACTGTAATGTAATTTAAAAGGATAAATCTTTGGGATCGTGATAAATGGAAATGTAATTATTGGTTCATGCAAAGAGAATGAAAATGTTATTGTATTAAGCAAGACAAAATATTGTTTATTGTGACGAAATGATAACAATACTTGTCTAGATATGTTGTTGAGTTGTATCCACTTGTGCTTAGAATAGTACTTGTAAGTTACATGTGGATAATATTGAAGTAATATTACTTAATTGAAATGATTGCGTTATTGTATAGCAAGTTCAATGGTAAAATAGTGGATGTATTCATTTTGAGATCTATGAGCCATTAGAGAACTAGAAAAAAATATAATGGTAAGACTTAGAAAATGGGGATATTCTTATATGGATAGTCAATACTTGTAATTTTCCTTGTAGTATAGAGATCGATAGTTGAATGAATGATCTTAGTTGTATTAGTGCATGTTGGCATCAACTAACTTATAGTAAATAAGATCACAAGTTTAGGATACATCATTGAACATCACTAATTAGCAAAATGACACGAAACCACCTTATAGGGATTGCAAATGGTTAAACCTTTTTGGGATGATAGCCTAAAAGGCAACATGAGGACCCTAATCTTAGTAAGCCTTGTGAAATATATTATAGACCACGTGTTAACCGTATGTTTTTCTTCCAAAATTGGAATCAAAGAGAAGTTGGTTATCCAAGAATGACACGAGTAAGAGGAGTGCATAATATTGATCAACCTCACTAAAGGACCTACAATTTACCTTTGAGATATGTACATGGTCACTACCCTCACGTGCATTCCCTAGAAGCCTAGTAGTAGGTATTTGTATGTGTGTATGCATGACACAAGTGGATTCAGTGTACCGGTTCAACTATGCATTAAATGTTGTGAATAATCCCATTAAGTTATTACGAGATACAATTGTTACCTTGACAAGTAGCAAGGAGTACTTTTGGCTTATACGAAGATTTTACGAGATAAGGATGTTTGAATACTCTAGTGTTGACTGTAGTAGGGTGTAGATCCCTTGAGTGCAAATGGAAATAATTAAGCCTAGAACCTCTTAAAAGGTTAATTTGTAGACGAAATCTATAATTAATTTCAGCTATCAATATTGCGTTCCTATAAGATGTTGATTTTAGGAGTAAAGTGAAAAATAGAGTCTATCCCCTTTAAGTTAATGTTAAGCCTTTTCATGTTATTAATGATAAGATGAATTGTTCCATGTGGGAACATGTAATTTGAAAACATGAACTCCTAACTTGAACACGAATCTTATGTGACTTGTGTGTGTCTTAAAAATGTTTCCAACCAATTATTGAGATATAGAAGCTAATTACAAAAAAAAAAATAAATGAAGTGTACTCTAGTGAGTGGAGGTTTAAATGAAAAGGAAACTTGAAATTTGTCCCTCTTAAACTTAAGATTCTCCCTCTTAACTTCATGTTATGAAGTTAATTCCTCCTTATGTAATGAAAGTAAAACAAATTGTCATGCAAAACATGATTTTCGGGAACATGAATCCTTAGCTTGAAAACGAGTGTTATGAGACTCGTATGTGTTTAAAAATGATTCTAACTAATAGTTGAATTACAGAAATTAATTGTAGTAGATAAGATAAGATAGATAAGATAATGGAGAATGGAATCTAATGTTGTGTACTCCTTGTGGGTAAACATTGTAATGAAATGAGAAATATGTAATTGTGAGACGAGCATATGTTTTGTGTACATTAAATGTGGTACAATCAATGATGTAATCCAAAGGAATTCAATTGTAAATAAGATGTAAACCATGGGATCTATGTACATTGTGGATAATGTCTTTTATTCATGTTTGTTTGTCTATCTTCTTTTTGTGGTTGTACTATTGATCAGGTATCGCTCTTAGGAGCAATGTGGTTAAAATGTGAATCCTTTGATGTTGTGATTATGTGTAAGTTTCATTTTGTTGGGGTGAGATTTCATCATTGTTATTGGAGGAATAAGGTGTTGCTTTAGGGAAGGGAGGAATAAGGAGTATTATGTGTTGATACTTTGGAGGAACCAAAGGAATTTGTCGCTAGTCTTAGTGGAGGCATAAACGTATAAATAGAGGCATAAGAGGTCTGTCGAAGTTGATGTGGTGTATTTCATCTTGGAGGAACCAAAGTCTAGTCAGGATTCCTTAGTGGAGCTATAAGTGATAGTTGCAATGATGATCTCTCCCCCATTACAAGCCTCATAGGTAGGCTTGGTAGTGTGAATTGTCTTGACTTTTGGTGTCAACCACTTTCTCATCATGTTGTATGAGTGGGTCCATGTTTATGTAAGCGTATCATGTAATTTTAGGACGTACTATGTGAGCCTAGTCATGTTGCAAAGCAAAAAAAAGAAAAAAACAAATCCTAGTTCATTTTGGCTTGTGTTTTGGTCTTGCATGTGTGGGCATTACAATTTACTTAACTTCGCAACATGCATACCACTGCTTGCTTTACATCACAGTCAGCACACTTCCATTTTCTTCACTCTGCAAACCATGCACTACAACGGACTGAATCTCGTGGCGCGCACATTAAGCAAAACATTGAGCATCGCCTTGAACACTTATCTACAAGCCACGAAACATTGAAAAACCAGCAGAGGCTTACGTAGTTCATCCAAGGCTACAAGACATGATTAAACCTACGAAATGCACCCAATTCCATGTGACATTATCGGTAGAGCCACGCAACTTTGTTCCTCATTGAAAAGCCTTTTTCCAAGCCTAGGGGAGAGACCCTCAATAACCCAAAAGTATGAAAATAATGAAAGATCAGCAGGGGATGTACAGCAAACCACGCATTAAGCGAAACATTGAGCATCGCCTTCAACACTTATCTACAAGCCACGAAACATTAAAAAACCAGCAGAGGCTCACGTAGTTCATCCAAGGCTACGAGACATTGATCAAACCAACGAAATGCCCCCAATTCCATGTGACATTATCGGTAGAGCCGCGCAACTTTGTTCCTCATTGAGAAACCTTTTTCAAAGCCTAGGGGAGAGACCCTCAATAACCCAAAAGTATGAAAATAATGAAAGATCGGTAGGGGATGTATAAGCAAAGCCAACTAAAAAGCCTAACTATGATTTCCCATCCAATTTACTATCACTAGCAGGAAGAATCATAAAGTTGTTAAAGTTGGGGCAAAGGTTGCAAGAAGACAAATGTTTATAACAAAGATATCCGTAATCTAATAGCTCGTCACTCTTAAAACAAGCAGAGTAAACAAGGAAGAGCTTGAAGACCTAAATCCATAGTTATAATAGCATAAATCTCAAAGGGATTTGCAAGATTCGATAGAGATTTTGGTAGAAAGATTTATGAAATTATGTAGTGTCCCCTTTTTCATGCTAGTCGCTATAAAGGCCTTGGGCCCATTCCACCTTCTGTGGGCTTCGAGGAAGGAAGCAAGGGAGGTGAACATTGCCATTATTGCAAGTAATTTCCTTTTTATTTAATTACTAATTATGGCTTGGAGTGATTCGATTAGGTGAATGACAAAGCGAAAAAAGGAACTTCTATCTTCACCTTCATTAAGGTCGGTCTTCTTAAGTGAAGATTAAAAAGTGCATTTCCCCCATTAAGAGGTCGGCCATGAAGATTGGGCTTCTAATTCATCCTTGGCGCCAAAGAAGGGGTACTTAAGAAGGTTCGAATGGAGGAGGACATTATCATCTTTCATCTATTATGACATTTACTTCGAGTTGGAGCTAGTGTAGTTTTTCTTCTTGCCATTGAAGGAAGAAAACCCTTCCTTAGTCACCTATTGAGGACGAAACCCTTGAATACGATCGCACTTGGGATCGAAACCCTCATTTGTGTATTGGTGGCTTCATACGGAGGTCACAAGTGAGCTTTAAGGAGGATTTCATATTTATGTCTTCCCTTCTAACCCTAGGCAACTTGCTTTGAAAGGATTTGATATCATCTAGGGCACTTTTGGACAATTTTTGTTGATATTGTATGCATGATAAAGAAGCTAAGCTAATTAATAGAAACTAACACCAAGTAGTTCTAATAACAAAGCTAATCTAACATAAACATCATGATAAAGATATGCATGGATAAAAGCTAATTAATGCCTCCAAATTAAACTTGAAAACACTAAGCCATTCCTTGCTAATTTAGATATGCTTTCTAGATTATAGTTGCTCCTATGATTATAATGAGATCAAAGGATGGCTATCTCCAAGAAGAGGAAAGGATCTCACCAATATGGCTTAATTGCCATGTATGGATCTTCCTTTACTACTCTTTGCAAAGAGAGGATAAATGGGTGCAAGATCAATAAGCTTCTTCAATGGTGGAGAATGCTCTTATCATGTGCATATAATAACACTAATAAAAGTGTGGTGTAAGTTTGAGAGGGGATACTAGGTTCTATATATAGCTTTCCAATTTGGGAGAAGCTACAATCCTAGTGAATGTGGGATAAAAGATAAAGTAGAATTAGAAGGGATAAGCATGATTAGAAAGAATTAATTAGAATTAGCAACTCATGGAATTGGAGATGATTTAATTAATCAACTAGGATTAATTAATAGGCCAAAATAAGCTTAGAAAGCTATTTGAAGGTTATTTAGGAGGAATTTGATAGAATTTGGAGGATTTGTAAGAGGGATTTAACCAATAAGAGGGTTTATTGATTAAATAGAGGATTAAAAAGGCTTAATTAACTAATGATAGTTAATTAAAAGAGGATTATAACTAACGAAGTGTCGTTAATTGGCATCCAGAATGAAGGGAAATGCTAGTTAATTAACGAAGTGTCATTAATTGACCGAGATGAAGGGGAATGTTAGCTAATTAGCGGAAATCACTAATTATAACAAATCGACGAGAAAGACAATAAATGGTGCAATTTTAGTAGTAAAAGTGCGTGAGACGGATTTAGGTGTGGTGTGGCATAAGCAAGTAATTTTAGTCAAAGGATGGAGCATTTTTCGATTGATGAATGTTGGGAGGAAATTTTCAGCCTTTAGAGAGGTGTTTTCAGTCATTGCAATGCTCACATTTCCTAATTTTGCAAGGAGGTTTCAGTTTTGTAGTTGTTCCATTTTTAAGTTGCTGATTTTGACAAAATCAAATTATAAGTTGTTGTTTTCAAACTTGAACAGCTGCAAGAGTGACCATTTTGAGGTCATTAAATCATTGGAAAATAGTGGTGGATGGTTTCAGCTGAAGAAGACAACTACTTCAACCAACATAGCTCCAAATTGGGTGAAAAATCAAGTGATTTATGATTGTAATACTTTGTTTCCAAACTGCACAATCAGAGAAGTAATATGGGATGACAAAAAAATTGACACAAGGGTCAATTTAAGGGCTGTTTGCATGAAGGGTGGACTGCGGCTTTGTGCATTTCCATCTTGTTCTTTTCACTTTTGGGTCATAAAAGGGCATCTAGGCAATTGGAAGTTGTGTCTCCTACATCAAGACCATCTTGTGATATTTTATACGAATAAAAGTGGAATTCCAATCACCTTCATTCTCGATTTTTGAAAGATAAGATAAGATAAAGATAAATATATTAATGTCCAACGAATGACCACAAAAGTAGGTCAATGGGACTGCAGCCCAAACAATATACAAAGTGCGAGCGGGGACAACTCAAAACGAGTTCCCAAAAACAAAAAAAAAAAGGGGGACAAAGGGGAAACCCGAGCCAATACCCCACAAAGGGGGCAATGGAGCAAGCAGGGGAGAAAGATGAGGGAAGCAAAGAAGGGAATGAGGGGGCAACGAGGACCAATGGTCTACTCAAGAATGGTAGCCACACCCCTCCTAACATTAGAGGCCGACGAAAAGCCCCGATGGACTGGCAACCCGAAGAGGGGGTGAGAGCCTCCTCCCCTACCGAATGCTCTACTAACTAGGATGGATCTCTCACCACCAAAGCTAGGGTTCATGTGGGATCTTACTCCACAAGCAAAAAGTATGCAACCAACAATGGCTTCAATATCATAAAAGAGTGAGTGTATGAATGAATACCCTTTTCTCCCCCAAGCGCTTCCTTTTATAACTTTTCATTGCAACAAAGGGCCCAAAAGAACCCTAATCGACCTCCTTGGGGAAAATCCACATAATAATAAAATAACTTAAGTTACTTTATCACCACTATGCCAAAAGTACACTTAAGTTACCCCCAATGAAGAAATAGAAAATAAAGTACCATATATTCACCCATCACTTAAGTCATCGACAAAATATAACATAAAGTACCATAGGGGAGTATCATACAACCTTATTTCACTTAAGTCGCCTCAAAGTACGTGTCCAACGTCAAAACATAATATATAAGTGAAATGAAGGTGCAAACCATACCCAATAACCATCAATGTCACTAGCCCCTTAGGCATGACCAAGGCTAAGACGAATGAAGGCTAAGATGGATGAAAGGCCTCCTAGGCCACCTGCTCGGAAATGGGGACATTACAAAAACCCTCATTTGTGCATTGGTGGCTTCATACGGAGGTCACAAGTGATCTCTAAGGAGAATTTCATATTTATTTCTTCCCTTCTAACCCTAGGCGACTTGCTTAGGTGAAGGGTTTGATATCATCTAGAGCACTTTTGGACAATTTGAGTTGATATTATTGTTCTTCATATTTTATAAGGTTGGAATCTACAATTTAGTAATTTTTGGAGAGGTTTATGAGCTATTTTTAGCCCTTGTTTGTGGCTGCCCTATTGTCATAAAATTAATTGCAGTTGGTGTAATCTCTTATTTTCTCTATTATTTTGATGTAATTTCGATGGATAAATGTTGTGCTTAAAATAATTATTTAGGGGCATTTTCAGTTGTTATTGCATGGTTGTATGATGATTTGAAGTGCCTATACGATTCGTTGCCCTAAAGGGCGGATTCTTGATTGCTCGAATAGGGTTAAAGTGTGTTTCCAGCCATTTTCATATTGATGTTTGTTGGTTGATAGTGTATTAGCCCTTATTTTCAGTTTTAGCCCTAGAAAAGGACATTACAAAATAGTATAAACATTTGGATAGATTAACCATGATCGGTGTCTAAAATCCATTAGGCGAAGAGTTTCAAGGATTTAAATAGATTGAACAAGTAAGACCCAGAGGGACAACAATTTACATAATTGTTGTAGAATCTACCACAATTTAGACTCCCTGAAGTAAACTTTACACAAAATTCCATGTATGCATCTATATAATGTATTACAAAGCATTAACACAATTTGTGGCAAATTCAACAAAATTGAAACCTCACAAGAATTTTATGATCTTACTATCATAGCATGATTACACATCGCCAAAGAATAGCTTAATTACCAAGGGACAAGTTCATTTTCACCGACCTCCGACAAAGCTATAACACTCTCCTAACCCTCTACAACACATTACACCTCAAATCGAAAGGTTGCCTCTCACAATTGCTCAAATATATAGAAAACAAAATTGATTTTTAGGAAACTAGATTTGCTCATGTGCCAAAAGACCAAGATGAAGGTTTTGTCCTCCAATAAATAGCATTTCTCCTTCTCTGCAGAGAACTCCGTAAGTGGAATGCAAGGGTACTCGAATATTCCATGAGGGATGATCAAGGGTTGAGAACAAGCCAAATGGAAGTTTAGGAGGAAATCAATCATCCAATCAATGAGTGAAGAGAATAGAGCATGTTCAAATCACTCAAAGATTTGCAACTCTAAATTGAGATGGAGGGAAACACAAATATTGCTCGAGAACAAACCAATCATACTCCAATAGAGTACCTCGAGAAAACACAAATGAATCTCCAAGGGAATGGGCATGTGCACTCCCATGAAATCAGTGAGCTGCCACTTGTCCAACACGTGGATTTCGTACAAATAACCAATAAGGAATCTTCATTTGCCCCGAGTGAATTGTACAATTTCCCAATTGATAACAAATTGGAGGTACAACACATTTAGCACAAGAGACCAAGGACACCTAGAGTTTTTGTCATAAACTCCTTGCAAAGTTCTCCATAATTACCTTCAAGATTATAACCACTGCAAGGCTCTCTCGGAAAAGCTTTCCAATCCTGCCAACCGATCTCAAAACGGAGCTCTCAATCAAAAGTTATGGCCAAAAACAGAGTTGTGTATTGTGGCCCCATGCAATTAAATCTGAACAAAATATCAAATTTTGCAACTATAATTTGTTTTGCAATTTTCCAATTGACACTTGGTGAGTTCTGATTTGCCATGTAGCAAGCTCTCCTCATCCATGTGGCTGGACCACATACCACCAAGCTTTCCTCATACTTTCCTGTTCACTTTATATCTCACGAGTTTTGAATGTTGCAGGTCTACGGGATTGCACCATGTGGCATAATAATGTATTCCCGCATTCTGCAATTTTCACAACCATGCCTTGCTACCTCCAAGCTCAATACTGTGGAATGCAGGTGTGCAGAGGTGCGACACATGTCGCCACCTCATAGCCACAAACTATGGGTGTTTTTACCTTCACAGGCTCCTTCCCAATCTCCCTACAACTGCAGATTTACGCCACATGGTGGCAACCCGTATTCCCAGGCTCAGGAAACTTTCTTACTATCCTCCACTTTAAAATATCTACGAATTACAAGTTCACAGATTTGCAACACATGGCTGCATCCTGGAGAGTGGCAATTCCCACTTATACTTTAACCATTTCCAACACTCCTTTATACTGAGAGTTGATTCTGCATAAATTTTCATGCTTACCTTAAAAGGAAACGTTCAGGCCACTAAACCCCCTGTCTCCTTCACTTCAACATGAAAACGTCCTAACATAAAAATACTCCCCAAACCTCCATCCGGCAGATGTGAGATAAAACCTAAAGGCAAATTGGTGCGCAAATGTGAATTGCGAACTGGCCTTATGTGCGGCTTAGCCCCTGATGTACCAGTCCACGCCACAAAGAGCCGACTCGAATTTGTGAGGCTCCATAGAGCATGTGAAGCATTACTAGGAGTCCGCAAAGCATTATTAGGGGCCCATGAGACATCAAACCTGAGTTGCAAAGTACAAATCTGCGCTGCAACGCATCATTAGGAACCTGTGAAGTCCTCAACGATTTGCAGTCTGTTACATAACTGTCCATCGTGCTTCCGTGGAATGCCACATCAACCCGGTGAGTGACTGTACACTTCGCAAGCTGCACACTATTTACTTGCTTAGCTTCACGGCCCGTGTATCACCGCCGGCTTTATTTCGCAGCCTGCACACTTCCATTTTCTTCACTTCGCAGACCGCAAACTACTACGTACTGAATCTCACGGCCCATGCATTAAGCAAAACATTGAGCATCACCTTCTGCATTTATCTACAAGCTATGAAACATTAAAAAACACAACAAAGGCCTGCACAGTTCATCCAAGGCTACAAGACACTGATCAAACATGTAAAGTGCACCCAATTCCATGCGACATTGTCAGTAGAGCCACGCAACTCTGTTCCTCATTGAGAAGCCTTCTCCCAAGCCGTGAAGCATACAAATCCATCCACAAAACACCAGAAGGCGTAGACAATTCAAACTAAAGCGCAGAGATTCAATCCTGCTTGCAATTATAAAAGAGGTTGCACAGTGCAAGGTTGAGAGTTCGCAAAACTATAGGGATAATATTGGCTTATGCACACAATGCGCACAATGTGCACAAGTGCGTAAGAAACAAATTAAGGCCTCAAAATGTCGTGGTACATTTTGGGCGCCAACACAACCATCCTTTTCACAGGGGATTGTTTGCATAGTTATTCTATTGGTTGCCAGTGTTTTAGACAATTTTGCTTGCATGTTTTGACTTCTGGTAAATAGTCTTCTTATAATCTTTCGGAATGCACATCTGTCAATAGTTTTTCAGCAGGGTTTATTTTTGGGGTAAAGACATACATCAATAGTCAATTATAAGGGAGAATCACATTTTGGCATTTTCCAAAGAAGACAGATACAAGCTTGAATACTTTTCAAAGAAATGTAATTCATCTAGTGAAAATGATTATGCAGAAAAGGTTGAATACAAGAACAAAATGTCATGAACCATCTGAATTAGATTTCATTTAAACTAGAATTACTATTGGAAATACTACCAAGAAAAGAAGAGATGGGAAAAACTCAAAAAACCATCTATACAAGACAATACAGAAATTAACTAAATTAAATTTCAAGTGGAAGAGTAGAAAATACCATCTGAGAATTTTCTTAGTATGTCGAGTAATAAATTTCCCTGATCAACCTTCAAAGAAACAAATGGAAAGTTTTCAAGTGTCAATATACCGTTCAAAGAGACTTTAGAGATAAAATAAAACTTAAGTTTACAGGTACAAACAACTACAACTATTTCAGGAGCATACTTCAGATTCTGTAACTTCCCCATAGGAAGAAAACTCTTTTTCACACTCATCATCTGGCCATGTATCTGTGCTTTCAGATCTGGTAACATCACTCTTATATGCTTTACTAAAATCTGAGTACAATGTGGATCATAACAAATATTCATCAAAGATTATCCAATCAGAGTCCTATAATGGTCACTGTACAGACAGACCATACACAATAATCAAAATAACTAAAAGAATTCTCAAAAATCAGCACCAAGACATTGGCTACCTGATTCAGCTTCCTTGCTAATTGGGGGATACCACACTGGTCAGCTAAACTACAGTATACCTAAGACAGAAAAATGCAAAATCATTTGGCACAGACAAATATAAGTAAATACTATCCAGAATCAACAGTTAAACAAGCAACAAATAAATATTTCTAAGTGGATATGTTATGAAGTGGAATGAACCTTACCAGATGACCACGAAAAAAATTCTCCTCATATGCAAGTGCATCTCTAATACTTTGGTTTGCAATAATGTCCTGTTTGTAAACAACCATAGTTCATAATTGAGCTTCTACAGTTTCAATGAGTATCATTTTCTGTGTACAAATTCACAAGATAACTAAACTAAAAGGATGAAGCAAACATAAGTAAGCTTTGGCACAAAACACAACATAAACTAAGCTTGGTTACAGAGCACTTGAGCAATTCCCACAAACAAACGCATGACAGCAGTTAAACTTGTACTCAATGCAATAATGAATATGCGTGACCAAGCAACATAGCCTTGCAAGCATGCATAGATGATTTACATCAGACTGTTACCTCTTGACTTCGATTAACAACACCTATATATCCAAGCTGAAGTGGAATTACATTTCCAAGAAGAAAATTACGAGCATCAGTTCCCCTGTCCATTATATCCAGCTGCAACATTGAGAAACATAAAACAAAATGACATTAGTTTTCTGAGTCACTGTACACAGACTCAACCACAGCTACAACATTAATGAGAACAAAAGAAACCCCAGAAATGTCACTCAACCTTTCACAACCCTTCTTACAACTTCCATTTTTGAAGCACATTACCTTTGTGATCACACCTATCGTACGAGATCCTGTTGCATGGAATAAAAGCCCATATCAGAGCATACCCATGGGCTAAAATATTAAATTAAAACATTTTACTAATATTTGAAGATGCTCAAGTGATAATGAAAATCCCAATCGATCACTTCTTTCAACAATTTAAGCTATATTTGAACCACACTTACCATCAGTATCAGCAACTCTTGCAATTTGAAGTGCATCAGAATTTGCCAAATCAGAATTAGCTGGAGAAACAGCTAGAATAATACATGAAGGATGCTTAATGTATGACATAATCATTGTTCTAATCCGAGCCTCAATATCTATTGGTTGATCACCAACTGGAACTTTCATTATACCAGGCAAGTCCACCAAATTTATGTTCAAAACATATGGAGAAAAAATCTTTAATCGTATCTGCTTAGCTGAGATGCCCTTGTTGCCTCCAGCTTCTCTCTCTGTTTCAACCTGCAGTGCTATAGCATCAGGAAATTCTTTAACTGTTCACTTTCAAATGACTCCAAGAGCATGTCTGTTTAAACATTGTCATTTAATGACTATTATATCCAACTACATTCGAGAAGTAACCATTCACACTCTCAAAGACATGCATGGAAATGCCCAATGCTGTTCCTAAAGCATTCAAAACTTAGAAGTTATTAAAGAATGCCTTAAATTAAAAACCCCTACAATGCCTGAATGGCATGTGCACTCTAAAAAACCCTTGCATATACCCAAATAAAACAAACTCAAATGTTAATTTCGGCCTGAAAATTAAAAATCAGCAAAAAGGATCAAAGTCAAAATCAGCAAAAAGGATCAAAGTCATCTTAACATGTGCCCCATCCTTATTGTCTTGTTATGTTCCTGAAACAAGTCAAAAGAGATACTTCGCCAATGTATCCTGAAAATCTGCACTAATGCTGATGTTACTAATCACTGCACTAAGAGCCCCTATGGTAGTGCCCCATTGTAGTGTCCTCAATGAGTGACCGGTCTCTTCAGTCACCATGTGTAGAAAAAGAGCTGCGTACAAAGTTATTCGCCAAAATTCTCAGAACCAAGTTCCACAAACTGGCCAATGTCAAGCAACTCCAGCTATCATTGTTTGCAATTTTCCAATCAGCTATCCTAGGAAGGTGAACCATCAATCACCCTACAACCCTGGCCAAATTTCCCAATGGCCTCTACAACATACCTACACCTCCTTGCCAAGTAAGGCATACAATTAATAAAATACATCAATAGCCACTAGCTGCTGTCTTACTGACGCATCTTTAAATCAGAGGATTTAGGCTAAACTCGAACCATACAAAAAGTGATTACAAATTCAGGAATATACAGTCTAGATTACAAGATAAATACAATCTGAGGTTTTCTATTCACATCCACAAGCCATCGTCACTAACAAAATGCTTAACAAGGCATCCACCATCTGCTCCTCATCTCAAAATATTTACTCAAACTCCTGCCCCTTAACTTCCTCGCCCCACCCTCTCTTCTCCTAGCGACGTCCTCCCCTCCATTTCCCCTTCTACCCCAAGCAGCCGCTCCATAGATTATTTTTCAACCCTGAAACCCCCTTCCCTCAATCTTAAACTCTTGGATCCCTTCATCTAATTCGCTCCAGCTTAAACCCCCTCTATTTAATTCTTTACCCATTATTCTTGAAAGCCCTCGGCTCTCAAATTTTAGAATCTCTTGTCCCTAAGAAAATATTTGGTAATGTTATTAATCTTTCCACTTTTTCTCTTGACTTTCCTTCTATAAAATTATTAAATAGAGGATTGGATTTTGCAATTACACCAAATTTCATCCCTACCAAAGAAATCATGTGAACCTTGAGCAAGCGTTATATGGTCTTCCCGAATTAGTCGCAGAAGAAATTAGGCAAATTGTGCGGTCCTTCTAAGAAGAGCAAAACCACCTAATTGCAATATAACCAAAGCTGAACTCCTTCCCCTAAAAATCTTA
Organism: Taxus wallichiana var. yunnanensis; assembly: GCA_018340775.1. Classification (NCBI taxonomy): domain Eukaryota; kingdom Viridiplantae; phylum Streptophyta; class Pinopsida; order Cupressales; family Taxaceae; genus Taxus; species Taxus wallichiana. The sequence goes on along the minus strand of CM031242.1, from coordinate 715,194,514 downwards.
AGAACGATAAAAACCTTGCAATTGTAAAAGCTGACAAAGGAAATTCAGTTGTAGTGATGAATCATGAAGATTTTATCTCCAAAATGATTGATCACCTACAATGTGGTAGCTATCGTAAATTAAAAACAATCCTACTAATAAAATTTTAAAATCCATTACAAAAGCTATCAAAAATTCCACTTTGGATATTGATTTAAAGAAAAACTTATTCCCTCCAAAGAAAAAACTTATAACCAAAGCTGAACTCCTTCCCTAAAAAATCTTAAGAACGATAAAAACCTTGCAAACGTAAAAGCTGACAAAGGAAATTCAGTTGTAGTCATGAATCATGAAGATTTTATCTCCAAAATGATTGATCACCTACAATGTGGTAGCTATCGTAAATTAAAAACAATCCTACTAATAAAATTTTAAAATCCATTACAAAAGCTATCAAAAATTCCACTTTGGATATTGATTTAAAGAAAAACTTATTCCCTCCAAAGAAATCACCCCAAAATTTATGGCCTTCCTAAGATTCATAAACTTGGTGCTCCTATGTGTCCTATTGTCAACACTATCCACTTCCCCACTTACAATCTTTCCTTCTTCCTCGCTAATAAACTCAAACCTCTTGTCGGTCACACCTCTTCCTATATCAAAGATTCCTTTGCCTTCATTCTATCTACGAGACGGGGCAACCAGCTAATCTCCTCTCCTACTAATCCATATCTATATATATTTAAAGGCTAATCCATATAGATATTTCTTGATTAGATTAGATTCTATAAATATGGATTAGATTAGATTCTATAGATATACGTGATCCTATATAGTTGGGGCCCCTATACTATATGGCAACGGGAGAGGAGCTTTGATCCATTAATATATGTGATCCATCTATCCATCCATTCTATACGTAATATGATAGATATATAGGTGCCCAGATAGAGATAGTTTTAGGGTTGGGCCACCTCCAAAGTGCCATACCATATCTATAGGGGGTTGGGGACTTTACTCTAGCCATCTCTAGTTCTCTGGGAGGCCGAGGAGCCCCCCTCCCTCTATATCTTCTCTATGGGGTGTGAGCGTATAGTCACATACCCGGATGCAGAACTCTCTCCCTATCTATATATGGGCTGCCTCTGTCTCTACTCTCCCCCAGCTATAGTCTCTGTCTCTATATAGAGATAGTAGGCGATGAATCGACCGGATGACTTCGATCGGATCGTTCGTATCGCTATATTCTATATGCCCTAGCCAAATGCCATATGTATCTTATCTCTATATGAACGGTCTATCTCTATCTATTTCTCTCTCTATATCTCTCTCTATCCGAGCTCTATATCTTTCTTCTGTTTTTTTTGGAACTCGTTTTGAGTTTTCCCGCTTGCACTTCGATATTGTTTGGACAGCGGTCTCATTGACCTACTTTTGTGGTCATTCGTTGGACATTAATATATTTATCTTATCTAGCCGAGTTTCTCAGTAGATCAAGATGTCATCAAAGAATACCGTGGATGAATTGATGAAAGAAGGGCTGAAAGATTTTATTCATCAAGCCTTAAAATGTATATGGGGCATTCATAAGCCCAAAGGGCATGAACAAAAATTCATAGTGACCATCATGAGTTTGGAAGGCCGTCTTAGGAATATCCTCCCCATGAAAACGAATATGGTGATACACAGAGAGCGAGATCCAATTTGAAAAAAATGAGCGTCATGAAATTCATCCAGAAGCTCATCAATCACTGGAATAGAGAATTTATCCTTGATAATGATCTTGTTTAGTTCCACAAAATCGATGCAAAGACGCCACGAGCCAACCTTTTTGCGAACAAGTAAGACCGATGAGGAATATAAACCGGTGTTAGAACGAATGAATCCCACCTTGAGAAGTTCCTGGACGAGCTTTTCAATCTCTATCTTTTGTAAGAATGGGTACTTGTAGGGCCAAATGTTGGGAGGAGCACTTCTTGAAAGGAGTAGGAAACAATGATACTCCGGATGTGAAGACGACAATCCAGTGGGCTAGGCAAAGCAAAGACATAGCATGTTTTTCCAAAATGGCTTGTAAATCTACAAGGGTGCTTTAGAAGAGGTAGGTGGAGTCAATGGATAGAAAATAATTGAACAATGACCCCATGTGATCCTTTCTTCGAAGCTTTTCCATATGATGGGAACTAATAATACTAGTGGAGCCTGGAGCAAGGCCTTTTAAGGTGTTTTTCTCCCATTGTCGAAAGAACTTGTCATCACAATTGTAACAAAGGCCTTTCTTTTGCGCTCCCGCATTTCTACTTCAATAAGATGTTTGATTGGGGTTGTCTTTGGAGGAAGCACCATGGGAGCACGTTGAGGTACTTGGATTTCTAAATGAAGTGAAACCGGAAGGTCGACGCTTATGATGTGGTTTTGTCCTTGGCTAATTTGGCCAAGCCTAATGCTTCCATCGTGGTATTAGGTTTAAACATTTTGACTTATGAGCGGATTGCCTCCTCGGGGCCACTTTTGAAACAACTCTTGAAAAAGTCATCTAACAAGCCTTCTGTGTGATTGGCCAATCTGTCCAAGTTTCCTCTAGTAATCACGGACTAATCGTGTTTGTCGGAGTTTGGTGAGCGCTCATGTGAAATCATCATAAGCACTGGGGCCAAACCGCTCCAGAATAAGGGATGCAAATCATGGCCACTCTGGTTAATCATGAGCTTTTACATACCAGAGGTACCATTGTGCGGCTTTTGTTTACCAAGTAGAAAGAAGTAATTGGAACCTTATTCACGTTGTAGGTATTATGGAGACCGAAGAATTGCTTTGCCCGATATAACCACCCAATTGGATCTGTACAATGAATAGAGGAAAATTAAGCTTGGGAAACTCGTGGCACATTTGGAGGAGAAATTGTGTTCCAAAGTGGACTCGGTATGGAGCTTCTTAGTGAAGGCGGCATTTTACTAATTGAGTCATTGCATCATCTATTTGAGCTCGAGACACTTGTGCCTTCAAGGCGGAGATTTCTTTCTCCATACTTTTTGTGCCTACACAGGGTGACAACCATGACCAAGTGGGGTTTCAAAGGTCCGGAAAAGGTTGTTTGGAGTTATATGTTAACATAATCGGCTCAACGAGACGCATCAGTAGTGATATAATCACCGAGGACCCCAAAAAATTGGAAACTGTTTGGGGGGCTAAAGATCTCATTTGTATGGGGAAAAATTCGAAAAAATGGGTTGGTGTCGAATGATCTCCATAGCTTGAAACTCGAGTGGTTTTGTATTTTTATTTTTTTTACAATCGAGTTTTCAAGTCGGGAAAGCAAATCGAGGAAACTAGTTGGGAAAAGAAGTCAAGGAAGTAAGTCGAATAAAAAGTCGAGGAAACAGTCGAGAAAACAAGTCGGGAAACAGTCGAGAAACCAAGTCGGTGAAGCAAGCCGAGGAAATAAGTCGGGAAGTATGTCGGGCAAACAAGTTAGGAAAACAAGTCGAAAAAAGCTGTGCTGGAAAACAAGTGAGGAAAACAAATCGGGGTTTTAAGATTGCGAAACAAGGCACGAACTCTTGCCACGCCTTTCGCTGCGATTCCTTGAGATCTAGAAAAAAATCGTTACAGCCTAAGCAGTCCTAGAAAGAGCTCACGGTACCAGATCACCGAACCTCCTATGATGGATTAAGTTGAATAACACAATGCGATAAATTAGTTTATGAAACGGAAAGATTAAAATCACATTACCAAATCGCATGAAGCCACTTAAAGGGGCAACCTCCTTTGAGCAAGCTCAATACATAATATTCATGGATGTCTTTCTTGGCCTAAACACTTGCCTTATATACTAGTTCTATTCTAGAATCTATTCTACCCATGTATGTGGGATTATTCTTAATAGCATACACGTATGTAACATCTATTACAATAAGAATGCAAAAGGAAAGGTAAGAGAAAGGGTCTTAACAGCCCCTTGGGATCGAATGGTTGTAAGACATATCATTACAAGAAGACGGTTCCAAAAGAAGAAGTCTCAACTTTTTCAACAGATGATGGTTCACCTTCCTACGGGTGTTGATAAAATATCTCTTGTGGGATACCACTTGAAAATGCACAAAATATATGAAAATTGCAGCAAAGTAAGATTTCTGATTTTTACTAAAAATGACCAGCTAGGGCAGCGACTGGTATTTAATTGATATCTCACAATATACTTGCCCAAAGTGCATGAAATTTTAAGGAAACTTGCTATAATAATAATAAACACTAGAAAAATGTTTTTGGAATTTTTGGTTTAATATATTGCTGCCAGAAAATTACAGAATGCTGTAAACAGCTATGAAACTTCCAAAATTCATAACTTCTCCAATAAGCATGATAAAATTATGAAATTTTGAAAATTACATTATTAATATAGAGAATGAAAACCCATCCTCCGGATATGCAAATGTCAACCCGGAAACCCTCCAAAAAAGTGTTGCAATCTCCAAAGTAAGTCGCCTCCCTTGGAAAATGACCAAAAACCCTCTCAAAAGACTATAAATGGTACCAAAACCTGTTCTTATTGCTGCCACAAATCTGATCTGAAACCCTTCACTTTTGTCCCCAAAATGTCTCAAACCCTGTAAACCCTCCTCCGAAAGTTCTCAAAAATATCTCTTTAAAACAGCCCTCAATCAACTCCAAATTGACAAGTTAGGGTGGATCTCACAACACCGAAGAATGCCTTGCTAGCTAGGGATGGATCTCTCACCACCGAAGCTAGGGTCCCTGTGGGATCTTACTCCACAAGCTGGAATTTTGCAAACAGCAGTTGCACATAGAGAAAATATGAGTGTATGCAAGAATGAATCTCCCTTTTCCTCCCCAACTCCTTTTATAATTTCTCCAAGGCAACAAGAGGCCCAAATGGCCCAAATCGACCCCCTCTAGAAATAACCACCAAATAATAAAGTAACTTAAGTTACTTTATCCCCTTCAAGTCGCTATAGGACATAAAAGACCCCAATGTAATATTATAACATTAAAGTGTTATGAGGCCCCCCTTAACGACAAAATATAACATCTAGTCCCACCAAGCCACTTTATGCTCATGTCAACGAAAAATTATAACAAATGAACTAGGTGGTAATAGATATTCATACCCAATAGCCTCCAATGTCCTTAGCCCCTTGGGTATGACCAAGGCTAGGACTCGAATTGGCCCTTAGGCCCTTAGCGAAGGAAAGGGGACATTACGGTTATGGTCCAACTTTCGGATGTGTGGTATGCTAACAAATGTGTAGGCACAACACGCACTCTAAAAGTGATGTTTGTTGTTGGATTTTCTACAGCATGGCACAATGTGGCACAAGGTCTCTACTTGGCTATTATGCAGTCCAAGATGTTCTGCAACATGGTGCGATGTGGCACAAGGTATCCACATGGCGGTTGCACAAGTTTGGATATTTTGCAACATGGCACGAGTTGGCACAAAACAAATGCACAGTTTCATATGTCCTGCAACATAGAATGATGTGGTGTGAGGTCTCCATATGGTAGTTGTGCAGTTCTAGAGTATTTGCAACATGGAGCAATGTGGCGCGACGTGACACAAGGTGGCTACGTAATTATGGAGATTTTGCAGCATGGTGTGATCTGGTTCAATGTGCCCACAAGGCGGCTACATGGTTTTGGATGTTCTACAACATGGCACTATGTGATGTGACGTCCCACATGGCGATTGCAGATTTCTAAATATTTTGCGGCATGGCACCAAGTGGCACAACATCTCCATGTAGCAATTGCGCAATCCAAGATGATCTGCAGCATGATGCAAGCCAGCGCAAGGTGGCACATGTCCACAAGGCAGCTGCCATTTTGGACGATCTACAACATGACGCAAAGTGGTGAGATGTGCCCACAAACAGCTGCATATTCCAGATTGTTGCAGCATGTTACAAGGTGGCACGACCTCTCCATGAGGCGGCTGCATAGAAGATCGATGTTGTGCAAAGGTTGCGCACATGGCAAAATTTGGCACAGTGCTCTGCAGGCTGCATGAAGTTCTACAGTTTTTCTAAATGACAACGACAGTTTTGTAAACAAAAGGTAGTCTCCAGGGACCCCTGCCATGCACAAATCATTTGTCACCCCTTAGAAAGCAATGGTTCCCATTGTTGTTACTTTTGAGTTCTTTGATGATGAAGTATTTCCATTGACATACTCTTGTAGCTGTAGAACCCGCTATGATACCGGTGATCTAGATACAAGGCGATCAAGGGACACAACTCTACATGAGGACCTGGATGTGTTATAGATTCGTCCCGAAGTAATGATGAAGAATCAGAAGAGAGAAACAACAGATTTGGAAAATAAATTACATCAACTGTGTGTTCTGTACATGGCGTACTCGAATTTTGGCTGCATGGCCCACTCTTGAGAAAGATGTATGTCTGCATGGCATACTCCCATGAGAGATATGGCTACTTATTCTCTGTTGATTGCTTGAGGTGTACATGTCATACTCTCGACAGACATGTCTAGCAGCATGGCATGCTCTTGAGAAAGATTTATTGCTGCATGGTATACTCCCATGAGAAAGATGTATGGCTGCATATCCTCTCCCATGAGCTTGATTGAGGCCAATTGTCTTCAATTGGCATGAATGGGTATGGTACATATGCGTATAATGTGCAGCAAGGTTGGGAATGAATGTTCCCATGATCAGAAAGGCGTAACATCTCCTAGCATATTTACCTTGGCTATTATGAGATAATAGATGACCATTTGATGCCTGCCCCCTTGAGCAAAAAAAACGGTTGTTAAATATATCATTACAAGAAGGCAGTTATAAAAAAGATGTTTCAACTTCTACTTGGATGATGATTCGCCTTCCTACGATACCAATTTGACTTCAAGATGTGCGGTATGCTGACAGATGTTGAAGAACATGAGGCCTAAAACGTGATGTCTGCAGCACGGCACATTTTGGGAGAAAGTCTCCACATGGCAGCTAGTGGATGTGCTGCAACAAGGTGCAACATGGCGCAAGGTCTCCACTTGGAGGTTGTGTAGTCCAGGATGTTCTACGGCAATGGCAAAAGGTCTTAATATGCCGGATGCATAGTTTTGGATATCGTACAACATGGTGGGATGTGATGTGAGGTCTCTACAAGGCAGCTGTGTAGTTCTTTAGTTTCTACAACATAGCGTGGCATGGTGCAACGTGGCACAAGGCAGTTGCACAGTTTTAAAGGGTCTACAGCATGCTGTGATGTAGTCTGATGTACCCACAATGCAGTTGAATAGCTCTGAATGTCATACAGCATGGCATGATATGTTGCAAGGTCCCAACATGGCAGCTATGCAGTTCTAGATGTTCCACAACATTATGTGAGGTCACACATCGTCTCCACACAGCAGTTGCGCAGTCCAAGATGATCTATGTCATGGTGCAAGGTGGAGCGAGGTATCCACAAAGTAACTGTGCATTCTAGATGATCTACAGCATGTCACAAGGTGGCATGATGTCTCCACAAAGCGGTTGTGCATTCTGGATGATCTACAGCATGGCACAAGGTGGCACGCCATCTCCAAAAAGCGGCTACGTAGAAGGCCAATGATGTCCAAAGGTTGCATGCATGGCAAACATTGGCATAGTGTTCTAGTAACTGCATAAAGTGCAGTTTGTCTGAATGACAACAAAAGTATGACAAACAAAAGGTAGTCTATAGGGACATGCGTGAAGTTGTGCAGTTTGTCTAAATTACAAGAGTACTACAAACAGAAGGTAATTTATAGTGTCAAATCCTGTTTTGCTTAGTTTCAAAATATTATAATATTGCTCAGCAGTGGTTTATTTAATGCCACAAAATTGGAATGGTTTGATAATATTTCATGATAAGCAGTAGCTTAGGGATCATGATTTTTTTTTGTGCTTCCGCTCTATAATTCTGTTAAGCCTAACAGACTAACTGCCTATTTGGTGTAATGAGGTAGCTGCACAGGCAGGTTCTTTTCCCTCACTGAAACGGTCAAAACAAAGAGGGAGGGCATCATAGGAGAGAAGGCCACAAATGGAGTGCAGACAACCAACAACAGAAAAAAGTAAAAGAGAACCTACACACACAGGTACAGGTAGATGTGGCTACATATGTTGAAATGCAGAAGTATCTTGACTGTTGATGTGTGTGTATATATATACCCCTATCATATATTATGCATTATTCCTTCCTTTTATGATTATGATGTTTTCCGTTGGAGCGCAAGCGGTGACGCTCACTACCTGGATTACACTAAATGGCACGAGCAACCAGGATGATCCTATTCATGCATGCTGCCTCATCAAGCAGGTGCGTAATTTATACTGTCCTTCGTCGTGATATGGTATTGTTGATACCACAACAAGGGTATTTAATCTTGTATCAATGTTGCACGGAGACTCGTCTCCTCCCAAAAAAATGCGCCACGGAGACAAGTATTCATCTCGGGACTAGTACTTGTACTTGCGCACCCAAAATTGCATGTGCTACATTGTCGGAAAACGATTACAAAAGTCTCCAATGATGATTCATGTCTTTTCGAAGGTGTTCGAGGTCTTAAACCCATTCACAGTGTATATTTATAACTTGGACATCTTACTTAGCTTTTCAACACTTTTTCCAACTTCCCGCTCATTTCTATGCATGTTTTAGCCTTCAATGTCAAAACCACCTCCCGAGCAAAGGCGGCGGTCCCGCACAATTTTTCCAGAACTCTTCATGCGTGATTTTGACACACGGTTTCACTTAACTTCTAGGGTGCGTTTGTGAACCAAATTGCCTAAAAATAGTCTTGATTGCTTAGTTTTCCTTCCCTCTTCTATTTTTAAATAGATTTAATTAGTTTGAACTGCCTCTTCTTGCCTTGTGCATGAAGGCACATCCCACCAATTCCTATATATTCCATGCTTGTATTCAAGCAAAAGGCCTGAGAATTTTGTGTATCTTGCATAGTATTGCTGCCACAATCCTGCTAGAAATTGCATAGCCAAGCTCTGTTCACTTGTGTTATCTCTCTTCCACCTGCATTGCAACCAAACTGCCTTCACCTATCATTGCTCAAGCGCCTTCTCCTGCTACTACCTTTGCATTCCCAATTCCTTGGACTCATATGGACACATAGAGAAAGAAAGGGACAAACTAGGGACAAATCATCACACAGTTGGATTTACCTCTGTTCTGTGAATTCCAAGTTGGATTTGTTGTTTGATTTCCTTCATTCCTACAATTTATCATTGTTACATCATATCAAATAGAGTAGAAATCAATTTCCTTTCATTTACAAGTAATTAATTGATTTCCAAAGGGTTCAAATCATTAATAGTAGCTCCCGGTGTAGGATCCTCTTCTTCCCATCCTTGTGGATTTGAAGGAGAGAATATCTGTAGGAGGTTGTCTACACATCATAGATCATTTGGAAAAGCTCTTGTTTTAAGTTAGTTTAGTTTCAATACACTCAGCACAGGTGAATAACCACACTGGGTTATCTCGTTTGTTTAGTTTTAGTGTAGAAATATTTTAATTATTTAGAATAGAAGCAAATTGTTGTTTGTGATTGTAATATTTCAGTTTTGTGATTTGTTTAGATTAGTTTCCCTTTCAGCAGTAGCATAGATTATTAGTTTCATCTTAGTTAATTTGGACACTTCAAACTAGTTTAGCGCTTAGATCCAAGTTAGGTAAACAAACCATAGGGAATTTATGCTACCGTTCATAGCCTCTAAATCTCCCCTTTGCCAACTCAACTACCAGGAGATCACACTACCAAATCTTAGTCATTGATCCTCCTATAGTTAGCTATCCACACATTCAACATCGACTGCTCCGGCATGACATCGAGGGGTCGAATGCGGTTGAAGGTTGCATGTCAATTTTCATCCATACAAAGATCCATATTGAAGACTTGCATTTCAGGTGTTTTTCTATTATAAACTTTGTAAACTTGACCTGTAAATGATGAGATATCAAAGATAAATATCAATATCATCTAGACTGCTTTTTTGACGCAGAATGCAGGTATGGATATGGATACGAATACGATATACTTGAAACGGTAAAATTTTAAAAACCTCGGACAATACATACATTGTGGAGTACGTGTGTGTGTGTGTGTATAAAAAAAACATTTGCATACATATTGAAATTTAATATTCGTGACAATCTATGTCACAAGGTTCATATTCATGTTCGTGTTCGGCAAGTGTAAAATTCAAACAAATTCGACACTCGATAAAATTTGGGGGCAAAAAATTGTCAATATATTCAAGTTATAAAATATTTCAAATTTTAAACCCATTTAAATCTAATACAATATTTTAAATTAAATATTAAAAAATCTAATTAAAATCCTTAAGCTTTCAACTGTCTGTCTCAAGTAAAATATATATAGATAAGCATTTTAACTTTACATATATTTTAATTAATTTAAACTATTAAAAAACCTAAAATTAGACCCATTTTAAACTTTATCAATGTCTTTAATAACAAATTAAAATTTAATTCAATAAAAACAAAAGGAAACCACCGCAAGTAGACTTACATGATAAGTGAATAAAGACAAAAGTGAATGGAGACAAAAATCTTCCACCGCCAAATACAAAGACTTATAAAAGACTAAAGATCTTATATTAAACATTTGTGCTTCGAGTAACATTTCAGGAGTCTAAAAATTATCAGACTTATTGGCGGCGCAGCTCTGCAGACAGTTTTGTTTCTGAATTAGTTTTACGACTCTGAAAGATCCTTATGCAAGTTCTACGCAGCTCCACAAAGGGTGAAGAATAATCTAGATGAAAAACTGTGACAGAGCATACAATCATTCATGGAACATGAAAACAGATTTTAAATACTTTGATAATTGATTTAGGGGCTTTTATTTTTAGGTAGGGGCTTTTATTTTTTATTTTTTAATAATTTTAAATTGAAAATGGCAGAACTTTGGGCTGGGTATGTTGTAAGTACATACCTACACGCCATGGGTACATCTCAGTAATCACGAAAATCTGTACCCGGGCCTGCAGCGTACCCAGACCGTAATCATACATATCAGGCCTCGTACAGGGGTACTAATCATTTCCGGGCAGTCTAGAATATAATTTAGTAATTACTCTTTATCTTTTGTCAACATCTGATAGCTTTAGTTTAAAAAGTCACTAATGTTTTTACTAGGCTCTATTAGGTTGTATAATATTGTTCTCTAAAATTTACTTATATATTTAAATATATTTGTAAAATTATGTATATATTTTTTTGCCATCTCTAAGCAACCATCTCCTTTTTTTTAAATGGCTTACCCATCCATGTCTCCTTGTACCGAGTACCATTACTAGTACCCATTTCCTAGTAGTTATGTCTTATATTTACTTCTTTTTGTTGCATCACCAGTCTTAGCTTTTGCACCAACATGGAATTGGTGTTGTCACTATGATTATGTTAAATCACTCATCCTTATTAAAAGCTTGGTGCTTAACACATTTGCTTGATACATAAACCCGGCTTGGGATTAGTGGGAAGTAAGGTTTTAGCGGTGTGTTTCTTTTAATATTTGGTGACATTGGCTCCGTCATTTAGTATAGCATATTAGCTAAAGCCTCTCGCAAGGCAGTCAAATATGGTGACAATGATTATTGTTTTTTTATTAAAGGTAAAAGGTTTTGGAGGGACCTTACCCAAAAGTACAACCAAAGGCTCAAAAGCCAAGATAAACAGTATAGCAATGTGGTTTTTGATCCGTGGGGCAACACCCCAACCAAAAGAAAAAAACATGAAAAAGCTAAGGCAGGGGCCATCTGCCTACATAGAGCCCTACTACGAACCAACAACAAAACCGCAGCTAAACAACAGCAATAAAACAATTGTACCAAAAACAAGGAGACAACAACACTAACCAATAGATTTGTTAAAAAAATTTAAAGCAACTACGAGAGCCTGATGGAGTTTCAGAGCAATAGCAATAGTGGGGTCCCAGTTTGAAGCTTTAAACTTTTTGGCAATCTTGCCATTCTTCCATGCAGAGGCCGGTATACTGCTGAGTCACAAATCTGGCGAATGTGGACTTGCATGAGATCCATAATAGCACTTGTGCATGGCCATATAGTTGTTATGTTTATCCTCAAGGTCTTTAAGCTTAGATTCCAGTGGCAATTTCCTCTTTGAGGCCGGGGATAGGATCGAAGCTTGTTCCTTAACAACAGACTTAAGAAGAAAGTCCACATTGTCCTCGAGGGTTTTCACAGTCTCAACTTGCATGTTGAATTTCTTTTCCAAAACAGGAGAGATATCTTGTTCCATGACAGGGAAGCACGGTGAGGGGCTATCCTCCACAAAAATTCTTTACCCTTCTACACCCGAGTTGGCCTAATGGTGAAGAACATGTGCTCTTGAAATAGAGGTCACAATTCAAAATTTCCTTATCTTTCCCGCTGTGAGTACAAGGTAGTCCCATATTATGAAGGATCCTTTTAAAAACCATTATTAGAGGTGGCTCTACGAAGGATCCTTTTAAGAGATGGCACGGGTGACACGGTGGGGTTTTAGAGCGAATGCGGGGCTGTTTGGGAAGAGGAGAGGCCAAAGTGGGGCGGGGGGTCGTGAGCTACAACATCTGAGATGTAATGGTTAATGAGGTAAATAACACCTTGGTGAAGAGGAACAGTCCTCTTGTGACTTTGAACTTCCAAAATAGACTTTTCCATAGAGTGCAGAATATAGTGGGATAAACTCACCTTCACCTCGCGCCTAAAATGATTTAACAGACCAAGTGATGCATTGGAATGCTGGAGAATCTGCCCTCCAGGGTGACATAACAAACCATCATTCGGCGACCTCATCAAATGGCTGCGGGATAGAGGAAACTAAAATGCCTTCCTTCTTGATATCAATATTTTCTCCTTCATCCAGAAAGACCTTTTCCTCTATTTCCTTATTGTTACATGTCATACTCTGACCTCACTTTTGGAAGGTAATAATGGCAGTTGATCCTTGTTTCTTTGTAAGTTTAATTCAAACCCCATTTTTGAGGTTACCATGGGCATTGACTCCAAGAGGCTTTTGAAAGCCATGCAATATATTATTATCATTATGATTATGGTGGTGAAGTTTTCACTTGTTTCAACACTTGTCCAAAATCCTAAAATTAGGGCTGCAGGCATGTAATAAATTCCATTTCCAGCTCTAAGTTTTGGGTGGCACTGGAGTTGTTTCTTTGAATAAGCTTCTTGCATGGTAACAGAACTGTAATTGCTCAGTTAATGAGCAAATAGTGTGAGTCTATTTTAGGTTTAATCATTATTGATGGCGGTTTTGGAGAGTGGTATAAAAGGGGGAGCTATTTCCAGCTCGCGGGAGAGAAATAAACGAATCTCTTTTCATTTTAGAAGGGGCGCCTGGTATTTTTATGGGATAGTGGCATCTGGGTAGAGGGAAACCAGCAGAGGAAGACTCAAATTGGAGAGGCTTGGAGCACCATTGACATTGTGGCAACCAGGCTTTGTAGCCAGTGGTGGAGTGTTTCATTTTTATCTACACCCTTGCACAGGCATGTAACTCTCTTTGTGTCTCGAACCTTCTTGGTTGTGTTTGTATGTTAATGGTTTTTGGTTTTGTCATTATTAGAGCTGAGCATTTGAATTCACGAATGCAACTTAGGTCTGAAATTTTGTGGGGGTTGCTGAGATTATGATAATAGTTTAAACCCATCTCATTTTATGGGTGTGTTTACCTGCCCTGGATATCACTTTGTTTGGCAGCCCTTATGGCGATCAATGGATTTAAAAAGTTAGGTGTATACAATCGTATACACAATAGGATATACAAGTTATATACACTTAGCTACGGAAGAGGACCTTTGTAGACGGAAGAGGACCTTTGTAGTATATTGTAGTTCTCTCTTTTGGGCTTGCTGCCCTGTCAAATTCACCCATAAGTAAACAAAGCGTCGCTAACTTTCTAATCAGTAGCCAAAGTGGGTTTAAAACTTAGTGACGGATCTGAAGTTGTTATTATATTATTTAATGCCTGAAGAAATCTGAAAAAGTTGGAGGCTCTTGCATTGGATTTTAAGTCTTGCTTGACCTAAGGAAGATTTGAACCTTGACCTTTTGAGTAGTAGATTAAACTACATGATGTTCTTTTCATCTTAAGCTTGGTTATCGATTCCCCTTGCTTCCCTAAAAGCTTTTCTGGGTAATACTGTAGGTATGATCTAATGGGCATATATGCAGATATATGTGGGATTTCAAACATGTGTGGGAGACATTTTGTTTGGTCTGAGCCTTTGAAGTATCTTGCAGTTCTGTTAGGGGTTACACCGAAATAGACTATACGACTGACAGTTATTAATGGTGAAATATTGATTTTCCTCATTTTGGCTGAGGCTGTTACTTGGAAATCTAATTCTGTCTTATTTAGATGGGTTTTAGTGAGCCTTCTAATTCAGTGTAGGACAGTTCAGCTGTATTTGGTGATCCTCCTAGCATTCATTTACTTGAACTATTTTAATCTGCAAAACTATGGTTGTAGCATTATTGATGGCAGCCATTTGGGGAGTTGAGAAATATAGTAAAGACTGGGTTTAATGACTGCAAATGCTGAATTTATGATGAGATTTTAATAACTTGATTTTCTCTTATTATGGCTGCTTGCATACCTTGGTTGAAATCACTTGGTCTGTTGTATAATTTAGCACAAGTAAATGTATTACTCTTGCAGAAGAAAAAACTGAGATTATTTAGTGCAGAATATTCAGTTGCCAGGTTCAGAAAAAAATAGAGATCATGGCATGTCTGTTTGTGTGGTGATTGAAGCATGAAGGTTTTAATTTGAGGGCTGAATCCCTCTGATTTACTCGTATTGTAGCTGCTTGTACTATCTGTTGGTACAACTAGTATTGTACCTTCATAACCTTGTAATAAGAGTTGTCTGGAAGATTTTGGACTGTGTTTAAATGTTGTTTTTATGTGGACGTGAAGAAGGGGGTCATGAAGAAAGCTCAGCTCTCCATGAAGCCTTCTTCATGTCTAGTGCCACTTGCTAGATTTTTGTATGGTTACAAAGTCATGTATTGAGATATTTGTGTGCGTGATCTGAGGACCCAGCCTCTTGAGTTAGTGCAGACCACGAGGTATTGAGTTTTTCACAACTTAGTATGCATTGGTCAAAGTAATGTATCGTTGGAAACACCATCCGTTCACGCACTCCTAGATCAAATGTGTAGTCAGAAATTCATTAGAAAGAGGGTACGGTGAATTCTTGTGATTTGATTCACATATAATTGGGGTAGCTTAGCTCACACATGGTTCTCTTTACTATTTTTCTATTTGAGGCTGTATTCCTTTATCGGGTAGGGCCGCCACCCAGTTAGGGGGTGAAGGGGATTCTTCGAGGTCTGTGGTTGGAGGAAAAGCGCTCCAATGATGCTCTCCCTCTTCTAAAGTTGCACATTATCAAGATAGATACACGGAGACTTCAGTTTGTGTCAAGTTTTTGTAATTATTGCTACAGGTCAGGCATGTTGCCCTTACTAGTGAATTTACTAGATGGCTGTACTACTAGTGAAATTATGTAAAATATATTATGGCTGTAATACTGTTGTAATTGCTCGCTGACGGTTTCAAAAATAATCTAACAGCTGATCAATGTCTACAACAAACAGAAAATGTATATTATTGTCAAGTGTAATTAATACAAAATGAAATTATGAATCTGTACTGTTTTATAGAATTTAATTTAATCATTAATATTATGAGCATTATTGTGATTAAAAGAATAAAGGATGCAGAGCAGCATTTGCAAACTACTTCATTGTTATGCCTATTTATGATGACTATGGATACAAAATAGAAAACATGTAAACATGATGTATTGCTGTTTTAAAAATAATTAATGTAAAAAAAGTGCATAGTTTTAATCTAACTTCGCTTCGAAATAATGAGTTTGTTGCACATAGGGACACCTCCCAAGCTAGGATCACTCAACTAACGAGCCTGTCCTTGGCAATATGATGACTCTTGGCCATATGCCTAACCAGGGCTCCACTATTAAATTTACCTTAGATACTATCTCAAGTGTCCACTTTATCATTTTGCAATTTTCAGTTAAGGTTGTTCATAATGAAGGTAGGACTTGTTTTTCAAAATTAGGTTTGATCTTGTTATCTTCTTCACATTTGTAGAATTAAAGCTAATGATTGTCGGACAAGAGTTGGGAACTAAGTGATTTTCTGCCAAGAGTTGGGAACTTGACTGAAATTACAGCAGAATAAAATCTTCGAAAAGTAGAGAATCGAATTAGGCTATGTTGTGACTCAATTTCCACAATTTCTTACTACTGTCATACTATAAATTAAGGCAGAATTCCACAATTTCTTACTATTGTCATACTATAAACTAAGATAATCTGCCTACAGTTAAGAATTCGATGGCACTGCTCTGTGAATCATTCCACGATTGCATACTAATGTCACACAATAAGTTAAGGCAGAAGATAGTCTGCCAAGAGTTGAGAATTCAATTAAATTGTGTTGTGAATCATGTCCCACAATTTCATACTATCGTCACATGCCAAGTTCAGTAAATTTAGACGGGTTCAGAAACGAACCTCAATGAGAGTGATAAACAAGACCAACTAAAAATCAAATGCAGAGTCTATAGTTTGTTCTTTTCATAGCTAAAAGGCATTTATAGGCAAAATAGGTAATGTAAGGCTACTCACCTGCATTGATGAACCACATAGCATGCTTATAGAGACTATTACACAATGCTTCAAACATTTCTAATGTAAGACATTATGACTGATACAAAATTTGTCTGCAAAATTAGGACGTGCCCCATTGACATAGAACAACAACCGTGTTTTATCATACATTTTAGCAAAAGTTTCATTTTTAGTCAATTCCAAATATAGATAGATAGTATGCATACACTAAGACTCGACACACATTAAATTATGCTAATTTGATCATTTTCAGTGCCCTTGGATGCCAATTTTGCATTTTAAACGAGGGTTTCAAAAATTGTTACCAGATCGCAACCCTTCAAAGGGTTCTATGAGCTATGCTTGTAGGCCAACATAACTAGACTTGCAATCGTGCTGATTTGTGGTGAGGTGAGCAATGATCATTATATTTATAAGTGGATCAGAAGTAGTCAAACGGACACTTCATATCCCATAGTTTTCTAATTGTGCGGTAATTTTCAAAATCTATTCTAATGATTTTCCTTAAAATCGTCCTGAACCGGGGCTTTGAAATAGTTCTTGCAATGCAAATCAAATTTGAAGCCATCTATGTCCTTCGTGACCATTCAAAGAGGATAAAAGAACACTGCACCTAGTTTTCACTAAATAATAGAGCCTCAAAGGCTGTAACGCCCTTCAATGGCCGATTTTCGACAATTCAAACATCCAATTTTCAAGATTTTGAATTCTACGACATCTAGTGAAAGCAAATTACCTGAATTTCGCGGCGTATGGCCGAAAAATCGGTGAACCGCTGCCCAGGAAGATGCAAAAACTCTCCCCATTCGTCATAAACCAATTCATTATCAACCGACTGGGGAATCTGAACAAGCTGTAAAACCAGAGGCCTTCTTGTGCAAATATCCAAACCCCTGGGAAGAAAATCACGGCCAACTAGGGCTTCCAACACACTGGATTTCCCGCTGCTCTGACTTCCCACCACCGCCACCTGAGGGAGATCGATCACGGATTCACTCCCAAGTTGTGACAATATGTCCTGCAATTTACTTATCGCAGGAATAAGCGACTGCCCTAAACCCAGCTTCTTGCTATTTTTATATTCCCTGGCCATCAATGCGTCGCGGGTTCGAATCCCACCGTTGTGATGATAAGCAAACGGCCGGGTGTGATTGTTGAGAGCAGCGTCTGTTAAGAATTATACTCTCGAACATCGATCGATTCGTTCGACTTGGCCTTCGTTACCAGTAACGGAAAACAGATTCATGTCAACGCTTTTCCTGTGTGGGGTCGACGACGATATCACGTAGACCTCTGCTCAATTAATCCGGCACCGGGGTTTCGAATTCGGATTAAAGAAGTGACAAGTTTTACAACTACAAAAAGCTACACATCTCCAAAAAAATATCGCCGAGAAATACTTAGCAAAGCCTTCTTTGTAAAATGCATGCGTGAGAATTATAATGGGACTCATGGTGTAATTAAAGATCCACAACCCACAACACAACGCATGTCAACAGGTGTACAAATTTAAAGATCTAGAAAATCCATACACTTGCTCTTTTCCTTCTTCGGGGTTTGGATCTTTAGATCTTTCTCCTTGTGACACGTTGCTTGGTGAAGTGGATTTCGGAACCACTCCTTTCTTGCCTATTGCATATGATGGGATGGTAATGAGGTTGATCGAGAAGAGACTTTGGTCGAATGGAGACCCCCTCGTATTGGCAATTTTTGTGATCTTGAAACGTGGTCTAGTATTGATTGCAATTTGGCAAGTTCCTTGTCATACCAAGATATGCTTCTTTCAATAATTGGTTGGTTCTTGCCATCAAGAGAAAATTCATCTCTTTTAGTCCAATCGATTCGAGGCAATGGGGTAAAGGCAACAACATCATATGAGGGATCGACGACATCCTCATCATCATCTATGAATGAATCGGGAGGACTCCTGATGTGGAAGGCCTTGATCTAAGCAAGTGTTAGGCGAGAGTACTCCCGTCTTCTTACCTCATGTTCATCCGAGCAAAGCGGCCTTGTAAATCCTCCATGGTAGGACTATGTTGGTACTTTTCCCCAAAATCTTTTGCATATATCCATTGATATCAAACTAGGCTCTCTTCACATATGGATGGATGGTTATGAGAGCGAACTCTTTTTCCATGAGTTGTGCACTGAATAGATTTGGGCATTGGTATTCCTCGATTTGGGCCGAAATGGATTCTGGACGGTGCTTATCCTTAAGAAGGCGATGAACTTGGAATAGTTGTCGCGCCAACTCCATTAATGCCCATCTCATCATCGACGTGCTTGGGAAGTTTCCACGGGGTCCCAAAGAAAAGCCACTCACGTGAATGTAGGAAAAAGATGAAAATTGTATAAACCAGGTTCCCCATTGGGAAATGACACTCATGGCTTCTTTGGAAAACCTTTCCTCAGTATTCCGATTCAGGTTCCAGATCACGCGGAAGGTGAATGCATCGTTGACTCTTCTAAAATGGTGAGAACTATTTTTGAAGCTGAGATGGTAATAGTGAAAAACACTATTCGACGACCCCATGACCCCTCTCGTTTCAAGTCCTGAAAATAGCTTTCTTCGTCTTTCACCACATAGGTCGATATGAAGTCATGTAGAAGCATCCCGGTCATCTTAACTTCTATCAATTGTTTGTGAATGGTGTTACTTATGATGGTGGCCCAATCCACAAACTCTTTCTTGGCTAGGATGATACAGATAAACTGGTACATCCATGGGTGAAAAATCCTTGTAGAAGGTAGGTAGAAAACTCGACTTAGGAGAGTGATCATGTCTCCGATTTCTTCCACGAACTCAACGCGATGCAGTTCTTTGGGAGCTGTCATCACCCGAGGTCTCTTGGTTACTAGCTTGGTTGTTGTTGACCATTTTGCTCCATCTCGGGGTTCTTCATCCCAAAACTCTTACGCTGATCGATGGCGAGTGATATCCGCATTCTCGAGAAAGTCAGGTATTTCCGAGCAACTCCTCAATGTGTTCAAGTGTGATTAAGAGGAAAGGCTCACGATTATCTTTGAAAATCCCTCGTTTCTCAGGGTCATAATGCTCGCGTCAAGCAATCACCAACTCCGGACACTACACACAAGACAGGGAATGTTATTCTACTCGGGGTAGGCCACTATGGTAAAGCCTATATGAGAAAATAGTTTTGCCTTCATTTTTCACTCGCCGCATGGCTATTGGACGTTGATGTGACCTAGATTTGTATCGGTGATGTTGTCATATGCCGACTTAATGGAACTGGGAGGGATAATTCCTTGGAATTCATATTTCAGACAAATTTGTTAGATTTCTCCACTGGCTTCCTCGATCTCCCTCTGATTTGGGTCTTTGGGCCATTATGAATTTAACAAAAATAGTGACTCAGGCACGCCAAACAATGCAAACGGGGCCGAGTCTCAGTCTCCAACACCCCGTCGATGCAAAAAAATATCTTTCATTATAATAATAATATTATTATTATTTTAAAAATAATAATAATAATTGTAATGACAATAACTTGATCAGGTTACAATTTCGCTTCCGATGAGTGAATCCTCCTTGCGGCGTGGGTTGTTTCTGGCTTAAGCGTGGCTTTCTCTTTTATTTGAAAAGCTGTTCAATTTGCAGTGCCTCCTTTTCTAATACATGGAACTAGTCTATTTGACCAATGCGTGAAAGATTGTTGTCCTTCTCCTTTTTATTTAAAAAGCTGTTCTTTTTATCCACAGCGCGTGAAAATCTTCTCGTTTGGGATGTTCGTGGAGTTTGTTATCTTCTTCCTTTCCTTTCTCCCTGGCGATTTCTCCCCAAGGCGCGGCTTCGAACACAGGTTCAAACAATTGTCGACTCTTACGAGAATTGAAGGGAGTTTGTGTTAGTGATTGCGTGCCAATAGTTCATGTGTGATGGGTATGCGTGCTTTGTTCTATCAACTTGTAAATTCTCTGATAGAAGCATATACCTTTAATTTTTAATAATTCCATCTATTTCTGCAAAAACGTTTTCTTAGGCATTTGGCATGGTTTCTACAATCTTCTAGAAAGTCAAAAATGTCTGGTTGTGCGTGGAAATGGATCTCCTTCTTTTTGTTTTAAAAATTGCTCTTGTTTCCCTCACACGTGGCCTGTGGTTAATCTTCTTCAAACTGTGCGTGGAAAAGAAATCTTAAATCTTTGTTTTATTGAAAACTGGCTTATTTCCCTTGCAATGCGTGGAAAAGGAATTTTTTTATCTTCTTGAAAACCTGCGCAGGTTTAGAACAAATGCCTCCTTTTTGTCTGCGTGGAGATTGCTCCTGAGGCGGCTTGCTCCTTTTTTCTCTCCTAGGCATGGGAATTTGAAAACAAATGCTTCTTTTTCTATTTCCTTGCGTGAGAAATTTTGATTGTCCCTTCTCCCTAGGCGCGGCTTTTGGAGTTTTAAACTTGCTCTTTCCACCTGCACGTGTTGTCTTCCTTGGCTGGGCGCATGTATTTCCTTTTTAATATCTCTTAACTTTGTTTAAAAACTTGTTCTATTCCTCTAGCTGGGCGCATCCTTCTTAATACCTGTGCATTTTTTGTATCTCTTCTTTCTCCAGGCGCGTTGAAAACTGTTCTTTTTTATATTAAAAATTGTGCAGCTTCTTATGCCTCTTCTCTATTTTTGCATAAAACCTCTTGTATTACTTCTTCACAATGGCATTCACAGTATTGTGGAAAAATATTACTTCCTTCAGAATAAATAAGAAGTGAAGCTTCGCATGACTTTTTCCAACGGGTTTGATGGAGGAAGTTACGAGGATTAATTCAACTTCCTCGCTTCCCAGTAGTGGCTTAAGTGCCAGGGGAAATGGGGCAATGGGGAAAGCACGGACAATTGCCAACGGGAATGGCAAAATGGGTTGGCAATCCCGTTCAATTTCCCCATGTGGGAAATTGGGAATTTCCTACCCGTTAGCCAATCCATGATTCGGTAATTGGCGAGAAAAATCCCACGTGCGGGAAAATTGAAGAGGATTGCCAGAAAGGGGAAATCCGGGTTCGGGAAGCTTGATTGGCTTCCCGATGAGTTGAAGCATAAGCTTACTTCCCGGCATTAAAATTTTTTTGAACAAACTTTTAATTTATATTTATTTAATTAAATACTCCTCAAGTGATTTAAAAATTAATTTAATCAAACAAGGAGCAATTAATTAATTAAATATTAATTAATGTATTTTAATGCGTTTTAAACCTTGGCGGGAAGAGTTCTCGCCGAAAAGGATGAAACGAAGACCGAAACGATCACAAAAATGAGATGGTCGCAATGAGGGCAATGAACCACGTAGGGTAACACTTTTCAAAATTTCCAATTTTTCATTTTTATTATTTTTAATAATTTTGCAAAGTCAAAATTAGGCGATAACAGCATATATTTGTATCCCTACCATCCTAAACGTTTAGGAAAATTGGTTCGAAAAGTGTGCCCTCATATGGGCTTGACAAGTGGCACTCGTGGTTGGATGGAGGCGGGTGCTAGAAAATGGTACATGGGGGCTTAACCGAGCAATTTGGGGTCAAAGGAGGTCATATCATGGTCCACAGGATATCGAAGATGGGTGCACTTTTGTGTCCCAACCATCCTAAAATTTTGGGATGATTGGTGTAAAAAAGTGTGCCACCATTTGGGCTTGACATGTGCCCACCTAAAAATTTGGCTTGACATGTGCCCACCTAAAAATTTGACTAACTCCTTGATCTTACCTTGGGGAACAACTTTATGAAGGCATAACTTGAGCGTCTAGAAGTCTTTTCATGCACTTATTGATATGAAATTGAGTGGAAATGTACTTTTGAGAATAATGGAAGGGGTGCCATGCCTTTATTCTTCATGAAACCTCCTAGAAAGAGCCTTTTGGTTCCAGGCTCATAGATTATGCATGTTGAAATTAGGATGTAGGCATAATTGCTTGTGTCTTGTGAAAGAAGTGAAACCACCATCCTCTAGAGATCTGAAATAAATTTCCAAATATTTTTTGTTTGACCTTCAAATCTTTACGAAGCTCCCAGAATCATTTCTGAAGCTCGGGGGCTATATTTGCACTACAAACTTCTTCACCCTCCAAGACCCGCTTCATGGAATCTATCCCAAAACCTTTGAAACTTCCCGAGAATCTTAAAAATCGGTTGAAAAACATTCCTATCTCTCTAATACACCTCCTTGATGAATTTTAGTCTTTCATTCTGCTCTGGGTGGTGTATGCCACCTATAGAAGACCATAAATAGCCATTCCTAAGCTTCTTAAAAAGCCCATATTAAATGATCTTGACTTGAAAGTGCCCGAATGGACTGGATATCCATAAATAACCTATGGACCAGTTGACCCAACACATATGACAAATTATAAGGGTAGGATAGGACTAATACGGGGTTAGGATTATCTAAGGAGGGCTCGAGATGAATTTCAAGAAAAAAATTTCACAGTAGGGTATGGTTGTCATGTTTTCAAGTTTGGATTTTTCCCTTGAAAAAACTCATGAAAATAATAGGAAAATGAAGGAATATAAATAAATGATGAAGACCTCTTCCTCTCAGGAATCCTCCACTTCTCATAAAGAGGCTAACCCATTTGGCTTCTTCCTCCTCACCCTTGAATTCGGGAACCAAAGTATATATGAAGAAAGATAAAGCAAAAGAGGTAGAAAAGAAGAATGAGGAAGCACAAAAGCAAGAAAAGATTCAAGAATCAGGTGATGAAGTTTATCTGCTCCATATCAAGTGCCACAACCCTTTACAGAAGAGATAAAAGTAATTGAAGAGCAAGAAGGCGAGGAGTGAGAAATTGAAAAACAAGAGGATGAAGAAGAAGAAGAAGAGGAAGAAGGTAATGCGAATGGTGAAGATGAAGAAGATGAGGTAGAGATCATAGAACCGAGATACATGAAAATCTAGTTCCTCAAGACCTAAGCTAGAAGTTAGGATACCATCATTTTCTTCTACTAATTCTCCTACTCTTGAAGTCTTCACTTCTCAATCTCTTGGTCCTCCAAATTTTTGTTGAGTTGTGGAGCTCAATTACTTGATTAACATGCTATATTAAACTTGCAGAGAAAACATAGTAACCGACATCGGTCACCTAGGATTGGCATCGATCAGGAAAGGAGGAATCGACATTGGTTAGGGCTAGGCCGACATCGATTACTGTGTGTGGGTGTTTTATTTAACTCACAAGGATTAGATATAATTTTAGTATTAAAGAAGATCTATTGATTGTAATTGCATGGCTATGTGCCCTAAGTTTGGATATGCCTATATAAGCATAAAAACTAGGGTTTAGAGGTAAAAGGATTATAAAAATTGATGATTATTGTGAGAATAATTATGTGAGAGAGAATTCTTTGAGGAGGAGAATCTTGAGAGAAAGAAAGTATTGTACATCATGAGAGGTGTGGAATATTGCAGATCTTCATTGTATATCTTTTGAAAGCTTTGGATAATAGATTGGCTTGTTTCTTGGTAGATGTAGCCCACACTAGGTGAACCACGCTAAATCTAGTGTTGATTTATATCTCTTGTTTTGTATATTTCTTCTGGTAGAATATCCGCTTTTATTACATGTATGCTTAGATCTGATATATTATCTGTACAACCTTGTGCTAACCCCAACAACTGGTATCAGAGCTTTGTTTGAGGGTTTTGTGTGTTGATAGATTTATTCATAGAGGGTTTTCTGATTGAGTGGGAGCTACAACAATGGTAGAAGAAAATAAATACAAGGTAGAGAAGTTTGACAACCGAAATTATCAATTATGGAAGATGCAGATTGAGGATTATCTATATCAAAGATATTTGTACTTACCGTTGGATGAAAAGTATAGACCTATGAAGATGATTGATGAAGATCAGAAGATTCTTGACAAAAAGGTTTTGAGATCTATAAGATTGAGCCTAGCAACATCTGTGGCTTCCAATATTACAGAAGTGACTTCTACAGTAGAGTTAATGAAATTTCTTGCTAATTTATATGAAAAACCTAGTGCTTCAAATAAAGTTTATTTGATGAAGAAATTATTTAGTTCTAAGATGCACGAAGGTGGATTTGCATCTAGTCATTTGAATGATTTATGATCTATTGTAAATCAATTAAAATTGATTGATATTCCATTTGATGTTGAGATGAAATCACTTTTATTCTTATGCTCTTTGCATGATAGTTGGGATAACTTGGTAATGGTTGTTAGTAAGACAACATCTTCTAATAATATTTTGAAGTTGATGATGTGGTTAGTATAATATTGAATGAAGAAATTCGCGGAAAAGTATAGAGGAAAAGTGAAGAGTAAGAATAATGGGAAATCAAAGTCAAAGGATGACAAATCTAAATCTAGAGGTAAGAGAATTACTTGTTGGAAATGTGGAAAGAAAGGACATGCGAAAGAAATATTGAGGCATATATGATGTTTTGGTATTTCGTGCTCATTCGAAAGCATTTTGACCGCACCTAGTGTGCGATGGCATTATCTGAAAACTATGACACACCATGATATGTAAATATATCTCTTTTTGGCTCGGTCATTCTTTGCATAGAGTTGGCTTACATTGATGATTTGATTCACGTGTGTACTCTTAGATGTTTAGAATTTCTATTTTTCTATGCTTTTCAGAATGCATGCAATGGATGTGAAATGATAACAGAATGATTTCTTTTTGTATTTTATAATGTTGATATATGATAATGCGAACACAATGTGATGTTTGAACTTTAGTTTCTTTAAACAATCTTTGATACTTCATATTGTTTTGGCAAAACGCGGTGAAAGAGTGATATGATAAGTGAATGAACTTGCCCCACTCTTAACTCCACGCAACTAGTAAGATGCGAGGGCTCAACACCAAGAGCCAAAAGGGGCACAAGTTATCAAATGCTAATGATGAGAGAGACAAGGATTTGGCGAGAGACCAAATTTAGACACTACTGACCTCACTCTTCGCAAGTTTTCTTCATAGTTTAAAATATGAATTGCTTTTCGAGTTTATCTAGAATTAGATACGTAGATGGCCACTTGGTTGACAAAATATGGTTTTGAGGTTTTAAAATCTCACTTTGTGTTTTGATTTATAATTTCACATCATTTAAATGAATTGCTTCTAACTTTAAAGTTTGTCAAAGAGACCCCCTACACCTTGCCCCATGCTACCAATATGAACTATGGGCTCATCATCATGGGCAAGGCATAAAGTGAGTAAGGGCATTTCTATCCTTTCCCAACCCTACATCACTAATAAGAGACGCAGGCTCAACACCGAAGGTTGGTAGAGCAAAGAAATGTGTAAAATAAAAAAATCATGGATTTGCGTTTGGATTATTTATCTAGGCAAAATGTTTAGAATGTTCTTATTTCCAAAGAGATATATACGAGATAGATGCGATATCAAGAAGCTTAGAGAGACAGGACCATAAGCGAAAGACACCTAACCTAGAAAGAGACTATAATTAGAGCCAAGTATGTAGGCCTTGGTATGGTTACTTTCAAAGCTTTGTCTTATCTTGTTTAGATCGATGAAATGATTTAGAAATAATTGATGATACCGTGAAGATTTGAAGAGACATGATTTGAATGTTTTGCCAATATTTTCAGAAGTTTTTAGGATTTGCTTTATAAGAATAAGTCCCTTGATCACACATTTACGAAATGAACTATCGGATGAAAATGCACGATGCGAGATGTAGTAATGTACACATGGAAATGCATGCGAAACTACATGTTATGACACCTAAGGTAAATAAAGTTTATGAATATCGAATTCTTCACCCCTAAAAGTACACGGTGGAGAACCATTATCCTCAAAATCTCTATTCTCTTGTGAAGGGCCTTCCATTATGGGTTTAAACTTACAACCCTTTCCCATAAGTGTATATGTCCAATCATTAAAATCATTTTTCTGAAAGAGATGTTTGTGCACCTCTTTGTCACATTCTTGAGACATGGTGTGTGGGTGAGCATGACTATGTTGCTCGGCCTTGTTTCCTATGTGGAGTGTTGTGTTTATTTGTGACACTTGTTGAATGATGAGGCCTTGCCCCATGGATATGGCAAGCTTAGTTTTAGATGCACATGGGTCGAAACCAGGGTTTAGAATAAAACAACCCATAGAGATGGTTTTGATGGGCATCGTTTCAATCTCAAATTTCCCTTCTTCATTTGTTAATTCTATCATGTTCACACCTAGACCATGTTGTCGAAGGAAGAGATGTTAAACCGAGAAGAATACCCATTGCATGTGTTCAAGCGGGAGGAAGATCGGATTGTCACTCTCTAAGAGTTTCATAATTCCCATTGTGGTTTTAGTGGACACTTTGTTTCCGAGCTATTGATTTACCCTTATCGGTTTTTTCCACCTCAAATGTTTTTAGGTCAATGACTTGACCTTTGGAACATCACCGGTGACCAGGACTAACTCTTTTGTTGGAGGTGGTTTGTGCGATTGATTCATAGGAAGTTCATAATCTGTATGGACTCCTTTCTTCTTCTTGAGGTTTTCTAAGTGTATATCAAAGGACTTAGGATCCCCTTGAGCGATGAAGACCTTCCCCAAATGGAGGAATCTAATCACCCGGAACAAGGTAGAAGGGATAATCTTCATTCGATGAATCCGGGTCTTCGAGGATCATGTTTTAACTTGTTTCCCTGTCGATATTTCCCACTGTCGATAATGTAAAACTCAATCGAGATGGTTTTGGACCAAGTGTGACTAGAAGAACTATGGTTCCAATCGAGGTTGCTTTAAGGCTGTCGTACCCCGTAACGTGTTTCTTGTAGAGGAACAATTTGTCTCTCCATATCCCAACTTTTTGTAACAAAGAAAAGGAACCACATTTATGACAACCCCATCATCAATCATGGCTCTCTTAATCAATTGTTATAAACCCGGACTTTTAAAAATAAGGCAGGATCACCTCTTGGGAAATTTCAACATCGGATGGCATCTTTTCTATATAAAAACAAACCCGGTATCCTATCATAATGTCCCGGAGGATGTATGTCAAAGTTAATATGATTTATTTGAGTCTTTAGGAGGCGAGGATGATAATCGGCAAGTGACCTTCCCGTGCCCGACCTCCCGAGTCGTGCCAGAGACAGCCGGTGGTTTGAAATGCGGGTGACTTAGATGAAGTCACAGTAGGATTATGGTCAGTTTTCTATGATAGAAAAGCTACAGGCGAGGATGAGAATCGGCAAAGCAACTTTCCTATGGCTAACCATGGGAGGATCAGTGACTAAGATCTGTAGTGTGATCTCGTGGTAGCTGAAATGACAAAGGGGAGATTTAGAGGCTATGAGCGGGTAGCATAAATTCCCTAGTGATTTATCCTCCTAACTAGAATTTAAGCGTTTAATCTAGTTATGAAGTCTCTAAATTAACTTAAACTGAAAATAACAATTTATACTACTATTGAAAGGGAAACTAATCTAAACAAAATAGACGATTGAAACATTATAATTACAAGCAATAATTAAACTACTTTTATACTAAAACTAAACAAGCGAGATAACCCGGTGTGGTTATTCACCTGTGCAGATGTGTGAATCTAAATAAAAGACAGCTAATTAACTTAATTGAAAAACCTTCAATCCTACCTCAGAAGTGAGGAACAAATCATAGTTTCTCAGAAACTATCATTCCTCACAGCTTCCCTGGCAATATTGAAAGTAAGCTTAACTGAAATAAAATGATTCACTACTCTATTTGATAATAACTTTGACAATTTAAACACTGGAGTTTACTTGAGCGAGAGGCAAATCCGGTTTTGTTGTAGCTTGTCCCCTCGAGTGATCTCTTCGTTCTTGCATGTTCACGTGAATCCGAGAAAGAGTAGGAGTATGGCAGCATCAGCAAGAGAAGGCTTTGGACGGTAGTCACTTTGAAGTAAAAATGGCACGAAGCACAAGTAGGAGAGGGATAGCGCAAGTGAACTAGCTTGGCCTATGATTCCTAGCGAGGTCGTTGCAGCAATGATGAAATAAAATGATAAACAACGGTACTCAAACAATGAATAATAGCAGCTTGAGAGAAATACAACGAAGTACAAGTAGGAGAGGATGGCACAAGAGAGAACAGAGCTTGGCCTATACGATTCCTAGCAGGATCGTTGTCGGTGTACAGTGAGGCATAACTAAATACTCAAAATTCTAATCCATGCTAAAGATAAAATGATTCATAAAATAAATCTAGGACTGAGTATTGAAGACTGAAACTCAAGAATGAAGACTCCAGACCAAAGAACCAAGACCATTTACTTGTAAACAAGCTACATATTTATAGCATTTACTGATGACTAGAAGGCAAGTTCAAATTGAACTCTCCCACCATTAAACAAAGATAAATCACATTGAGTGGCTAAAACATAAATACAAGCTTTAGTGGTTGAGAAATGCGGGTGAAAATTGAATTTTCACGCTTGACGCGATCGTCGGAACATTTTGGAAAGCGCGTACAGGACCCGCCTGCCCTGCCGCCTGAGGACCGCCACCTGGGTGGCGGTTCTGGGACCGCCGCCCAGCCATTCTGGCACGGTGACCAGGTTACCCCCCCACCTGCTTGGTGGCGGTTCTGAGGACCGCCACCACTGGCGGGAGCGGTCTTGTAAATAACAACAAAACAACAAGGAAAAAGAGAGAAAAGGCTAGGACAAAACATGTAGAGGCTAGACAAGGATTTTTGGGATGCAAATGTATACTCAACGAGCTTTCTGGATTCCGAACACCTTGCGAAGAGATCTTAATCATCATTGGGGCATGTGTAACATCTTTCCAGTGGTGCAGTACATACAATTTTGGGTACGTACATATTGCCCCCTCGGAGAAGCGTTTTAGCCATGAAGAGGCATAAAACGTTGGGTCAGTATGGCGGTCCCAAAATGGGGAGTTAGAGGCTATACGACATGCCGTGTGTCGAAATGCCACCATTTTCACATGCTTTTCAGAATGTATGCAATGGATGACAAGTGATAACAAATGTTAAACAGAATGTTTTTACTTTATTTGCTTTTGCAATGCTGATATGTGATGACGAACATGTTGTAGTTTTGAACTTTTGGCCTCTTTAGACAATGTCTGTGATTTCTTCTTATGTTGGCAAAACGTGATGAATGTATAGCGATAAAGAGATGAACTTGCCCCAATCCCAAATCCACGCAACTAGTAAGATGCGAGGGCTCAACACCAAGAATTGGGAAGGGCACAAGTTGTATGAGTTTGATTTGAGTGGAATGATGAGAGACAGACAAAACAAGAACAAGAACCAAATTTGGACCTACACACCCACCCTACTCAGAACTACTACCAAGCTTAGAAGGCCACTTACTTTTCAGTTTATCTAGACTTAGATTCATAAATGGCAACCTGGTTGACAAAATCTGGTTTTAAGGATTTGATCTCTTTGGAATTTGGATGTTTGGATATTTGCCTTCTTTTAACAAAATTTGACTTGTGTTTTTAGCATACCAAGATTTGTTAGTTTGTGTGACTGGACCCCCCACACCTTGCCTCACGCCACTAGTAAGAAGCATGGGTTTGTCACCAAAGGCAAGATACAGGTGAGTAAGGGCACTTCTTTCCTTTCCCAACCTCACATCACCAGTAAGAGATGTGGGCTTATCACCGAAGGTTGATGGGGCAAAGAAGTGTGTAAAATAAAATATTTTGTTTGCTTGGTGCTTTTGATTTCATTTGATTTTGACATTTTTGATCTATGACTTTGGGATATCCTTTCGTTCCAAGAGATTTTAAGAGGGATAGATGTGACACCAAGAAGCTTCTAGAACAGACCGTAGGCAAGGACAACTTCACCTAGTAGAAAGAAAGAGCAAAGCCAAGTATGCAGGTCTTGGTATGGTTTCCATCAATGTTTGTCTGTCGAACTTGATGAGAAGATTTGAAAATACTTGATGATGTTTGAAGAGATGTGATTTGAATAATTTTGCCAATATCTTCATAAATTTGTAACAGATTACTTAAGAGTAAGTTCATGGACTACAATATTTATGAAACGAGTGAACAAAATGAACCTATCTAAATGAATATGTAATGCAACCTATGTAACCATGTACATATGAAAATGCGGGTGGAACCATATGTCATGATGTCTAAGGTGAAGAAAGTTGATGAATATCAAATTCTTCACCCCTAAAGTACACAATGAGAACCATTATCCTCAAATTTTTCATTTTCTTGACGAGGGCCTACCATTACGGGTTTGAACTTACCCCCTTGCCCGAGAGGTGTATATGTCCCATTATTAAAAACATTTTTAGAAAGAGGCATTCGCGTACCTCTTTGTCATGTTTTTGAGAGATGGCATGTGGGTGAGCATGACTATGCTTGCTCGACCTTCTCTCTCATAGTGAGCATTGTGTTAATGATGAGGTCTTGCCCCATGGATAGGGAAAACTTAGCTTTAGACACGCATGGGTCGAAACTAGACTTTAGAATAGGGTAGTGCCTAGAGATGGTTTTGATAGGCATCGTTTCAATTTTAAATTGCCCTTCTTCGTTTGTTAATTCTATCATGTTTATATCTAGATTTAGGTCATCGGAGGGAAGAGGTGCTATACTGAGAAGACTACCCATTCCTTGTGGTTCGAATGGGAGAAAGATTGGCTCATCATTCTCCAAGAGTTTCATAATTCCTGTTGTGGTTTTAGTGGAGACTGTTTCCACAGAAATTGACTTATCTTTATTTGTCTTTGCCACCTCGTATATTTTTGGGTCAACAAATTCAACCTTTGGAATGTTTGGGGTGACCAGGACTAACTCTTTTGTTAGAGGCGGCTTGTTTAATTGATTCATGGGAAGTTCATGCTCTGTATGGAATCCTTTCTTTTTCTTGAGGTTTTCTAAGTGTATATCAAAGGGTTTAGGATCCCCTTTAGCGATGAAGACCTTTCCTAGGTGTAAAAACCTTACTTCTTGAAATAGCGTAGAAGGAATTGCCTTCATGCGGTGTATCCATGGATGACCGAATCATATTATAGTTGGTTTCCCGATCTATAATATAAAATTCAGTGAGGATTGTTTTGGGTCCTAAGGTGACTGGTAGTATTATAGTCCCAATCGAAGTGGCCTTAAGGCTATCATAGCCTCTCAGTGTATTTCGAGTCGTGGAACAATTTGTTTCCCCATATCCTAGTTTTTGAAGGAAAGAGAAGGGGACTATGTTAACTAGCTGCCCCATTGTCCACCATTGCGCGTTTAACGTAATTGTTGTAAACCCACACCTGTAAATGCAAGGCCGGATCGCCTCTACGTGTAATTTCAGCATCTGTTGGCATTTTGTTTATGTCGAATATAAACTCGGTATCCCTATCTGGCTGCCCCGGAGGGTGGATATCAAAGTCTACATGGTTCACTTGTGTTTCGGGTGGTGGCGTAATGTTGATTAGATGACCAAGACCTAATTCATTGAGCAACGCAAAGCGATGCGTGGGTGAATTTTTTAGCAAATCTAGGAATGAAATGTGGGAAAAGGTCTTGTTCAAATCTGATATTAAATCATAGGATCCTACCGGTTTAGCATTTGTAGGAACTTCATCTCGTGTGGAGAAAATATCGGGTAGGGGTTGTGAAACATACTCCTTTGTCTGAGTTGTTGCATTAATTTCACACTCAACCTCTAGCTCAACTAATCCCAAGATTTTTGTATTACCATTTGAACCTAGGTTAGGAGCAATCTGAGAGTTGTCAGGAGTTGAGGCATCTTGATTGTTATTTCTTATTATGATACCTTTGTTTTCCCATTTGGATCTAACCTGTTATTGTTAGAATGATTTGGGAGAGGATCATTGAAGATCTTGAGAGGTGCATTTTGAGTGGAAACTGATCCCATACCAAGTGGCAGTGTAGGATTTTCCAGAAACATATCTACAAAGAGTTGTTTTTGCTCTTCTGGTAGACGTTGTAAGAATTTGTTGCAGTCATGGCAAGTCCTAGTATCATGACCCCTAATTTTGTGGAAACCACAATATAGATTGGGATTATAGTTCCGTGGTCGTCGGTTTGAATCCTGTTGTGGCCCAAAGTTCTGATTGGGTTGTTGGTTGTTATAGTTGAAATTTCGAGGTTGTGGCCTTTGGCTTTGGTTTTGATATCCATCTGGGCCCCGAGCAAGGCCTTGTGGCTGGATTTTCTGTTGTGGAGGATGATTAGAATCCACCATATTGATCGCTGGAGTGAAGTTATTATTGCGTTGATTGTTAGCAGGTGCGGGGTGTTCACAACATTTGGTCCTTTGACTTGATCAGTGACTCCATCTATTGTAACCCCACGGTTTTCATTAAGGATCTTGGGTCCTTGATCGGTATTCCCAGCATTAGGATAGGTCATAGTGTTTTGATTGGAGTGATTAATTTCCCATTTGTTCCATATGTCTTACGACCACTATCTATCGCTGCTTGATCTATTCGAAGAGCGCTCTCAAGTACTTCATCGTAAGTTCTTAGTGGGAACTTCTGGACTTCTTCCTTCACCTCTCTGCTGAGAGAATGAAGGAATAAATCACATAGTTCCATTTGATCCATATTTGGAGCACTTGAAAGAATAAAGAAGCGTACGCCACCTCTGGATGAAATGGCGACATGATTCATTGTGTTCTTGTTTGATGTGTAAGAACTCCACGATTCTGTTCTTAACGGTTTGTTCATGTCAAATGCCTTAATGAACTCGAATACGAGTTGTTTAAATGAATGGATGGAAGCCTCGGGTATTCTATAATACCAATCGAGAGCAATGCCTTCCAAGGTTTTGGGAATATTTTAGCAACACCCCATCCCAAGGGAGTAGTTCTCGTATGGGCATGTAGCGTAAGCTTTGATATGTGCGTTTGGATCTCCCTCACCTTTGTACTTGGGTAAATCAGGAAGGGTCTTGGAAGCATGACGCTTCGTATGGTGAAGTCTAAGGGCTCTTTCAAATATTTTGAATAAGTCCCTATCGCATAGGTTTCGACCATTGATGGTGGTTCTTTGAGGAGTGGTGGTGGGATGGGTTGTTGATATGGCGCAGTGTATGCGTTGGTAGGGGCATAAGGAAGTCCCTGTGTTTGAGCAAAAATGCCGGGAGAGGAGAACATATCTCCTTGTGGTGATTTGGAGTACATGTTTAAGTATGACGGGGTATTGTCCAGGAATGGATTGTTTGATACTAGGCCAGGGAGGAATAATGTTAGAGATGATGGGCCTAGTTGGCGTTTGTTGTGGATACTGAGGAGGCATGCCTAACGTGCCTACTCCTGTGAGGAGATCTACTTGGCTAGGATGGTGTGGAGGATTGGAACTTCCTGCTTGCATGAATTGAGAATTTTGACTTGCTTGAGCAAGTTCTAACCCTCTCACTTTTTCTACTAACGTTGAAATGACTTCATTTGGTGAAGTCACGGTGCTTTTTTGCTTAGCGGCGTTTGTTGTATACCCTGGTGTTGTATAGGCATGTGATATCCTGCTATGAATTGATCACTATCTTGCCAAGTTTCTCAAGAGTATTTCCTATATGTAGTGGCATAGAGGTATTTTCTTGAAAAGAGACCTCGGGTTGTATTTGTAAACCTCCTATAGGTGGGTACATACCCAGAGAGCGTTGTTCACTCTAGGATAACGTATTGGTGTTCATCATCTAAGACCGGTATGGAGTCGATTGTCTACTAATTTGTGGTCTAAGTAGCATCGAGGAGATGAACCAGATTCTCAGTGAACGTCATATTATTCGAGCACAAGGCTCTGTTTGTTGTTTTTGAGGGGTTGATCTAACTCCTCGGTTTGAAAAGATGAATTATATCTCGATTTTTGGGTTTGTGTTGACAAGTTGATTAGTTGAATAGTTGTCACCCCATCTTGAGAGTGAGGGTGATGATTGCCTATTACATTGGGCATAGTATGCCTCGAGACCCAGAGAGGCAGTCTGCCATATGCATCGAATCCCGACATATTCGGGGGTATATGAATACCCGCGAGAATAATGGGAAGGAGCGAAGATGAGATAAGATGAAACGAAGGTGATTTGTGAAAAGAAAGAAAGAAAAATTTTGTAAACTAAACTTTTGTTGAAGAATCTGATGTGAAGGCTAATGAGGTAATACTGATGACTATGATCCGAATTAGAAAGTAGGAAGTTTACGTCAGCTTCACTAATTTTGTTTGTTTCACGTCGGGTTCACCAATTTTGTACGATGGAAAAGTGACATGCGAGGATGATAATCGGCAAGTGACCTTCCCCATACCCGACCTCCCGAGGTCGTGCTGAGACAGCCGGTGGTTTGAAATGCGGGTGACTTAGATGAAGTCACAGCCGGGATTATGGTCAGTTTTCTATGATAGAAAAGCTACAGAGCGAGGATGAGAATCGGCAAGCAACTTTCTTATGGCTAACCATGGGAGGATCAGTGACTAAGATCTGGTAGTGTGATCTCCTGGTAGCTAAAATGACAAAGGGGAGATTTAGAGGCTATGAGCGGGTAGCATAAATTCCCTAGTGATTTATCCTCCTAACTAGAATTTAAGCGTTTAATCTAGTTATGAAGTCTCCAAATTAACTTAAACTGAAAATAACAATTTATACTACTATTGAAAGGAAACTAATCTAAACAAAATATACGATTGAAACATTATAATTACAAGCAACAATTAAACTACTTTTATACTAAAAATAAACAAGCGAGATAACCCGGTGTGGTTATTCACCTGTGCAGATGTGTGAATCTAAATAAAAGACAGCTAATTAACTTAATTGAAAAACCTTCAATCCTACCTCAGAAGTGAGGAACAAATCATAGTTTCTCAAAACTATCATTCCCCATAACTTCCTGGCAATATTGAAAGTAAGCTTAACTGAAATAAAATGATTCACTACTCTATTTGATAATAACTTTGACAATTTAAACACGGAGTTTCTTGAAAGAGGCAAATCCGGTTTGTTGTAGCTTGTCCCCTCGAGTGATCTCTTCGTTCTTGCATGTTCACGTGAATCCGAAAAGAGTAGGAGTATGGCAGCATCAGCAAGAGAAGGCAGCTGGGGATGGTAGTCACTTTGAAGTAAAAATGGCACGAAGCACAAGTAGGAGAGGGATAGCGCAAGTGAACTAGGCTTGGCCTATGCGATTCCTAGCGGGGTCGTTGCGGCAATGATGAAATAAAATGATAAACAACGGTACTCAAACAATGAATAATAGCAGCTTGAGAGAAATACAACGAAGTACAAGTAGGAGAGGGATGGCACAAGAGAACAGCTTGGCCTATACGATTCCTAGCGAGGATCGTTGTCGGTGTACGATGAGGCATAACTAAATACTCAAAATTCTAATCCATGCTAAAGATAAAATGATTCATAAAATAAATCTAGGGTAGTATTGAAGACTGAAACTCAAGAATGAAGACTCCGGACCAAAGAACCAAGACCATTTACTTGTAAACAAGCTACATATTTATAGCATTTACTGATGACCGGAAAAGGCAAGTTCAAATTGAACTCTCCCACCATTAAACAAAGATAAATCACTGTTTCAGTGCAAAAAAAACATAAATACAAGCTTTAGTGGTTGAGAAATGCGGGTGAAAATTGAATTTTCACGCTTGGCGATCGTCGGAACATTACGGAAAGCGCGTACGGGACCGCCCCTGCTGCAGCGGTGGCGATTCTGAGGACCACTGCCACCCGGCACAGGTGGCGGTTCTGAGGACCCCGCCACTGGCTGGTGGGTGACGGTTCTGAGGACCGCCACCACAGCGGGCGGGTCTGTGTAAATAACAACAAAACAACAAGGAAAAAGAGAAAAAGGCTAGGACAAAACATGAGAAAAGACAAGATGCAAATGTATACTCGAGAAAGAGCTTTTTGGATTCAGTAGGAAGAGATCTTAGATCATTGGGGCATGGAACATTTTGGGCAGTGTCGTAATCCTTGGTCTTTGATAAGTGTCTTGTTGTTGTTGATTATAACCTCGGTTGTAGTTTTGAAATTGGTTTTTATAACCATGATTCGTTGCCCCTTGGCCAAAGTTTTGATACTGGTTTGGGCCTTGGGTTTGATTTTGTTTTGTCAGTGGATGATTTACATCGACCATGTTGACAGAAGACACAGTGTTAGGGCCTCTTTGATTTCCCAAGTTGTTATTGTTAGTGTTTTGTTGTTTGGAAAACCAATGTTCTTGGCTTGATCAGTAGCACTATTCGTGGTAGCACCATGATTGCAATTCACACCCTTAGGTCCTTGGTTGTTGGCACCATTGTTTTGATAATTTTTGTTATTTTTATTTGGGTATACCAATTTCCCTTTGGGACATTAGATCTTACGCCCATTGTCTATGACATGGACTTGGTCAATCAAAGCGCACCTTCCAAAACTTCCTCGTAACTATGGAAAGGAAAATTTTGGACTTCCTCCCTAGTCTCTTTGTAAGGATATTACTTGTATAAATCAGAACATATACAACAGAATAACATGAGAGAACACCAAAATATAGATAAATGATGACAATATGCTCATATAATAGCTTTGCCACTTCGAGGGGGTAACCTCCAAACCATACAATAACACTCCAATACTCAATATGATCCTTAACTACAACCTTCTAACCCCTATATATACCATTCTAACCTATGGCCAATACTGAGGCTGACCTCCTAAGCATAATAAATCATAAATGAATGATATAATAAGATAAGGGGATGTGTGCCACATGTCGACATCTCCATCAATACATATACATCATAACATCCTTTCCCTAGGTGCATAGCATTCCTTCCCTCCTTGACATGTTTCGTCCTCGAAACATAAGAAGAAACCATGTAATGAGTGTGTTGTAAATTTTTACACACTTTGCACCATGATCGATCATCCATCCATATGTGATCCTGGTAGATGATACATATCTGAACTAATATCCATATTCCATTGCTTGCTACTCTGATTCCATTCGTGACCATAGTTTATCATCCTTGGATTCCATGCATAACCAACATAAGGATTCAATGCATAACCATAATAAGGATTCCATGTATAACCATAATAAGGATAACCATAATAAGGATTCCATGCTTCATAATTGTTGCTCCATTGATCCCCTATATAAATAAAGTGATTATTCCTCCAATTACCTGTATATCTATATTGGTTGGAAATATGATGTGCCCTGGGATATCTCCATGATTTTTTTCTCTCATGTTGACGTGGATTTCCATATGCTGCAGTTGTAGTATCCTCAACCTTATCAACCTGTTTCTGAACTTTCTTTTCTTCTTCCACCTTTGCATTTGATATTTTCTTTTTCTCTTGAGTAGATGAATCATCATTTCCTTCTTTTTCTTCATGTTCCTCTTTTGAATCATCCTTATTCCCTTCTTCTCCATATTCTAAATCATCCTCATGGTCTATATTGACTTTTCTTTGATTTCCATTAAGCCTGATATCCTGTAAAGTGACCTTCTTCTTTTTGTACCAAATCTTCATAAACTTATTTTTCATATTAATATTAATTGTCCCCAATGTCTCTAACCAAGGATACCCAAGAACAATATCCAAACCATCCATATATAAGGCAAAAAATCTGAATGTAAAGTATATTTGTCCATAGTAAGTTTTAAATCTTCAAAAACTTGAATTTTCTTACCATTCACTTGAGCTTCTTTGATATTACTTTCTTGAATATGTAGATGTTGAGCCATATCCTTGTTGATGAAGTTATACTTGTTGTTAGGGTTTATGGAAACAATTATCTTATTCCTTTGAATGCATCCATGAAACTGAAATATGGTATCTTCCTTCTTGGGAGCTATAATATCTTCTTCTGCATCAATATCTTGTTTTTCTTCCTCTTCTTCATAGTCTTCTTCAACTTCTTCTACGTTTGATTCTTCAATATATGTTGCACCATCATCTTCCCTTGAATATTCTTCACCTTCCTCTTCATCTTCTTTCTCTCTTGATTCTTCAATATATTCTTCCCCATCATCTTCCTTTGACTCTTCTTCCTCTTTGTGGTCCCATCTATCCATAAAAAGTTGTTCCATTTCCTCCCAAGACCAATCCTTCCTATCATTTTTTAACTTAGAAAACCAAATCCATGTAGGACCACCAAGATAATGTGAAAACCTATTCCTTGTCATGAAATATGAGAAATATATATTCTTAAATTTTATCCACCATTCTTTAGCATCCATCTCACCATTTCCATAAAAATTTGTTATCCCCGTGATCATGATTAGGGTTTAGGAATTCTAAAATATTTTGGTAGATGGATAAAAATACAAAGAACAAACCCTAACTAAAATTTCAAGAGCTTTCTGAAAATATAATTTTTTCTAAAAAATACCACAATTTGCTTCTAAAAATGCAAATTTATGAAAAACCTAAAAACACCAATAACATCCGGAAAAATAGATCTAATGGAGTTGAATTTTCAGATATTCTGACTTAGAGTGTTTCCAAATTATGATGCAAAAATTGGGAAAAAATTTGATACCCTCTTCAAGATATATTCGAAACAAAAAATTAGGGTTTTTGCCCTAATTTTGGCCAAAATCGCTGCTCTGATACCACTTATAAGGATATTACTTGTATAAATCAGAACATATACAACATAATAACATGAGAGAACACCAAAATATAGATAAATGATGACAATATGCTCATATAATAACTTTTCCACTTTACCACTTCGAGGGGTAACCTCCAAACCATACAATAACACTCCAATACTCAATATGATCCTTAACTACAACCTTCTAACCCCTATATATACCCTTGGCTAACCTATGGCCAATACGAGGCCGACCTCCTAAGAGCATAATAAATCATAAATGAATGATATAATAAGATAAGGGGATGTGTGCCACATGTCAACATCTCCATCAATACATATACATCATAACATCCTTTCCCTACGTGCATAACACTCTTCCCTGAGATAGTGAAGGAAAAGATTCAAAAGTACCTTCTTCTTTAGTGCTTGAGAGGAATTGAGAACTTGGCACCATCTCATGAAATTTTAAAATCTTAGGCTTCTAATACCACTATGAATTATTCCTTTCCCCCTCGAGACGCCAAATGTGCATTCAAATGCTTTAATGAACTGGAGTTTTTAAAGAGCACACCAATCTTACTACGATAAAAATAAAGATTCCTTTTGAGTCCCACGAAAGATCTTCCACTACAACATCAACAAATTATAGCAATTCCCGATTTACATGTGTGTGTGCCTTGATCTCACGGTGTGAGATTCTCCTTCATGGGTAAATTTCTCCAAGTTCAAGGAATTGCTACTTGAGATAGTCCTCATAGGATGGTTCCTCTTCCTAATCTAGTGCAAGCTAACTCTAATGAAATAAAACTACTAACTATCTCTATCCTTCCACCAAGATCCTTGATGAGAGAGAGAGAGAGAGAGAGAGAGAGCATGAAAGTGAAATAAATACACACTACATAGGTGATGCACCAAAATAAGGGTGTGATCACAACTCTCCAATGTGTGAAAATGGGAGAAAAATGCAAATTAGAAAAGGTGATAATAGTTCTCCATATTCTAACAAAGAGTTTTCACAACATCATTTCCATACAAGAAAAATATAATGAATCTAAAAATAAGAGATACTACACGGGTGTAAAACCAGAAACATCAAATTAACATGTTATGGTGGATTCACATCCACAAGCCCTTGCATATGATAAGCTTCATTTAAGGATGATATCATTCTATTACAAGAGAAGTGTTAACCATCATGAGAAAGAAGTCCTCTTCAATGTCCTATAACCTTTTTTTTACAAATATTGTGACAAAGTTTTCTTGGAAGGGATGTATCCCCCTTTCGAATGATACCCTGTAATTTCCCAATTTATAGTGTTGAAGTGAGAGTCAGGGAGAAACACTTTCTAGTTTTCTAATCCTCCCCACTAAAGTAGAAAGTGAGATCAAATCATGATAGTAAATTCTTAAAATTGCATATGGTGTAGGGTTTGATTGAGTAGGTCAAATTGTTTCCCATACCCATTTATGAATCCCAACTTTATAATTTTTGAACTAGGTTCATTTTTTGTAAATATCTCCTTTGAAAATTCAAAATTCGTATGTATTTCTAAAGCCATTCATTATATCCTTAAATCATAGTTCCATCGAGACCAATTTTTATTCAAAAATATATCATCTTTTAGGAACGTGGCAAAGATGAGGTCTTGATTTGACTCTATGGTAAGAACCTATTTTGATATGATAACAATGTGGTTACATTCCACGGGACTTGATGTATTGAAAACTTGGGCTAGAAATGATTTTATATACCTTTCTCCATCCTTACATAACTATGTTTCGTTGAAGTTAATGGGGAAATTTAAATTTGGTGGGCCCCATCGATTTTGTCATTACCTTAAGAGAAGGGGGATATTGTGGTTTTAAAATGGTGTAATATAGCCATTCGAGAGCTAAATACCTCCTTGCAAACTCTCTTCGCTGAGCCATATTTTAGAAACCCCTATAAAATTCTTATCTAAAATAGGGGAAGAAATAAAGGGTGAGGTAATAGTATAACTCCCACTCGATGTTTAATCCTTCATGTTAGGCACCAATTACTTGAAAATTGACATGCAACCTTGAACCTTGACTGGACCCTCCGAGGTCGTTCGAGCATTGATGTTGAATGTGTGTGGAACCACGGGAGGATCAATGACCTAAGATGGTAGCATGATGTCTTGGTAGTTGAATTGCAGGAGAGATTTAGAGGCTATGAGGGATAACCGCTATTAATTCCCGTGGTTTGTTTTAATTGGATCTAAGTGTTAGATCTAGTTTGAAGTGTCCAAATTAATCAAGATGAAATTACCAATCTAAGCTACTACTTTTGAAAGGAAACTAATCTAAACAAGTCACAAAACTAAAATATTACAATCAACTTGAAACAATTCATGATTATTCTAAATCACCTA
Organism: Taxus wallichiana var. yunnanensis; assembly: GCA_018340775.1. Taxonomy (NCBI): domain Eukaryota; kingdom Viridiplantae; phylum Streptophyta; class Pinopsida; order Cupressales; family Taxaceae; genus Taxus; species Taxus wallichiana. Next base: position 715,152,902 of record CM031242.1, on the reverse strand, counting down.
ATAGATAATTCTCTGAAGCAAAACTAAACAAGCAAAATAACAAAGATGTGATTATTCACGAGTGTGGAAGATTGTAAATCTAAACTAACTTAAAACAATACCTTTTCCAAATGATGTATATATGTAGACAACCTCCTGTATTTCTCTGGACATATCCATAGGGATGGGAAGAAGAGGACACGTTAAAAAGAGTGGTATTAATGATGATTTAAATCTCTTAAATTAACTAATACTTCTTCTAGTAATGAAAGGAAATTGATTTCTACTCATTTATATGATGTATATGATAATTGCAAGAATGAAGGAAATCAAACAACAAATCCAACTGCAATTCAAAAATAGAGTAAATCCATTGTGTGTAGTAATTTGTCCCCTAGCTTATCCTTTCTTTCTTGAGTGTTTATAGGAGTCCAATGAGATTGAGAATGCAATAAAGGTAGAGGAAGATGGCGCTTGAATAATGAAACTATCAATTATGGAAGATGCAATGCAAGGATTAGAAGATAGATAACACAAGAGATTTTTATTTTGTTGGATGAGAATTCTAGACAAAAGATGATTGATAAAATGCAAGATACACAAAAGGCTTCTCGAGATCTTTAATATTGAATACAAGCATGAAATATTATAAGTGATTTGTGTTGGGATTAATGAAATGCCTTAATTTATATGCAAAAAGATAATTCAAACTAATTAAATCTATTTAAAAATATTTAGTTCTAAGAATACCATGTAAATTTGACTATTTTTGGCAATTTGGTTTCATACTACCCTAAAAGTTGAGTTAAAAAGCATCACGTGTCATATTCCATTTGATGAAGAGTTCTAGAAAAATTTTATGTTTAGGTTCTTTGCCCCGTGTGCGGAGGGGATAACTCCTAATGGTTGTTAGTATCTTACAACATCGGTTCGAGGACCATATTTTACCTGATGTGGTTGCGGTATAACACTAATGAAAAATCATGCACATAAAGAATCATCATCTAGGAATACTTTGAATTTAGAAAAGTATGGGAAGGCTAAGATAAGGATATAAGAGTATTTGGAAATCATAATTCAAATGTATAATAGAGCTTGAAACCTCTTTAAAGGACTAAATCATTATTTTTTGTAACCATGTTTTCCGACAAAGGACATGCAAATGCAAAAATTTTGGTCAAAGAATAAACACCCAACAAAGGTAAAAGTCAAATAAAGAAAAATATTGCTACAACATAGGTAATGGAAGATACTCTTATTCTTTCTTTAGATAATAGAATAAAATCATGGGTTTTAGATTCAGAGCTTCTTTCCATCCAACCCTAATAAGGGTTATTTTAAAATTATGTCTAGGTAATTTTGGGCATGTTTATTTGGGTGATGATGAAACTTGCAGTATTATTGGTAAATGGGATGTTCATCTAAAATTGTAGAATGAAAATACATGGGTATTGAAAGATGCGAGGCATGTGCCAAGCCTCAAGAGGAATCTTATTTCTGTAGGGTAACTAGGTGAAGTTGGTTACATGGTTACATTCACATCAAGACTCTTGGAAAGTCACCAAGGGTGCTTTTGTTGTGGTAAGAGGTAAGAAGGTAGGAACATTATATTTATCTACTTGTGTTATTGATTCCTTTTCGTGTTATCTACTTCAGATTCAGATGCATGCATGTGACATAATTGGTTGGGCCATATGAGTAAAAAGGAATGCAAATCTTAAAGGTTAATGGTAAATTATCAGAATTTGAAAATTTAGATCTTGATTTCTATGAGCATTTTATTTTGGAAAGCAAAAGAGAGTGAGATTTCTCAAAGTTAGGGCAACTAAGAAGGAATAGAAATTGGAGCTTGTACACTCACATGTGTGGGGACCAGCTCGGGTAGCTTCTCATGGAGGATCCTAGTATTATGTTACTTTCATTATGATGCTAAAAAAGGTATGAGTTTATTGTATTAAACATATAAATATGAAAACTTTTAAAATATGGAAAACCCTTGTTGAGAATGAATTAAATTCAAAGTTAAAGTGCCTTAGATCTGACAATGGTGGTGAATACTGTAGCAAGACTTTCAATGATTATTGTTGAGTGAATGAAATACGTAGAGAAAGAAGGTTCAAGAACACCACAACAAAGTGGTGTTGTAGAAAGAATGAACATGACAATCATGGAACATGCTAAAAGTATGAGGATACATGTTGGATTCCCTTGTAGTTTTGGGAAGAAGCAGTTGATACATTTGGTTTATTTGATTAACCGTGGGCTTTCAAGTTCACTAGATGGAGGAATACTAGAGGAAGCTTGGACTGGAAAAGAGGTAGATCTTTCTTTTCTTAATGTTTTTAGTTCATATGCTTTTATGCATATTGATAAGGAAAATAGAAAAAATTTGGATGAAAAATCCAAGAGATGCACTTTCATTAGCTATGGATCTGGTGATTTCGGGTTTCCATTTTTAAGATTTAGAAAATTCTAAAATTATTAGGAGTCATGAAATTGAATGGAATGAAAAGAGAATGTACATGGATCAAATTTTGGTACCCAAGGATGAACCGATTGAGAAGTTTGTGAATGAAAATGAACTCTCAGATTTAAAAATAATACCGACATGGTTACATAGTAACCGGTGTTGGTTGACCCCTAACCGACATCGGTTAGATGAACCGGCATCGGTTACGGAGAGCCAAACCACCACCAGCAGCATTGGTTAGCAGAGGTGATCGGCGTCGGTCATTTACAGAATTTAGAACAAATGTCCAGGAGGTCCAGAATGAGCCTCCGGTACCCCAAACTCATGTGAGAAGGTCACAAAGGGTAAGTAAACCTCCAAAAAGATTTACACCTCTATTTTATTTATTATTGACTGATAATGGTGAAATAAAAAGTTTTGAAGAAGCAATGTATGATAAGACTCACATCCATTGTGAACATGGCATGGATGAGAGATGGACTCCTTAGAAGAACCAGACTTGGGATTTGGTTAAGTTGTCAGCGGTAAGAGAGACATTACGAGAACAAGTGGGTTTACGGGATCTCGGAAGAAGAGGGTGGACAAAAAAGGTATAAGGAAGACTCGTAGTAAAGAGATTTGCACACATAAAGTAGGTATTGACTTTGGTGAAATATTTTATCCTATTGTAAAGATGACTTCTATTCATATTGTATTGAGTTTGGTTGCATGATAGATGATTTACATTTAGAGTAATTAGATGTGAGGATGACTTTCCTTCATGGTGATTTGGATGAAGATATTCATATGCAACAGCCGCTTGGGTATGAAGTCAAGGGTAAGGAGAAATTAGTGTGCAGGTTGAAAAAGAGCCTATATGGGCTCAAGAAAACTCAAGGCAATGGTACATGAGGTTTGATAGTTTTATGCATGAGCATGGTTACTTGAGATGTGAATCGACCATTGTGTTTATTTAAGAAGATTGAAAATGGAGCTATATTATTTTGTTATTGTATTTGGATGATATGCTTATTGCAGGATCTAGTATGCAAGACATTGGTGAGCTTAAGGGAAAGCTAGCTCACACATTTTCTATGAAGGATTTAGAGGTGTAAAAAGAATCCTTGGCATGAAAATATACAGAGACAAGAAGAACAAGAAATTATATTTATCTCTCGGGAGGCTTATATCTACATAAGGTGTTGGAAATGTTTAACATGCAAAACCTAATTGTTAGTAGTACACCTATGGTTGGGCACTTCAAATTGAGAAAAATATCGGTATCCTTTGTCATCATGAGGAGGTCAAATACATGACACGAGTACCATATGAATCAAAATTGGGAGTCTCATGTATGCTATGGTTTTTACTAGACCAGGACATTACACAGGTAAGTGGGAGTTGTGAGTAGATTTATGGCCAATCTAGGTAAAGAGCATTTTAAAGCAGTCCAATGGATACTTAGGTATTTGAGAGACACATCTAGCATGCATTTATGCTATGGAGGTTTGGATATTTCTTTATGTGGCTATGTTGATTCAGATATGGCTGGAGATCTGGATGGTAGAAAGAGCACTACTGAATATATTTTCATAGTAGGTGGAACGATAGTTAGCTGGATTTCGAGATTGTATAAGGTTGTGGCTTTGTCTACTATAGAGGAAGAGTATGTTGCAGCTACAGAGGCTAACAAAGAGATGATATGGATGAGCAGGTTCATGGAAGAGTTGAGAAATGAACATGATAATTACAAATTGTTCAGTGACATTCAGTGCAATTCATTTGAAAAGAACTCAACATTTCATTCTAGAACAAAACACATTCAGTTGAGGTATCACTTCATACGATAGGTATTGGAGGATGAACAACTGAAACTAGAGAAGATTTATACAAGTGAAAACCCTACGGATATGCTAACAAAGCCATTAGCAAAAAAGAATTTGGAGCTACACTCCACTTCTATTGGTCTTCAAGTTTGAGACTTGAATAGGAAGAAACAAAGCTAAGGAGACATTCAAGAATGATGTTGTACATGTATAGTGCAATAATTTATCTCCAAGTGGGAGATTGTTGAGTTGTGGAGCTCAATTACTTCATATTAACATGCTATATTAAACTTGTAGGAAAACACAATAACTCGACATCGGTATGGAGGGACAAACATCGAGTCACCTATGATCCGACATCATCGACCAAGGAGGAACCTACATCGGTTAAGGCTAACCAAGCGCCGATTACACTGTGCGTGTGTGTTTTATTCAACTCACGGGAATTAGATATAATTTTAGTATTAAAGAAGATCTATTGATTGTAATTGCATGACTAAGTGCCATAAGTTTGTATATGCCTATATAAGCATAAAAGCTAGGGTTTAGAGTTAAAAAGATTGTAAGAATTGATGATTATTGTGAGAAGAATTGTGTGAGAGAGAATTATTGGAGAAGGAGGAGAAGCTTGAGAGAAAGAAAGTACTGTACATCGTGAGAGGTGTGGAAGATTGTAGATATTCAATTATATATCTTCAAAGCTTTGGATAATAGATTGGCTTGTTTCTTGGTGGATGTAGCCCACACTAGGTGAACCATGCTAAATCTGGTGTTGATTTATATCTCTTGTTTTGTATACTTCTTTTGGTATGCTTAGATCTGATATATTATTTGTACAACCTTGTACTAACCCCAACATGTCCTTACTTTGCCACCTCCCCGTTCCATCTTCCGGTGATTCATTCACATGGGTTGAACCCATGATTGATAACATGAAGAAGAAGGCTACATCTAGATAGTTGCTCTGGATTTGATGTGGTGGCCCCTTCTTGGAAAAACTCCTGCTCCTAAAAAAGCTAAGGCAACTTCTCATTTGGTATCGAGATCTAAAGGACATCAATTTATAGAAATTGCTAAGCCAAAAGTAGACAAGGATGAAAAAGATATCTATTTTAGACTTGGAGCTAACTCGAGATCCCACTTGGAGAGTCCCCTGGAGAAGTACAAAATCTCAAGGAAATAGTTTCAAAAGTTTTGAGAGGGTAAAGAAAGGTAAGAAAACTCGGGAGAAACTTGAGGAATAGGTGTAAGTTCTCTCAAACATTTTCAAATATTTTCTCTCATCGATAAGACTCCTCCGGGATCCCACTCCTCTTTCTTCACTTCCACATCTCTGCTGCCATATAGAAATTGATGTCAAATCCATAGCAGAAATTCACAAGCATGCAACATTTGGCAAAGCTTCTAAGGTCTGGGTTAAAAGCATTTTGGTCTCCAGATTACAATTCATTGATGAAGCCTATAGAGTATATGACAACATCATTAATGCTTAGAGCAAATTAACTCAAGGATAGATATAATTGATGAAGAACTCAAACTTTGGGTTAGCTGTATTCAAGATCTTCATATCATGAGCACAACTGATGAGAAGGTCCTCTTGTCACACAATTTTTTTGATGATTCTAAGAATAACTTGTCAAATAATTGGACCTATAGTGTAGAATGGAGAATCAAAGTGTTAGAAGAAGCTCCGCTTAATCGAGAACCATGGTGAAAAAGGGAGAATCGTTGAAAGGAGATATTTTCTTTGACTTCCAAGCTCTTCGTTGTCAGTTCTACAAGTACAATTCTCTAGAAAGGATTCTAGTTGATCGGGTAAAATAAAGATTCAAATCATTGATTAAGGAGGAACCCTTCAAGGAAGAATCAATCAGCAAGGATAAGATGGAAGAATTCTTTGAGTTGCACAATGTAGTTGTTGAGGCCACTAAGGGGCTTTTACAAAATGGTGGTGTTGTAAAATAAACGGAGTATTCTTACGGGAGTTGCTTGGCTGCCACAACAAACATGATAATCACTAAGTGTATGGAAATCTAAATTTCTGTAACTAAGTTTAGAGTTCAAGTCCTCAAGTTAAAGGTTCCAAATATACCAATTCCTAATGTTCCCTCTTCTTTCGGTTCATAGTAGTGTTCTATCTAATTTTTATGTTTTAAGGCTGACTTTATTGTTTTGAAAATAAAATTATAAAATAAAGCCAACTTATGTAATTAACTAATTAAGTGTTTAGCACTTAATTAAATGAAAATTAGTTAGAAAGGTAGTTATATCCTCCCCTCAGCCTATATAAGGCTTCTTTCTCACTTGTAAAGGGGTTGGATATTGGTGCTATTGAATGTAATATACAAAGTTTTTGATCAATACAAAAGAAGACTTTCCTCTCTCATCTGAGTTCTTTATATTTCCTTTTCTTGTAATATGTGAATGTGATAGTTTAATATATGTGAAATTTGAAACTTTGTGTTCAATCCATGAAATGAGATGTGATGAAATTTATGTCTATCTGCATTTTATGTAATATGGGTTTTCATATATATTAACACACATGTTCTTGAATTCCTTTTGCATGCATAAGTAAAATATAAGTCTGCATTCTCTTTATTTTAAAGTGTTGCTTCTTCCCTTCTCTATTTACAGTCGGTGGGTGATCTTGCACAACCAAGGAAGGTACATGTATCCTTGACTGATGAGTTAGCCTAAACTTTATGTCCCTAACTCATTCCTCTTACCCAAATACACCGCTTTCATTCCTCAAAACCCCATTACTTTTTTTTTTTGTATTGAAAATATGAAATCATTCACATTCACCAATATCCACTTTTAGATTTAGTTAGCCTTTATATTTGTAAATATTTAGAGCTTCAAATTTTGGTTAAATAAGGGAACCTCCCCATCAAAGAGAGGGGAATGTTGTCCCTTGAACTGTTGATTATCTTCAACAACCAATTTTCTAACCAACCCTATCATATCACAATCTTCATGTGCCCCTTATAGGAAAGGATGAGCTCTTGACTAACTCACTTCAATCACCCAACTCACCCGGCTCTCTCCCAAAATTAATCGAGTTCAAATAAACCAGATCACCCGAGATTAACTCAACTCGAGATGCTTCAAGGTTCCTATAAAGAGTGAGTTTCCTCATTTTAGTTATGAAACAACCTTAAAACCTTGTGAGGATGCCAAAAAGTCGAAATATGAGTGAAACTAGAGTTGGTTGCAACTTTCGCATCCAAAACAAAGACTTTCTATTTTTAGCAGGTAGGACTAGGACCTGCTATTTTTTGAGACATATAAACTCTTTTCTAAAGTACAACCTTATAAAATTTTTGGCACATTGCATTCTCCTCCATTGATGACACTTTTTTGTTTTTAGAAACTATTTTTGATTTTTACTTTTTTGGCAAAATTACGAATTTCGCCTTCCTTCCATTTTGCACTATTTCGATTATTTCGAGCGATCAAAAATTACAACTTGAGGTACTTACTAGTTTAAACATGTGAAGTGTAATGACAAGCTATTTTCAGAAACTAGAAAAAATGACCTTAGTTTACATCGGAAACATCTTTTGATTAAGCTCCTCGTTACAATCTTGTGCTCCAAATTTCACCATGTTTTGCCCATTGAAACTCTTGGAAATTAGGAAAATCAGTTTTTAGAGGTAGGGTTTGTAGGTCTAAAGCTATCATGACATCCATTAATAGAGTCATTGAGCTTCAATTGTGACAAAGATGCTTCAAAGAAGAAAATCAACTCAAACCCTTGGTATGATCAATTTCCAAGTTCACCGGTAGGGAGAATAGCCTGTTCTTTTGCAACCACATATGTCCTGGACTTATTTGGTTAGCATGATGGCTATTTTTAGGTATCTTAATGCTTCATAGCTTCAAAAATGGATTCTTGGTTGAATCAGGTAAGAAAATCCTTAGTAGTTAGTCATTTTTATGTTTTGACGGTCATGCGACAATCAAAATTACACATAGCGGGGTAGAAGAAACTAGGGCACAGTTAGGGTTTTCAATATTGTTTGAGAGGGGCACATTTAATTTTCCCCATTTTCCCTTATGGATAGGGAAAAGAGGTGTAAGAAAATGATTCTCTTTCTGGGCTGTCACTTGTCACTATAGGATTGGGTGACAGGGGAATGAGGCAAAAAAGCCATTAAACACCTAGGGCTAAGATTGGGTGATATGGAATACCTGATTTGGGGCTAGAGAGGGAAGAATTTAATTGTCTCCATTGTCCCCTAGGGATAAGGATATGAGGGATTAAAAATTTTCCCTCATGTGGTGACGACAAGTGGCACAACGTGATTTGGTGAGGAGGAAGTGAGGAAAGGGCTTGTTTTAGCACCGTGAAGCTTAAACTTGGTCATATTGAAAACCATGAAAGGGGAAAGAGAGGGGAACATTTTATTGTCTTCTATGTCCCCTAGGGACAAGGACAAGAGGTAAAAAAAATGTGTGCTCACTTGGTTGTGACAAGTGGCACATTCTTACTACTCATGAAAGGGGCTAGAGTGAGACAAATAGGCCCTATTGAGTGCTTATCTCGGTCATATGAAGGTCCGAAGGCATAAATGATGTTGGGATAATTTTCTTGTCCCATATTTTGCCAAGGGATAGGGACAAGAGGGACACAAAAATTATCCTCAACCTGTAAGTGACAAATGTCCTCTTGCAAAAGTGGCTAAGTATTGAAAGCTTACCTTGAGAGTGATTAACTAAAATAACCTTGTATGGGGGAATAGGATTATCGAAATAGGAGGACTAAAATGCTTTATAAATGCAGTAAATAAAGTAAAGTAATATGCAATAAATATAAATAAATTATTCTAAGTGAAATAAAAACCCTAATGTGCAAGGGGAAAAGGGGAAATGACTTAGTTGATCACGCCAGATCGCCATGTTTGTCGCGGACTGAAACTAGAATCTGGCTGCATAGAAGACCACTCGGGGACCTCGTGAAGGGTAGATCAGGACTATCTGAAGTGACATAGGTGCTTGGGAGTGTATTGGGACCCCCGGACGTCTTGGTCTAGATTCTAAGGCGCTAGGAATTGTGAAAAAAAGCTCGGGTTATGTGTTCGGCGGTGTCGCAAGGATATTTGAAACCACAATCGATCTGTCACACTGGATTCACTAGATGAATTGGATGACACCTTGCACAAGAAGAAGAAGAATGGGTTGGAATGACCTCAACCGCCAAACCGGTGGACTTATCGCTGAGTCTTTGCACTACATTTCGACTTGGATGTAGTTCTGGTGAGTGTGTGCATGTCGTTCCCTAGGTGCTCTCGTGTCAGTCGCACTTTGTGAAGTAGCGAGCTATAATAACTATAGAGATGTAGATAGTAGAATAAAATGAATATAATCCCTCCTCTAAGAATGTGTGTGATGCAGACTTCCTAGCTTGAATGTATGGTGTTATGTGGATGCAAGTGATGTAATAGATGCAACCCTAGATGGAGTGATAGTAGTGATAGGATGCAAAGACCTAGGACCCTCATTATGGTCTTATAAGCTTTATATTTATAGGGCTCTCAAGTTTAATTTTGCAATTAATCCCGACAATGCCGACTGAGGAAAAGATAAAGATGACCAACAGCTAGAAGTGACCCAAAAAGGAGCGAAAGGGTATTTGCATAGATCGGGGTGCCCAAAGTGGGACCAAGGCACCCCAAGATAGGGTGGGGCACCCTAATTAGGGATAGAATCTCGGGGGAATCTACGAAATGGGTAGATAGGTAATAGGAAATACACGGGAAAGACAAAGTAAAATATAAAACAAAGATGACAAAGGGGGGATTAATTGGTACTTTGTACACTTGAGAACCTTTTAAATAATAGTATAAGACTAGGCTAAATATTTTCTAAAGTGCATGATTTTATGTCTACATTTTTCCCCACTTTATGTTGGTGAGTGAACAACTTAGTAACATAAAGTAGATAGAGAAGCGTACCTGATGTCCATGCAGAGTGTAGAAGAGAACGTGTCGATGGACTAGAAGTGTGGAATGACAAAAAGAAAAATGTGGAGGAGTGTGGATTCTAAAGATGAAAAATGTGTAAAAGTGATGAGAGTGAACCTAGGGTGAAACACGTGTGTAGCTGTTGCAGTGTAAAGGAAAATGCCTATAGCGGTGTGTTGTCATTGTCATTGTTGTTGCCCCCAATTTGACTACTTGTTTCTCATACGACGGACTGCAAGGAGAAAACACTCAAGTAGTCAAATATATATGTATGTAAAAATGTTGTGTAAAATACACAAATGTAAAATACACTAGAAAAGTGTAAATGGAACATGTGCACCTGATCCATGTTGATAAAAAGGGTGTAGAAGGATATCTTATACTATCGTAAGTTTTTCGGGTGATCTCACGCCACCCTGGTTGAAGAAGTGTAGGGAGGAAATACTTTGTGTCCTCCAACTCTAACCACTTTTGCTGAAATTTGTTGAAGAGATATATGTAATGCGCTGGTTTTTGGGCGATCCGATGCCACTAGACGAATAAGTGTAGAGAGGCCACCCACTATAACCCTTGAGCTTGTAACCACTCTGCAGAATTTCCAAAGGACACCATGTCCTATTATGTCCACTGTGTATGGAGTTCGTAGACTGGTATGAACTCACTCACTGTGTTTTAACTAGTGAAAATACGTCGTGTTAGTAGAAAACCCATAATGATGCCCCCTCTTTGGGGGTGCATGCGACGACCCTAGAAGGAGAATGTAGTCCCAAAATAGGATCAACCACACTCTGACCTTGTAACCAACTCAACCCTACATGGGGGAAAGGGAAAGTTCTTGGTAGATACCAAGGCATGCACAAAAGGGGATGGATAGCCAAAAAAGTGTTAGTCCACAAAAACATGCATATAATATGTGTGAAAACACAAAGTGTAGAAAAACTACCAAGCATAGTAGTGTAAACATGCAAGAAACAACAAGAAGACCACACAAAGCGGGTTACAAACAAGGGATATCATGCATGATGTCACAATAAACTTAAGGCCATCATGGCCACAAACAATAGACAAGTGTGCACACAAGAAAAGGGAAAAGACCGCATACAATAGCAAACAAATCATACAAGTAGAAAAAAAAAGTAGTCATGGAAACATGTAATCTTGCAAAACAAGTGCTGCACATGGAACACATGTTAACATGTTAGAGTGATAAATGATATGTCAAAGCGTGTGTAAACAAGTAATGTAAGGTGCTAAGTACAAAATGAAACAACAACACATGGATAAGATGAATTTGGATGCCCCAGGTGGTAGTATAGAAGGGTAGAAGGAGAACATCCATGCAACACGTAAAGTCCTCAGTATTTGTGATCAAACTAAAAAAGACGTGAACGCACATGTGTGTATGATAATGCCATATAAGAAATCAAGCTAACATGTGTAATAAAGTGAACATGAAAAACACTAGTAAGTAAAAGTAAATGCCCCAAGACCATGCAATATATAGTGGATGGATGTAATGAGAATGCAAAATGGAATGATAGGAGAAACGTGCCCCTTGATTGTGTAGGAGTGTATGAAGTGAGGTTCATTTTGTTTTTCCCCTTAGCGATCAAGAATGAACCATAAACAAGAGTACGTCTTGTGGTAATGAGTGCAACGTGTAGAATAATGTATTGTAGGTGGCCAAATGGTGAATAGAGTGTGTAGATACATGATAGAATGTAGAAGGTGTGATGGTAGATGTAGATAGAATGTGCATTAGTGATAGGTAAAACTAGACCCATGGATAATGTGACCTAGCATAGAGATAGAATGTATGAGTGAAATATAAAACTAGCCTCATATATGATGATGACTAGTGTAGCGTGTATGAGAGAGATGATGTAAAAAGGAGTAGTAGATGAGGTATGTGTAAGATGATGTAGGATGTAGGCTATGTATAGAAATGATGATGTAGGATGTGTGGTATGTGTGGTTCAGTGTAATGGTAATCCCTCAACACTCCAGTGTGAACCGAAGCACAAGAGTGTGTCATTGGGTAACGAGGGTGATAAAATGTGTAAGATAGAATTGATGATGGAGGATGATACAAATATGGTAGAAGAGAGAATTATGGGGGTAATATATAATATGCTATGCCCCCATAGTATGTCAAAAATAAGAAATTGACTCGGAAGGTCAAAGGACACAGTCCTTCAACCGTGAATGGAGGGCCACATTCTATTAGCGGAGATATAGTAGAGACAAATGGTGCAGAGGGGTGAAATTGATATGCATAGGAAGGATGGCTAGGTGACGATGATGCTAGTGTGAAACTTGCAGAGGGAGATAGGGAATGTGATAATATAGGTTGGTGGTGAGTTGGTATGTGGGTAGGGAGAGGGTGATGTGTACAACCGTATGAGCCCGAGAGGTGGATGATGTAAAATAGGAGAAGGTGGGGTGCTAAATGAGAGAAGGTATAATCATCAAACATCTTTGATAACATGGGATAAGGTGCGACATGAATTTGTATGATGTCATTGAATGTGATGGTAGTGACAAAATGGATGATCAAAGATATGGGTTAATTGCGAAGGAGGATAATAGTGAGTAGACAAAAACATAAGGAGTTGGTGGTGAAGAAGGTGACCCAAAATGTATTGCGGTGTAGCATGAGAAGGAAGGACAATGGGTGAAGGAGAAGGTAGTAGTGGTGGATTAGGGAGGGGACCGGTAGGGAAATTGGATGGAGTAAGAGTTGTAGGAGGAGTAGGAGCATGCTGAAGTTGCGTAATCGTAGCATGAAGAGACATAATGGTGGCTTCCATGGACTGACACTAAACTTGTAGCGCTGTATAGCTTCCCATAAGTGTGTATTAGGGGAAGGAATGTGTGAGTGCAACTCATCGATTATCTCAGAGGAGAAAGAGAAGACTGTAGTAAGAGGTGAATCAGTGTTAACACAAGAGGATAGAGGAGAGGGAAGGTCTTCTAGGGAATCATCAAGATAGGTATCAAAATTGTACTGGATAACACAAGAGACTTGATAAGCAAGGGTATGTGGTTGATCATCCAAATAACCATGAATGCATAAGATATGCATGACCATGACATATTGTTCATCTGTGAAGGGAGGCAATGGGCATCCTAAGGCATACCAAATAGTGTAGTTAGGTGAATAACAAAGAAAGGAATTGCTACAAATGTGGACATCACCAAAGGGCATGGGAAAGGTGATATCAACGTGTGCAGTATCAAGTGTCTCTCCGATATAATCTAGCCATGATTGGCCGAGAATGAGTGTAGAAGTGATTAGATTTTGGGCGAGATGGACTACAAGATGGAAAACACATGGGCCATAGGAAGCGGTGAGAATGATGGAACCATGATACAAATGTGGGTCGTATAGGGGAGCATGGAGATCATCAAATCCAAACCTAAGTCATAGGAGACAATTTTGGGAACATACGGTGGTTGTGTAAGATATGTCGAGTCATATGTGCTCCTAATAAGAATTATTTATGAAGAGAGTACAAGTGAAAGGTTGATGTACAAAGGAGGAAAATGTGGACAAAGCGGCGGGAGAAGAGCCATGGATGAGGAAGGTCCTTGGTATGACATAGTAGTAGTGGAAGGATCAAATGGCAGAGAATAGCAGAAAATGACATCTCATAAAGAAAGGGAGACAAATGAGGAATGTGAAAAGCAACCGAATATTGTGGAGTATGTGTGGTGGAGGGTATGATAGCATTAGAAATAATAGGAGTATGTGGTGAATTAGGATGGACCTTATCAACCATGCAAATGGTAGGAACTAGGTCATGTGCGGGTGTTTGAGATGGGGAAGGAATCGTGGATGGAGAAGTAAGAGATAAGGAAGGGCTAGAGTCATTTGTGTCGACAGGAGGAAGAGACTCAACTTCCGCTACCATTTGAGCTAGAGCTGCATGATTAATGGTGCATAGATAAGCGGTGACAACATCTTGAATATAAAAAGGATTCATTCCGAAGATGGCAATTGGATAAAAGATGGGCAAGGGTTATAACCATCGATAACAATAGGAGTGTTAACAAAAGCATGACCATGGCGATCAAATTGAAGAGTAGTAGAAGACTTAGAGGAAGAGGACTTTCTATGACGCTTTCCCATGATGGGAGAGGTAAAGCCAAAACCCTAGGAGGTGGTAGAAGGAGACGTCGGGTTCACCAAAATGATTAACTAAAATAAGCCTATATGGTGGGAATATAGTAATCCGAGTTAATCTAAATAGGAGGACTAAAATGTTGTATAAATGCAGTAAATAAAGCAAAGCAATATGTAATAAATATAAATAAATTATTCTAAGTGAATTATAAAACCTAATGTGTAAGGGGAAAATGGGAAATGACTTAATTGATCACTGACAGATCATTGTATGTTGTTGCAGACTTGAAACTAGAATCGCTACATGAGGCGACCACTCGGGGACCACTGCGAAGGATCGATCCAGATTGTCTAAAGTGACACATATGCACTGGAGTGTACTAGGGTGCCCCGAGGTTCCCTGGTCTAGATTCTGGGCACTAGGAACTATGAAAAAGCTTAGGTTATGTGTTTGGTAGTGTCACAAGGACATCGAAACCCTGCTGTATGTCACACTGGATTCACCAGATGAACTGGATGATGCCCTGGACAAGAAGAAGAAGAATGGGTTGGAATGACCTCAACCACCTAACTAATGTACTTTTTGTCGAGAGATACACTACATTTAGGACCCATATGTAGATCTGGTGAGTGTGTACATGTCATGCCCTAGATGCTCTCATGCTTTAGTCGCACTTTGTGAAGTAGCAAGCTAAAATAGCTATAAAATATGTAGATAGTAGAATAAAATGAATAGAATCCTCATACAAAAATGCATGTGATGTAGACTTCCTAGCTTGAATGTATGGTGCTATGTGGATACAAGTGATGCAATAGATGCATCCCTAGATGGAGTGATATTAGTGATAGGATGCAAAGACCTAAGACCCTCATTATGGTCTTATAAGCTTTATATTTATAGGGCTCTCAAGTTTAATTTCACAATTAATCCCGATAATGCCAACTGAGGAAAAGATAAATATGGCCAATGGCTAGAAGTGATCCAAAAAGGAGCGAAATGGTATTTTCATAGATCGGGGCACCTAGAATGGGACCAAGGCGCCTGAGTAGAGTAGGGGTGAGGCACCCAAAATTAGGGCTAGAATCTTAGGGAAGTTACAAAATGGGTAGATAGGTAATAGGAAATATATGGGAAATGTGAAATAAAATATAAAACAAAGATGGAAAAATGGGGGATTAATTGGTACTTTTTACACTTGAGAACCTTTTAAATAGTAGTATAAGACCGGGCTAAATATTGTTTAAAGTGCATGATTTTATGTCTACAGAGAGAGACCTTGAAGACAAAGTTTCGGAGCTCCAGGAAGCCTTTTTTGATGAACCCATATATGATTTTTAATCCCAAGAGATTTATAAGATCAATGGGATGGGTATAAAGTTCCAATTTTGTGTGTAACACCCTAAAATTTCTCCTTTGTTCTTAGGATAACAAGGCTTATCTGCTGAAATTGGGCATCCATGAGAGAGTATTGAGCCTTGTGAAATATGTTAAGGCTACATCATGTAGAGGACTCTTAAATATTTCCAATGACTACTTTTTTGACTCCTAAATCCTTACAGAGCTCTCAGAATCATCCATGGAAGATCAGGTACTGTTTTGACTATACACTCCTTGCACCTTAGAAACACACAATTGCCTTGTTTGTCCCTAAACCTCCAAAACTTTCCCAAAATTTCCTAAATTAGTTCCAATATGTTCATATCTCTTCAATACCACATCCAGATGAGTTTGATCCTTTTGTTCTATCTCATAGGATGCCTACCAATCTTGAGAAGGTCAAAATTGGTCTTTCTTGCATCTTGAGAAACTAGTCGTTGGGAATACTTCACTGAATGAGATTGTTGACCTTGTAACATCATTCCAAAAAAATATACTTGTTTGTTTATCATCTTAGAAGTAATTGGAAGGTAAAAATGAACATAAAACAACTGAAAAACTGATCAATGGAGTGTTTCAGGGAAGACTCGGGGAAATAATTTCAATTTTGGCTAAGTTGTCATGCTTGAAAGTTTGAAATTTTCATGTTGCACATTTGCATGACAATAGCTAGATCTAGCTTGGGGACTTGTTTTGGATTGAGTGCATCAAGGAGAGGGAAAACATGAACCCCATAATCTCAAGACATCACACGTGGACTACTTTGCTTTGTCCATTGGCCTATGAAATCACTATAGAGATACACCACACAACTTCATTTATTGAACACACACACAACATGAAATAAACACATGATAGGAAAAGAAAACACAAGAAGAGAATATAAAACATAAGGAAACATTAAATGATATGGGAAACACATAAAAAAACAATCTAAGTCACCTATGTACATGCGGGGGACAACCCGATTTCATTGAACTGAGTGCTTACCTATAAACATGAATTACCAAATTCATTTCTTCCGATAACCCATTGATAGGCTCACTAAAATATGAACCTCTTCACAAATTCTTGAGATATAGAACATGATTGCTAGTGAAATTGATGTCTCACTCATTCATTTCATTTCCTCTAATGTTTTGACACCTTCTTTCCATTTTCTTGTTGATTCCCAAGTTTGTTCCACTTGTTGATTTTCCATCATCACTGTGAAGATGAGCCTATATCATACTTGCCTTATAATTTGAATACCGTAACCTCCAAACTTAATAGACATTTGTTCTTCACTTGTCATCTGCTTCATGACCACTGTCTTTATGAGTTGATTCCCAAAAGATGCTTCAAAAACTTTGACATTATCACCAATCTCTTGATGTCCCTTGTTTCTCAATTGTACCAAGAAATCATCTTCCTCATACCTCAATTATTTTACAATATGCTTCCTTACACGGTGTGTCACATGCATTGCATCATCCTCTTGGAAAGAGAATGATCTCAAGGTTGGGTGTGCAACATGGAAACTATAATTTTGTTTGTTTGGTCCATCTTTAGATTCAACATCAATTCTAGTGTTTATAATGTCCTTCTCTTGAGTAAAGTGAGCACTGAAAGGTTGAAGTTTATTAAAAATGTTTCCATTTTGAACAAAACCAGCCATAGGATGAAGAAATATTTCCTTTCTCCATTTTCATTGAGAATGTTTCCATCCTCATGAAAAGGGAATGAGAAAAACATTGGAGATGAAATGATTTTATTATCATTTTCCCATCCTTGATCATCAAGAACCAATAAATCCATTTCCTTGATGAAATCATTTTCTCCTCGAATAATTTATCATTTGAGAGACATAAACATGTTTTTATTCTCATATTTCTTGTCATCTTCTTCCAATGAGAAAGATAAATATTCATATTCACAAGCATACCCATCACATGGAACCTCATACCATCATTGGAAACATGACTGGAAACATCTAGGTTACCTATCAAGAAGTTATTGAGCATCCATGTTTCTTGATCTGCATGACTCATCTCTTCAAGATTGCCTTGTTGCAAGTCAATATTATCATGATCATCATTGATATCCAATTGAACAACTTCATTTATTCTCTCATCCCATGGGAATTACATACTCTCAAACTTTGATTTCATCAAATTACCACTATGCTCTTTGACTAGCTCCGTGATGCTTAGACATTCTCCCACCAATATGGGAAACTCAAGATCATCCTCGAAGGTCATGAAAAAGTTGCAAGATTTGAATTTTGACATGGGATGTCTGTAATTGGGTCATCTAGTATTTGAATAATATACTTCATTTTCCTAATGGGAAGAAGGTTATTTGCTTTACCGTTGATCAACATGGTGGCATGTGACCAATCAAGTTTCATATCTCCACCAACATTTCAACAAAAACTTTAGCCCACCAACAGACCATATGAGTCAGGCATGTATACGACAAGTATTCTCATTATGACTTTCTTTTCAAGGAAGTCTCGCGTGCTACCTCAACATATTTGATCTGGCCCACAAGGGGAACTTATTTAATTTCCATGGAGAGGAAATGGCCAGAGGTAGGAGAAAGGGAGAGGATGAGATATTTATAAAATTTTGTAGGCATGACGTTATCTAAAGCACTAGAGTCAATGATGTAATTATTTAGTTTGTACCCATTGACCAACAAGGATATATAGAAAGGTTCTACCTTTTAGAGGTGGAGGGTGTGGAAGTGAGGAAATTAATATATGGAGTGGCTTGAGACACATGAGGTAGTTCTTTGGTGGTGGAATTTTTAGGGAATGAAACAAAACTACTTCCTTTGATATGTTGAATGAGTTTCTCAAGTTTCTTGGGATGAGTTCTCAAGTACTCATATTCGAAATTTGGACTTTGGATTTTTGAAATGGTCAATGATATCAAAGGATAAGGTGGTGGTAGGTGTAGACACAAAATCATGCACTTGGGTACATTTCTAGGTCCTAAAAGCATACTTGCATTTACATGATTCCTAAGCAAGAAAAATAGTAATTGACAACTATCTTTGGCTTCATTTCTTTGTATTATACTTTCTCTTTGGTCTCTTACACCCTACTGACCCATTCAATACTTAGCTCATTTATCTTTTATGGCTTTAGACATCAGTTCCTAGTAAGGATAGTAGTGCCCATGTGCTCCTATCCCCTCTTGGAACACCTCACCCTTTTTCACCTCACTCGCTCCTTTTTGGTCTCTTTTGTATTTTGGTCATCCTTTCCACTTATGGGTCGAATTTGGTTGTTAATTACAAAATTCAAACAAGGGAATCATATAAATACATAGTTATGTATTAAAAATCAAGGACCAAGCACTAAGCATTACTACTATCACCTAATATTGCATCCAAAGGCACCTAAAACACTCCAAAAGCATCCATGTAACATGGATTTAAGGGACAAGGGCTGCGTATTTCTGCATACATCATGCATAGGAGAGGGAAGTTCATTCTATTCCATCCACACATTCTACTACATTGCTACATTCTAGCTACACACCTGCTATCATTGGTGTAATTTGCACAAGGGCATCCTAGGGCATCATTTCTACACACACACACACACAAGAACTACATAGAGTCTGAGATGTAGTGCAAAACTTGTTCATAAGTTCACTTTATCGGGTGACCGTTGGGGTCAGTTTGAACCCCCATTCCACATTTTCCTTTTTAGGTTTGATGTGATTTGTGGTATTATACAGGTGAACTTATCTTTTGTAGGTTACAGGTACCTTCGGTGATCAAGGAACAACCATCAAGAGACTAACAAGAAGAAACATCGAAGACCTTGTGACATTCCATAAATCGAACCTAAGCATCTACATAGTCACAGTGCCCGTATAGTCATCAATGCCTTGAAGTCCTTGCCCTATTGTAGGCATGCATGTTCAACATTGTTCGTGCATTTTAAAATTTATAGAGACCAATTACGACATTGTTTGCATCTTATTCATCAGTTACACCCACCCATATTACTTCTATCCATTTGGAAATAAGCTAAGTCTCTTATCCTCCTTCTTTTCTTAGGGTTTCATACTTTACATGCTTATTTTCTCATGTCCTTATTGTATTTTAGCATTTTTGTATCATAGGTTATAATAGTTACTTTGAAATTATATTTAATTACATATTTATTAAATCATTTGGTGAACCCATCCACTCGAGCCCTTCCTTTTATGCCCATCACCCATAGTGGTCGATTTGGGTCTTTTGAACACATTGAGCTTCCTCCATCTACCCGTAGTGTCTCTAAATCAATGGGTGAATATGATAATACTTTTCTAACTCATAGCGTGTTCCTTTTAGGGATATTGAAACTTTTGATAGTGAGCAATCAAACGATGAGGATACTAATGTTGATCAAGAACAACTAGATAAACTTACCAATTTATGTCAAGCATTGCGTACCAACCCTTTTCATATTCCACATGTTCTCGGTGCTTTGCTTCTTACTAAACAATCTCAAGATATTACTTCCGCCCCTCTTGTAGGTTCCTCCTCACCGCCATGGCCTCCACCCAACCTCTTAACATTCCTACTTCCAGTCTTTGCCACTATCACTCCTCTCATTTCTAATACACAACTTGGTTCATCTTTAGGCACTTATGACCTTACTTCCTTATACCAGGGATCTACAAGTTCAAATATTTTAGTTACAACATGATTCTTCATACTCCTCTCCATCTCTTGATTTCTCATTACTCCTTCATACCCCTTTTGCACTCATCATTTCTACTTATCCACTTCCTCCCAACTTCATCACACCCAAGCTTCCCACCTTTAATGGCCATGGTGACCCTCAAGAGCATCTTTGATCTTTTCATGTGGCATTTCTTGATTATGCAGATGATCATACATTGTTAGCTAAGATATTTCCTAGAAGTTTGCAAGATTATGCCATGCATTGGTTCTATGATCTACTTGTTCACTTGGTAACTTATTTCATGTATTTAGCCGATGCTTTCTTTACAAATTTCGGGTGAGTGGGCTTTCATCATTTAATGGTATCGAGTGAGATCAATCCTTTGCATATTAGAGTCTGCGGTGAATTATTCCTGGATATTGTTTGGTATTGGTCTCATTAATACTGGATAAACAACGTTCAAAAACTCCAAAAACATTTTTCTTCTTTTATTTGCTTAGTCACCCAAACTACAGACTAAATAATGTGAAGAATGCAATGTTTTTAATAATAAATTGAAGGTTTCAACGAATAATTCTTGGTATTGATAGACTCACGACCTCAAGGAGGAAAAAGAAACATTGGAAATGTCTTCATAAGGACTAAACCAATCAAATCACCTTGGCTGCAAGGAGAACAAAGGTGACCACCTGAGAAAGACATTGCTTTCAATTTTGTCCTAAATCACTGTACACATTTTGCTAGATGTCCTTGCGAATTTGGGAAGCAAATTTCTCTAGTTTTACTAAACGAATTGACTCAAATTTTAACCATTTCTTTGTCTGTAGGGGAGAAGAGACCCTCAAAATATTAGCTCGAATGGTTAAGTGCGGTGAAAGTTATTCTTACCCAAAAATGTGGGAATGAAGGACACGTATAGCAAAGAGAGACTAAATTAAGAACATTTAAATTTCTGATTTAAATGAAAGATTGAAGATCGGTGAGTAAACAAGGAAGTATATGAATGGTTTGGTTGTTTATAATACATCGGAGGTCATTTACTTGATACAACCTTGAATTTACCACGAATAACCTAGGCGGCCGGCACATCACCCACCTAAGGTGAGTGCTCACACGAAGTGTGCAAAGGTACTAGGCCCCTCCTTAGAGTTTCTTGTGCATGATGTTAACGTGATGAAGATATAATGCATCAAAATCCATAAATGGCATAAACATACCAAAGAGCATATTCCAGATCTAGATCTTAAAGAATCATGAATTAAATGATAAACATAATGAAATCAACCATGCAAGAACTAGTTACAGTCATGTTTAACACCTTTATCCACCCAATACACTCCATTATATTAAACACAGTAAATACATAAGCTTCTTACAATAAATAGTATCATAAGTTTATGTGTGCATCAGATCTGGTAGCATAACTCCATAATAGCTCATACACAGTGTCTCTGTATATCAAACTACATAGTTCAATCCATATTTATAAGGGTGGGGACTTTCCCTTCACCACTTACGCACTTCCTAAAATAGGTCACATGTTAAAAATAACCATGTGCCTTTACAATAATAGGAACACATGTAAGTGCGCTAATAATAGATCTCCTACAATTAACTAGCAGTAGTAATCCTATTATTATCTTCAACTTGTGCATGGCACTCATCAAACACTCGTCCCAAAATAGCAATTGCGTGTCACACAAGTCTCCATCCCGATGTGTTCTCTGCACGCTATCTCCAAAAATAGCCCGTAACCATGAAAATGGCTAAGTCCCCAAATCAGCTTGTCCTGGTGCGCGTTTCCTTTCCTATCCTTCTGTGCCTTCAAATGTGCCTTATTCCTATGTGCAAATATTCTATGTGCCCTCTCCTTAGTGTCATACTCTGTCTGCTCAATATTACTCCATGCTTTTATGAGTTGTTCATATTTTCCAAGGAATAATAAAATCAATATTGTGTTTTAGAGAAAGTTGTGTCTTTGATTTTAGAGTATAAGCTTTTGATCCATTCCACCACTTGTCAACAAGGGAGATTTAGAATGATTGGAGTGTAAGATTTCATTTATTTACTAACGAAATGTTTTTAATTGATTGATAAAACACTTTGGTTAAATTTTCATAAGGAGGCATCAATTTATTGGTATCAAATATTTTAACATCATATTGCAGAGATTAAGGAGTTTTGGAAGCATTTAAATTTTTTTGGCTAACTAGTGTATTTATGCAAGTTTGCAAAATTTCCACATATGGATTCAAGGAAGGAAGAGAGGAAAGATATTGAGAAGAAGAGATAGATTAAGCTCCAATAAGATACACCGTCCATTAGAGAGGACTTGGAAAAGGTGATGCAACAAATACAAAAGGAGTGTAATTCTCAAGTTACAGTGATGGAACCTTCACCTTAAGAAGGTTATCAAGTGGCCAGTGCAAGAAATTGCCAAGAGAAGGAATAAGAGAACAATTTTGAAGAATGAGAGAGAAGAGATGTTGCCAGGAGGAGAGAAACATGGAGAGTTTCTTAGAGAGAAACCAATGATGGAGTTACTGAAGTAGATAAACTAGAGGGAGAGATGCCAAAAGAAGAGACATCCATGGAGACCAGAGAGTCTCAAAAGTTTTCTTCTAATTGTTTCTCTGAGTGGGTGATTGTAGGTACAAAGACCATAGAAGAAGAAGAATGTCTATTGGAGGCATTGAACCTTGAGGATGGAGGAACACCAAAGTATGAGTTTGTATACCTTGGCGCATGTAGAAAGTTGAATTTCAATGTTGAAGATTTCCATTTCATTGATAAAGTAAAACTAGCTTATGAAGAGACCAAAGATGAACATGAGAAACAAATGGTGGTAGCACAAGTGAGGGAAGTCATCAAGTCTCACATTTGGGTACTTAACAATGACTTATATGAGTTGATTACAAGCATCCAGGAGGAACACATGGCAGAGGTGAAGCTCATGATGAAGAACATAGAAGAAGGACAAGAACAAAGGAAGAAGACCAAAATTATGAAGAAACAATACAAGTGCAGGTGTAGAGAGAAGCATGGAACACAAAATATATGTGTAAGTCAAGCAAAGGGAACAAGAATGAATCGGAAGACAAGAAATAAGAAAGGTATAGGCATGCGGTTGAGCAGGGAGCTCAAATTTTCCCACCTAGGGATTTTTATGCAAGAGCATCAATGCTTCATTTAATGATTTGGAGTCCATTTGTGGTTTAGGAATAAATTTTATGTTCACATGTCTATGTTGGGATAAGAGACAATCATAAACTGAATAATAATGTTTCATATTGTGTAGTTACAAAATTTAGTCATATAAGACATAATAAGGCACTTAATGTCAAAATTGATAGTGAATTGGGTTGTCGTATGGAGTATTAAATTATTGTAACTCCTTGATTAAGTTTAGGGATGTTGTTGTGTTTATACTCTAAGTTTAGAGTATGGTTACCTAAAATTAAGGAGTTTGGTTCCAATGTAGTTGAAGCAAAATTTGGCTCTAGTCCTTAGATTGACCTCATGCGAGATATATTGGGTGTGTGTGGGATACATATAATTTTGTGAGGAGGAGTTCATATCGAAAACAAGTTCATGCAACGAAATAAAAGGAACAAAAAAATGTAAAATAGAATGAGGTCGACATTTTATGATATATACACTATTAGTTATCTCTATTGCAAAATTTGACTCCTTAACGCATCCTTGTATTCGAGTTATATGTAATCGAAGTGGATTTGAAATAATGAAATCGAGTTACGTTAATATATGTTTAGATTGTTTGGGTAGATTGAGTATGTAAATGACCACATATATGAACTAATTTCTGCATGATTGAAATTTTCATATATTTTATTGAACTAAAACCAAACTTTGACCTTTACATGCCCTTGTAGTGACGCCCTTGCATCACCTCCTATGTCTATCAAGTCTAAAGCAACCTCTGCACCTAGCTCTCCTATTCGCACATGACCTACTTCACGACCTTGTCATCCTCATCGGTCCACTAGTCCACCTCGTTGGCCTAAGTCCCCTAATTAGAAACCCTTCACATATATGTTCACCACCTCTTTCTTCACATAGATCTCCTTCACATATACATTATTACCCTCCTACACCACCGATCTTAGAGCATTGTCACACATCTTTGTCTCCTCGGATATCGGGTGGAGGGCCCTTTCCCTTCATTATCATTGGATAGTCTTCTATCCCTCACACACTTGGGGGCATCACAAATTCTCCCCCTACACTGCTATCTCGATGTCTCTACCCTCTCATGTATTTCACACTTTGTGCTTAATATTTAATCTTTCCTAGCATTCACATATCTTTGATACACACACTTTGTGTTGTCATTAACTTATGATGCACTCTAGTTCGTAGTTCATACTTGACTACGAGGGTATAAATCTAAAATGAACCACACATCATTTAAATTCATGCTCTGTGATTCACATTACATATTTCTAGCATCTATTCTCATACAAACTATTTCCGATCACACACTCTTGTTCTATGGTTCATTCTTGAATGTTGAGGGTATTTTATAAATGAACTTCATTTCCTACACATCCACCGGGGGCATATTGCTTCTACCATATTCAAACTTTTGATTTCACACCATCACACTCATACATCATTTTCATATATTGGTTGCATGTAATCTTGCTAGCTTATTACATTTACATGTTTGGTGCAGTCTTCTAGTCAATTCCACTATAAACCTCTAGTTTGAACACTTACCTCCTTCTGACTACCAAAAATATCTCAAAGAAGCTCTAAGATTCTTCATATTAGTTTACATATCCCCGCACTTTGAGGACCTCCAAGAAATTTATCATCACACAAGTTACCTACTCCAAACATCCTTAGACATAACTTGCCTTTGCTACACACATACACTTGCATTGGGATTAACATTCATATGAATACAATGATGAAATAGAATTACACAGGACCATTCACTATGATTCCATTCTTTGATAGTATCCATTCACCTCTTGACATCATCTCGACATACCCTTCACAATGATTCTATACCCCGACTCATCAAAACAACTTCAACATGCATTTACCCTATCTCTCCATGCAAGGGTCTAGATGGGCTTCTTGGTGTCTAGGTGCTCAAACCAACATATAGGTTTCTTAACCTCCCTCAACTCTTCTAAGACAATTGTCTAATTCAATACAAGGTGTCAGAATACTAGTTTGGTCATACACTTGCATTAAGGCCTAGTTTTCTTACTTAGGCCCTTTGGCCTTATATCCTTCTTAACACCTAGATGCCATGTTATCTCACTATATTATGAACCAACCCCACAAAAAATTGTGATTCTAGGACCCTTTACCAAGTACTCACATCCACCAAAGCATCATGCTTTACTCCTTTATACGGTATTGGACTTCCAAGACTGTCTAAGGGTAATTAGGCCTATTTTAGACACATCTCATGACATTACACCCTTGCAAGTAGAATTCCACCTGAAAGACCATCGATCCACTTCAAACATGTTAGGAACATGGAGTGTTTGGGGTTTGGAGGCTTGAATCCATTGTTTCCACCTTCATGTACTTCAATTCTTACCTCAAACCGTGCATTGTCGAGTCTACCCGAGAAAACTCCTCCAACTTCTCCACACGTGCGAGCTAGGTCATGAAACTTCATAGTTTTCTTGGCATCACCACAACAAAGGTACTCACTAAATTTCATCAAAATTGACATGTTGGGATTTTTTATGGCTTGCCTTAGTTAGGGCTGAGAGGACAAATTTAATCCTACAAGTCTTTATACGATGGTTCAAGAGCTAAAATTTTTGTGGTGACTATTCTTACCTTCCTCTACCTTTATACATCTTCATAGATCTTCCAAAATCATTTTTCATGAATATCATTTCTCTAAGCCTTGGTCGGGACAAAGTATACAACATACAATATAATTTCAAGCTATAATTATTGCAAAACAAATCCATAGATCTTGCACCGTGAATGTTCTTCAACACCTTTATTAATCCTTATATGATCCTTTTACATGTTGTTAAGGGTGTTTTCTTGACTGTATCATTCGAATACATCCTCCTCCTCTCCATTACATTTGAAAACTCCCATATGAATAGGTGGATATTGACTACGTATGGACTCCTGGACCAACTCAACAAACCCCCTAAGAAGGTTCAACAACCTTCCTATCTTAGAAATCAAATAAATATCACCCTAACACACTCATCTAGGTCATACATGATAAGTATTAAAGGATGATATAGATTTATTTTTCATATATTACTCATTTACCAAGTCAATTTACTCCTACTGACTCTTTTCTGAAGCACTTATTCACTTCTTACAACAAAGTTCATGTTATCATTCATTCACTAACACCTAGACTTATATGTTTAATGGTCTCATATGGCCTTATTATCCTTTATATCTTGATGCTTTTGCATCGAGTATCCTTGTAATAAAAAATTTTAGCTCTTGCTCAAATGCATTGTAGAAGTCTTCCTTCTTTCTTGTCTTCCAGTTTCTTGCTTATGCTTCTTGCTTTTTCCTTGGATTTTTGTTTTGTTCTTCCTCCCAACCACCACTCTGAACCTTATATTTTTCTTCTTCTTCTTCTTCTTCTTCTTCTTATTCTTAGTCTTTGTCTCCAAGTACTGTCTGTCTCTATATTCTCTCTACTTTTCTCCTTCATGCATCTTACTTGAGCTACTTCCTTGTTTTGTGTTTCTTGTACCCTTGGAGTCATTGTATCCTTGTCAAATTTAGGAATGCCAACATAAGGTCTGATCTCTTCCTCCACTATGTCTAAGACCATATTCTTCTCCTTTTCATCTATAACTTTTTCATATATTTTCTTAGCCTTGTTTACAAAATACAAATCTTCCACATTGAAGTCCGATTACTTTTCATCATTAAAAGTCTACATGAATTCTTAGTTAACATTCTGATCCACTAATTTTGTCCACCTTCATCATGATATAAAACATCCTTACTTCTATAATTTACTTGTGGTTTGATGATTGCTAGTTTCTCTAGCTCCTTAGGTTCTAATTGCACTTTCCCTTCTTGCCTGTAGGTAGGAACTTTTTCACTACTTCGACTTCTTAAATGGTCTTCACTTAGCTGGTTTATGTCATTGCCTTCATGTTTTTGGATTGATTGAATTCTCTTAATCTTAAATACTTTGTCCTTGTCACATATTACTTCATTATCCTAAATGTTCTTGAGTATGCTCATATCTTTACCTTTCACTTTGTCATCTATCAACGCAACAACAACTTGAGTGACTTGTTTTACCAAGAAATTTTCTTCCACAAGAAAATCCTCGAGTTTTAATTTCTTTTTCCCTTGCATTACTTATTGAGAGTCTATTATCATGCACTTCACATAGGAGATCTGTTCCTTGTGTTCTTGAGAAACTTTTCCCATTACTTTTCTTTACCCCTTGTTCTTATAGTTGTGTACCTCTTTTTGAGTTTATATCTTCACATTCTAAGTTCATTTGACAACACTGAGCTTCTTCATACTCTATTTTCATCAACTTACTCTTCACCTTATAAACTTTATCTTTCCCAACTAGCATTGGTCTACTAGTCCTATAATAAGGATTAATACATAGTGTTAAAAATTGTGCATAGCCATTGTCTATCATCCCATGAACTCATATGACTATTCTCAAAGAAGTTTGTGACTTTCTCAAGGTATTACTTATAACCAAATTCCTGCAATCTCTTTAAAATATGAATATATGCAATAAAGAATCATCATGTATACCTCCTTGGTGTGTTGGATGCCCGACTTGGTTCTCTATTACCTTTCTTGCTTGTGTTAAAATTTCGTTTTTGCTTCATGGCTCTAAGTACAACTTCATCCTCCTTGGAAACCTAGTTTGATTTTCCTTTAACCATGTAGTATGTCTAGTCTTTCTAAACTTGTTCATTATTTCTTGGTCTTTTGTCATACTCCATATGACTAATTCATCTGAGTCTTCTTCATTCTTGACTCCATGTCATGCCTTGACCGTACCAAACCTTAACTTACATATTTTAGTCCCTTGAGAGGATGTCTCCTTGCCTTTAGATGGTTTTAGGAACATTTCCTTGTTCCTCCTTTGACTAGTCATGTTCATTCTTGATAAATGACTGCTTTCTGACCTGCATTCACACATGTCAAAACAAAATTAGGCTCAAAAATCATAGTTCCATTGTTTTATTTGGCTGGTCCATCATTGGCTTCAACTTGCTTGCCATTTACATTCCCTTCATAGGATTGTTTGTAAGCCTGGATCTCTACCTTCCTCTGTTGCTCCTCATTTTGGTTTAGTTTTCTTACAAGGACTGATTGTCCTCCACTCTCTTTTCCTTGGTCTTCAAGAGACCTACTTGTTTCATTATTTTCCATTGCACTCTCTTGTGTCTTTTCTTCTTCTTCTTCTTCATGACCCTATATAAGGTATTCTAATATATCATTCCATGTTTCTTCTTCCTCAAGGTTAACTTGTTGCTTGTTCTTGTCACTCTTCCTTTGGTGACTCCACTGACCTTCTTGGCCATTGTTCTCTCTCTTCAAGAGCTACATGCTCTTCCTCAACTTCATTTGGGATTATTTATTAGTCTTGACTTGTGCTTCTGGTCCACTTTGCCTTAGACTCTAACTGGCTTTGGATTCTTCTATCAACTGGTCTTCCTCTTTCATGAAGGCCAAAACCTAATCCTTGGTCTTCTCAAAAAAATCTTTAAATCCAAATACCATTCTTCTCCTTTCCTTTCCTACATGGTGGTACATCAAAGGCACTAAAACATGATGCATTCCTTCCTTTGTTAGAAAACACTTATTTAGCCTACCATTATAAACCACCTTCTTATCATATTGCCATGGTCTGCCTAGGAGTAAATGACATACATCCATAGGAATTACATCACATAACACCTCATCATGCAAACTTCCAATCTTAAAAGGTACTCTACATTGCTCATTTACAAGAATTTGATGGTTCTTCTGAACCCATGCAACTTTATAAGGTGTAGGATGAACTAACCTTTTTAACCCAATTTACTCACCATTTCTTCAGACAAAATATTATCAGTACTGCCATTATCAATAATTACGACGACATACCTTTCCTATTGTCTTACATCTTGTCTGAAGAGGATTATCCTACAAGCTGGATCCTTAGCTTTGGCTTGTTGTTGTTGTAGAAGTACTCTTCTTACCAACAATGAATCTGCATGCTTGTGATCACCACCTCCATTGGCTAACTTCTCTATACCTGAGCATACTGACTCCATACTTGTCATCTTTATCTCTAGGTTCTTGATTTCATGTTTCATATCCATTTGTGCATTCATCATGTCATCCATTCTACCCATCACTCCTTCCTGGATCAATTTCATGATTTACGTAGTGATGCTTTCTCCGACTTTGACATGCTTATCAACAATCACTTTCACACTCTCAATCAGGTCCAAATACTATGAATATTTACAATGTATTTTATCATAACAAAGCAACCAGATTTGATACCAATTTGTTGCGGTCTTAGTCAATTCCACTATAAACCTCTAGTTTAAACACTTACCTCCTTGTTGACAACCCAAACTCTCTCTAAGAAGCTCTAAGATTGTTCATATTAGTTTACATCTCTCCTGCATTTGAGGACCTCCAAGACAATTATCATCACATAAGTTACTGCTCTAAATATCCTTAGACATAACTTGACTTTTCTACACACATACACTTGCACCTCAGATTAACATTCTTATGAATACAATGATGAAATAGAATTACAGGGACCATTCACTATGATTCCATTCTTTGATAGTATCCATTCACATCCTAACATCATCTCTGCATACCCTTCAAAATCATTCTATACCTAATTCATCAAAACAACTTCAACATGCATTTACCCTATCTCTCCACGCAAGGGTCTAGATGGGATTCTCGGTGTCTGGGTGCTCAAACCAACATACAGGTTTCTTAACCTCTCTCAATTCTTCTAAGACACTTTTATAATTCAATAAAAGTATCTCTACACTTTAGTTTGGCATACACTTTCATTAAGGCCTAGTTTTCTTTCTTAGGCCCTTTTGCCTTGTAGCCTTCTTAGCACCTAGATGCCTTGTTATCTCACTATATTATGAACAAATCCCACATAAAATTTTATGATTCTAGAACCCTTTACCACGTACTCACATACACCAAAGCATCATGCTTTACTCCTTTGTATGGAATTTGACTTCTTAGACTATCCTAAGGGCAATT
Source organism: Taxus wallichiana var. yunnanensis (assembly GCA_018340775.1). Lineage (NCBI taxonomy): Eukaryota > Viridiplantae > Streptophyta > Pinopsida > Cupressales > Taxaceae > Taxus > Taxus wallichiana. Next base: position 715,122,246 of record CM031242.1, on the reverse strand, counting down.
AGGCCTATTTTAGACACATCTCATGAAAGTACACCCTTGCAAGTAGAATTCCACATGAAGGAGCATAGATCCACTTCAAATATGTCAGGGAATATGGAGTGTACGAGTTTGGAGGCTTGAATCCATCATTTCCACCTTTATGCACTTCAATTCTTACCCAAACCTGTGCACTATCATAGTCTACCTAAATAAATTCCTCCAACTTCTCCACACATGTGAGCTATGTCATGAAAATTCACAATTTTTGGCATCACAAAAAAGAGGTGCTCACCACATTTCATCAAAATAGGATTTTGGAAATTTTGTTATGGCTTGCCCTAGTTAGGGCACGAGAGGATAAATTTGATCCTCTGGTCTTTGTCACGATGGTTCAAGAGTTGTAAAAATTTTGGTGAATATTCTTACCTTCTTCCACCTTTATATGTCTTCACGAGCTTCCAAAATCATTGTTTCATGACTATAATTTCTCTAAGCCTCGATTAGGACATGAGTACACAACATACAATCTACTTTAAGCTATAATTCTTGCAAACAAATCCACAAATCTTACCTATATTGTTCTTCTTGACACCTCTATTAATCCTTATCGATATTTTTACATGTTGTTAAGGGTGTTTTCTTGATTGTATCATTCAAAAAAATCATCCTCCTCTCCATTACATTGAAAAATACCTATGAATAGGTGGATATTGACTATGTATGGAATCTAGACCAACTCAACAAACCCCCTAAGAAGGTTCAACAACCTTCCTATCTTAGAAATAAGATAGATATCATCCTAACACACTCATCTAGGTCATACATGACAACTATTAAAGGATGATATAGCTTTATTTTCCTATATTACTCATTTACCAAGTCAATTTACTCATACAACTCTTTGACACTCATTCACTTCTTACAACTAGTTCACTTTATCATTCATTCACTAACACCTAGACTAATATGTTTAATGGTCTCATATGGCCTTATTATCCTTTAGCTCTTGATGCTCCTGCATTAATGTTACACTTTGTTTTCTAATCTAGACAAATTATTAGTATGTCATCATCTTTACTATATATACACATGCGTGTTCACTTGGTATTTTGCAGTGAATGCGAGATATTTCTGAGTTTCTACATCTTGCATGATGCTTGGGCTGTACCTCTTACCAGATACCACCAAGGCTCTGGGAATCTACTTTCACTACTTTCACATGCTACATATCACATGTCTTATTGTTATGTTTTCTCTATTTCTCATTACAATCATTTTAATTTCACTAATACACCCATGTCTAGACATACTCTTTATCTTTCTAACATGCTTAATGGGTCTTCATATGTAGCATTTGGGACTATATGCCCCCATGGTTAGTTGACAAAATTTTCTTGATCTTGTTTGACATTGTATGCTATTGTTTGTAGGCTATACCCTATGTCTTGTATGATCATTCTATGCTTTTAGGCCGATTTGGCCCTAATTGTCTTGTGACATTGTGAGTGATGTCCCATGTATGAAACCCGATTTTTGGTCTCTCTTATTTACATGGTTGTTACATTTTATTCTCTTACATGTTAGATTTTATACTAACACTTGTTACTAGCCATCTTGTTTTTACGTGCCTTGGTTTCTACCATTCGAATATCCTACCTCTGCCGCAGTATCTATTCTAGTTCGAAATCATGGTCCTCTCCTTTGGACTGCATTCTCCTATAGTTGTCACATGTGCCCCAAATGAGGGGGGCATACATTGGGTGAATAAATCACTCCTACATCGGTTTAGAGCAAAATTCAAATGAATACAATACAAAATGGCACTGGAACACAATAATATAATGACCCGAGAATCGACTTCGGTCCATAACACAATACGAAACGAGCCCAAAACTAAACACTAGTGTCTAGATGCTCTTGTCTTCCCCTGATGCTAATGTCTTGGGGCGTACTGCACAATCGAGTTTCCCAAGTACATCACATCTGCAAAACAACTTTACAAAGCAGTTTCATGAATTCTGAAAACTTTGGACCTTATTTACTAAATACACTCTATCTCCTTTCTCCTACAATTAGTTTCAATAGGAACTAATATGGAACAACACAAAACTAAATCGGGACATACCATATGTAGTGGAGTTTATAGGGTAGAGTCATGAAAGGAGAGTAAAACTAGACCTATCTCCCCAACACTTTCTCTTTTGGCGCGAGATCACCCAAAAACCTCACCTTTAACATTCATATTAGCTCTCTAACCACATGAAACTTTTCTATCTTTTACTCTCTCACATCTCGGTGCATAATTTCTTTTCAACACACTTTTACACTCTTTACATGCTTATACATAGATTTTAATTTTTCACATATAGAACTTTGAATACTTTCTCACTCTTCTTTTGCGGGTATGTCATTATATGTAATAAGGAGCAACACACATTCAACGAGCACAAGCTCCCACATCATGCCAATCGCATTCGATGCGATCCTAGGTCCGCTTCCCTCTTTCCTAGCCTCCATGCTTCACTTTGCACTCATTCCACGTTTCACTTGTCCACTTGGCATCTTTATCGAATACACTCTCTACATGAGAATCACGTACACATATTCTATCTACTTTATGTTATTAGTATTAACTCAACAACATAAAGTGGGGGAAAATTGTAGACACAAAATCATGCACTTGGGTACATTTCTAGGTCTTAAAAGCATACTAGCATTTACATGATTCCTAAGCAAGAAAACTAGTAATTGACAACTATCTTTGGCCTCTTTTCTATATCCTTTACTTTCTCTTTGGTCTCTTACACCCTCTGACCCGGTTGGTACTTAACTCATTTATATTTTATGTCTCGGACACCAATTTCCATCCAGACAACAACACCTAGGTGCTCTTATCCCCATGGGCGCCCACGACCCTTTTTCACCTTACTCGCTCCTTTTGGGTCTCTTTTATCTTTTTGGAATATTTTTCACTTATGGGCCGACCCTCTAGTTGTCAATTATAAAATTAAAACAAGGGAATCATATAAATAAGTAGTTATGTGTTCAAAATCAAGGACTAAACACTAAGCATTACTACTACAACCTAAGCTTACATCCAAGGCACCTAAAGCACTCAAAAAACATCCATCTAGCATCCATTCAAGGGACAAGGTGTTGGATGTCATAGTCATGTGTTGTCATTGATGTCAGTGGTTACTTATTTCATATGGTTTCTAAGGTGTTTAGGTGTCTTCCCAAGTGTCTTCATGAGATGTCAAGTCATGAGTTTAAGTGTTCGATCATGGTCTAAGTGCATATTCAAGCAAACAAGTTATGGAAATGTGTCCTTCCAATGTGGTATGCATAATTCACATGGTAAAACATGGTCAATGAGATGTGTGTGAGGTGTTACCAATTATGTAACAATTCAACTTGGTCAAATCATGAAAAGTCGGGTAGCTCTAAGATCAATTCTAGTCCCGAGAAAAAAATAGTTAGGCATGGAAACATGAGAAATGGATCAAGGAAGATAATTAAATGCATGGTTTGAGTGTTATTAACTATAATAACATGCATAGGAGGAGTATCAAGTCAAAAATTAGGCTTATAGGGCATGAAGATGGCCATTCTAGAGCTTTTCAATGAAGATAAGCCTAGTAGGCAAGTGAGAATGATGAGCCAAGGTATGACCATGTAAACCAATAATTTCATGAACACAACATTATGGTATATGAGGTGTACAATCATTCACAAGTGATTAATGAGGTGCTTTGGGAACTTATCTAGGTCCATATAACACTCTTTCTTAGAACTTGTGAATAAATGTTGCAAAAATGAGAGGGTTAGATATTTCAAGAGAAAAAATTATAAATTAGTCATTATAATTCATGGAAGGGTGATTTTTGAATGTGTGGTCAAAATTTTAGGACCTAAGGAGGTGTTTTGTGCAAGTTATGGAAGTTTTACCAAAATCGGGTTTTTGGAAAATGAAAACTAAGCACCTTAAATGTTTAGCACTCAAGAATCCTTTAGATAAATAATAGAAGAAATTTTTTAAGCTCTTTGGAATAAAACTTTTTCAAAAAATTTTTAGGTCAAAAGGAGCAAAAAATAAAAAAGTTCTATTCAATTTATTAACATGGTTCATCTCTCTCCAAACCTCCTTTTTGAAGCGATGGACACAAAATCAAATGTTTGACTCAAAATAAAGTTTGAAAAATGGGAAAACATATCATGGGTATAGAAGACTCATTATATATCAATTTGGTGGTATTTTTGTTTCCCAAATCTGATGGTACAATACAAATTTTCCATTGTTTTGAAGAATTTTTTTGAACAACTAGTAATGGAAATTTTGTAGAGGCTAACTTTGATGTGGAATCATGTATTGGAGGTAAGATTTATGTCCATGAATAAATCTAGGTGGTTTTAGTACAAAGGTTGTGTGAATTTTTCCAAGTTTTGAGTCCTATTGCCAAGGGCTAAATTATCTAAAACCAATCTATAGAAGTTAAGGGTTTAGTGATCAAATAACATGACTTGAAGTGAGAAATGGTCATGATCATCATATATAGGTCCAAGATGACTGGTTAGAGCTCATGGTTTACCTTTGTGAAGAATGTCGAAGTCTAAGGTTCTTTTATCTTAAATAGTCATGATCACCTAGCCAAGAAACTTGAAAAAATTGATGTTCTTGTTGCCTTTTACACTCAACTAATGCATACAAGCATATGAAGATGGAGTAGAGGTTCTCTCAGATTTTCCTTATAGAATTTTATCATGAAAAAGTTCAAAAGTGTTACACTCAAGTTGAAGCAAAACTATGTTTTTGAAGCACAAAAACCAATTTGAGTGTGCTTTAGTGAATCATGCAAGTTGAGCATGTATACGTGAGATGAAGAAAAGCTTGCAGATCTAGTGAGTTAGATAATACCTTAATCATCTTTGAAATTCTACATTAGAGCCCTAAGTGATGGAGGTATTGGATATTCTTATTCAACCTTTAAAAGTGCACATATGTGGATGTAAATATGCAAATATATTGCTCTAATTCATGAGTTAAGAATGAATGATGGGGTTTTGTTGATTCTTAATTGTGAAGATGATCCCCAAGCTCATGTAGGTGTGAAGTCCTATTGCAATCCTAAAACTCTAATTGCAAACTTGATAAGATCTCATCTATCATCATTCTCAAATATGTGATAAACTTGTTATCATCTAAATATTCTATGTGCTCAAATGGAATTTGAAGGACTAAATGAGAAATGTGGAGTGTATAGGATTTATAAGGAGTCCTTGAAGGTATTGTAACATTTTTAACTTGATGAAAAACTTGTAAGAGCATCTTTGAGCTACAAGACAAAATCGATCTGCCATTGAATAAAACAAAATCGAATATGTCGATTCTGAAAAGGAATATTGTAGGTGTTAGAGGACATTTTTGGATGAAGGAAAAATGTCGGATGGAGTCGAACTTCCTATTACTCATAAATTAAATAAAAGGATCATGACAAGCACTGAAAAATTTATGCAAGTAACTGAATATGATAAGATGCAAAGTGACAAAGTATAAGGTAGTTTTGTGAATAACTTATCATCTCCTTGTACGTATGGATAGGCAAGTCATTTGAAAAGTATTTGTAAGTGAAAGGTCAAGGGTCATCTCAAGGAGTCATGTTTGTTTATATAAGCTCATTTTTGAGCATGTAAATGTTGTTGAAAGTGAGGAGAGCTGTGTGCTAGTCTTGAGAAAGTAAGAAGAGTGTTAATGTGTTGAAACCATGGAAAATTAGGAGAAGATAAGAAAATAAAAGTGATATGAAACATGGATCACAATATGTTGATGTAAGCAACAAGGTGGTGAAGGTGATAAAAATTCTTTTATGACAAAAGTGTCAGTTGTTTCTAAATAATTTGGGAGTGGGTGCTTCCTAGCAAGTAGGTACTTGTCAAATCAGCTAAGTGGAAGCTTGGATTTTTATTGGAGTGGGTGATTTAAAATTTGGAGTTGGTGCTTCAGGGTGAGTGGGTGCTCACCACATGGTGAAATCATTGTAACTTTATAGGACAATTTGTCCAAGCTAGTTCTCTTATTTCTATGGGTTTTTGTCCCTTGATGGGTTTCCCACCTTAAATCTTGTCTTCTCATGTGTTCATGTGTGTTTGTTCCCTTTCTCTCTCATGGTTGAATATTCATGATTATCATGGTTAAGATAGTAAAGTCTGATTATGATTGAATCACTATAAATTGCTTCAAAAGTTTTAAAGAGCACTGATTCACCCCCTCTCAGTGCCTAGAATCTCTAACAATTGGTATCAGAGTAGGTTCTCTTGGTAAAATTTTAACAACTTAAGAGAAGGTCCTTGAGGAAAAAACATGGGTGGTAAAGCTGAGAATACCTTTGAAAAGTAAATATGAGATTTCTCAAGCCCTGATTAAATAATTAAAGACTGAAATTAAGCTCATGGATGATAATCATCTTCAAGAACTCAATAAGGTGGAATTAGTTGTTGAGAATGTGTTAAAACTCTAAGAGATGAAGAAAGATATTGTGAAACATGAAGAAGAATTGAAGACCCTAAAGGATGAGCTAGAACAAACTAAAGATAAATTTATGATATATCAAAGAATTGAGGAAAGTTCAAGCAATCTTAATGAATTGTCAAGGAATCAAAGACATCCTATGAAAGATCGTCTAGTTCTCAAAAGTGAAGAAAACCAACATGAATTGAAGCATGAGTCTAGTCATGAGCCATACCAAGCAACTATCAAATAAAAGGTTGAAGAATGTGATAAAATAAATGCATAATTGAAGACTCTAAGGGAGGAATTAGAACAAGAAAGGAAAAATAAATTGAAGGGTGAGTCAAGTCATACATCATGTCAAGGACATTCTGAAACCAAGAAGCATATCAAAGAACACAAGAAGCTCATCAAGCAACCAAATGCAAGGAGATTCCCTAGTAAGTTTCATGGAATTTGTTTTTCATGCCATGTATTTGGACATAGAGCTAGGGATTGTATAAGGAAAATAGACAAAGAACACCCATGGAGAGATTGTAGGACTGAATATGAAAATAATATAGTTTGTTTCTAACTTGTCATGAGAAGGGTCACATAGAAAAATTATGTCTTGAAGAACCTATGAAGTAAGAATGGACAAAGGAAACACCTAGAGACAAGAGTTATCTTGTATGCTTTAAGTGCAACAAAATAGGTCACTTTGCAATACATTGTAATAAGAGGAAGCTCATCTACAAGAGAAAGGATGAAGTCAAGCTCACTCCTATAGAAACAACCAAGGAAGAATCAGAACTAGCAAATGAAGAACCAAGTTCAATTAAGGTGATAAATTGCATAGACAAAGCTAAGAAGGAGGAAGTTGGATCAGTCAAGAATAAATCAACCATCAAGTCTTATGAGAGGTATGTTTTCTCTAGTAAATGATAAACCCATGTATGAAGAGAACCATATGTGCTTAATAAAAAAAATCAGGAGATCATCATTCTAAGAAATCCATGTAAAGGAATCACAAAGAAAATTTTTCAAGAGAGAAAGAAAGGTGGAGTCATTGGACTCCTTTGAGAACTTCATGATGTCTAGTGCTCTCAAGAGCATGAAATGCCTTCTCTAGGATTCTAGAAGGTAGGTGTCTTTGAAGGAAGCACAATGAGATTGTGAAAGAAATTGGTCATCTTATAAGTTGTCAAACCCCAAAAAAGTCTTCTCCATGATGTTGAGTGAACATTCACAAGGTATGCTCATCTAATTATCTTCTCCTCTCATGAATATTCTTTTAATCAACATCGAAGTGTTGAAAATATCTTCTTGAGTATTCATGTGAAGAAAGTGTGTGTAGTAGGCACAAGGTTGGTGTTAAGCATTAAGAGTGTCACAAATTGTTCAAGGCTGCCATGGTCTAAATCTAAGGTGTTTTATCTTTTCATAAAGATGTGTATATAACTATCATGAATGTATAGAGGACTGGTCATTCTCAAGAAGGAAAAGAGTCATGAAGTCAAGTACAAGTACATGTTGTATGTGTAAAACATTTGGAGGTCTCACCTTGAATGTATCAAGAAAAACCATGTATGAACTCGGTATATAAGGTATGAGTTAGTGAAAGTGAATCTCATCATTCAATAAACCCTTGAGGCTTGTGTAAGGATCTTGAGAAGTCTTCAAACAATGTAAGAGGTGGAAATTTACTTGAAATGAAGTTAAAAATCTTGTCAAGTCGGTATTAAGTTGGTCCATTCATCCTAAATGACATAGTATACATGCTAAGACAATGTTATTATCAAATAAGTTGTGTAGAAATGATCTTGTCATGAAGCAATTGAAATCTAGGCAAGCCAAGTTAAGTCATTAAAGGCGAGTCATATCTCAAAATAACAAAGGGTATTTTTGCGGTCATGAAGTCCACTGAGATCACGTATGAGAAAAATGTGAGGTCTGATCTACATTTCACCTTTATAGTCTTGGCTAAGTATGCAAAAAAGTGGCTTGAAATACTATATCAATTCTCAAGAAATGTACATTTACAATACTCTATAGGAGGTATTTAAGTATTTATTCCTTGCATTAAGCCATGATGAACTAGTATCAAAAATCATGGTGTCACTATATGATCATTCTTAGTCAAAGTCTTGTATGCCATCAGGTTGAATAGGAGGAAAGGTCAATCAGAGTGCTCTTATCAAGAAGCAAGGAGGTTTTCAAGATCAATTCTAGATGCCTAGAGTATAGGATTACAAATTAAGTGTCAAAATTTGAAATAGTATTGTGTGAACAAAAGGATAAGGTACATGTCAAATAGAAGGATTGGTTTGAGCATCAAGAGGGTATAATAATCCCTACAAGCCCAAAAGAAAGCTTAATGCATGGTTGTAAGAACTATAGCCTCAAGATATGCATCAATGGTGCAATGGAAAGAAAGAATATGAATGGTGAGGTTTGAAACTTAGAAGCAAACACCTACAGTCCTAAATTGCTAAAAACAATTCTCCATGTCTAAAAGGGGTATATGATCAAATTGTATGAGAATGAGTTAAAAGTCAATCGAGTGGAAAATTGAAGATCATTTATCGAGTTTCTATGAAAGGGAAAATAAGCATGTGTACTTCAATCCATTAAGATGACATTGAAATCGGGGGTAAAGTGTGAATCAAGGTGCTCAAGTGAATAGGTAAGGTTGCACAAGTTTTAAAAGAAGGCTTCATCCTAAATAAAACCCTAATAGAAGATTATAGGTTTGTGGAAAAGATCCAATGACATCTCATAACAACAAAGAATGCAAAAAAAAACTTGATGTAGAAAGTAAAGACCGATACAAAGATAAAATCTTCATTCTACAAGGAAGAGAAATACATTTGTGTGATCTTTCTTAGAGCATGAAGTTCATCTTTACCTACTTAGTAAAAATATTCATAAGGAGAAGGTCATAACATACCTCATGAACAATTTCTAGATCTTGAAATGAATTCATCTTTAATTTAAGGTGATTTATCTTCTCTCGGGCTTGCTCAGAAACCCTCTTAGGGTTTGAAAAGGGTTTGATAGTTGGATGCCTAAATGATGGAGTTAGTTGATGAACCTTCATATAAATAATCTTTGACAAACTCTTGCACAATTTTTTGTGGCTATAACATTCAAAGTTCTCACATGTGTGAGCGATTGCGAATCAATTTTGAGTGACAAGTTAAATTATTTAGAGACCTAATTTGAAGACTTGAACTGATAATTTGGAGCATTATTGACAAATGAAGTTGTAATGAAAGTATGCACACAAGAGGTAAGCCCTAATGGGTACTCTAAAATGGTTCTATTTTGTTTGAAAAGCTCCTAGGTCGAAACTATATTTGATAAACCTCAAGGAAGGGATACTTAGGAAGCTTGGTGGCTAAAGAAGAATAAGGAAGAAATGAAGATTCATCTCAAGTTCTGAGATAATATACCTTGCTTGCACCATAAGAAGGATAAGAGGAGGCTTGACACGGTCTTAAATTGTCTTGAGAATGTACAATTTTCTCCCAACATTAACTATGGTTTGTTATAGAGCTTAAGAAAGGGGATATGATAGATTAAGAGAGGATACAAAAATATGAACATGGTTTGATGATAAAAGCACTTAAATATGCCTCATATGATCAAGAGTAAGATATATTGTTCCTCCTTTTTCCAAGAAACTCATAAAGAGAGAGATGCGTAATAAAAGAAAATGATGAAATTCTTGCTAAATTGGACCATGAATGAAAAAAGACCGAGTTTGTAGTAGTGGCTGCCAAAGAAAGGTGTGTTTGGATGACCATTAAAGTTGTGTGTTTGATCAGTAATGTGCTCTATAAGATTGGTATGCATGAAATAAAGTGATTACTATATCCTTTGACCATTAAAGAAATAAAGTGAATGAACGTACATGTTCTTTGTCTCGTCTGATAAAATCATGAATGCAAAGCTATTGTGATACAAGGATGACCCCTACTATGTTAAATGAAGATATATAAGTTTAAAGAACCCTTATAAGGTTATGAAGATGCTAGAGAATGTGCATATAATGGTCAAATAATGCAAGGTGCCTAACAAACAATGACATACCCATGCAAATTTGTAGATGTAAAAATTGTTGCTTAGTCTAACAATTTGAAGGATCTGAACCTCAATATCGCAACATTGAAAAATGACCGATATGTCCATGGAGTTATAATAATCTCAAAACTAGTATATGAAAAAGGAGAAGCTGGTGGTTTAAGGCATGATTAGTGGAGCTATGACCAACAATTAGGAATAATGCTAAATATTGTGAAGAACAACTTGATAAAATTTCAGGACCTTGGAAAAACTTGTGACCATCACATGGATGTGATGGCCATAGTTTAAACATTAAATATTATGTCCTCGAGTAGGTAGATGTGGTCCAAACCTGGGGGAGCATTGGGAAAATGAAACATGTGATAAGTTTGTTTCTAGAGGTTGTCAAAACTCAGCCAAAATGCACTAAAGAGCTACCACAAGAATCTACACATCTTTTTGAAGACAAGATGGAGATCATAAGAAGATAAGGGTATATATGAGATTAACCAGTCAAAATGATCCTTTCTTAAAGGAGGTTATCTACAAGTCCATGGGATCTTGTTTTAGTCAATAAAGAAGTCTCTAAAACTCGTAAAAGTGCTAAATACTAAAGAAAATAGGGTATTTAGGCATAATGTGATGACTTGACAATGGTTTCTTAAGAGGACAAGTCTAGGAAATAATATATAGCCAAGATGACGCCAAGGTGTAGAAGCAAGATGGTGTAAGAGGAGTACACTCTTAGGGGGAGCTATTTCAATGCCCAAGATAGGACCATGAATCCAATTTACTTCTTGGTTGGAGTCAAGAAGAAAGAGTACAATCCTAAGGGAGCTTGTGAACAAGTAAGTCTACCTACACTCATTTTTGTCTTTGGTTGTCATTGTTTTTCATGTCAAGTAGTCAAGTATCTTTTCATATATGTCAAAGGGGGAGAGTGAACCAAGAAACATGTGAAAAGGTCTTGTAGGTGTAGGTCTTATTGGTGGTAGTTTCCATCAATGACAAAGGGGGATATTGTTGGATGTCATAGTCATGTGTTGTCATTGATGTCAAGTGGTCAGTGATGTCATATGATGTCCAAGGTGTTTAGGTGTCTTCCCAAGTGGTCTAGGTGTCTTCATGAGATGTCAAATCATGAGTTTAGGTGTTCAGGCATGGTCTAAGTGCATAGTAGAGCAAACAAGTTTTGGAAATGTGTCCTCCCAAGGTGGTATGCAGACTTCATAAGGTCAAACATGGTCAATGATATGTGTGTGAGGTGTTAACATGATTAATAATAATTCAACTTGGTCAACTCATGAAAATTCAAGTAGCTTTAGGCTCAATTCTAGTCCCAGATAAAGCAATTAGGCATGGAAACATGAGAAATGGATCAAGGAAGACCAAATAAAGCATGGTTTATGTATTATGAACTAGAATAACATGCATATGAGGAATATCATGTCAAAAATTTGGATTATAAGGCATGAAGATGGTCATTCTAGAGCCTTATCGGTGAAGACAAGCCTAATAGGTAAGTGATAATGATGAGCCAAGGTATGAGCATGCAAACCAAACATGTCATTAATAAAACATGATTGTATATGAGAGGTGTACAGGGCTTCACAAGTGACTAATGAGGTGATATAGGAACTTATCTAGGTCCATATAGCACTCTTACTTGAGAACTTGTTAACAAATGCCGCAAAAAATGAGATAGATAAGATATTTTAAGAGAAAATATGACTAAATGGTTATTTTAATTTATGGAGGGGTGCATTGTGAAGGTTTGGTCAAAATTTCAGGGACGTAAGGAGGTGTTTTGTGCAAGTTATGGAAGTTTTACCCAAACCATATTTTTGGAAAGGTAATATGAGAACCTTAACTTATTAGCACTCAAGAAAAATTTACAAGCCCGATTCAGATAAATCATAGAAGTATTTTTGAAGATAACTCAGATACATAAATTTTGCAAAACTTTTGAGGTCAAAAGGAGCAAAAACAAAAAAGTTCTATTCAATTTACTAACATGGTTCTTCTCTCTCCAAACCTCCTTTCTGAAGTGATGGACATGAAATTGAATGTTTTGACTCCAAATCAAGTTTTAAGCTGGGAAAATATCTCGGGGTATAGAAGACTCATTCTAGATCAATTTTGTGGTATTTTTGTTTCCCAATTCTAAAGGTACAATATGGATTTTCCATTGTTTTGAAGAAATTTGTCCGAGCAGTCAAGAATGGAATATTTTTAGAGGCTAACTTTGATGTGGAAGCATGTATTGGAGGTAAAATTGATGTCCATGAAGAAATATAGGTGGTTTTAGTACAAATGTTTTGTGAATCTTACAAGTTTTGAGTCCTACTACAAAGGGCTAAAATATGCTAAAACCATTCAAGAGAACTTAAGGGTTTGGTGATCAAATAACATGAGTTGAAGTGAGAAATGGCGATGATAATCATATATAGGTCCAAGATGGCTGGTTGGAGCTCATGGTTTACCTTTATGAATAATTTTGAAGTCTTAAGCTCTTTGGTTTTAAATAGTCATGATCACCTGATGCATGAGCACCAAGTACTAAATCATAATAAGGTCATATAACCATTAATCTAGGTGTAAGTAAGTTGAATTTGTTGTAAAATCACCTTTTCATGCTTGTAGAAGGTGAATATGTGTTTGTAAGTTAGTTATAAGGGTATTAGTGGATAGTAAATAAAGACCATAGGCTAAATGGGTTATCTAAGCCATGACATCATATAAAGGTGCTACTATATGAGCTGATAGGTAGAATAAAGTGATCTTTATCACTATTTCATGTTTAGCTAGTTGTTGAGAGTTTCTAGGAGTTTTTAGGGTTTGTTGAACCAATTTAAGAGTTCACACTTATAAAATTCACACCTATTTCATAGGTGGTTTGAATGTATGAAGAACAAACAATGGGAATTGAGATTGAATAATGGTGAATAAAAGTATGCACGATGTTTTGTGAGAAGATTTGGCTCTGTTTTGCATGGAATTGCATGTTTAAATGGTGTGATAATTGGTGTGCCAAGACAATTGTGAGGAAACCCTTGATCTATGAAATTTTCACCAAACTATCATCATGCTAAAATAAAGAGCTCCTACAGGTATCAAGGATCATAGGTATAATTTTTGTAAGTTTTGAAATTGCATAGTTTAATTGTTATAGCAAATTGTGTATTTTCGGTCCCGCACTCGGGCATGCATTATATTTGAAGTGGATGGATGGGAATGGCCTAAAATTTTCAAATAATCTCTTTCTTAATAATACCTATCTACTCTCCAAATCTAAGTAGTAATTGGACGGGTGTAGTTAGAGTTCTCTCTAACATAAATTTAATTTGAACTTGCATGATACAATGCACAAATAAACACATAAATAGATAAATTTTGCATTTATAATTGATCAATCATGATGCTAGATTGCTAAGGAAGGTGGAGGTAGGTGTAATTAGGGTGATTAAGTGGTCCTTAGGTGTGTAAACTAATAAATTACCATCATTACAATCTAAGATTTACTATGCAGGGTCTAGAACTCCATTAGAGCACTAAGAAAAGGTCTAAAAAGGTGATTTGGGTATAATATGTTGAAAATATAATGTATGCAAGGTTGAGTAACACATATCCAGGTATGATTTATGGGTTTAAGCGCTTCTAGGAGCTTGAATTAGTCTTCATTTGAGTAAAAGTGTCTTTACACTAAGAAGACTATGTTAGAGCACTCTAACGCTACTAAAAAGGGTGAATGGACACATTTTAGCATTATAACCACCTATGAAAGATCTGATACATCTTGATCATGGTAAGACATGTTGAAACTATGCCATGGGAGCCATCCATTTGCATTTGAGACCTTGAATAGGGAAAATAAGGAGTTAAGAAGCTTGAGGGCAAAGTTGGAGGAATGCATACAAGAAGACTCTTGTTAGAATGTTACTAAGTATCCTAAAGCTATAATGTGATGTCTTGAACATGTTTCAATAGGTAGAAAAAACCATGTAACTCCATTTGAGGAAGGAATCGATTCAAGGTAAGAAGTACTAAGAGACATCAAGATGTATGTTTTCCAAGAAAGCTCTTAAGTAGATTTGTAGCTTGAAGTTGACTTCGCATGTGAAAATTGCGAGTCTTACACATCTATTGGACATTAGCTCGGTGATAAAAATTGATCACCTTTGATAAGTTGTTATATCAAGTGAACTCTCCTCTAGTTATTGTCTTCAAGTATTAACATGTACTAGGTCTCATTAGACCTCAGGTAGAAAACACAGCCAAAGTGCAAGTGATCTTAGGAGTGATCCTCAAGCAAGGGTTGGAGCGAGTCCTCTAGAGAAATTTTAAGCTCTTGATTATCATGAAACAAACATTGTGAACATTAAACCATCAAGCTAAGATAGATAAATTTATAGTAAATCAAATTTGGTATTGACCAGTTGCATCATCACCTAGCCAAGAAACTTGAAAAACAGTGATGTTGTTGTTGCCTTTTACACTCAACTCATGCATACAAGCATCTAAAGATGGAGTAGAGGTTCTCTCAGATTTTCCTTGTAGAAGTTAATCATGAAAAATTCCTCCAATGTGTTAGATTTAAGTTGAATAAAAATTGTGTTTTGAAGCTCAAAAACTTGTTTGAGTGTGTCTAGTGAATCATGCAAGGTTGAGCCTTTACCTATGAGATGAAGCAAATTGTAGATCTAGTGAGTTGGATGATAGCTTAATCATCTTTGAAATGCTACATTTAATCCCTAAGTGACTGAGGTATTAAATATTCTTATTTAACCTTTGAAAGTGCACATTTGGGCATGCAAATATGCAAATATCTTACTCTAATGCATGGGTTAAGAAGGAATGCCGGGGTTTTGTTGATTCATACTGCTTGTTGAAGATGATCCCCAATATATTGTAGGTGTGAAGTCCTTATGCAATCCTAAAAATCTAATTGCAAACTTGATAAGAACTCATCTATCATTCTCAAATCTGTGATAGCTTGTGTAGCATATAACTCCTCTATGTTCTCAAATTGAGTTTGAAGGACTAAATAGAGAGAATGTGGAGTGTATAGGAGTTATAATGAGTCCTTGAAGGTCTTGTAACATTTTTAACCTACTGGAAAACTTGTAAGAGAATCTTTGAGCTACAAGACAAAAGCCGATCTGCCATAGAATATGACAAAATCAAATATGTTAGTTACTAAGGAATATTGCAGTGTTAAAGGACAATTTTTGGATGAAGGCGAGAATGCTAGATGGGTGAAACTTCGATTGCTCATAAATTAAATAAATGGGATCATGAAAAGTCTGAAAAATATATACGAAATGTAATGAATATGATAAGATGTAAAGTGACAATGTATAAGACAATTTTGTGAAATACTTTTCAAATCCTTTATATGTATGGCTAGGTGATTCATTTGAAAAGTCTTTGTAAGTGAAAGGTCAAGGGTTATCTTAAGGAGTCATGTTTTTTTATATAAGCTCATTTTGAGTATGTAAATGTTGTTGAAAGTGAGGAGAGTTGTGTACTAGTTTTGAGAAAGTAAGAAGAGTGTTAATGTGTTGAAACCATGGATAATTAGGATAAGAGAAGAAAATAAAAGTGATCTAAAACAAGGATCATATTATGTTGATGTAAAAAACAAGGTGGTTAAGGTGATAAAAATTCTTCTATGACAAAAAGTCTTAGTTATTGATCAACAAGTTGGGAGTGGGTGCTTCCTAGCAAGTAGGTGTTTGCCAAATCAGTATAGTGGGTGCTAGGCTTTGTATTGGAGTGGGTGCTTCAAGGTGAGTGGGTGCTCACCACATGGTGAAATCATTGTAACACCATAGAGAAATTTTTCCAAGCTAGTTCTTTGATTTCTATGGGTTTTTATCGCTTGATGCGTTTCCTACCTTAAATCTTGTATTATTATGTGGTCATGTGTGTTTGTTCCTATTTATCTTTCATGGTTGAATACTCATTATTATCATGGTTAATATAGTAAATTTTGATTGATTGAATCACTATAATTTGCTTCAAATTTTTTAAAGAGCACTAATTCACCCCCTCTCAAGCACTCAACAATATCTAATAGAATGGTTGCACACTCTTTATACACTACATAGGAGAGGGGAGTTCATTTTATTCCATCCACATATTATACTACATTGCTACATTCTAGTTACAATCCTCTATCATTGGTGCAATTTGCACAAGGGCATCCTAAGGAATCATTTCTACAGAGACACAAACAAGAACTACATGGAGTTTGAGATGTAGTGCAACACTCGGTCATAATTTTACTTTGTTGAGTGACCACTGAGGTTAGTTTGAATCAAAATTATACATTTTCCTTTTAAGGTTTGACATGGTTTATGAGCTTGTGCGGTGAAATTATCTTTTGCGAGGTTACGGTACCTTCGGTGATCAAGAAGCATCCATTAGGTGACTAAGAGGAAGAAACAACAAAGACCTTGTGACACTCCAGAAATTAGGTATTGAGCATCTACATAGTCACATGAACCTAGAAGTAGTCATTAGAACCTAAGTTCCCTTGCCCTACTATGGGCACCCGTGTATGGCCTTGTTCGTACATTTCATAATTTATAGAGACTAGTTATGACACTATTTTCATCTTGTTCATCGATGCACCGCCTAGATCACTTTGCCTTTACATTTATAAATTATTTAAGTCTCCTTATCCTCCCTTTTTACTTAGGGTTTCATACTTTACATGTTGTTTTTCTTGTGTCCTTCTTGTATTTTAGCATTTGTATATCATAAGTTACTGTAGTTATTCTAAAAGTCGATTTAATTGCATATTTATTAAATCAATAGGAATATTAAGGATTGTGGCAGCCTTGACATGATTGTTCTTAGGATCAACATAAACTAATTTTTCAAAGGATGTTGAAGGAGAATTACTTGAAGAGGCAAAATGATTCTTGGTTGAATTAGTTTCATGCTTCTTATTAGTTGACCCTGTGGGAATAGACTTTGATGATCCTCTTTTCATTGTTTTTCGTGGAGTCACCATTTGAGGATTCAATTTCTTAGCTTGGGCTGCAGAAGAAGAGCCTTATTTCTTATTTTGTGATAGAGTGAATACTAAATAGGAGTAACTATATGTGGATTCTTCATCATTAAGCGTGAATTCACAAAATCCAATCTAAGCACATTTTCTTCTCCTTCATTTTCAATTTCTAATTTCAAAATTTTCTTCTTCTTCTTCATCTTCATTGATCTTGCATAGTGCATTGACTGATAGAGCCTCCAAGGCAAGTCTTAGGGTGCTCTTGAAATTGAGTTCTGTTCTGATTTAGATGAGGTGCTCATTGAGCAACTTATTTATTTAACTTTGTCAAGTTTTTGGCCAACCTTTTTAACAATTGGTCAACTCTCTCATCTTTGGAACTCTAGGATTTATCCTTCATTGAAGGATTCTTGATCTTTCCTGACAAGATGAGGTCATCTTCCACCTCAACAATAATTTCTTGAGTGTTGTCCAAATCTCTTGGTTGAAATATCCATAGAAAGAAACTTACTTCATGTAATTGAGAATTCACAAAGAACATCTTCAGATTATCTATAGTAGGAAGGAAATGATGAGAATCTTATTGATCAACTTGTTGAATTTTGCCATGAGGTATCTCATGGACTGTTGTGGTTCTTTATTTATTTTAGTAATTTGAGTAAGGAGGACATAAGAATCTTTGGAAGTCTTGAATATATCTTGAATATTTTTTTATACTACCCCATCAAAAATTGAGCGTGAAGGAAAATGGTAGAACCAGTCTACTGTGACATCTTGCAATGTTTCCACGAACAACTGAACTACACCATCTTCATGTTTCCCTCCAACGATGCCACCAGATGTGATGAAAGTTGTGACATGATGGTTAGGATGTTGCTTACCATCTCCGTATAACTTTGGGAAGTTATTTCTTTATCCATGTGGAAGCTCATGCAATGGTAAAGCCAAAGCCAACGAGACCAATGTTCTATCCCCATAACACAAGTACTTGTGCTGCCATATCAAGTTATTCTAGTCTTCTCTTTCTTCCTCTATTTATTTTTATTCATCTCCTTCTCATGGGAATTCAAAATCCAATGGTGGGTGAAAGATATGAGAATCAAGAGAGTTTGATGGAGGAGTATTAGTGGGAGTTTGGATAGGATTTCTAGGGGTACCACTTCATCAATCAGATGTAGATGAATATTGAGAGAAATTAATATAGATTATCTCTTACTCACTCTTGCTGACTTTGTAAAGGTTCAAAAGTAGGGTCGATGATTCTGTCGTCCAACTGCTCAATCTGGTATATCTTCTCTAAGACATGTTTTCTCAAGTACCGAGGAAGGAAGGAAATGGGAAAGGGTAGATTTCTCAACAAGATTGCAAAAAGTATTTTTGAGCGTATATTATATTTTTGTGTTTTTCAATTTTTTTTTTGTATTTTCATAGATCTATACGGGTGCACAAGGGTAGATCTCTCCCTAGAAAGAGTCACTTAAAAGCTGTTGGTGAAATAATTTATTGTATGGAAAATTATGTTTTTCCACCAACACTCATGGGGCTACACCCCTCCTTATTTTGTATGGGGAGGCTCCCATTATTGAATATAACTATCCTAATTATGCCTAATGCCATGGGGGTGTCCAAATAGGCTGAGGATCACACATGCATACTTCACTAAACCTATGGAAAAGTGCTTGTATGAAGTACTGAGGAGGAATTTATAGTGATGAGGGGTGAAGGAGAGAAATTAGGAAAGATAAGGTTATTATTGCGAGTAGGAAGTTGTAGAGTTCACACCCAATAACCAGAGTATTTCAATAATCAATTAGAGGAAAGAAACAATGAAGCATCTAGCGAGACTAAAAAACCAGAGACACACAACTCTTTAGGTTTATCTATTAAGGACACCAATTTCCTTCTTAATCACCACACTTGCAGAAAATAAAGGAGTAGAGGAAACATGAGAAAAGAAAATGGAAGAATGTAGATTTTTTTCTTGGGTCAGTGTACAATTCTCAACACTCAAACCACAATCCACAATTGCTTCCAAGAACTAAAATTTAGGATTTCATGATCCTTTGGAATAGATAAGCCTTCCCAATTTATAACATTTTGAAATTTCTTCTCATTTCCCCCACATGACTCTTCATGTTCCTATTCCACTTGTGACCTTTCAATTTCCCCTAGAAGAGACAAATTAAGTACCTCTCTTATAATTTTGAGATAATACTTTTACAATTTTCAAATATTGTCACTTAAGTAAATATGGAAAAAAACATGATTGTTTACAATGCATAATTAGAAGAAAGGGAAAGAAGAAGAGAATGGAAAGGGATTGGCTCATCTTTTGAATAATTTCCCTTCAATTTAGAAATTTCTGATCCAAGACATGATGATCTCACTTTCCTCCTATTTCCGTGAGGATGTACGAATACCTTAGACTAGCGAGTGAGTGTTTAGAAACACTGTTGAGGAACCCCCAATGCGAGCTTGAGATGAACATGGTCATTACTTATGGTGATGTATTATTGATCTCATAATGAGAGTGAGGATCACTCTCTTTATCCTTGGGCTTTCACAATTGTCATTCACGGTGCTCCAACCTCTTGATGTTTGCATTCCTATCCCACATACTACACCTAACATTTGCAAGTTATATCTTTACTTGATCTATGAGATGTGAGCTCTGAAAAAGAAAGAAGAGATCTTTCCTAGGTCACTTGGCTTGAATAAATAAATCATCTCACTGAGCTCATTTGTCTCATCTCAACCAACTCAACCAACTAGATTCTTTAGTTTCCCAACTCACTTGGCGAGATGATGATGGTTTCCCCTAATGATCTTGGATTTAAATGGAGGATCAAGTGAAGATCACTTATCTGACATTATTATCTCAAGGGTACCTTTGATGCTAGCATATAACAATATTCTTGTGCCCTTTATAGGAAAGGATTAGCTCTTGACTAGCTGACTTGACTCACCCAACTCACCTAGCTCTCCCAGCTCACCGAGCTCAAATCAACCAGCTCGCATGAGATCAACTCAAATCGATATTGTTTAGGGTTCCATGTGAAGAGTGAGTTTCCTCATTTGAGCTATGAAAAAATATTACAAACCTATGAGGATGCCAAAAAGTGGAAATATGAGTGAAACTGGAGCCGACTGCAACTTTACGCATCCAAAAAACAAAGACTATCTATTTTTTAGCATGTATGACCAGGACCTACTATTTTGGGACATATAACCTATTTTTTCAAAACTAACCTTCTAAACCTTCTGAAATATTAAATTCTGCTCAATTTATGATGCATTTCTATTTTTAATAAGTTTCTATTTTTAGAAAGTAATTTTTTTACTTTTTACCTTTTTAAGAAAAATTGCCAATTTTTCCCTGCCTTCCATTTTTCAACATTTCGATTGTTTTGAGTGATCAGAAATTGGAATTTGAGGTACTTAATATTTTTAACATGTGAATGGGTGTGACATATTCTATTTTTATAAACTAGTAAAAATGATCTCAATTTACACCATAAATATATTTTTCGAGATCCAACTCCTTATTCAATCTTGGCTCCTAATTTCAACATGTGTTTCACCCACTAGAACTTTTGAAAATTAGAAAAATCAGTTTTCATAGGTAGGGTTTGCAATTTGAAGCTATCATGTCATCCATTAATGTATTCACTAAGCTTCATTTTGACAGAGATGATTCGAAGAAGAAAATCAAATCAAAACCTTGTACGATCGTTTCTGGTTCACTTCAGCGAAAAGAATAGTTCCGTTATTGCGAAGAATCGAATGTCTTGGACTGATTTAGGTAGAATGATGGCTATGTTTTCAGGTATCTGAATGATTCATAGCTTCAACAATGGATTCTTGGTCGAACTAGGTAAGAAAATCCTTATCGCTTAGTCATTTTTCAGTGTTTTAACGGTCATATGACAATCCAATTTACACACTTTGTGGGGTAGAAGAAACTAGGGCACAATTGTCAATATTCTTGGAGGGGAAATTTTTTTGTTCCCATTGTTACCTAGGGATAGGGAAAATATGTGTAAGAAAATGCACCTCATTCTGGGCCAGCCACTTATGACTCTAGGGTTAGGTGAGAGGGGAATGAGGCAAAATAAGCCATTAAATACCCGACGCTAAGATTGGGTCATATGGAAGACCTGAATGGGGGATAGAGAGGGGATAATTATCTTGTCCCCTATGTTACATAGGGACAAGGATAAAATGGAAAAAAATGCATCTCATGTGGTGATGACAAGTGGTGCGGCGTGATTTCGAGAGGAAGTCGGAAAGGGCTAGTTTTAGCACCACAGGCTTAAACTTGGTCACATTAAAAAATATGCAAGGGGAAAGAGAGGGGAAAATTTTATTGTCCCCTCCTATCCATAAGGGGCAAGGATAGTTAGGATAAAAAAATGTTCCCTCACCTGGTTGTGACATGTGACACATTCTTACCGCTCGATGGGAGGGGTTAATGTGAGGCGAATAGTCCCGTAGAGTGCTTGTCTCAGTCATATGAAGGTCCAAGAGGAATAAATGAGGTTGGGTGAATTTTATTATCCCATTTATCCTAAAGGGATAGGGATAAGAGGGACACAAAAATGAACCTCAACCTGGAGGTGACAAATGTCCTCTTGTAAAAGTGGCTAAGTAATCGCTTTGAAAGCTTACCTTGAGAGAGACCTTGAAGATGAAGTTTCTAGAGCTCCAAGAGGCCTTTTTGATGAACCATTATATTATTTTGAATCCCAAAAGAATTATAAGATCAATGGGATGGGTATAAATTTACAATTATTCCTACAAGACCTTGAAATGTCTCCTTTTGTCTCGGACAACAAGGTGTGTTTGTTAAACCGAGTTGCGTAGAGAGAGTATTGAGTCCTTGCAAAGATGTTAAGGTTTAATAATATAAAGGATTATTAAATATTTCTAATGAATAATTTTTTAACTCTTAAATCCTTATGAAGCTCCCGAGATCATCCGCAAGAAGATCAACTACATTGTTTTGACTATACACTCCTTGCACCTTAGAAACCCACAATCGTGACCGTTTTTGTCCCTAAACCTCTAAAAATTTCATAAAATTACCTAAATTTTCCTAAATCAATTCCAATATGTTTATAACTCTTCAATATTATATTCAAATGATTTGGATCCTTTTTTTTTCCATTCCGAGAGAATGCCTACCGGTCTTGAGAAGGTCAAAATTGGCCTTTCTAGGCCTACTGAGAAACTAGTCGTTAGGAATACTTCACTGAATGAGATTGTTGACCTTGTCACATCATTAAAAACACATGAAATTATTTTTTCATCATCTTTTAAGCACTTTCAAGGTAAAAATGGATATGACATAATTGACAAACTGATTAGGGGGGCTTTGGGAAGACTTGGGGCAAAATTTTCAATTTTGGCTAAGTTGTCAACATTGAAAGTTTGAAATTTTTATGTTGCACCTTTGCATGACAAAAATAATAAATAAATACAAAAATACACCAACTCCATAGAAATAAACTCGTCTTGTACCTAAATCATATGTTTGCATAATGTTCCACTTTGATGTGTGTGCATACATATTAAAGTAAAACTAATCAAAGTGACTACAAAATAGTTGAGATCACTTCTTCCCTTGTTCAGAGTTTTTGAAGTTAGTATAGAAATTATAGTGAATTGAAATTTAATAGGAGAGATGTCACATGATCTCCATAATAGAGAGTTGAGAAGATCTTGGAACTAATATCTATGCTCTTATATTAGGAATATGGAAACTTCTTCTCCCACAAGCATAAACAAGTGAATAGGTATTTGTATGAATCCATAATCAAGGAACTATTGAAATGTAGGAAAAAAGTAGGAACAAATAAATATCATTGTGCTTAAAATAATGAAGATGCCTACATTAAGTTCATAAAATGGAGTATGTATATGTCTCGTGGCAAGATCAAGTGGAGTATGTACATGTCTTGTGGTGAAACCAAGTGGGGTATCTTGTGTACTTCTTGGATAAATGAATTTGAGATTACTTCCATATGAGGGAGTAAGGGAATGTCTTTGTGGTGAAGCCAAGTGAGGTATGTTGTATATTTTTGGATAAAACACTTTGAGATTACTTCCATACGAGGGATCAAGGGAATTTCTAAAGAATCTTGGAGATAAAATACATGGAATATATGCCCTCTTTTTGAGGTGGATGGACTTGTAAATAACACATCTCAAAAGAAAGGTATTATGTGCATCATTTGCAAGATAGGAAAATAATGCACGGTTGTATAAATAGTAAAAGATATAATTGTGAATCACATTTTTAATAAGAAATTTGCCTCATGTGGGCATGCGTGTGAGCAATATAAGCACAATAGTAAGATGCCCCCACATGGGCGTGAAATACAATCTATAAAAGCACACATATAATATTCCCCTTGTGGGCTTGAGATAAGTAATATAATCTTAAGAAATTCAATCCACATGTGGTGAGGTTTATTCGATGTAAAAACAAACGGTACCATGCCCCAAGTAGACATTTATAACTAAGGATGAAGTTGTTCCCATATGTGCGAGATATAATCCATGAGAGCATAAGAGTGTCATGCCCCTTTGTAGTCATGATATAATTAATGTAAGAATAAAATAAATGCTTATATGTGGGTAAGGTATGAATAATGTAAGGCACACACAAAGGTTCTTTCCCTCAATAAATACATGATATGAATCATAACAACCTAGTCAAGTAGTAGCACACAATTGGGCATGATATGGATCATGGAACCAAAAGACACTAGTTAAAGCTAAGTATAGTAGAAATATGTTATGTATGTATATATACCATGAAATTAATATGGAAAAACAATCATATATCAAGATACCCAAGAAAAATACTTGCTAATAATAGAAAGAATGGAGTGGTGAATACACACTAAATACAAAAATAAGAGGAAACACATTGAACCATGTCAAAACATGATAAAATTAAGCATAATGTAAATTATGTCACATATATAATAACACATATAATAAAAATCTTAGAGGCACCACTCAGGGAGTATACACATAATAAAATAAAAACACATTATGAAATAAAACACACATAAATAATGATTACATTAAGCATGGAGCAATCATAGACTATACATCAAACATATCAAACATGCTAAAGGTACATCAAGAAAGGAGAAAACCCACTAAAGATATAATAAACAAGGAGAAAAAAGGTGAAAAGCATTCCAAACATGCATCATACACACCGAAAGCACACTAAACATGGAGGAAACATGCTTTGAAAAGACACAAAACATGGACCAAATGCTTTGAAAGCACAACATACATGGAGCACAAACTAAAATCATTGATATACCAAACATGATGAAGACATAGTATAACTCGAGACATGCCAACCTCATGATAATACATGAATACATATCTAGCGCATAAGACATAACAATAAAAAATAATATATATATATACTATGCGTATAAAATATCAATTCAATTAAACTTGAAGTAGGACAAGAAGATGCCTCAAAATGTCTCCAAAGTTTCCTACCAGTGAGCATGATATGTGCTCCCATCCTACTGAGACTCCATAATCATAATCTAAATACCTGAACATGAAACAAAGACTATACCAATCTATATGATCACATAAGCTACATGGATATAGTAGTGCATCATATACAATATGGAAAAATATTATGTATTTTAGGTAAACAAAACAATATAGGAAATCATATAAATAGATAGTTCTTAGTGTCCAAGAAACATGATTAGTTATTAAATCTAGATAATAATGATAAGAGATGTATGATAATAACCATATGTGAAAGTTGAATCAATAAGATAACTAGTAGGATGTGTTGGGTGTGGTGGAACCCATGAGCATAAGAATAATAATTTATCATCAACAATTTGTGGTATTCTTCACTTTTCAACTAGGTTTTTGTTGCACTCAAACTTGCACCCATCCCGCATCAAGTTGAATTGGGTTGTGTGAGGAAACAATGGGATTGTCTCCAAGTTGTGGGACCTTGCGTGCTTGAGAGCACCTGGGAGAATGCCGACCTCTACCTATTTCTACTATTACAATTACTCCTAGTGTTGAAATCAGATCCTAAACTAATCATACCAAGAGACCAGAGTTAGAAAGGATGTGTAGAAATGAGAACTAATCTAGGGAGGTAGTAGCACCAAAAGAGGGGGAAATGAACATAGTTAGCTTAAGTAGAAAGGAAGGAAAATATGCATAAAAGGATAGACATGCCTATCATAGTCAGAATAAATCCACACATTAATTTTCATGGGGAAAATAAGAAAAGGAACCTGCAAGGGACGTGATGGAGCACAACAAGAACACAATGCAAAAGAGAGGCAATGAGAAACAATAAAAACAAGTTAAGGCATAGAATAGCCAAAAACCAAGCTTTCATTACTTCCAAAATGCTTAGTTAATTATAATGTCGTTTGAGGCCAATATCCACATGTAAGAGCTAGATTTGAAGGACTACAACTTAATATGCAAATAACTAAAGTCCTTAACAAGCCAAAGGGTTCAATAACCTATACAATGAGCCTATCTCTTACATATATATAGAAGAATAAGGAAGAAGATGAAAACTCAGATTTGAATCTTCAACCACCAATAATCAACAATGAATGCCTATAAATTTTCCTGCAAAGCTGTCATGATATCGCCTCCCATGTATGTTTAACTTGTAGTGGAAGGAGGGAGGAAATATTTGAATAAAGTCTAGTGGTTGAGCCGATCAAATTTTGCATTAATGGATAAAAACACATTTTCCCTGCTTCTCAACTACCAAATCCTACCAACATTTGAATTTGAATGGTCCGAAAGTATCCCATGTCACACATTCCAACAAGACTAACCACACTTTAATATGATATATGTAGAAAATTTATAACATTTTTATAGGTTGCTTTGGACATGAAATAACATTTGGCATGCATGATTGGTGAAGGATTGGCCAACTATGCATTTGTTTTGTCATTACTTCGCCACATGTCATGAAGTGGTTCATTACAAGGATTGATGCCATGTTGGCGCACTTTGATAGGTTACGTAGAACACACTCAAGTTTGTGGTTTCCACGTGGCATAGTGAATGGTGTAGAGGAAGGTGTAAGACACACACATAAGAGGAATGATCGGAAGGGGAAAGTAAGAGACATGTGTGAAGAAGTAACACACGGAAAAAATGGAAGCATACTTGAAGGAGATAATTATGCGGAAGGGAGTGAGCATTAGAGTGACGACGCCTTTGCAAGCCGCAAAGAAAGGAAAGGGGCGTGGAAGAATGCGCTAAGGACTTAACTATTTTGTGAAGGTAAGTCAAGCATGCACACGAAGGGTGCGAAACTACCATGAAGAAGTCGATGCACCGTAAGTACACACAATGGGAGATGGAAAGGATAAATGAATGGAGAAGGAAAGTGGAAGGTTCGTAAGGGTGCACGAGGAACAACAACCAAAGAAACGTTCTAAGAAATAACCAAAGTGTGAACAACCTACAATAATGAACTTCAGAGCTAAAATGGGGATGCAAGTTGTCAAAATAACTAGGGGAGTTATTTTGGTGACTTTCAGGGGCCATTTTCTGCTAGATGAAGGACATTAGTAACCTAGAGTATCCATTGGGAATGTAATCAACTTGTAAATATGAAATTATGATCTGCAGCTTAAAGAACTACCCCCATTGCAAAATGTTGGAAGATTTATGGACCGAACTAGAACCCCAAGCAACAAAAGAGCGTGCATGAGAAGCATGTGAGAGGAAATAACTATATACAAATAAAATAATGTGTGTGCAATGCACTTGGAGGAATTGAAACTACAGTAATATATAAAATGGCATAGTAACTTAATGGAAGGGTTTGAGATAAATCTCATTAACTGGGATTGATAGTGCGCCTCCATCAAGGTGAGTCAACTTGAAAGAGTTATCCTCCTTGCAAGAACTGATAGTGTATGGGCCACTCCAAAGTGCATCAAACTTTGAATGACGCCATGGTTTGGCTCTATCAACATCCCACTTTAAGACTAAGTCACCAAATTTGAAATCTTGAGGCCTATCCTTTTTGTTAAACCATTTCTTTGTTGATTTTTGATGCTGTTCTAGATTGATCATGATAGATTTTCTCAATTCTTCAAGTTTGACCAGCTTTGCCATTATAATTTCTATTTGATTTGTGCCCTCGAATTCCAGTGCTAGGAAAGCTCTAATGAAGGAAACTCAAGGGATAAAGGAAGCTTGGCCTCTTTTCTATAAACAAGCTTGTAAGGTGAAGTACCTATTTCATTCTTCATCATGATTCTATCTACCCAAAGCATGCGTAAGACATTTGTATGCCATTTCCTCCGGTTAATATTCATTGTTCAATTCATGATTACATCGTTCTTATTTGTTGACTTTGCCAGGACATTACCTTGAGGATAATAGCTGGAAGAAGTCTTCAAATAAATAACAAGACTAAGAGCCCAATCAGAGATTTTAGTACCAAGGAAGGATTTTGCATTATTTGAAATAATGGTTTGAGGAATGCCAAACCTTGTTATAATGTCTTTAAGAAAGTCAAGGATGACTGACTCGGTTGATTCCTTGAGCACACCATCTTACTGTCTATATGGTGAAGTAGACCATAGCTATCGGCACCCCATTTGTGCCCAACACTTGAAGGAGGATTGATCATGCTTATGAATTCAAAACCCCATTGTGTAAAAGGTTGATCCACTTGGATTGGTTAGAGGGGAAGCACTACCAATTTCTTCTTTCCTATAAAGAAAGAACATTCTTTGCATTTCATGACCTACTTGTGCACGGTGACGCGAACGAGTTAGGAAAAAAGTATCCCACTCTTATGATCATCATTTCGTTGTTTTTGGAAAAGAAGTGTCCACCAGAGAATCCATCATGAAATTCTACTAATACTTTGTCAATTTATGCGCGTCAATATACCTCAACAACACATCATCAAGGTTTCTTTTGAAGAGAGTGCCATCAATCATCACATATGGAATAGACTACAATATCATATGTCACCACTTTGGTTTTTCAAACCATGAGGGTAAATGCTTAGATGAAAGGAATGTTACCATCTCTTCCATCTAGCTTCACGTGTAAGGATTTTTTTGTTCGGGTTTAGTGCGCGAGATATCCTCATCCAAAATAATGAAGTCTCTTGATTATTTTACACATCCTCAACAATATTCTTACGAGCGCTACCTCTAACCATCTTTGTGGCTTTGATAGTCACATCAAACTCCATGATGTTGATCACCCATCTTTCTCTCTTCTCATTGATTTCTGCTCCCATGATAAAGTCTCTCACACTTGAGTGCGAAACTAACACCTTGATATGATTTGTGGTGAGTGTACTACTTGAACTTCTTGAGCACGCGCATGATGGTGTAGACCTATTTTTCCATGTGGCTATATTTCAACTCATAATCCTTGATGTTTGATCAAGAAAGCTACCGGATTCTCCAGCCCTTATTCATTTTCTTGTGTCAAGAAAACAAAAACAATCACATCAACTCCATAAGCATAAAGAATGAAGTCCTTTGAGTAATATGGATTGATGACTCGTTTAACAGCGTAAGAAATTTCTTGTTTGATCTTATTGAAGCTCTGTCCTTTCTTTGTCCATTTGAAGGAAATGTATTTCTTGAGCATGAGGGTGATGGGCCTCACCAGTCCTACAAAATTGGGAATGAATCTCCTAACAATGTTTTTTACGTAGGTATGATTGTAAGGAGTTTGTGTGTGCCGACAAAGAGAGAGCAAGGATGGATGAAACATGCTCAGGATCAATGAAAATACTATCATTTGAGACCACATGGCCCAAAAGCTTACCTTGTGCCATAGAAAATTACACTTCTTGGGGTTAAGAGATACCCCAAATTATCTACACCTCTCAAAGAATTTTCTAGGTGCACCATATGATCGATGCTCTACTTTGAGAAAACAATTATATCATCCGTAGACTAGGATGAACTCATTGATATATCCTTTGAAGAAAATATCCATGGCCCTCTAAAATCTTGCTCCTACATTTGTGAGACCAAACAAAATCTTCTCGATATGCATATATTCCCCATTTGGTTGTAAATAGTGTTTTAAATTGATCCTCTTCCTTGACCATGATATGATTGAAGCCATAATACCCATCCAAAGATGGAAAATATTTGCGTGCCATACAATATGCAAAACTGCTCCATATAAGGAAAAGGATAATGATCCATCAAAGATGCCTTATTCATTTCTAAGAAATTGACACATAATCTGATTTCACCGCTTCTTCTTTCACTTCAACAAGATTCTTGACCTAGGTAGAGTACTTGATAGGAAATATTATCTTCACATCGATGAGTTTAGAAAACTCTTTCGTCATGGGGTTCTATCTTTGGATAGAATGGTCTCTTCTTCTATCGATGGGATTGACACTGGGGTCAAGGTAAATGGAGTGTTGAGAAACACTTGGATCAAATCCTTTGAGGTATTCATACTCCCATGAAAATATGTCATTGTACTTATGTTACTAAGAGATGAAGGCTTGATTTTTATCATGTGTGAAATCCTTACTAAACAACTCCTTCTTTGCGCACAATAGTGGCTTGAGTGTAGTCTTCTTGTGCCTTGCACATATAATTTTCTTCACCCTTAAAAACATCATTAGAACTAAATTTTTTTCTCTCTAGGTGACCATCCCTTTAGTTAACTTATTTGTCTTGAGTTGAATCACTTGGTCACCATAGCTATCATGCAAGTGAGCTTGCATGCTTGAAGAGAACTCAACTTCATTATGAATGAACTAGAAAAACTAAGTGTCATTTGTCCAAACACTTGCCACTAGTGTCATCAGTGTGGAATAGATGGTCTCATTTTTGGCACCGAATGTTTCCATTCCGGAATTGAGAAGCAGAGATAAGGGTTAGGGCTAGGAGGAATACTGTTGAATGTTGGGAAGGTGTGCGCATACCGTAGAGAGATCGGATCGATTGTGAAGAACTCCTTTTTATGCAGGAAGGACTACCCTGTAAATAAGAACGCAAGACCATGGTTCTGATGAAGATACATGTCCAGGAATGTGGTGGTGAGATTAGGCTTAGTTTGAGGGTGATGATCCCATTTATTGAATTAAAGCAAGTAACATGAAGCTATCCTCGGTTCTGATTTTCCAATGTTGAATAAGGGTGGCGATCCGATTTCTCGTATTAGCGTCTTGAAGCTATCCTCGATGCTCTTCTCTTCAAACTCTTCTCTTTTCTTCACTTGTCTCTGTCTTGCAAATGAATTCCGGATCCTTTCTTTTTGGTTGGGGGAGGTCATTAACAGGGAACCGATGGTGGTTACGTAACCGACGGCGGTCGAGTAGGAACCAATGTCGGTTAGGTCAAAGTGGCTATTTTTAGTAAAACAACCATCTTTCCCTCCTTTTCTCCCGAGGGATCAGTTGTGGGCTTGGTCAAGTCATTATTAGGCTCGTTTTGGTGTGGGTGAGGGGTAATGAGTCATGGGTGTGGGTCTGGACCAAGTCATAGGTCTTAATTAGGTTGGTTTAGGGTTAGGGCTAGGTCATGGTGAGGTGGCGAGATGAGGTGGCGGGTTTGAAGATGTGGATTTATTAATTATAAGGTAATTAATAAATCATTAGGTGTGTAAGGTTTTAGGTGGTGAGGTAGGGTTAGGTTGCGGGACGAGATACGGGGTAAAGGGCGTCGTAAGACCCAAATTTGGTGTCTACATTTGCCCCTTGTTGTCGTGTAGCTTGTATTTTAAAGCTGCACTGACAAAAATAAAAAGTGGTTGCCCCAGTTAAGGGTATAGGTAATCCCCCTCAAATCTATCACAGATTGAGGTGACGTGAAATCAGGGATAGGGTTGATAAAGGGTGAATTATGATGAGATGATGGTAAGATGGTGGGGTAAGTTCAAAGAAGCCGACGCATGTTGAAATGCAGTAGTGCGACCAGGGTACACGAGTTGAAGAGCAAACAAGGATTCATAGGCAAAGGTCGATAGTTTATCGAAACAAGGTTGATATAATCACTGGTATCCAGGCATAGGAAGTAGCTCCAGGGGATATAGCGGGTAAGGTACCGGAACGTTTAGGCATGTTCGGCGTACGAATGGTTGGTTTGGTTGAAATAAACGTCACGGTCTTGGTCTAGGCAAGGTGGTCAGCTTGAACAAGTCAAGTATCCTAGTCGGGCTAAAACATGAACAGGTGAGCTCGATTGAACAAATAACTACATGATAGAATCATAAATTGTGGGTCTTGGTCGAGGTACTTAATTGGTGCGGCCTTAGGTCAGGCCGATTGGTTGGTTGCGGCCTTGGGTCGGGCCGATTGGTGGGTTGCGGCCTTGGGTCGGTGATTAGTGGGTTGTGGCCTTTGGTGGGCCGATTGGTGGGTGGCCTTGGGTCGGGCCGATTGGTGGGTTGTGGCCTTGGGTCGGCCGATTGGTGGGTGGTGGCCTTGGGTCGGGCCGATTGGTTGGTTGCGGCCTTGGTCGGGCCAATTGGTTGGTTGCGGCCTTGGGTCGGGCCGATTGGTTGGAGTGCGGCCTTGGGTCGGGCCGATTGGTTGGTTGCGGCCTTGGGTCGGGCCGATTGGTTGGTTGTGGCCTTGGTCGGGCCGATTGGTTGGTTGTGGCCTTGGTCGGGCGATTGGTTGGTGCGGCCTTGGGTCGGGCCGATTGGTTGGTTGCGGCCTTGGGTCGGGCCGATTGGTTGGGTGTGGCCTTGGGTCGGGCCGATTGGTTGGTTGTGGCCTTGGGTCGGGCCGATTGGTTGGTTGTGGCCTTGGGTTGGGCCGATGAATTCAAAATAAGGCTATTTAGCAAAGCCGGGGTAGGTGAGGTGGTGAAAAATGGAGATTGGTGGATAAGGGTGGGAGTTAGGTTAAGTAAGTAGGTAACCGATATCGGTTATGTGTGACCGATATCGGTCACAAGACCGATACCGGTCTTATAGGGCGTCATGTAGCATCGGTTATATGTCAAAACCTATAAAAAGAAAAATACGGCATGTCATTTTCACATTGTCAATTTGAGTACCAACCTTTTGCTTGTCTGAGTTTTGAATTGATTTTGTTGAGTTTGTGGGCTGAGTTGGCACTAGTTGAGTGGAGGAGTGAGTGATTGGTAGGCCCCAGTGATCAGGAGGCAGAGTTTGATTGGTGGAGGACCCTGCTGAGGAGATTTGGAGCTATGGCACAGCCTGGAGGAGCAGGAGGTGCGGGAGGAGCTGGACCACCACCACCTATCCCACCACGATGACGTGTAGTCGTACCGGTAGGTTCTAAATCCCTATTTGTGTGAAGTTGATGAATTTAGCTAGGATGTGGGTTTTGGGGTAGGAATCTAAAATGTGATAAAATAATGAATAAATGAAGGTAAATCGTAAAATGGAGTGGGTAGATATGTTAGGTAAGTCAACACGGTAGGGTGGGTAAGTTTGTAGGCAATTGGGCTGGGTAGATAGGTAAAAAATAAAAAAAAGGGATTTGGGGGCCGTTTTCGATCCGGCCCGAAATCAACGATGTGATGTCGGTCACTAAGCGACCGACAGCGGTCACAACTAAAGACTAGTTGGTTCCGAGACCGGCGTCGGTCATGTGTCGACCGACGGTGGTCGTGTGTGACCGGTACCGGTCACTATGGGCAGGAGGTAATGTTGTGAAAGTAGGTATATTGATTTGTTGTAGGCGGGTAGGATAGAGTTTTGGGGTGAAGGGGGAGAAGGTAGAGTGGCTAGGAAAGGTGAGTGGGGTGGGGGTAATCGGGTGGTCGGGGGCCGGTGCGGGTAGGATAGGTTATGGGTTGTGGATGAATTGGGAGGGGTTAAATGGGCTGGGATATAGTTAGAGGACGAGAATAAAGTGGGTGGAGTATGAGTGGGGTAGTTGGTAGGTTGTGGAATAGGTAAAGGGGATATTGTAGGTGTTTGTTGGGTGGGGCTAGTGATATTGGGGTTATTGGGTGGGGGAGTGAGTATAGAGGGTTAAGGTAGTTGTTTTGTAAAGGGTAGGCCTGATGGAGTGTGTTGTTTTGCAGGCACGCACGCGGTGACGATGCGAGATCGATGCCGCCTCTCTTGGGGCGTGATGCGGCCACATGTGATTGCAGCCACGGGGATAGTCATGCGGGAGGTTGGACTCGGCGGAGTCCAGAGATATAGGGCTATGGATAGGGACCACAACTTGATGGTTGCCCTCATCGAGAGATGGGATCCGGCAACCAATGTCTTCCATCTCCCTACTGGAGAGATGATCGGTCACACTAGAGGATGTGTATCACATCCTGAGATTGCCGATCATAGGCGAGGTAGTGTTCCAGGTGGATGCGGAGATAACGATGGATAACATCTTGCAGGTATTCAGGGATGCAACCCAATTGATTACATATCATAGCGTGAGCATTGCTACTGCGGTGATATGTATCGCGCACACGGCAGGAGACACGGCTTGCCATGCGTGCTTGATGATGATTGGTATCACTGCTTCGCCCTTCGGACTCGAGAGGAGGTCGCTTCCCACGGGCAGCTTTGATGGGAGTATTACATGAGATGGTGGAGGAGCACACCCTGCTTATGCATAGGGCACCGTGTATTTGGTGCGGCTATACTGAGAGAGCTCTGGGCTATCGCCGTATGAGGTGATTTGGGATATATGTTACATTCTTGCTACATTGTTGGGCCTATGAGCACATTGTGTGTTTACGACTGTAGGGCTACCCCAGCAGCCAGGGCCACATGTAGTATATAGGTATGGGTTCGAGAGGTGGTTGGGGGTCGTGGGCCAGCCACAAGCGGTGATTGCAGGGTGAGATGTGGCATACTACCGGCATATGTTAGAGGCACGACCACACTTCGATATTATATGGAGGCCATACGAGAGGCCATCGGCCCGAGGAGGAGCTTTGGCGGCTACGATGGATCCATATATCTTACGGATAGGCTGGACGGAGACACAGGGAGCATGAGCGGATTCCCCTAGAGAGGGTGCGCAAGACAGATTGGAGTCTACGACAGGACGAGCCACCTCCCTTCCCACAGTATCGGAGGGAGGATGTAGAGGCACCACTGCCTCCTCCACAGCCATTGGACCCAGTCTGGGTCGCAGAGAGACCGGCGGATGATACGGTGGATGATGCGGTGTTACTGAGTGCATTTTGTTTGGTGGGCGGGCGAGAGAGCAGCCATGAGACCTGCCACTACCTGACCCAGAATTTGGTGGCTATTATAGCGGAGAGGGACCGTCTCTTGGGCCAGGTGCAGTTATTACAGGGGCAGCTTGCTGCACGAGCACCTGAGTTGGGGTGCTACGAGGGTGATTAGCCCAAGCACAGTACGAGCGAGAAACTGAGCACACCGCAGGCACGAGCACGGCGAGAGCACCAACACAGAGCACGAGCATGGCACAGCACGGCCCGAGCACAGCCAGCACAGGTACACGCCTCGAGCACGGGGTGTACAGTCGTCAGGGGCCACTTCTATTAGGAGCCGGGACCAGCCCCACCAGCCATGGTGGCACGGGCCCGATATATGGAGGCGAGAGTGGAGGCCCGATATTATCGAGACGTCTTTAGATGGTAGTGCAGTGCCGACTATCAGCCATATGCGGCTCACGGGTGGAGAGACATCCCGAGTCACAGTCACGAGGGCCACACCACACCCGGTGGGTTAGTGATGGGTAGGAGGCGAGATCGGCACGAGGGCCGGTGAGAGATGAGTCGGGGAGGAGAGAGAGCGAGTCACCCCGGGCGAGATGGGTATATAGAGGATTTGTTGATAGAGACACCGGTCTGCAAACCGAGTGTGTATATAGAGGCCTACGTGCCCACATAGGATTTATTTATTCATTTTTGTTGTATATACTGGCCTGCGAGCCGAGTACATTTTGTATAGTTGATACCACTGCGAGCCAGTATATTTTGACATGAGAGGCCGAGCTACGAGCGTGAGTCGAATTTTGTGAGACAATGGCTGCGTGCCGAATTTGTATTTTTAGATCACAGAGGCCCCATGCAGGGCAATTTGTATATTTTGACATTGATTTGATGATGATATATAGATGAGTTTGCTCCACATGGTGTGTAAATTTTTGATTTGATGCATGTATTAGAATGTTTCATGTGTTTTGTCGATGGTATTGAAATTTGATGTATATATAGATGATGTTGATGAAGTTTTGCATATGTGTTGATGGTATTCTGATGATAGATATTGATAACTATGTCATTATGCAAGGAAAAGAGGTGGGCGCCACCAAAAATTTGCAAAAAACAAAGAAATGGCCTAGGATAACCAAAGGGAGAGAGGTGACCGATATCGGTTAGGTAACCGATGTCGGTAGTCATTCGACCGATACCGGTTAGGTAACCGATATCGGTTATGCTAAAACGAGCTTTTCTAAAAATAGAAAAGCTTGGGAGGTAACTTAAGTTCTTATTTTTAGAGTCATGCAACAAGTTAAATACGAGAATGCGATGTTGTTGACGGCTTATACAGGTAATTGCATGGGAGAATTGAGTGATAAGGAGGAAAGAGATAGGTAAAGTAATCGTGGGCTTAGATTAAGAAGGCAGAAAGGCAAGTTATATTGAAGAGGGTGGTGAACATGGCTGAACAAGGAGAAGCATCCAGCGGGCAGAGAAGAGAGGGAAGACAGGTTCCACCTCAAGCTGCTGCATCCCAAGAGGTATAAGTTTTGGTTGGAATTCAATTCTTGCATGTTTATGAATAGGATGAGAGAAGGTAAGTGGGTAGAGATGAAAAAGAAAAGGTGATAGGCAAGGGTTTGGGATGGGGTGAGTGTTATGGGGTAGGTAATCAGGGGTTTCGGGTATGTTTGTAGGTACAGAGAGGGGTAAACGAGTGAATAATTATCGTAGGTGGTGTTTTTAAGCAGGGTGTATAGAATTGACAGTGACCGATATCGTTTAGAGATAACCGGTATCGGTTAGGTAACCGGTATCGGTTATCTATAACCGATATCGGTTACTGTGTAAAATTCTAGAATGTGATAAAAAACACCTGGGGATTTTATTTATTGATTTGTTGTTTGTTGATTTGATGTATGCAGGTAGAGGCAGGGTTGAGGATGAATGATAGGGTGCCAGCTTTGTTGTCACGGGTCCGAGCGGATGTAACACCAGCTGAGTGGGCATTGATAAACCGTGTGGGGTTAAGTGGAATCCACTATTATTCACGAATCACACGCAATCATGCTATGTTGTAGGCGTTGATTGAGAGATGGAATCCAGAAAAGAATACCTTCTATCTGCCAACAGGGGAGATGACAGTGACATTAGAAGATGTGTTCCGAATTTTGAGACTCCCAAATTCACAGGAAGACCAAGTGTATCGGCGGGGGCCTAACGCAGGTGCGGGAGTGATAACAATAGTATTTGGTCTAGTGCACGAGACTTGACATAGCGGGTTTGACATTCACTTATGGTATAATGTTTGCACAGACACACCACGAGGCAACAAGGTTGGCGATGGTATTAATGATAGCGGTGGGGTATTATGCATTACGAGGGCGGATGGGGAAGATTTCCAAAATCATTGATGTGTATTATTTGGTAAATGATAGAAAGGAGCGTGACTTTCGCATGGGCACCACATATCTGGCGGAGCTATACGAGGGTTTATGGGCTGCGGTGAAATCACGGGACTACACTTTAGTTGTGCATACTTATTACATTGTTGGGCCTATGAGCACATTGTGTGTGTGTGACCAATAGGCCGACCAATCCAGAAGGAGAGACATGAGTGCAGAGGTTGGGATTCAGATGATGGGTCCAGACAGAGCAAGAGGTGAGATCCGAGGCCGTGACAGATGATGTCGAGTATTATA
Organism: Taxus wallichiana var. yunnanensis; assembly: GCA_018340775.1. Lineage (NCBI taxonomy): Eukaryota > Viridiplantae > Streptophyta > Pinopsida > Cupressales > Taxaceae > Taxus > Taxus wallichiana. Next base: position 715,084,833 of record CM031242.1, on the reverse strand, counting down.
GGCAGATGTGGGAGATGGTGATGATTGCGGATATCCGTTGGAGGCCTTACGGGAACTATATGGTGACGGAGAACATAGCTGAGGATTTGAGGGGTGTAGAGTGATTAAGGTGGATTGCGGGACACAGGCCAGGTGAGTACGAGAGGATTCCTCTAGATCACGTGCGGCGACAATTTGGATTTGTTCAAGATATACCCATGGCTTATAGACCATACATGAGGATCGACGCGAGGCAACATTCTCACCTCCCGGCCCACACCTCCGAAGGACCGAAGAAGAAATGCAAAGCTAATCGCGAGGTAATGGATGCAAGAGTGACAGAGGCTTATAGATTATGGTGGGTAGCGAGCTGCGAGGTTCACGTGAGAGGGCGATCATCCCGACATAGTTGTGACTATAGCGAGAGAGATCACTGCGGGTTTAGTTCACTAGCTTCAAACGCAGTGTGAATGAGACAACAAGATTGTTAGTGGTTTTGCAGTCACGAGTGGAGAGACTAGAGGTGAGATTCCTCCATGCGAGAGGGCATATTCATATGTTACAGGAGAGATTGGTGGATCAGTGGGAGGAACCAATAGCAGTGGCACCTTTGAGGATGGAGAGGCGGGTGAGCGGCGTCGGCGATCACGATCACCACTTAGTTTAGGATGAGGTGCAAGGGTCTAAGTGAATTTCATAGGGGTAGAAGAATAAATAAGGATGCCGACCTGCGCATCGATGATAGAGAAGATGTATTTGTTTAACATCTAAATAAAACTGAATATGTATGTTGATTTGAGTTTACAATAATAATAAGAATGTTTGTGTTTTGAATGTTTTGAATTGATAAAAGACCAAGGTGAGTGTTATCAATATAAATATGCGAAATCATTTATATTTTAACAACACATGATAGGTTATGGTAGGGGATGGTCGAGCTAACCTTGGGAGACCCCATGTCTCCTAAGTGTTGCCTACATAGCCCATTGCACAAAGCAAGGAGGGGCCTCAGACCGATGTAGTTCTCCCTTAGGACTAGGGAGAGGTGAATTTAGTAATTTGGTTGTGTTTAGGCAATTTGTTGGTTGGTAAAAGTTTGATGTTGGTAGGGTAATGTTGTTGGTGTTGGTAAGGTATTGGCGGTGTTGGTGTGGGTATAGGTGAAGCGAGGTTGAGCTTACCCAAGCATAGGGAATCGTGTCCTGATTAAGGTCAACACATAATCCTAGATTCGGGTAAAAGAGGAAAAAGTGTCCCGTAGTTGAAAAGAGCAAAACAAACCACGTATTATCGTAGGATGAGCTTGAATCCCTAGGTACCTTGCATAGGCGAGAATTCGATAGGTGAAAAGAGTTGTATAATCACAATATATCGGATATACGTCACGTCCCTTGAGTTTTGTTGTTTTGAAGAATGGTGAGGTGAGGTGGATGGTATAGCTGGGGTGCAGAGAACTTGTTATAAGGTGATTATTCTGACGAAAGAGAACCAAACCTGAATAGACAAGTCCATGACTCAAAAGTGCTTTTGAATATTGCTTTTATTTTTCTGGATATAGACTGATCGATGCGGGAAGTCTATATGGGATATGCATTTTGTTGTTCTTGAGGTCTTCACAAAGCTGATCAATGCGAGAAGCTTCTGATAGAGGCTGACTTTGTATAGCTGTCCTTCAAGGGAGCAGTCTATTTATAGTAGCAGATGCGGCTTTTGTGTATAGCTGTCCTTCGAGGGAGCAGTCTATTTATAATAGCAGATGTGGCTTTGCACATAAATGTCCTTCGAGGAAGCGATCTATGTATAACTTAGAGGTTTAGATGTCCGTTTGGCATGAAGCATCTAGTTTTGCAGGAAGTTTGACTCAAGAATATCCCATAATTGTATAATTGAGAACGTGTTATTTTGATACTTTTAAGTCATGGACCAGACTAAAAAGGGGAAGGCATCTTTAAGAGGAGGTGATGATCAAACCACGTGAGGTTGATTCTACTTTGAGATGCACGAAACAAACTGTATGAGGTGGTAAATGAGCTCAAGGGACGAGCGCAAGGTAGATAAGAAGTGATGTAACACTAAATTCAACAATAGAATGGTCGGAGATGCAAGGCATTAAGGGGTTTAGGCTCGGGTTTACCATTAAGCGAAGCTAAATGGTAAGTTCCTGATCCGTAAGTGTGAGTGATAATGTAAGGCCCAATCCAATTAGGAGAAAATTTTCCACGTTTGCTCTTTTCTAGTTTGGTCACATGTTGATTCTCTTTGAGGACAAGATCACCAATCTGAAAGGTACGCTCATGAATTTGCTTATCATAAGCACGCTTGATGCGCTTTTGATAGATTTGAAGGTGGTCAAGAGCTGTAAGACGATGCTCGTCAAGAAGATCTAATTGGGCTAACCGCTCTTGGCGGAATCATCATTGTGAGAATATTCGGAGAGATATTCTTAGGGAGGATTTGTATTTCGAGAGGCAAGACAACCTCGGTACCATATACCAAAGAGAATGGTGTGGCATTAGTGGAGGTACGAATCTTTGGTACGATAAGCCCAAAGGGCAAAGGGGATGTGATCAGGCCAATTGTTTCCAGAATCGTTAACGACTTTCATGAGAATTTTGGTTAGGGTTTTGTTAGAAGATTCGGCTTGACCATTTTCTTGTGGATAGTAAGGTGATGAGAAGCTAAGTTTGATACCAAAGTTGTCACAAAGGTCTTGTAACAACTTATTTTTGAAATATTTTCCATTATCTGTTATCAGGCGATGAGGAACACCAAAACGACAGATAATGTGATGGTTGATGAACTCTACGATTTTTTCTTTTTTGGTTGAAATGAGTGGAATGGCCTCCACCCATTTAGTGTAATATTCGGTTGTTGTGATTATCCAACGGTGACGTTGCGAAGAAGGCGGTGAATCTCACCAATAAGGTCTAAACCCCATTGTGAGAAAGGCCAAAGATCTCGTGCGACCTGTAGCGGGTGGCTAGGAGTATGTTGAAGGTTGGCATGTTGTTGACACATAACACAACACTTAACATATTCGTAGTAGTTGTTATTAAGAGTAGGCCAATAATAGCCTAGGCGAAGGATCCATTTGGCCATGGCAAGGCCACTAAAATGTCCACCACAAATTCCGTCATGGACTTGTTGGATGGTATAGGTGACCTCCACGCCGGTTAGACATCGAAGGAGGATGCCATCAAAGCCATGTTTATAGAGGAGTCCCCCCATGATGACATAACGAGAAACACTTTTAAGAAAAGCGCGTTTGCCATTACTAGTAAGGTCAGGTGGGAGAACAGAGGTTGTAAGGTAGTCGTGAAATTGGTGATACTAGGTATCCTACGAATTAGCAGATACATTATTTATCATACAAACATCCGGGACTGAGTAAGATGGGGCAAAGAGTTGTTGGACCAAGACAAATATGTCAGAGTCAGTTGGTGAGGCAGGAATTTGCGAGGCCAAGCAAGCCATAGTATCCGCAAATTTATTAGTTGAGCGGGGAATGGTTTGGATAGAATAATGAGTAAATAAGGTCAAAAGTGAATCCACATAATGTTTGTACTTTTGAAGTTCCTCATTTTTACATTGGTAGATGCCCGTAACTTGATTGACTACCAATTGAGAGTCACTGAAAATGTTAATAGACTTTACACCTAAGTGTAATGCAACCTGGAGACCCAAAACAAGGGCCTCGTATTTTGTTGTATTATTAGTGCGGGGAAATTGAGCCGAGAATGAAAGAGGCATAGGTTCAAAGGCATCAAGAGGAATGATAACAACGCCGCCTCCCCTCCCATGGCATTTGGATCCATCGAAGAAGAGGGTCATTAGATATGACACCTCATTGAGTGAAAGAGTTGCGATGAGTTCGTCAAGAAAAGTAAAATTGGTAAATTGTTCCCCAGGTAAAGGGGCTTCCACGAGTTGGTCTACGATAGTTTGTCCTTTGACTAATTTCTGGTGTACAAACTCAAGGTCGAGGTCGGCGAGGAGCATAAGCCATCGGGCGATGCATTGGTTTAGATGAGGTTTGGCGTACATATAATGGATGGGGTCAGCGTTGGTGATGACAAAAGTTTTGTGATTCAGGAGGTAATGTCGGAGTTTGGTGGCCACGAATGATAGGGCTAGGCACAACTTTTCTACATGTGTATACCTAGTCTCGTAATCCACAAAAGTATGGCTTATGTAATAAACGGCTTGTTCTCGATGCTCGAGTCATGATGTGCGAGCATGGCTCCTACAACATGGTCGGTGGCAGAAAGGTAAAGGTAGAAAGGGTGATCATCCTGAGGTGGGACAAGCACGGGTGGCTGCAAGAGATAGGCTTTAAGAGCCTCAAAGGCTTGGTGGCATTCCTCGCTCCATTGAAAGACAATGTCTTTTTTAAGGAGATGATGGAAAGGTTGACATCGGTCCGAGAGTTGTGAAATGAAATGCTAGATAGATTGGAGTTTGCCTTGCAAACTACGTAATTGTTTGAGGTTAGTGGGTGGGGCATTTCTAGGATAGCTTTGACTTTTGTTGGATCAACCTCAATGCCACGCAAAGAGACGATAAAACCAAGGAGTTTTCCCGAAAGGACACCAAAGACACATTTCTTTGGTTGAAGACGAACACATTATTGTAACAGGTGATCGAAAATAATGGTTAAAACATCGAGATGTTCACTGCGATGTTTAGATTTTCCAAGAAGATCATCGACATAATCCTTGAGGATAGTGTGCATAATGTCATGGAAAATATAAGTCATAGCTTGCGATAGGTCGCACCAGCATTCTTAAGGCCAAATGGCATGACACGATAGCGAAGGTCCCCAGGGGTAATGCGAGCGGTTTTATGTTGATCGGCCTAAGGGCTACAAAATTTGATTGTATCCCGAGAAGCCATCCATGAGAAAAGCATCTCATGGCCTTACGGTGAGATCAACAAGTTGATCAATACTAGGTAGGGAAGTCATCCTTTGGGCAAGTGAGGTTAAGGTCCTGGAAATCCGTACATATCCGAAGTCCCCCCGTCACTTTAGTGACAGGTACGATGTTAGAAATCCATTGAGGATAGTCATAGGTAAGATGAAGGAAACAGAAGGAGTCATTGAAGCTCTTCTTTGACCAAGAGGGTAATGCGTGGATGCATTTTCTCAGATTCATTTTAGCCGGTTTGGAGTCGGGTTTCGAGTAATGTTATGGACAACTGAATGTCGGGATCGATTCCTAGCATGTCAGCGTAGGACCAAGCAAAAGTTTGGTTGCGGGCACGAGGGAAGGTAGTGAAGGGAGTTTGTTACGATGCGTTAAGAGATTATCGATCTTCATAATGTGAGGATCGTCCTCTGTGTGTGATTTTGATTTCTATAGTCGACTCATTCAACATGGTTTGAGTTTCAGATGGTAAGGCGCGTTGAATATAAGAGTCGTCCGCGCCAAGGTAAGTGAGGATGGAGTCATCATCCTGGCACTCAACAACATTAATTAAAGGCGAGTCTTCTTCGATCATGTCTAGATACAGAAGGGGAAGAGAAGATGGGTCTTCATTATCGCGTTGATAAGTGAGAGGACCCAGGAAGATAGCATTTACGAAAAAAAAAAAGTTAGGAGGGATAGATTCCGGGTCTATCGACTCTGTGGGTGAAGATGGCAAAATAGGTGATGATGGTTCAGAAGAGGTAATGTCGTTGTCTTCCCGGATACAACTGACATGAGGTTTCTTTGGTGTAAGTGTTTCAGAAAATCCAAGACCACTACGATCTTTGTGTTTACGTGTAGTCACGGGAATGATTGTATGTCGGCCTTGTTCATAAAGACCGAAACCAAAACCTTTCCAAGCACAATGAGTCAAGAAGGTGAGGGTGAAATGACGATTTGTTAGATATTGAAAATCGGATTGGAAGGGAACCACACCAAGGGGAGGTTCAGGGGTAACGGAGGATGCGTCGACACCCCCATACGTTAGGTTGGTGCGGCAATTAGGCGGTCCATAGGAGATCACCTCCCCCACACGATGGTCGTAGGTAGGATGTGCATGTAACTGTCTGTACTCCTGTGGGGTATGGAAAGTGCTAACGTTATATAGGCGATACTCCCCCAGCGTAAGGCATTGAAAAACATCTACCAAGGAATTTGAGGTTGGGATGATGTCCGCGGGGAAGGAAGTGGTATTTGCGGTGGCGGTTTCATTGGTTGAAGGTGTAGGTGTGGCTAAGGTGGATGATTGAGGTGTGGGCGAAGTAGATGGTTGGGTTGGATGAATGGGTGCCTTGACTGGTACAAGCACATCATTAGGCGATATAACATATTGCGGTTTTGAAGGGGGAGCATCGGTTTTACGGTGTATGACTTCCCTCATACTCGAATTTTATGCATCTATGTAAGTTGGAGGAACGCATCCCATAGCGCAGATCTAAGGGCAGCCTAACAACATGTTGTATTGGAATTCTCCCTCAAGGACATAGAAGAGTTCGGGTAAGGTATGTGGCCCTACACGAATGTTAAGGATCACGGTGCCTAAAGTAGAAGTAATAGCATCATTGAATGAACGCAACATGGTGGGGTTGGCACACATGCAGCTAGAAGGGATATTCATTTGTTGGAAGGCTTTGGAAGAGATGATGTTTAGGCTAGCGCCCCCGTCAATCATAACATGACGTACTCGATGTCCCGGACATAAGCCGAGATGAAAAGAGCGGGGTCAAGATCTTCTGCACCAAAGACGACAATTTTGTCTTCGGGCCGACAAAGCGGCCGCTTAACATGAGGGACAGAAGTGGTAGATTGTTTGGTGAGAGAAGCAACATGGTTGGGTGTTAAGATGGAGGCAACGGGAAAGGTTTCGTTAGGTAGGACCTCTATCCCTTGAAGGATTTCAATGAGAGCTTGTCGATGAGATTCAGAGGTTTGAATGAGATCATACAGTGTCATTTTTACAGGCGATTGGTGAAGCTGTTTGATCATGGTACGATGGGCAACTCCATCAGAGACGGGGTAGGCAGGTCCATGAATAACCACTTTAGGTGGTGGTGCGATCGGGATGGTGGATGGAGAAAGAGAGGCCGCATGTGTGCTTTCTTTAGCTTTCCCATTGTTTTTCTGCCCTCGAGTAGCAATACTAATCATGTTGATCTCATGAACACGAGAGGAGGAAGATGGTAGGGATAAGTCATTGTCTTCGAGAGGTGGGGTTGCAATAATGATAGATCTTGGTGAGGCGGGGACAGGTGGTATAGGAGAGGGGATTGAAGCTAAAGGTTTCTCCCTTCGTAAGTTGTCTTTCTTAACCTTTCTATCCGAGATAGGTGATTGACGAAGGATGGCTTTCAAAGCTTTGCATCCCTCCACATCATGTCCTAGTGTGCGGTGGTAAGCACAGATTTTAGACTCATCATAACCTATAGGTCGAGGTTTAGATGGATCATAGGGTTTGAGTGGGGGTAGGGAAATGGTCGCATTCTCCACCAACATATCAAGGATCTTGGCGTAAGATCCTTTGAGCGGGTCAAAGTCAGAGGAAGATGAGGCTATTGATTGGGTGGGTTTTGGTAATGGTTGGGTATGGTTGGTTCATACGGGTGGTGGTTTAGACAAGGGGTTTTGATAATTGGATTTAACTAAACGTGGCTTCTTCGAAGTGTAGAAGTCATGTTTAGTCATGGTTAGATGATGAGGCCACGAGATGACGTGGTGGCGGGAAACAACCACGGGAAAGAGGAGTATTGCAAACAAATCCTTTGATGATGGAGTTTTTTTAGGGTTGGTAGGTGGATAGGATACTTGGGGTGACGGTGTTGATACACCTGTGGATCTTTGTATGGGTGCGGAAGGTGCAGGTCGTTTTAAAGAAAACGCAGGAGGTATGATGTATTGAGGCAAGGTGGAGGGGTGAGGTCCCAATATAGAAGGTAGGTGTGACAAGGGTTTTAGTTGTGACAGAGGCATAGATGGGACTTGAGGAGATTGGGTCTATCTCCTAGGTGGAAGGACGACTTTATTTTGGATAAATCTAACCGTTTAGGTGGGCGTGTTAGGCTGGGTATTGGTGAAGTCCCAAGCATAGGGAAGGTTTGGTTAGGTTAATAGAGGTGGATGAGGTATTTGGTAGAGATGAGGGGGTGAAGATGAGGACATAGGCATTTTGAGCTTTTGTAAACACCTCGGGTATATGGTAGAGGTGTCTGGATCGGTCATCTGGCATTTGAGTAGAGCATGGTGTACTCAAACGCTCCCATAGACTCATCTATCTTCTGAGGGATGACAATCTTCATGTGTGAAGAAGAAATTTTGTATGGAAGAGAGGTGGGTTGTGATTCCGGTCCACTATGGGTGTGATACAGGGGGTAAATGAGGCGCTGTATCAATGGGTGTTAAGAGGTCAACCGGTCACTGAAAAGATTTAGGCGATGAAGAACTAATAGGTAGGAAGGCATGTTTGAGGGGATCCGTCATGATTAAGGAGTTTGGTGATGTCGGTTCGAGAGGTTTCTCTTCTAAGGATGACAAAAACATAGGGGTGAAGCCTTCTTCTTTTACAGTAAGAGTGGTGGAAGGAAATGTTTGGGAAATAGATAAGTTAGATAACATCCACTCATAGTCTTGCAGGGATGTGGTGTAAGAAGACTCATTCGTGAGAAGAGGACTCTGGTGGTTAATTCCTTTATGGGTAAAGGAATGGCAAGGTTATCGTCTTGTCTTGATGGGGGTGTAGGGGGTGCGGATCCCTGCGTTAGTGAAGAGGCCTGATTCAGAATTTCCTCGATAGAAGCTTTTGGTTGGGAGTTGAAAACTGCATGGATTTCATGAACACTCTTCTCCTTGGCTGAGGTGTCTTGATTTGTGTTACTGTTAGATGCATGGTTAGGAAATGGTTTGTTGAAAATTTTTAAATTTCGATTAGCGAGGGGCATTAGGATTATCGAGAGTTATATCCCCCCAGCATCAACCATTTCTGCACTATGTTTTTCAACATCTTGCGAGTTTTGTGATTGTGTCCCTTCACGCGATGGAAGTTCTGAGTCATTTTCTTTATACCAAGAAGGAATAGCATGGGTGGAATCAAACCCAGAGTGAGGTTTAATAAGAGGCAAGGTGATAGCTCCTGCTTTAAGTAATTTGTCTAAGATCACACCATAAGTTTCTCCCAAGGGAGTATAGTTGATGGGCTCGGCTTTATACTTATAGGTGGCTTTCGGCTGGGTATTAGACAGTGCTTGAGATTTGACCGTCACAGCGTGTATGGCCCCCTTTGATTTCGAAGCAGCCGATGTGTGAGAATTGGTGGTGTTGGGTTTGGTGGTAGAGTCTTGGGTCCGGAAATTTGAGCTTTTGTTGCGTAACCTCAATTTCTCTTCCTCTAAGGCTCGAATCTCTAGTTTCCGAGCCATAGTAAAGGCCTCATCAAAGGTGCGGAAAGTTTGAATTTGGAGGGTGGGAGAAATGTGTTTAGCATAGGCTGCGTAAATAGTTCGATGAGCTCGGCCTGAGGTAAGGCGTAAGTAAGTTGGTTGATGAGGCCCCGCCATCGTCCAACGAAATCTGCGATAGACTCGTCTTCAAATTGTCGGATGGCATAGAGGTCAGCAATGGATACTTTCTTGGCCTCTTTTCTATAAACAAGCTTGTAAGGTGAAGTACCCATTTCATTATTCATCATGATTCTATCTACCCAAAGCATGCGTAAGACATTTGCATGCCATTGCCTCTCGTTAATATTCATTGTTCGATTCATGATTTTGATCGTTCTTATTTGTTGACTCTGCGGCCATTACCTTGAGGATAATAGGCTGGAAGAAGTCTTCAAATAAATAACAAGACTAAGAGCCCAATCGAGATTTTAGTACCAAGGAAGGATTTTACATTATTTGAAATAATGGTTTGAGGAATGCCAAACCTTGTTATAATGCCTTTAAGAAAGTCAAGGATGACTGACTCGGTTGATTCCTTGAGCACACCATCTTCTGTCTATCCGGTGAAGTAGACCATAGCTATTAGCACCCATTTGTGCCCAACACTTGAAGGAGGATTGATCATGCTTATGAATTCAAAACCTCATTGTGTAAAAGGTTGATCCGCTTGGATTGGTTAGTGGGGAAGCACTACCAATTTCTTCTTTCCTATAAAGAAAGAACATTCTTTGCATTTCAATACCTACTTGTGCACGTACGCGAACAGGTTAGGAAAAAATTATCCCACTCTTATGATCATCATTTATGTTGTTTTGGAAAAAGAAGTGTCCACCAGATAATCCATCATGAAATTCTACTAATACTTTGTCATTTTATGCGCCGTCAATATACCGCAACAACACGTCATCAAGGTTTCTTTTGAAGAGAGTGCCATCAATTAACACATATGGAATAGACTACAATATCATATGTCGCCACTTTGGTTTGTTCAAACCATGAGGGTAAATGCTAGATGAAAGGAATGTTACCATCTCTTCCATCTAGCTTCACGTGTAAGGATTTTTTTCTGTTCAGGTTTAATGCGCGAGATATCCTCATCCAAAATAATGAAGTCTCTTGATTATTTTACACATCCTCAACAATATTCTTACAGAGCGCACTACCTCTAACCATCTTTGTGGATTTGATAGTCACATCAAACTCCATGATGTTGATCACCCATCTTTCTCTCTTCTCATTGATTTCTGCTCCCATGATAAAGTCTCTCACACTTGAGTGCGAAACTAACACCTTGATATGATTTGTGGTGAGTGTACTCTTGAACTTCTTGAGCACGCGCATGATGGTGTAGACCTATTTTTCCATGTGACTATATTTCAACTCATAATCCTTCAATGTTTGACTGAAGAAAGCTACTGGATTCTCTAGTCCTTATTCATTTTCTTGTGTCAAGAAAACAAAAACAATCACATCAACTCCATAAGCATAAAGAATGAAGTCCTTTGAGTAATATGGATTGATGAGTGATGGCGCGTAAGAAATTTCTTGTTTGATCTTATTGAAGCTCTCTGTTCCTTCTGCTGTCCATTTGAAGGAAATGTATTTCTTGAGCATGAGGGTGATGGGCCTCACCAGTCCTACAAAATTGGGAATGAATCTCCTAACAATGTTTTTTTACGTAGGTATGACTGTAAGGCCTTCGTGTGTGTCGACAAAGAGAGAGCAAGGATGGATGAAACATGCTCAGGATCAATGAAAATACTATCATTTGAGACCACATGGCCCAAAAGCTTACCTTGTGCCATAGAAAAATTACACTTCTTGGGGTTAAGAGATACCCCAAATTATCTACACCTCTCAAAGAATTTTTCTAGGTGCACCATATGATCAGTGCTCTACTTTGAGAAAACAATTATATCATCCAGGTAGACTAGGATGAACTCATTGATATATCCTTTGAAGAAAATATCCATGGGCCTCTAAAATCTTGCTCCTACATTTGACAGACCAAACAAAATCTTCTGATATGCATATATTCCCCATTTGGTTGTAAATGCTATTTTAAATTGATCCTCTTCCTTGACCATGATATGATTGAAGCCATAATACCCATCCAACATGGAAAATATTTGCGTGCCGACCACGATGCAAAACCTGCTCCATATAAGGAAAAGGATAATGATCCATCAAAGATGCCTTATTCATTTCTATGAAATTGACACATAATCTGATTTCACCGTTCTTCTTCCGCACTACAACAAGATTCATGACCTAGGTAGAGTACTTGATAGGAAATATTATATTCACCTCGATGAGTTTAGAAAAATCTTTCGTCACGGGTTCTATCTTTGGATTGAATGGTCTCTTCTTCTGTCTGATGGGATTGACACTGGGGTCAAGGTAAATGGAGTGTTGAGAAACACTTGGATCAAATCCTTTGAGGTATTCATACTCCCATGAAAATATGTCATTGTACTTATGGCACTAAGAGATGAAGGCTTGATTTTTATCATGTGTGAAATCCTTACTGAACAACTCCTTGCTGCGCACAATAGTGACTTGAGTGTAGTCTTCTTGTGCCTTGCACATATAATTTTCTTCACCCTTAAACACATCATTAGAACTAAATTTTTTTCTCTAAGGTGACCATCCCTTTAGTTAACTTATTTGTCTTTAGTTGAATCACTTGGTCACCATAGCTATCATGCAAGTGAGTTTGCATGCTTGAAGAGAACTCAACTTCATTATGAATGAACTAGAAAATCTAAGTGTCATCACAAACAACACTTGCCCGGCTAAATGTCAGTGTCATTGTGTGGAATAGATGGTCTCATTTGTTTAGCACCGAATGTTTCCGTTAAATAGAGTTGCTTCTATCCTTTCATTCTCTTGAGAAACGCAGATAAGGGTTAGGGCTAGGAGGAATACTGTTGAATGTTGGGAAGGTGTGCACGCATCCGTAGAGATCGAGATCGATTGTGAAGAACTCCTTTTTGTCTAGGAAGGACTACTGTAAATAAGAACTCAAGACCATGGTTCTTGATGAAGATACAGGTCCAAGGAATGTGGTGGTGACAAGTAAGGCTTAGTTGGGATGATCTCGGTATTAGAAAGCAAGTGATGAAGCTATCCTCAGTATTTTCCAATGCTTGAATGAGGGTGAAAGCAATCCATTGCTTTTAGGAGTAACGATTCTTGCGCTTGACTTGATGCTCTTCTCTGCAAACTCTTCTCTTTTCTTCACTTGTCTCTGTCTTGCAAATGAATTCCGGATCCTTTATTTTTGGTTGGGGGAGGTCATTAATAGGGAACCGATGGTGGTTACGTAACCGATGGTGGTTGAGTAGGAACCGATGTCGGTTAGGTCAAAGTGGCTATTTTTAGTAAAACAACCATCTTTCCCTCCTTTTCTCCCGAGGGATCAGTTGTGGGCTTGGTCAAGTCATTATTAGGCTCGTTTTGGTGTGGGTGAGGGGTAATGAGTCATGGGTGTGGGTTTGGACCAAGTCGTAGGTCTTAATTAGGTTGGTTTAGGGTATGGGCTAGGTCATGGTGAGGTGGCGGGTTTGAAGATGTGGATTTATTAATTATAAGGTAATTAATAAATCATTAGGTGTGTAAGGTTTTAGGTGGTGAGGTAGGGTTAGGTTGCGGGACGAGATACGGGGTAAAGGGCATCGTAAGACCCAAATTTGGTGTCTACATCATCACCATTTTAACATGTTGTGCATTCCCTTTGACAAAATTCACAAGCAGGTGAGAATTGCGAACCAAGCATGGCCATTTGATATGCTTCTTTATTAATTTTTCTTGGCACCACCTACAGATTTAGAGTATCAAATCCCTAAAGGAGGTCCCATAATATGCTTTTATAAGCTTTGACAAGCTTATTATTCATTGCGCACTTGTTGGTGACCTGGTGGATAACCAATTTTGTCTCTCTAAAAATCTAAAGTGCCTTAATCTGTATCTTCTTAGCAATAAGAAGACCATGCACCAATGCTTCATATTCTTCTATATTGTTGGAGCATGTAAACTACAACCTGTGCACAAAGAAGAACGTCTCATCCTTGGGAGAAATGAGAACAACACCTGTGCACCATTCCTACTTTTGGATCCATCAAAGTATAAATTCCACAGACTAGTATTTTCTTCATTTTAGTTGAGTGCGTGTGCGAAAACATAAATTTTTCTTCAAGGATATAATAAGTAGTAAGGATAATTTTAAATTCCTTAATCTCTTCAACATATGGATAAAATTTTGATGTCTCTTATCCCATTCATCTAATAATAGGCCGAGGTAAAGGAGGAGAAACAAGGTGCTCTTAAAAGCAGAGACTTGTACTTGGTCTTCCTAGATTAGGTAGTTATCTTGGAGAGGGGATGGGTCATACGACTCATCATGATAGGAAAATATTGGCTTAGCTTGTTTGATAAACTCTGGTTACCATACCTTGTTCTTAGTAACATTTGAGACCAATCAGAAGACAAGTAACCACCCACTTTGGCAGTGAAATCTCTTGATAATAACAAGGTAAATATAGGAGGTAGTTCATTGATTGACACATCTTGAGTTATGGTGAGACTTGGACATGTATGGAGGGTTAACTCAATATCCTCGATGACTCCTAGAGTAAGTAATAGTTGAACCATCAATTTATAAGACTCCTTTGGACATAGAAGTATACTCAAGGCCTACGACATCAATAATCTTCTTTGGCATAAGGGAAGTACTAGCGCTTGAGTAAATCATAAAATTATGAACAAGGTGTTTACTATGATTAAGGACATATAAAAGGGGGTTGAAAAAATTACTTGTTTCTTATCTCGTTTGACAAATATTGATGACAACTTGAGTTTTTAGATAGCTGGATCAACACGCGGGAGTTGCACTGAGCTTTATGTAACAAGCCACGCTGAGATGGAATGGATAGGTAATCCCATATTGTGATGTTTACATTTGTCTTCTTCATCTAATCCACAATGTTGAATGGAAGACCCATGGTCTCTTGCATTTGAGGCACACCAACATATTTTCTTGATTGTTCAGGTGTAGAGGTAGGGGCCTTAGATGGTGCAAAGGTTTGACCTACCAAAGGAGGGGTGCACACCACTTTTGTTGAAACATTACACGAAACCTCACATGCAGAAATTTGTGTGCCATGAATGTTGGGTGCATTTGCTGCATTTATTTACTTGTTGAGAATCCACCTCTATGACAGATCTCAAGGTTGCATGCCATATTCGGGCATTCTTTTCGATACCTTGTGTTATTAGCAACCTAGGCACCCGATCTTGATGGGCTATCCACAACTTGATTGATTGCACTGCACGAAGTCCTCGGCACCACGTAACATGAGGTTGGCCTCGAGGAAGCCTCTATCCTTTCTTGATTTTTTTCTTCACTTGTCTTTGATGGAAGGCTCACAATTAGCATCATTCTCGACGGATCATGTAGGCCTACGCGTGAAAGGCATTGACACACTTATACCGATTATGAGGCATATTGCAAGGAAAACACCATTTTGACTCTCGAGAAATATTATTTTGTACTAGAACCAATGTTTGGGTTGCACTTAGGTCTTTGGAAGAGGTTGCGCAGGAGGAACTCCTTGCAAAGGAAGGTGCACATTAGTATGCCATCTATAATTTTGTTGGTTTTTCCCATATCTCTTATTTGCATATTGATTTCTAGAGGGTGATAGCCTTAGCTATACCCTTGATTAGAACTATTTCTAAAGGCTTGTGCCTATTGTTTTTCTAATGATATGACTTTATTGGACAAGTTCCTAATCAAGGATTTCATTTCTTCATCTTATTTACGCTACATGGGAAAATATGAGGTGGATGCAATGGGTTATGTGCTCTGCTCGGGAATAAGAGCAATAGAAGGTCAGGGCGTGCTCGGGACATTTCGAGAACAAGAGCATATGCGACCTAGGAGCTAATTTTCCTTCATGAATGAGACTATTTTCTACCCTTATCGCAATATTGTAAGCAAAAGGTAAGGTTCTACCCCCCATGGACTGAATGATGCCACTATTTAAAGTCTTTAAATAATACAAGAAATCATGATGGACTATAGGCCTTACCACTTGAGAGATTTCGTCCCACATCATCTGAAACCTGATATTAAAATTAGTCATCTACTCATTGGGTGCTCTTTTCGTTGTTATCTATTGCTCCACCAAATATAGGTGATTTGAATTATCTTCAAAGTAGTTTCAAAGAGTTGTCCCAAGCTCATCCTAGGTAGTAATAGATGTAGGTCATAGGCTTCTATACCACTAGAGCGCTTTTACCTTGAGAGAAGTGTGAGAATCTTGATCTTGCTACATCATCATGTGTGATTGCATAGATAAAGCACACATTTCCACATCTTAGATATGCTTAATAGGGGTGACTTGATTCTCACCGGTAAAATATGGAACACTTTTGAGAGTGACTACCGACACATCATGTTACGCATTCGTAAGGAGAGGAATTCCACCAAAGGCGTTGGTAAAGTTTCTTAGAGGTGGTAGAGATGCCATGATAGGTTTCATAAGAGGTCTACCAAGAGATGGAGTGGAAAGTGTACGACGCGTTGGATATGGAGATGTGCACGTGGGAGTTCTTTTGAATATTCTTCTCATAGATAGTTGGAGATGTTCAAAAGATTCTTCAACTACTGCACTTTGTCTTCTCAAGTGAATAAAGTACTAATTAATCCCACCTTTTGGCCATCTTTATTTTATATTTTATTTCATCATTCCCACATATTTTATTGCACTTATCCACCCATTTCACTAACTTCCCCATCATTCTAGCCCAAAATCAAGGTGCCCTGCTTTGTACTGGGGCACCCAGGGCGCCCAGTCCCACTTCTAGGTGCCTCGATCTATGCACATCCTTTTCCCACTTTATTTTTGGGGCCTTTCTAGCCATTTTTTGTCTTTATCTTTTCCCAGTCAAACTTTTCGGGATTAATTATGAAATTAAGCTTGAGAGCCCTATAAATATAAAGTTATAAGACCATAATGAGGGTCCTAGCATCACATACTACTATCACTCCATCTAGAGTTGCATCCATTACATCACTTGTATCCACATAGTGTCATGCATCAAGGCTAGGATCTCGCATCACACACACTGCATAGGGGGAGGGATTCTATTCTATTCCATGCACACATGTTATTTACATTTTCTATAGTTATTATTGCTCACTACTTCACAAAGTGTGACTGACACAGAGAGCACCTAGGGCACACACACACACACACACACACACACCAAAACTACATCCGGTCCGAAATGTAGTGCAATGCTCAGTGATAAGACCACTAGTTTGGCGGCTGAGGTCAGTCCACCCATTCATTTGCATCTTTTATTTTTCTAGGGTTTGATACTTCCTTTTTCGTATTGTAGGTCATTACATAGCTCATCTAGTGAATCCAATCATGACAAACAAGGAAGAGGTTTGAAGATCAACTTGTGACCATACAAAACTAAGTTTTGAGATTTTACAGAGAAGAGGGCACCTAAACTAGAGACCAGGGCACCTGGGGTGCACCCCAAGTACACTTCCCAGTGCCCTCATTCATCTCAAAATCTCCAGATCTGGTCTTCAGGGTCCTCGAGTGTTCTGCTCACTTCCTAGATTTTATTTTCCAGACTACGAGACAACTCTGCATACACATCTCTTCAAATCAACTAAGCTATTTCTCTCCCTTCTCTTACATATTAGGGTTTTATTTCACTTAGAATAATTATTTTCATTTATTTACATATTTTTAGTTCATTTATACAACATTTTAGTCCTCCTAATTAGATTAACATTAATACCTTATATTTCCTTTTGCATTATAGTTTATTTTTAGTTAATCATTTTGGTGAACCCGACATGTCTCTTTCTACCACCTTCTAGGGATTTTCATTCTACCATCATGAATATCTCCATCACTAATATCTACTTACCCACCCTAATTTTCTTCATCATGTTCAAACCCTCTTTTCTACTACCAATGTTTCTGTTGACATGCATCCAGATTCCATGTATGACACATTTGTTGATGCCTTTTCCCAACATATATACATTCAGGCCAATCCTCCTTGGACATTCACCCCTTTGACAATGACCCACCACTTTATATCATGTCTCACATCTACAATGTTGTTATCAAGCACACTCTTATCGATAATGGGTCTGAGCTCAATTTGTGCCCTATGTCCTTTCTCCAAGCCTTAGGTTTGTCTTCTACTCATGACATTATCCCTTCTTCCATTTCACTCTTGTGCTTATGATGGTTTTTTTCATCCATGTCTAGGCCAGGCCACGTTACCTTGCCTTTCACCATAGGTCCTAAGACTCTCCCTACTGTTTTCTTTGTCATTGATTTTCATGTCTCATATAATTGTTTGTTAGGTAGACCATGGCTTCATGCCATGCAAGTTGTTGCTTCTACCATCCATAATTACATCAAATTCTTACATGAGCATATTGAGTATACTATATTCGAGATCGTGATCCATTCCAATATTGTGTCCATGACCCTCATACTAGTCATCCCTATTCCTCACATTGATACTACAAATGAACCTCAACCTATGGATGATCAACCTCATTTACCACCACTTGAGGGCATTATTTTTTTACTAGATGTTATCCCTTCCACACTATCTCCTCCTACTATTATTATTCCACATCATCCACCTTTTCATCCATACACATATCCCTTCCTTCTTTGTCTTCATCATTACTCATACTCACCCCTTTTACATGTACACTTTTCATTCATAATTCTTATTGGGAACATGTTCCATTCGACCCCACATGCGATGAAACCATCTGTTCTCCTCCATTGGTCTAGCTCATCTTGGCTTTACTTTTGAGGACCTTCATCCTTCTACTCATGCTTCTCATCTATATTATGGTTTTGTCACTATCATTTCCACTTATGGCTTGTGTGTCTTTGATCTTTTAGTCTATCTCCCACGTACCCCTTGTGCTTCTCTACTCACATTAGGGACTCTTGGCTTACTTACATCGGAGGTACCTTAGACCCTAGTCACACTGATATTTCATTCCCTATGCCTTTTGGTCATGTTTTTCATTTGCAATAGTTCCTTTCTTGGCTATTCACCTAACTACACTCGATGGTATGCACATGGTTTCCCACATCCCCCATTCACTAATGAAGAATATGCTATGGGCATGTATCATTTTCTATGCCTTACTGGATCATTACATGATCAACCTCATACTATAGCATACCATGTCACCAATCTTGATCCATTTGACTTTGACCTAGAGGATGACAATCTCCTTGATGAGTTCACATAGCCTCTTCCCACACTACCTCTGGGGGCATATCACATACACAATACTTCCCCCTCATCATATTAGCATAGTTTTTTTTACTTTTTACATTTCATCTCATTCACATATTTTTCATATACATATCACATCATCATCATTCATATATACCCTCATTTACCCGATGACACACTCTTGTGCTTTAGTTCACACTTGAATGTTGAGGGATTACCATTACACTAACCCCACACACTGCACTATAGGTTCTACACATTTACATTCTATCATCATTTCTATACATAGCCCACATCTTACATTATCCTATACATACCTCATCTATTATTCATTTATACATCATTCATCTCATTACATGCTATACACTAGTCTATCATATATATACACATGAGTCTAGTTTTATATTTCATCCATACATTCTATATTTACGCTAGGTCACATTATATATGGGTCTAGCTTTACATATCATCACTACATATTCTATCTACACCTATATCCACATCTACATCTACATTACATTTTACACATCATACATTTCTTACATTTTTATATTGTTGCATCCATCCATCTATCATCATCATATTCTACATACTACACTAGATTCCATTATATATGGGTCTAGTTTCATCAATCATCATTACATATTCCATTTCTATATACACATATTAGTGCATTTACATACATTACATATTCACATCATATATTACACATTACATTACATTTTACACCATTACATTTATTTACATATTATCATATACATCATTTCATCTCACTTGGTCATTTTACATATGTTGTCTTCTACATGTTGCACTCACCACCACCCTATGACGCACTTTAGTTCCTCGGTCCATACTCAACTTGCCGAGGGTTTACCAATCAAATGGACCTTACATTTCATCATGTGACATCTTTCTCATCCAACATTTCCCATGTTAGTGACATACACCTTAGGTTAAATTGTCACCCATTCTATCATCTTGTAGTGGTATACACTTTAGGCTAAATCACCACCCCCATTCTATCATCTTGTAGTGGTATACACTTTAGGCTAAATCACCACCCCCTTCTTATTCATCTCATAGTGACATACACTTTAGTGGAACCTTACATCATCTTAGTAGTGATACTTTAGGGTACATCATCACCACTCCCTTCTTATTCATCCCATAGTGACATATACTTTTAGGCTAAATCGTCACCCATCTTCATCCTTTTCATCTATAGTGATATACGCTTAGGGATAAATCATCACTCATCCATTCAACAAGTCATGGTATATGCTTAGGCTATAGGGTCCACACACATCTTTCCATATGTCTCATCCCATACACTCATTCTATAGTGATATACACTTAGGGATAAATCATCACTCCTCCATTCAACAAGTCATGGTATATGCTTAGGCTATAGGGTCCACACACATCTCTCCACATGTCACATTTCATCACCATTACACATACACACTCATCAAATGTTATGCTTAGATACAACCAACACTACTCACCATTTCCCGATGATGCACTCTTTATTTAGGTTCATTCTTGACTATTACGAGGGGGAAAACAAAATGAACCTCATTACATACACTTCCATCCACTCGGGGGCACATTGCTCCTATCATTCCATTTGCATTCCATTCCATCCATCCACAACATACTTGCATTGTCTTGGGGCATTTACTCTTGCTTACTAGTGTTTTTCATGATCACTTTACTACACATGTTAGATTTCTTTCTTATATGTCATTATCATACACACATGCATGTTCACACCTTTGTTAGTGTGATCACAGATACATGAATCTACACATGGCATGGATGCTCACCTTCTACCCTTCCTATACCAGTCATTGGGGCATCCACATTCATCTTATCCAGTGTTATTGTTTCATTTTTACTTAGCATCTTATACTACTTGTTCATACACATGTTTTGACATATTGGTTATCACTCTAACATGCTAACAGGTGTTCCATGTGCAACACTTGTTTTGTAGGATTACATGTTTCCATGACTACTTTTGTTTGTTTCTACTTGTCTTCTTTGTTTGCCATTGTATGGGCTTTTCCCTTTTCTTGTGTGCACACTTGTTTTTTGTTTGTGGCCATGATGGCCTTGTGTGTCTTGCAACATCGTGAGTGATGTCCCATGTTTGAAACCCACTTTGTGTGGTCTACTTTGTTTTCTTGCATGTTTACACTACTTTGTTTGGTAGTTTCTACATTGTCTATGTATTTTTACACTTGTCTTATTGCATGCATGTGTTTTCAGACTAACACTTGTTTTGGCTAGCCATCCCCTTTTGTGTGCCTTGGTATCTACCAAGCACTTTCCCTTTCCCCTACAGGGCATAGAGTTCTACAGGTTAGAGTGTGGTTGGGTCCTCTTTTGGGGCCACATTCTCCTTTCCAGTGGTCATCATGCATGCACCCCCAAAGAGGGGGGGCATCATTGAGGGTTTTCTACTAACACAATGTATTTACACTAGTTTACACACAATGAGTGAGTTCAGACTAGTCTACAAACTCCATACACAATGGCCTATAATAGGACATGGTGTCCTTCAAAATTCTGTGAGAGCAGTTATAGGCTTGGGGGTTATAGTGGGTGTGCCTCTCTACACTTCTCCATCCAATGGCATCGGATCACCCAAAAACTAGGACAATACAAAGATCTCTTCACACATTTCAGCAAAGAAGTGGTTAAAGTTGGAGGATACAAAGCATTTCCTCCCTATACTTCTTCAGCCAGGGTGGCGTGAGATCACCCAAAAAACTCACATGACAATACATGATATCCTTCTACACCCTTTTTCTCGACATGGATCAGGTGCACATGTTCCATTTACACTTTTTTCTAGTGTATTTTACATTTGTGTACTTTACACATTTCTATATACATGTATATTTTACACAACATTTTTTTACATACATACATATTTGACTACTTGATCATTTTCTCCTTGCAGTCCATCCGTATGAGAAACAAGCAATCAAATTGGGGGCAACAACAACAAAACAATGACAATAACAATAATGACAACACACTACTACAGGCATTTTCCTTTACTAACCATGCAGGTACACTACACACAACAATAAACTACACACATGTTCCACCCCTAGGTTCACTCTCATCACTTTTTATGCACATTTTTCATCTTTAGAATCCACGCTCCTCCACATTTTTTTTTTTTGTCATTCCACGCTTGAGTCTAGTCCATCGACATGTCTTCTTCTACACTCTACATGGATATCAGTACACATCTCTATCTACTTTATGTTACCGAGCTTTTCGCTCACCAACATAAAGTGGGGGCAAAATGTAGACACAAAATTATGCACTTTAGACATTATTTAGCCCGGTCTTATACTACTATTTAGAAGGTTCTCAAGTGAATAAAGTACTAATTAATCCCACCTTTTGGCCATCTTTATTTTATATTTTATTTCATCATTCCCATATATTTTCTAACACTTATCCACCCATTTCACAACTTCCCCATCATTCTAGCCCAAAATCAGGGTGCCCTGCTGCTATATTTTGGGGGCACCCTGGTCCCACCTTGGGGCACCCCGATCTATGCACATCCTTTTCCCACTTCTTTTTGGGGCTTTTCTAGCCATTTTTTTGTCTTTATCTTTTCCTCAATCAGCCTTTTCGGATTAATTACGAAATTAAGCTTGAGAGCCCTATAAATATAAAGTTATAAGACCATAATGAGGGTCCTAGGTCACATACTACTATCACTCCATCTAGAGTTGCATCCATTGCATCACTTGCATCCACATAGTGTCATGCATCAAGGCTAGGAGATCTTGCATCACACACACTACATAGGGGGAGGGATTCTATTCTATTCCATGCACACATGTTATTTACATTTTCTATAGTTACTTTGGGTGGTTGAGGTTAATCTAACCCATTCATTTACATTTTTATTTTTCTAGGTTGTGATACTTGTTTGGAAACCGGTTTTGACACATAATTAAGAGACTCCAGGCGCACAAAATGTAGATTTTTCAGACTGAGGAACCAGGTTTTGAGCATTTACAGAGACTACCACCTAAATGTAGACTAGGGAACCCCGAGGCACTCGGTTCCAGAGTTCAAAACCTCAAGATCTACCCTTCACGGGACACCGTGAGTGACTACTCTCGGTTTTGGAACTTCTTTGTCGGACACTGCGACACTGTAGACCATCTACCATAATCAACTAATTTATTTCTCTCAATTCTCTTGCATATCGGGGTTTTGTTTACATTAGATTTAATTGTGTAATCACTTTACATATTTTTAGTTCATGTAGTACAACGTTTTATTCATCCTAATCGATTAACTAGGGTTCTTTATTTCATAACATTATAGCTTATAGTCTATATTTTAGTTAATCATTTTGGTGATTCTGACGTCTCCTTCTAAAAACTTCTAGGGATCTTCATTCTACCATCATGAATATCTCTATCACCCAATTTCTACTTACCCACCCGATTTTGTTCACCGAGTTTAAACCCTCTTTACTATTACCAATGATTTTGTTGACATGCATCAATGGCGGGCACTCTAAGCTTTTATGTTACGATGTTGAAGTTACCTTGCATCTTGAAGGCACACTCCTCATTTGAGTCTAGCTCATCAATGGACTGATTCAAAATTTTGTATTGAGAGGAAAGGGTTCTCTCCCACACACGCGACAAGTCCTTAGATGGAGAATTGAATACTTTTCTGATCACCAACACCTAGGAGTGAGCATCTCCCATCTCCATCACCAATGGATGAACTTGGTCCCAATGTTATTTTTCCTTTTCCAATCCTTCCCTTGTCATCTGAACCTTGTCGATAGTGGTGCACATGTACTTGTATGCGGTGAGATCAACTCTAAAACGATAATTTTCCTTTGTCTATGATCATACTCGTCCTTTTTTCATTTACTTTTTCTTGCATGGTGAAGCCCTACGTATTTGGATGGACTCTAGGTTAAAGCTATTGATTGGGGTAATTTATTCAATTAGGAGTGGTGATGAAGCATTTGAGTCCATGAAGTGTTGCATATATGAGGAGAGTGTTTACACTTGGTCTTCCAATTGGTCAATTTTCATCTTATACTCCCGGTTCCGCGCGAGGAGGTAAGTGGAAGACTCACGGAACATGTGTACATGTCCTTCATGAGTGTTAAGAATAGGGGAATGGTGATCATTTCATAATCGATCAGTGTCATTTCTTCAATAGGCTTGATTACCTTCGGTTTGACTACTTCTACATATCTTGACCACCCATTGCACCACTAAAAAGTGTAAAACTACTTGCTTATGAAACTTTTATTCTTCCCTGGCCAATGTTGATATCATTGAAATATCAAGGACCGTCACTTCCTATACTATACGATATTATTTTGTGATCATTTCCTTCATCAAGGAAACATCTCACTGTCTCAAGATCGGAAATTGACATTACTATTTTCTCCTTCTTGGGGTAAGATGGTACATCTTGCAACAGAGGAGGAGTGGTGGTGGAAGGTGGGAAACTCTAGGGCTACTGAGAAGGTGAGAGGTGAAATGGATCATTCTCTTAAAGTTCTACTCTTTATAAGATCCTCTATTGATTTGACTTTCTTATGAAATATCTTGTAGTAGGAGGCCTATGTCTCCACTAGTTTGCACTTCAAACTCTCTCTAGAATGTACCGAGCCCAAAGTATTCTGCACAAAATTTCATGAAGAGTGATGTGATGCTTGTCTCTGAAGGGTGGGGAAACTTCCCGATGTGATGGAGGCAGCCTTATTATTTTTGAACCATTATTTTGATCTTCTAATTACAACTTCGATTCCTCACTTATATCTCTCGTCTCATGTACACTCCATGTTACACATTGTGACAGAGGTGAAGCCTTCACTGCTTGATATTCCGGATCATATAACTTTGTGCCATCATCCTAAATTACCTCTTAATATAACCAAACTTGAATTTCCTCATTTTTCCGATGTCATCAAAGCATAATGTATCTTTCCTTGAAATCATATTCATCTATGAAATTCACCCAAAAATATTTAATCTACAAAGTACATGATATGATTCTGGAAGGTGGAAAGTGTCAAGATCACTTCTAATATCAAAGCTTGCCTGAGAATATATGAATACAAGCTCGGGAGTGAAGGTAGCTTCCATGTGTGTTGCATCGCTGAAACTCTTGCAGTGAAGGTTCTAAGTGAGATGGGAAATGAGACATTTTTTCTTCCTAGTTCTTGAGCTTGTTGTGAACATGGACAAGCTTTATGCAAAGTCAAACAACATGATCTTGTCGTTGAGATACCGAGGTAGTATGAGCGGAGCAAGATCATAACCAAAAACTCAAATGTATGAGAAAGTGGAAAATTACGTGAAGTATGACCTATACTTCTTGATTAAAAAATCCACTTGTGGAAAGAACCTTTAGTGAAGGTTCCCCCAGTGTCCTAATGATGAACAAGGTGAAAGAATTATTCACCCTTATGAAGTGTCGATTGATCTCCTTTAAGACCAACCGAGGATATTTCTTGAATGTTGGGGCTTTAGGAGAGATGTTCTAAGTAAGTTTCAACCCTTTGAATGGTATTGAGCTCATCGGGGTGTACTCCAGATATGAAGTCATTGTGAATTTCTTTAAGACCGGTGCGGAGGCAATTAGTGGTGCATGTTTTCACCGATGATTTGTCCCCAATCGATTCTTTTCTTCCCTTCAATGATTGTGATTATGAATAGGGCCATCTAATCTTGGAAGTACCTCATGGTTTCTTCTCCCATCACCCGACCGAGGAGGGTGATTGAATTTGAATATCCTTCATGAAAATCGATCAGTGAGAGAGACTTTGGAATGCGAGAAGGCTTCCTACCTTTATTTAACCACAATCCCAATATGAGACCTTGAAGGTAAGAATTTATTTTTGTCCATTTGCTCACTACAATCTCATTTGAGATGATGGATATATTACTCCAATTAAGGATTTGCATCGAATGGGAGATGGCTTTGGGAACAAGACCGCCGTGGTGAGCCATCATCCGTTCGAAAGGTTCTTGTTTCGGTTCATAGTGGTGGGAGTATGCCACCATTAATTCCATACCCTAAACTAACATTGGGTTACCACCGTCATCTGTACAACCCGCTTGTGAATTTTTTTCCTCCAATGACTCTCTCGAGGTCCTCCAAGCATTTGATCTTTGAGATCATTGAGGTCCATGTAGGTGACATCATTTTCCCCTTAAGTGGAATACTTAGTAGAGAGATGATACTGGTTCAAGAACTACAAAATTGAACTTCATGGTTGACACTCACACTTCTTTGTGTCGGAATGGGAGTTTACTATTTTTAGTAAATTGAGATTTTTCAGCTTTTTTGACTTTTTTCACCTCTGATCACCTTTATCGTTCCTCTAGATATCCTCTGTACACACCGCCTTTGAAATTTTTCCTTATGTGACAATTTTCTATTTATAGTAAGTGCTCACGTAGAGAATTACTATTTTTGGAAAGTTTATTTCTGACCTTGGTTTTTGTGAAAAAACCTCCACTTTGGGATAGGTTTTGTCTCACTATCTTATGCATACAAATTTTCAGCTCAATCAAATTTCCGAGAATGACAAGAAATAAAATTTTAAAATTTATGTGCACAAATTCGGGTTTCTTCACTTGTAAAAATATGGTCCATGCATGTAATTTATTTCACTTGGGTCTTCAAGGTTCCTGGAAATGGTGAAGAACACAAAAAACATCACATCAATCTATGCCCTAGTTCGCACATACGAAGATTTCTTCTTCATGGGAAACAGAGTCAATCGACAAAATATGAGTTTGTAGCTTTAAAAATTTGCACTTTTTTGTGAGAAATATTTTTCTGCGATCATGGAGGGATGAATGGATGAATTTAATATAAAAATGAATGGAAAGGATTCTGGAAAAAAATTCGCTTGAGTTAGGGTGAAAATGGAACAAAGTGGGGTTGGAGCAAAAAATGACTAACTTCAGGTTTAAATAGGCATGAGAAAGGGGAGGTGAATTGTTTTGTCCCCCTTTTCCCCTTGGAAAGGGATTAAGGGGTAAAAAGTGTGCCTCCACCCTAGGATGAAAAGTGTCTCTCATGCATGGGGATGAGAGATTTGTGAAATGGGCTTAGTTTGGGCACACGGGAGCTAGTTTTTGGGCACATGAGGAACCTAGCGGGAGCAAGGTGGGGGCACATTTTTCTATCCCCATTGTCCCCTTGTAAAGGGATAAAGGGGGCAAAAATTGCACCTCCATCCTAATGTAACACTCACATTTTACACACATAAATACAACAATAAAAATAGCGGAATAATGTTTTTTTGACTTACATTGCTCACTACACAACACCATAAGGATCCAAGTAGAGAAACTCAACAACACATAAGAAACTTACATAAACATGAACCCACTCATATAATAAGATAACATAGGGTACCCATCAATGTCATACTCAAATGACATAAACCAGACAATGACCCAATTACAGTAAGAAACACCGGGTAGGCATACTCCACGACATGGCCTTTTTATGGTTTACATATTCATTACATTTAGGTTTCCATTGTATGAATTTATAGTTTTCAAGAGAATTAAACACATAAGGTTTAAAATTTCCTACTTTACAATCTTCAATTACTTTACTTTGCAGGGAAATAGTCTTTAAAGGAGAATGCATGATTGATTCCTTTATCGAATCCCATTAATTATCCATAGATCATTTGTTAAAATTAGTCAATTTTAAGAAACTACGAGTCTCCCAATAACACGTTCTTACGTTAAAGGTTTGTTTCTCAAAATATTTTTAGTTGACGTTTAATTTTTCCATTATTATGCAAGGGAACCAACCTAAAGTTGACGGGAAAAAATATTATGAATCAAAGGAGGTGAAGGTTTGAGTTGCCCTTTCCTATAAACTTCCTTCCATTAGAAGCACATTTGTTCTCATACTATGGTTGTTTTAGTTCCAAATTTAGTTTGAGTCAATTTAGCATTTACACATCATAATTTTTATTTTTAGTGGACTCTATATTGGCTCAAATGCCTAGTCCCACCAAGAACAATTTGTATCCATTCTTAACAAAAATTCAATGCTTAAATCAACCATAAGGACTTCAAGTGAAATTTTGTTCCTAAACCATTATCACATATACTCTTGTTTTTCTCTCATTTACATTGTTTCTTAGGTCTCTTATTGGCGTCACTTTATAACAAAAAGAGTTATGATAGTACTTGTCTAACATCTTGAAGAAGTACATGATTGGAAGCATTATAATTACACATGAACCACAAGTGATTTGTTTTCAAGGTAAGATCCCATGTTTCCACATTTCACGATTCCGCATGTGAAATTTATTTTATTCTTAATGTCATAAAATGGCATAACAGGGATTATAGGACCAAGTTTCTGATTTCTCTTAAGTTAACATCTTTCAAATCAATTTCGTTTGCAAAGAGTTACAATTTTCTACCCACAAGTTAACCTCCTAATCAACTGAGGTTTAGTTTAATTCCAATTTGTACTCAAGGATCTATGCCCTATTATAGATCAGATTAAGGTGTGAAAACATATTTACCCTATAAAGCCTCCGAAAAGACCACGATGCTACATTGTCACTAGCCAAGGTAACACATTTAGTTGTGAGGAACCAAAGAGATCATTAACAAGAGTTTAAGTCATAGTACAACTATTTCACTAGCTCCATTTGTGTCATCTGGATCCCACAAGGAATTCATTTGATGATGAAGTTAATTTCTAGATCTAACTTTGTAAGACTTGGTAGTCCACTAGGATACTAAGGAAGTGTTAGTTCTACTTACTCCAGATAAAGTTTGACCATATCGTTCCTAACCATCGTGTTCACAATGATGTCACTAAGCATATAAGCTATGCCAATAAGCTCAAACTTGGGATCTTGTTTACTTAAGCTAGAAGGTGCCATAAAGTGTAAAGATTTAAGTTCATTCCAAGGTTTAAGTTTCTTTTGTGCTAAGAAAGATCATGTGAGAATGGTAGATATGCACTAGTTTTAAACTATGGTTAATTGTTATGTTTAGGTTTTTCTTTTCTATATTTTCTAGTTAAATAACACAACACTCTAGAGATTCCATCATAAATTTCACAATGAGTATGCACTATAAAATGTTAAATTTAGTTTCATTTAACATATTTATCCTACTTTTACAATACAAAATTTGGGAATCGAATAACACTCATGTTTAGATGAACATTTCCGTTAAACACAAACATATTAAAAATGTTACAAAAATTCACGAATAAACCTTTCAATACTTCGCAAAATGTTGAATTATCCTTTTACGATTTCACTTAAAATACATATCCAACCCCTTTTCCACCATATGTAAATTTGAATCAAAAGAAAAATACCTATAGTTAAATGCACAATTCCCAAAGCACCCTAAAACTAGCATCTCATAAATATTACCAAATTTCAATAACAAGTCTTTAATGTAACGTAATTGTTGAGTTGTGGGGAATTAGATCTATTTTTAGTATTAAAGTAGATCTATTGATTGTAATTACATGGCTAAGTGCCC
Organism: Taxus wallichiana var. yunnanensis; assembly: GCA_018340775.1. Lineage (NCBI taxonomy): Eukaryota > Viridiplantae > Streptophyta > Pinopsida > Cupressales > Taxaceae > Taxus > Taxus wallichiana. The sequence goes on along the minus strand of CM031242.1, from coordinate 715,055,577 downwards.
TAAGTTTGTATATGCCTATATAAGCATGAAAGCTAGGGTTTAGAAGTAAGAATTAAGAAGAACTTGCAAAAGTTGATGATTATTGTGAGAATAATTGTGAGAGAGAGAATTCTTGGAGAAGAAGCAAAAACTTGAGAGAAAGAAATACTGTACATCTGAGAGGTGTGGAAGATTGTAAATCTTCATTGTATATCTTGTCAAAGCTTTGGATAATAGATTGGCTTGTTTCTTAGTGGACGTAGCCCACACTAGGGTGAACCACGTTAAATCTGGTGTTGATTTATATCTCTTGTTTTGTATATTTCTTCTGGTAGAATATCCACTTTTATTTACATGTATGCTTAGATCTGATATATTATCTATACAACCGTGTGCTAACCCCAACAACTGGTATCAGAGATTTTGTTTGAGGGTTTTGTGTGTTGAAAAATTTACTCACAGAGGGTTTTCTGATTGAGTGGGAGCTACAACAATGGCAAGAAAACAAATACAAGGTAGAGAAGTTTGACGACCGAAATTATCAATTATGGAAGATGCAGATTGAGGATTATCTGATATCAAAGAGATTTGTATTTACCATTGGATGAGAAGTCTAGACCTACGAAGATGACTGATGAAGAATGGAAGATTCTTGATATAAAGGCTTTGGGATCTATAAGATTGAGCCTCGACAAAGATCCGTGGCTTCCAATATTACAAAGACTTTACTACGTAGGGTTAATGAAATCTCTTGCTAATTTATATGAAAAACCTAGTGCTTCAAATAAAGTTTATTTGATGAAGAAACTATTTAGTTCTAAGATGCATGAAGGTGGATCTGCATCTAGTCATTTGAATGATTTCAGATCTATTGTAAATCAGTTAAAATCGGTTGATATACCATTTGATGATGAAGTGAAAGCACTTTTATTCTTATGTTCTTTTCCTAATAGTTGGGATAACTTGGTAATGGTTGTTAGTAATACAACATCTGCTAATAATATTTTGAAGTTTGATGATGTGGTTAGTATAATCTTGAATGAAGAAATTCACAGAAGAGTACAAAGGAATCATCATCTGGGAATGCTTTGAATGTAGAAAGCAGGGCAAGCAAGAAGGAGAGATCCAAGAGTAAGAGTAATGGGAAATCAAAGTCAAGGGATAATAGATCTAAATCCAGAGGTAAGGGAATTACTTGTTGGAAATGTGGAAAGAAAGGACATGCAAAGAAAGATTGTTGGTCAAAGGATAAAGAGAACCAACAACTAGAAAAAGGTAAAGAAGTAAATCTTGTTGCATCAGAGGTAATGCAAGATGCTCTTATTATTTCTTTAGATAATAGAATTGAATCATGGGTTTTAGATTCAGGAGCTTCTTTCCATGCAACCCCTAATAAGGGTTATTTCAGAAATTATGTCCAGGGAATTTTGGGCATGTTTATTTGGGTGATGATGAACCTCAGCAGTATTACTGGTAAAGGGAAGTTCATCTAAAATTGTAGAATGGAAATACATGGGTATTGAAAGATGTGAGGCATGTGCCAAGCCTCAAGAGGAATCTTATTTCTATAGGGAAACTAGGTGAATCTGTTGGTTGCATGGTTACATTTACAGAGACTCTTGGAAAGTCACCAAGGGTGCTTTTTTTGTGGCAAGAGGTAAGAAGGTAGGAACGTTATATTTATCTACCTGTGTTATTGATTCCTTTTCTGCATTATCTACTTCAGATTCAAATGATGCATGCATGTGGCATAATCGGTTGGGCCATATGAGTCAAAAAAAAGGAATGCAGATCTTAAAGGCTAAGGGTAAGTTATCATATTTGAAAGATTTAGATCTTGATTTCTGTGAGCATTGTGTTTTTGGAAAGTAAAAGAGAGTGAGATTTCTCAAAGTTGGGGCAACTAAGAAGGAGCAAAAATTGAGCTTGTACACTCATATGTGTGGGGACCAACTCAGTAGCTTCTCATGGAGGATCCCAATATTATGTTACTTTCATTGATGATGCTACAAGAAAGGTATGGGTTTATTGTATTAAACGTAAATATGATGTTTTTGAGACTTTTAAAAGATGGAAAGCCCTTGTTGAGAATGAATCAAATTCAAAGTTAAAGTGCCTTAGATCTGAAAATGGTGGTGAATATTGTAGCAAGGATTTCAATGATTATTGTTCAGTGAATGGGATACGTAGAGAAAGAATGGTTCCAAGAACACCACAAGAGAATGGTGTTGAAAAGAATGAACATGACAATCATGGAACGTGCTAGAAGTATGAGGATACATTCTAGATTGCCCTTGCAGTTTTGGGCAAAAGCAATTGATACAATGGTTTATTTGATTAACCGTGGGCCTTCAAGTTCACTAGATGGAGGAATACCAGAGGAAGCTTGACCGAAAAGAGGTAGATCTTTCTTTTCTTAAAGTTTTTGTTCAAGCTTTTGTGCATATTGATAAGGAAAATAGGAAAAAGTTGGATGCAAAATCCAAGAGATGCACTTTCATTGGTTATGGATCTGGTGATTTTGGATTCCATTTTTGGGATTTAGAGAATTCTAAAATTATTAGGAGTCGTGATATTGAATGGAATGAAAAGAGAATGTACAGGATCAAATTTTGGTACCCAAGGATGAACCGTTGAGAAGTTTGTGAATGAAAATGAACTCTCGATTTAAAAGTAATACCGACAGGTTACACAAGAATCGGTTCAGTCGGTTGACCCCTCGACCGACATCGATCAAAGAACCGGTATCGGTTATAGAAGATCCAAACCAACATCGTTAGCAGAACCGATGTCGTCGGTTACAAGGTGACCAATGTCACTACCATGACATTTTGGATACAAATGTCCAGGAGGTCCAAAATGAGCCTCCGGTACCCCAAACTCCTGTGAGAAGGTCACAAAGGGTAAGTAAACCTCCAGAAATATTTACACCTTCTATTTTATTTATTATTGACTGATAATGGTGAACCAGAAAGTTTTTAAGAAGCAATGCAAGATAAGACCCACATCCAAAGGGGAGCATGGCATGGATGAGGAGATGGACTCCTTAGAACAAAACCAGACTTGGGATTTGGTTAAGTTGTCAGAAGGTAAGAGGACATTACAAAAAAAGTGGGTTTACAGGATCAAGGAAGAAGAGGGTGGACATAAAAGGTACAAGGCAAGGCTTGTAGTAAAGGGATTTACACATAAAAGTAGGTATTGACTTTGGTGAAATATTTTCTCCTGTTGTAAAGATGACTTCTATTCATATTGTATTGAGTTTAGTTACAGTAGAGGATTTACATTTAGAGCAACTAGATGTGAAGATGGCTTTCCTTCATGGTGATTTGGATGAAGAGATTTATATGCAACAACCACTTGGGTATGAAGTCAAGGGTAAGGAGAAATTAGTGTGTAGGTTGAAAAAGAGCCTATATGGGCTCAAGAAAGCTCCAAGGCAATGGTACATGAGGTTTGATAGTTTTATGCATGAGCATGGTTACTTGAGATGTGAATCTGACCATTGTGTTTATTTCAAGAAGCTTGAAAATGGGAGCTATATTATTTTGTTACTGTATGTGGATGATATGCTTATCAGAGATCTAGTATATGCAGACATTGGTGAGCTTAAGGGAAAGCTAGCTCACACATTTTCTATGAAGGATTTAGGAGCTCAAAAAGAATCCTTGGCATGCAAATACACAGAGACATGAAGAACAAGAAATTGTATTTGTCTCAGAGGATTATATCTATACAAGGTGTTAGAAAGGTTCAAGATGCAGAATGCAAAACCTGTTAGTACACCTATGGCTGGACACTTCAAATTGAGAAAAGATCAATGTCCTTCATCACATGAGGAGGTCAAATACATGACACGAGTGTCATATGCTTCAACAGTTGGGAGTCTCATGTATGCTATGGTTTGTACTAGACCAAACATTACACATGCAGTGGGAGTTATGAGTAGATATATGGCTAATCCAGGTAAAGAGCATTAGAAAGTAATCCAATGGATACTCAGTATTTGAAAGGGACATCTAGCATGTAGTTATGCTATGGAGGTTCGGATATTTCATTATGTGGCTATGTTGATTCGATATGGCTGAGATCTGATGGTAGGAGGAGCACTACTAGATATATTTTCACAAGTAGGTGGATGACAATTAGCTAGATTTCAAGATCGCAGAAGGTCAGGGGCTTTGTCTACTACAGAGGTAGAGTATGTCATAAACACAAGGCTAAGCAAGGAGATGATATGGATGAGTAGGTTCATGAAAGAGTTGGGAAAGGAGCAAAGATGATTGCAAATTATTCAGTGATAGTCAGAGTGTAATTCATTTGGAAAGAACTCAACATTTCATTCAAGAACGAAACACATTCAATTGAGGTATCACTTCATACGACAGGTATTGGAGGATGGGTAGTTGAATCTGAAAAGATTCATACGAGTGAGAACCCTATGGATATGCTAACGAAGCCATTAACAAAGGAGAAGTTGGAGCTACACTCCACTTCTATTGGTCTTCGAGTTTGAGACTTGAAGAGGAAGAAACAAAGCTAAGGAAGGATCCAAGAATGATGTTGTATAGGTATGGTGCAGTAATTAATCTCCAAGTGGGAGATTGTTGAGTTATGGAGCTCAATTACTTCAGATTAACATGCAATATGAAACTTGCTGAAAAACACAATAACCGACATCGGTTATGGAGGGACCGGCATCGGTCACCTATGACCGACATCGGTCAGGCAAGGAGGAACCAACATCGGTTAGGGCTAACCGAACATCATTACCCTGTGTGGGAGTGTTTTATTTAACTCTCGGAATTAGATCTATTTTTAGTATTAAAGCATAGATCTATTGATTGTAATTGCATGGCTAAGTGCCCTAAGTTTGTATATGCCTATATAAGCATGAAAGCTAGGGTTTAGAAGTAAGAATTAAGAATGAACTTGCAAAAGTTGATGATTATCAGTGAGAATAATTGAGAGAGAGAATTCTTGGAGAAGAAGCAAAAGCTTGAGAGAAAGAAAGTATCTGTACATCTAAGAGGTGTGGAAGATTGTAAATCTTCAATTGTATATATATTATGAAAGCTTTGGATAATAGATTGGTTGTTTTCTGGTGGACGTAGCCCACACTCAGGTGAACCACGTTAAATCGTGTTGATTTATATCTCTAAACCATCCTACTTGCATCCTGTAAAACCATGTGAGCATGAAATCAACGATAAATCGTTGGCATGACATCCACCTAGATCTAGCATAATTAACATTTTTAGTTTCCCATTTACATAATAATAATAATTTGCATTTGAAAGGAGAGGGTTAGAGACACATTTATTTTATTTCATTTCACTTCATTTCTTAACCAAGGAGAGAGAAAGAGGAGGGAAGAGAGAGAAACACTATTTTCCCAAAAGTTAAATTTCACACAAAAAGTCACATGATAGAGTTTCAAACAATTATTTACAAGTGTAAACAAGTTTCCACGATGGTTTGGTAACCGGACGAAGTCCTATAACTTTCTTTTTACATTTTCCTGCTAGTTACAAAAATGTTCAATTTAGGCTTGGAGGCTAAGAAACCACTTTCAAATGTTGTCTTCTCTTATGAGAAAACAAACCACGGGTAAATTTTACGTATCCTCCTATACACCAAGAATTAACAGGAACTGAAGAAATTCAAAACTGGCAAATAGTTTACGTTTGGCGGCTAGTTTTCCGAGGCCATCGGTTGTAATTGGCCTAGTTGCAAACGATCAAAAGTTAGCTCGAGGGCTCAAAAAATCACGTCCAAAACTAACATTCGATAGATGAACACGCAACAAGAAATTTCCTACAAGTTTTCCTATATATGGGGAATTGACCAGTTACATGCGGGATCGAGAACTAGTGATATATTGGTTTTAAACGACGACAGGGTTTTCGGAGCCACCGGTTGTAATTGGTCTAGTTTGACCTAGTCAAACTATGACCCAGAGGCCTACAAAATGTCTTTTCCAAACTATCAAGAAGAGTATTTTTACCCAAAATGAAGGTTACAAGATATTTTATAGTAAAAATACTAGAGGTTTGTCTCATGGAAGTCGAATGGCATTTGTTGCTTAGGGTGCGAAGAATGTGGTTTTTAAAACGAAAGCCAATTTTCAGTTTTGGAAACTTCCTAAAAGTGTAAAACGGAGCAACAAGGCTCCTAGAGGAGTGGTGAAGAGAGAAAAAAATGGTCAAACGAGGTTGAGCTAATAATTTATGTGACTCTCTACATAAATAGGAACACTTACAACATTAGACATATCCTTTACAGGGGCTTTAGAGTTTTGTTTTACAAGTCTCTGAAATTGTGTTTTTTTGAACTTTGGAAGGTAGACAAAAATGTTGTTTTAGTTAACTCATCTAGCTCTTGCCAAAACCAATAGACACAAGTGCACCAAGTTTTGAAACCCAGGTTTAACAATGCATGAGGTTGTGGTCGCGACATGGTTGAGGGTCAAATAGCGATTCGGTAGAAAATCATGAGGTGTTGTTTTATTGATTGCACTAGTCATCTAGTTAAAATGTCTAATTGTTTGAGTATCTAATAGTTTAATATTTTTATTTTATTGCAAATGAATAACCAAATTATATGAAAATTATAAGAGATAAAGGTAAGGAGACCATTCTGGAATTTCCTAGTGCTTTTTTTGATAGAGTTGACTAAAGTGGCTCGAACAAGCACACCGCATTGCACAATCTACTAGGGTATGAAATGGTTGCTCGAGCTTCTCAAGGTCCAAACATCTCACCAAAGAAGTGGATCAAGGTATCATATCCGATACTAGGAGGATTCTACTCTTATTTTATTGCTACACCATTTCCCTCTCTTGAGGAGCAACCCAAAATGCTAGCATGTAATGACAGGTGAAGCCAAAATTAACAACCCTACCCAAATAATGATAAATTTTGGGCTTTCTTCTATAATAGGAACTCATGTCGATGAGGTATTGACCTCTCTCATTCCCCAACATGCGAGGCTACAACATAAAAAAAACCAAAAATGAAGCTTACATGGTTAGGATCTCTCCAGGAGACCCAATTTCTTTGGGCGTTTGGTAAATACTTCCACATGAAGTGCCTCCTTATCCTCAGTCCTATTCTTCATTTTGATAAATGTAGCATTTTCTCCAGGAACCATTTACTATTTCTCCCCTCTTGGATATTATACACAAGTGGTGTCCTGAGTTGGAGCTTTATAAGTGAAAGGTTCTAATGCCTCTAGAGTGACGATCCAAGGTGAGATGCTTGTTCCGAAGTTCTTTCCTAAAAATGGTCCAAGAGGTTGAGCTTCCCATGCATATCTCTTTTTCTAATCATTCATTAAAACCAGTCAAAATATATGATTAGTTGCATCATCAATGTTCACACATGCACCCATCTCGTTTCCAGGACCAACTAGCATAGCCATTTCAAGCTCAAAATCAAGTTTTACACTTGGCTCAAAACCTAGTGGGGAAATTACCAACCGGACACTATTCTCTCATCCAAACCACTGATATGAAGATTCCAGTTTAGATTGATTACTTGATAAATCTCTAACAAAGGAGTAAAGGACAAACAAAAAGCTCTCATTTTAACACACCATTTAGGGAGGATGCGGAAAAGTGTGAGCAATTTGGATTTACATTTGCTAGTTGCATTTGCTAGAAAGTTTCTAATCCTTTTCAACAAACCCATTTTGTGCATATCTTGTGAATTCAATGCTATCCACAACCACGTTTATTTTAAACACATTCAACAAATACCTTTTTCCCAGTGTAAGGTTCCACATTGCATACACATCTACTTTAGAGCGCTGGATGCAACTACAACACATGACAAAAATCTTATCTATGTTTTATGCTTTTGATGTCCATTCCCTAAATCGAAAGGTCTTATTTTGACACCATCAGGGAGTATGCTCGAAAAAGTGAAATGATTCGATTGATTCTTATTTATTTCTTTTGGTGAAATAGTATAACTATCTCGAGAGGGACCCATGTATTATGTAACCACCGTAATCAAATCCTATGAGCGAGATGTCACGTTCTTTCATTTGGTCGAACACATGTAACAATGTCTAAATTCATGAGACACCCTTTCCACACTTTTCCCCACTGTAACTATTCAATTACTGCTAAATTTACAATGTTTCCTTTAGTTTCAACATGATCGATGCCTTGGATCCCAATAAAGTGTTTGTATTTGATAAAAACTACACAATAATAAAACACCAAATATTATAATTTAGAAATTTGAATTCATTCGGGATGTATTTACATAGATGGAGTTTACATTATATAGGAGGATGTTCTCCTTAATACAAGGAGTCAACATCAATCCTCAACAACCCACATATCTCTCTCCAATCCCTACAATCTCTCAAACTTATCCCTAAGATATCTCTCACACTAAAATAGTTACGTGAGTTGTTCTCACAACTCACCAATAATAAAACTATTACAACTATATTATTAATATGAGTTCTATAAAATCATTATTAATAATATTACATTTTATTTAATAATGTTACACAATATTTTGGTAACATTCACTCCCCTATTGTTAACATTATTAATTCCCAATATACACTCCCCTAATGTTGACATTATAGAAAAAACAATCACACTTCCTTCTGCAGCTTGTCGCCCATGCATGCCCATGATCTAGATGGTTTTCTAGGACAACCAAAAACCTCAACAAGGATGGTTTTACAGAAAACCAACAACCTAAAACAAAGTATGGTTTGACAGGACAACCAAGAATGGTTTCCAAATATCAAATATCACGTTGTTTGCTTTTCCTTTGTGCTTTATCATCATCCACTATGTCTTTCCTTTAGGGAATCATGTAGGAACCACTACTTATTGAATACAAACTGAATAGAGGAAAATTGAACATTGAGACCATGTTCTAGTTCCCCCCCTCAATGTGAACATTTCACTTATTCAAATAGGAACTCTAAAATCATACTGCAAATCTAAAATAAAAGAAAACACACATACACACACACACACACACACACACCACCATAGCTTCATGCGGCCCATCGTTGGTGATTGACGAGAGGTCGTTGATTGACCTCCAGCCTCCATTGCCTCCATCCTCCATATAATATGATACTTCGGAAGAATGTGACCATGAAGATTATTGTGTATATTTATCCCCACAAAATGGGCGTTCGAGTATCCCAAAAATGTGTCAAGTTATTGAAAAGTGAGGCAATTGTTTTATTTTTATTTTTTTGGACTTTTGACGACATAAAATGACACTTACAGTTACATGACTTTGACAATTAATGCAATTTTGACAAAACAAGGACTACATAACAAATGATGACTTTATGGCACTTGACACTACAGACTATGACCATGACAAAAAATATAAAACTCACACAACAATAATAAAAAGAAATGCTTACTCACAATTATACACATGTGACTAGAATAAATTAACAATATATATGCAATAGATTATAATTTTTACACAAAAAACATAACAATTTGACACTTGCAATGCTCGCTATTTCTTAGCAACTATAGCTATGGGTGAGTAATAATCAAATCTTACAAAGAATCTAAGAAATATAAACCCTTTAATTTGTATATATTGACCAAAAAGACTCTTTTAACATAAAAAAATGCTATACCTGGTCACTAAAACTATGAAAAACATTTAACAATTATTATAACATCTTAAAAAAACTACGACCTATACTCACGAGACACTATGGCCAAAGATACCCACGAGGCATGCATAAGAAGAAGATGGTTAGAGTCGAGACTTGTAGTTCGTTGTGCATCTAAGAACTGATTGCAATTCATTCTAATCCACGTGGAAGTCAATGAAAACTGACAGATCATGCTTGACAGATCACATGGTACAATGACATAGCTTGATTTGAAGTCTTTGTAGAAAATATTCAATGGCGCTTCAAATTTGGAGATATGATGAATGATGCGGACACATCTGCAGGCTGCATGGTTGATGGTGTACGTTCAGTCCAAAGAATAAGATAGATAATTATATTTGTATTAGAAAACCGTATCCTTTTCTCATCAAAACATTTCCTTCAGCTTTTTCAATGATGTCTCAAATCGTTGCATGTGAAAATCTTGTGATATGTGCCACCTAGATTGCAATGATGTTAATTTTAATGCAAGGGTTAAACTCGTAACACAATGTCAATGCAAACATAATACACAATGAAGCCTGTAGTTTGTGGTGGACGTGTTGATCCAAAGCCAGGAAATGCCACAACGATCAAATATTTGAATTTTTCTATGAGCTCCTATGGATGTCGCATAACTATTACAGACGTTTGTTTCCAAGAGAAGATTCAATCGTTTTATGCACCACATGTGTACAAAATTTTGATAAATTAGACACATGCCGTAAAGACTTCAGATGCCAATACTATGCTTCAAATCTTTACCAAATAAAATTCTGTTTACCAGAAGTATACGCTTGAACAATATTTCTCAGGCTCCTCACGCGAACAGAACTCTCTAATGCATGTGCTTGCAAGGAAATATGAACAATCTGACATTCATTCTGGAGAGATCAGAAAATACAGATCCGATGTAGATTCGAAGTTGGAGAAGAGAGGAAGGTAGATCTTTGAAACTCCTGAATTCTCTTAGACTCTCATTCGACTGACCATGCTCTGATACCACTGATAAAAACTACACAATAATAAAACACCGAATATTATAATTTAGAAACTGAATTCATTGGGATGTATTTACATAGATGGATTTTACATTATATAGGAGGATGTTCTCATTAATACAAGGAGTCAACACTTAATATTAAACAAACCACATATATCTTTCCAATTCCTACTTATCTCTCAAACTTATCCCTAAGATACACTCACACTAAAATAGTTATGTGAGTTGTTCTCACAACTCACCAATAATAAAACTATTACAACTATATTATTAATATGAGTTATATAAACTCATTATTAATAATATTACATTTTATTTAATAATGTTACACAATATTTTGGTAACAATATTATTACGTAAGAAAAGTGAAAACCACATGGTGATGGTAAGCTTATCAAGGATGCCTCTATATGAAAATAATAGGTGCTTCCCTTATATCCTCCACACCAACCTAGCCACATGTCCATAATCATTTTAATTCACCACCAACCAATCCCCTAGAACCTAACACATTACTTGATGTTTCATTTATAATATTTTATTTATATTTCATATAAATTATTAACTTATCATTTTACCCAAAGTTTGATGGGGCAGGGCATTACACCTTGTGGTGACACTTGGCATACATGCATACCAGGAGAGGGAGCTAAAAATTGGGAAAACCTGCTTAACGAGGGTCTCCGAGGTCATGTGAAGTGTCCATGGGCTAAAAGGAAGGGGGAAAATTTTAATAACCCCCTTGTGTCCTGTCCGGAAAGGGATGAAGTGGATGCATGGGCACAAAGTGTGCTTCCACCCCAATTTCAGTGACAAGGGCTAAAAAATGACAAAAGTTGTTTATCTTAGCCTCCATACTAATCATGTGGTGGGTCCACTTATGGTGGGGGTGAATTTTTTTGTCCTATTTTCCCCACTTGGAAGGGATGAAGGGGACACATGCGTGCCTTAGCCCATTAATGCCATGGACACTAAGTACTTCTAAGGAATGGAAAGCTTTTACCTTTCTCAAAGGAGCTTAAAATGAAAATGAATCGTAAGATCCCATAAGGTCCTTTTAGGTTCACTATATTATTTTCTTAAAAATAGTTTTGAGAATTATGGGATGATTCTAAGATCTTATTCATCTTTCAAAATCCTCAAAATGGATTTTTGATCAATTTCAAACTAGTTCATATTACAAGAATAAGTTATGGTCAATAACTACATCGCGATCAAAATATGAGATTACCACCATGTATGTAATTTAATAAGATTTCCATTATATCACCTTTTACCTCAATCATTATAGAGCTACCTTAATCATCTTTGCTTTTTATGCCTTTGACTTCCAAACCTTTCCAAGTTGAATTTACTCCATCATAAGTCTCTTACAATCTTCCCATAACCTTCCTAAATCTACTTGAAGTATTATCTATGGTCATTAATACAATTTTTAGGTTCCATTTAGGACTTGAAATCCAACTAAACCACAGAATGTGCACTACTAATGATGTAGGCTAAAAACTAATGCCATCCCAAGTTAAGCTGTAAGATCCAAGACTAACTAACCAGTAAACCAAGTCAAAAAAGACATTAGCATCATCGAGCAATGCTTCTAGATCACGATCACTTTTTTTCATCTTTTTCAAATATATGCCATGATGTATAAGACCTATAGACTCGATGCCATTAAAAATATGAGGATAGGAATGATTAGGGACCTCACAATAATGGATGTCATAATGTGATACGAAATTATCAAATATATATATTTATTTCAAAATGCAAATGAAATAATACAATGATCATTAATTTCACACACACACACAAATCAAATGTGTGTGTTCCACGACCTACCACTTTGAAAAAGACTAAATTTTAATAAATCCACATGAAGTTCATTGGGAATGCCCATCATGTAAAAATTGGAGATGTATAAAAATGATGGCATTTATTATAATTCTCTCATGTATTTTACATATTATTCAAAAGCATGACAAGCCTAAATATTCACTATGGTTTATGGATTTATAATAATACTAATAATAATAAAAAAATATTAGCATTTTTACTAAAATAAGGTTGTGTTAATATCGATATAACTAAATTAACATTATCATGGGTTAAATAATTTGACCCAGTTATAAAGCACCTCGCATTGACAGATTCATTTATGTTGATCCACTTATACCCTTAATACGGTTGAGCATTTATATTGAATATATACAGATAAATTAAAATGTATATAATGTATTACATTTACTAGTGTTTATTATAAAAGGAGTGGAATCATCTAAAAAACCTAATGACATTTAAAACTAATTACCCTCACATATGAAAACATATTTACGCTGAATGTAATTATTATATTGGTGGACATGATTATTAAATTCAAACAAAAATCACCTTAAAATTTGGAGTTCCCTTCCATCATTTTATTTTGGTTATCTTGGTGTAAAAATTGGGGCATTTACAAGATACTTCCTTGAGTTTAAAAAATCTAAAAATGTAATATTCAGAGAAATATTGATTAGAAATGAGCCAAGATTTCATCAACTATCTATGCGAAATGAATATATGGATCCACATGGTAAGACATATAACCAATCACGTACATAATCCCTCAATCTTCTTGGAAATATTTAACAATTTATCATCATGAGAAATATATACACAAGAAGCATGAAATGATTTAATATGTTGAAAAAGTATCAATTTTCATTATATCATGAAAAAATTAGGTATAACAAAACCATTTGGATTAGGGTAAGCTAATACATCATGATGAAAATGGTTCAAAATTATATCGTCAAGACAAGTCATTCCATAGTTTGTATTTTGAAATCTTTTGATGTAAGAGCATCCAAGTGGTACTAGAAATTGTGCATCAACACAAACAAGCAGGTGTGTTTGTAGACTATTGTGCAATGAAATAATTTAAAGCATGGTTGAAGTTTATCCTTTGGGTCAACATTCCAACACTTCAAGAGGAAATTGATACAATTAGAGAAGATATGTTTCCAGGGCATCGATATGATCTCGGAATGAGGTGGTCAAAGTTTCTCAATCATTGTTAGTATTATTTGTGAAAGTGGTCACTAAAGGTCAAAGACCTAAAAGTGATAGTGTTTGGTTGTCAGGAAGGAAAATAAATCATGTCGCATACATAAAATGTATAATGTGATCGAGACATATCTAGATTTTCCTATAAAAATTATACACTATTATAAAAAATAGCACTTGCATTTCGAGGTTTGTATGTAATGCCCCATGAAGATTTAGGTTTTACACTATGTAAATATTTTCGGGGTGGGTTTGCAATCCTAAGTGGAGGTTTCCACAATCGTTTGTCAATGTTATTTTCAGAACCATCAATCTTCATAAAAGGGTTGTTTTGCAATCGGTGCGCAATGATTACATAATTGCCATTATGTGTAAAGTGACAATATCATCTATAATTAACCCAAAACAAATGCAACTTCCCAAAATGATCGATATCATTTCTTACATATTTTCAAGGTGATCGGGAGTTCAAAGAGACCGTGAAAAGTAAAAAATCATAAGAGGGATTTAAATTA